>CM062808.1:307221628-307821628 GCA_031772625.1 Pinus tabuliformis | reverse complement strand
AAAATGAACCTATCCCGATAAATAACCGCTGTGATCGTAAATTTATCAGCCATAAAAGCCTTGGTCGTGTTTGCACCTGCCACCTCCACTTTCATTTGGCCGATCGTTCACCTCCATATGATTGTTTGCCCATTTTGAGGAACAGCTGCGAAGAGTGATTTCACCTAGCCATCCTTGTGACACTGCCGTGATTGGAAAATTCCAACCTGTACCTGGAATCAGTTGCTATCCCTGTTTATCACTCGTTCCTCAAAAGACGAGTCTTCTTTAAGCTCTTTTCAACTGACTCGTAAAATATGAAAAGATTGTCAAGTTTTGGCCTTCCATCTCGTTAAAGGACCGGAAGAGCTATCCCTCCTCTAGATTTTAATCTTTTTGGACCTGGGGGATTATTGCACAAAAAGATCGAGCGCTTGTTTTGTTCGGCTCGTTAAAGATATCGAAAACTCATCCCTTTTGTATTGTTTTATACTTTTTCGGACTCAAGGGATTAGATGACGAAAAAGGAATTTTGGAGTTAACTTTATGTACCTTTTCAGACTCTCTAAAAATGAAAAGGACCGAGTTATCCTTGTCGTTAGACTCGTTAAAATGATTAAATAGCGACAAACTTGTCTTTAGACGAGAACGAGTTTCCCTATCGCTAGGCTCGTTAAAACATAGCAATGGGCTTGCCCGAAGGGCAGGTTATAGAACAAGCATATGTTATCCTCCTCAAGCTTGACAAAAATAAAGAGGTACTGGTCAGCAATGACTGGGGAAAAATTGGGAAAGATCAAGAAAACTTTGATGGTAGCAGGTCGCTCTTGAACATGACACTTTTCCTCCGTATCATATTCGGGTTGGGTTGTTTCATTCACCGGTCACATCACCATGGTCTTGCCATACCATCCATATTTGGGGTAATGCTACCGATCCATCGCATCAGTGTCGCCATATGTTCAAGAGAAGTCGTTCAGAAAGAGTCAACCGGGTCCCATCCACTGCCATACATTATCCTTCATCCATTCATGACCGCCACCCTGAATCATATGTCACAGATTGTTTTCACCTCCATTAAAATCATTAACTCCGTTTCGTGTCACTGATGTGGGATTCATTAAGGCCCTCCTTTGACGGATCGCTCCTTGTCGACATCAGCTCATTATCCAAGGAGTTGATCTAGGAACAACCCCTTCAGTACTTTGAAGCTTGCATGCCTCAATGGCAAGTTTCTCACTTCCGGCGACAGGTATACATCAATGACCTTCGACCAGAAGATTTTGCGTGGTGTTCGACGTCAAGTCCTTTATTCACACCATGTGAATTGTACTGCAGTACCTTGAGGGTCATTATCATTATTGGTGATTCCTCTCACGCTTGTTAACGGTTTACATCATTGGCCAGTAATCAAGCGATGTCTTTCCATGTTCGACTTTAGCGCAATTCTCACATGGATCGACTTGTACTTAGAGTGAAGATCGAACGAGTTTGAAGACCCCGGATCTAGTTTCATCCATCCGGGCTGCGATATATATTCAGGAAAAATAAAGACATTTGACATGTACATCATTGCAGCAGATGATCATCCTACTCAAAGGATGATAATTTTCACCAAAATTATCAGTCTACCATCAGACGATCATCTGTTCTATGTACAAAAATGAATTTATAAAGCTGAGCATGGGAATGCCCGCCTCAGCTAGATCATGAAAGCAGAATGAATCATAATGTATTGTATTGTATTTTATTACAGGTCTCCTCCCAGCAGATGGATGAACTTCGGACCCTCCTGGATAAAGCATTTCACCCGATAAACGGCCTCATACTTTAGGGGGCAACTGTTATAGAAATTTTTGTGCCTTGCATCACTAAGCATGAAATGTCAATAATCAAGGGATCCAAAGTCCCTAAACATGTTGTTCCTACCCCTAGAGGAACAAGGCCAGCAAACCACAGC
The DNA here is from genome assembly GCA_031772625.1 of Pinus tabuliformis. Lineage (NCBI taxonomy): Eukaryota > Viridiplantae > Streptophyta > Pinopsida > Pinales > Pinaceae > Pinus > Pinus tabuliformis. Next base: position 307,819,689 of record CM062808.1, on the reverse strand, counting down.
ACTGAACAAAAGTTCTCCACCTGAAAACACTCAAAAACAAGGCAATTCTGGATCATGTCAACTGCTCCACTGAGCATCTGCGCTGAATTTCAACTGCTCCACTATCTACCTGCGTTGAATGTCAACTGCAAAGAAGGCTACCTGCGTTGGGCGAGTTTGGACAAGTGGCAGAGTCATTCCTCAAGGTGTCAATGCCCAGGAAGCTTCCAAAATGACACTTGGATCAGGGAATTCGACTGGTGATGAGTAAGAGGTTCCAAATCTCCAAGTGGAAGCAGGAACCTCCAAGTGCACTCAAGAAATGAAGTGGGAGAGGACACTAGTTAGCTTCATGCCAGCCTCAATCTGACTCATCCTTTCTCCAAAACTCCTATATATAGATCTCTCTCATGAGGTCTAGGGAGGCTGGGATTTAGTATTTGAAAGGAATTGCTGTTGGTTTGTGGCTAGAAATATCGGGTGTGTAATGCTTTGAAAGGAGCTGAAGAAGGAAGTCCATTCTGCTGGGAAGGAGATGCTGGGTTGGAGCCCTATGGGTTGTATCTCTTCCTGAACACTGTTACTTTCAATAAAGCTATCTTGATTCTTTCCTATATGCTGGTGTATTTTGTGTAATTGCATTAGTATATTTGATTTACTTCTAATCCTGAATCATTTATGAATATGTATATTTGCCTTTGTATTGTGTTCTTCTCTTGTTGCAAGTAGTTGCTCTCTTGTCACAGGTAGCTGTTCTCTTGTGATCTCGTGAGGAGGCAAGTAGTTGTGGACACACAAAGAGAAGAGGATCTAGTTCGAGGGACAACCGGAAGATAACGGTAAGTCTGCCGATCTCCTCTCTTTCATATTTCATAAAGGAAGAAATCATGATAGCTGCATTCGTTTGTTGCTAAGGCGCTATCACACCTTAGGTGGATAGGATCGTCCTAAATAGGCATTTTTCCCCACAACACACAGTCTCCCAGAAGTTACAAGCCAACCAACCCTTTGCAAATAACTTGCATACAATATATAGAATGTGTAAGGAATAGATAGAATGCCCAAGGGTTGGGGAGTTACTCGAATCATTACAAAATGGAGATGGAGAGCCAACCATCAACTACAAGTGCAGTGCTACAAACATGACATTTGGCTTGGGGTGACCGTTTGCCTTCCTTCGCCACTTGGATAGAAGCCAATCTGGAGAAAAAACACTTTAAATTCCACCTCTGGTGCCAAAAAACCGAAGTGTAGATGAGCGGACCCACTTGGAGAATTCGCGAACCGAAATTTCGCGAAACGGAAGCAAATTGGCAATTTTTCCTCTGTGCGCCGTGCCATTTTCTCTGTCCGTCGCGCTACTTTGGGGCTTGTTTTGGGGCACTTACAGGTGTCCAAAATGTGCCCAAGTGGGCTTGATGGAAATCTTGTCCTGTCTACTTTCTAACCCAAATGGAATTTTTAAATTTGGTGCCCATTTTCCCCTCCAAATCTCCATTCTCCCAAGACTGCTTTCTGTGTGTCAAAAAAGTGGCAGAGAGGCCATTTTTGGGTGTTTTTTGACCTTTAGGAGACTCAAATCTTGCCCAAATTTCTTTCCCGGACACCAGTAGTTGTAATTTTCCATGCTGAATCCAAAACTACAAGCCATTTCTCATTTGGAGCTCTAGAATTTTAGCGTCGCGCCAGTGGCGCGGCGCACAGGGAGAAAATCCCTATTTTTTGCCCAAAAAATTACCAAGTGACCAAAATTTCCCCAAATTTTTTGAAATTTGGGCTGGAGGATCTCTATGGGGTGTTATGATGGGCCAAGGAAGCTTCAGCCAAGATTCGAAGCTGATCTTTCTCTTTTGCCCTCTTTTTCCTTTTTGATGCCTTCCTCAATTTTGCTTTCAAACTCCTTATTCGGGTCTGTGCACTCATGTTTCGCACCTTGTAACGGAAAGCCATATGTCTCAGTAGAGAAAGGTCCTGGTCAGCTTTTTCTAGCAGCCTCTCCAAATGCATGTTGACCCTCTCAAGGTTGGCCTCCCGATCCTCATTGATTTCTTGCTCCAAAGATGTGAGCTCAACCCTTCTTCTTTGAGCAGCTCGGCGATGCTCACGAATCTTTTGCAGCTCCATAATCGTCTGTTGGTCCTCAAGCCGCTTGTTTCTCTACTCTAGGTACTTCATGTTCCACTTGGCCCTCTCCAAGTTAAGGGATAAGGACTCAATCACTGACTGTTGCTCCTGGATGATCTCTGTAAGCTCCGCATTTGTTGGTTCTGCATCTGTCTCATCATCATGGAGGAGAACAAATTCGGTCTTTCGCTCACCTGATGGCCCTTCATCATGCATGGGTTTCTTTTCCTTGTCCTGTACCTGTGTTGTCGATGTAGGGAGCGAGGCCCCTTCCACCCCGGGTGGAGATAACACTCGCTTTGTTGCTGCAAACAAATGCCTACTGCCTCTCTGATAGGTGATGAATTCTGGCACACTAGCAGTCTCATGGCGCTCATAACCTCATAGTCCGATGAATGCTCAGATGCCATGACTGCTATATAAAATACCTTGAGGGCAAGAGGACTACTGTTTATGAACTGTACTTAGGCTGCCTTTTGATGATGGTGAAGCTGGGTGTTGTTTTTGTGATATCTGCCACCAAGGGGAAAAATGGAACAAATGGAGTATTAGGAGGGGAGTAATGTGATGGGAGTAGGGAAGTTTGTTTAGGGATATGTAGGGGGTTTTGGGTATTTGATAGGGTAGGGTTTTTGGAGTTTTGACAAGGTAGGGTTTGGGGTTTTAATAAGGTAGGTTTTTGGGGTTTGTATTGACCAATAGGGGGAGGGGAAGGGAATAGGTTTTGCTAGTGTTTTAGTGTAGTGATAATAGGAAAAATGTCATGGGGGATAAGGAAAAATGGTAAGGAAGGGAAAATAGAGCCTTGGCATCAACATCACGATTATACAACCCTAGCAACAATGGTTTTTTTGGTGTCTTCTTGTGGTTGACTTTATGAAATTTGTTGCATTCAATCATAGGCATATAACCACCATATCACTCATAAAATTTGATGAACAAGTGATGTTATAGAGCCTACCTTACAATTTTATGGGCTTCACAGGAAACTTGAGGAAATTTGGCACAATTTTAGGCCTTTTAACCCTGTGTGTCGCGCTCTCTATCTGAGTCGTGCCAGTGTAAATTTACACTGGAAATTTTCTCCCAGTGCGCCGCGCTCCCTCTGTGCGTCGTGCCATTTTCCAGACGACTTTTGGAGGCCTTCCTGGTGTCCAAATTGGGTGCAAGATAGCGCGTTGGAAATTTCTTTGAGTCTAATTTCCAACCCAACCAGAATTTTTCAATTTGGAGTTCATTTGCCCTGTCAAAAATCAAATCTCCAAAGACTGGTCAAAATGTGCCAAATGAGGCTGCCTCAAGGCAAAGTGCTATTGCAGTCAACTTTTGAATGCCTTCCTCAACTCCAAATTGAGCTCATGATAGCTAATTGGAAATATATTTGTGTCTAGTTATCATTTGACTCATCAATAAAGTCATTTGGCCAACCAAGCTAGGAGAAAACTTGATTTTCCCAAGGTCACTTCAGAGGTGCATCAATTCTCCCGAGGCAATTGTATTTTTGACATTTCTCTAAAACCATGACATATGTGTAAAAGTGAAGGAGGTTTTTCTTCCTTGGCCTGTTTTGGACAAAAACCTCTCTCGGTTTCTCCAAATTCGTTTTTCCTTGCTCAAAAACCTCATTTGAGTGAAACCTACCCCGATTTGTGGAACAAGAGATTTGTCGAAATGAAGCGAAATGAAGGGGATAGGGAGCTTCTAAATTCTTGAGGAAATTTTTGGAAGTAGGGAGGGATGCTAGGAAGTAGGGGAAAGTGGAATATCAGAAATTGAGTGAGGGAAAGGGGTCCAAAAAGGCAAAACACAGGTCCAACCTAGAAAATTGCCAGGTTGTAGCAAGAAACTAGGGTTTGTGCGAAAATGATGAATTTGGGGGATCTCAGTGATGGGAAGTGTTTGATAAGGTACTTTAAGGATAGGGGAAGGTGTATGAACATCAGGATACAAGTTTTTCCAATGATTTGACCGTCCAAGAGAAATTGCCTTCAAAACCCTAGGAGAGGGAAATGACCTTACCTAGGCGCAACTGAAGCATGAACAAGGTGTAAAATGACCCAGTGGAACTTGACATGATAATGAAAACCTTCCGAATGATGGTAGACTCAGCTGAATAGTGACATAGACCGACATTTGGACAATTTTGAAAGGAGTGAAAGCAAACCCTAGACCTAATGCCTAGTGACCAAATTTTACTTGAAGACTCACTGAAATGATAAAATTTGACCTTGACTCCTTAAAATCACTTTGTAAGAGCATGTTTGATCTCTGCCGGAGGACTGACAAGACCAACTCTATCAATATCCATCCTCATTCTTTTGTAAAAGAAAAGCAGCTAAGGTGGTTTCAGAGGCAAAGGAAAAAATGCTAAATGGTTCAGAATAGTTTGGACTGGCCAATATTGGGGCTTCAGAAATAGCTTTTTTAATCTGGTCAAAAGAAAATCTTGTTGGAATTGTCCATTTGACTTCATGATCTTTCCTCAACATATCAGTGATATCCTTAACTATTTCAACATAATTAGGTATAAATCTCCTTAAAAAGTTGATTTTTCCAAGAAAAGCCTGAATTTCCTTTTTATTCCTTGGTAATGAAAGTGCTTGGATAGTTGAAACTCTTCTGGGATCAATGACCACTCCTTCCTTAGAAATAATATGGCCAAGCAATTTTCCTTCTTTGATTGCAAACAGGGACTTTTTGGGATTGAGTGATATCCCAAACTTCCTACACCTGTCAAAAACTTTCCTCAAGTGCTTTAAATGTTTTTGATCAGAATTAGAAAATACAGTCAGATCATCAAGATAAATGACAAAAAAATTATTTGTCTTACCCACAAATGCTAAATCCATAGCTCTTTGAAAGGTAGCTCCAGCGTTAGTTAATACGAAAGGCATCCTTGCATACATAAATGTACCCCGAGTTATGAATGTTGTCTTTTCTCTATCTTCTAGGCTCATCATGATCTGATTGTATCCAAAAAACCATCTAACATAGAAATCCTATTAGCACCTGAAACTTTTTGAAGCAATTGGTCCATCTTGGGTAATAGATAATTATCTTTCAAAGATGATTTATTTAAGTTCATGAAATCTACACATAGTCTGATTTCACCATTTTTATTTCTTACTAGAACTAAATTTTCTACCCAATCAGAATACCTCAATGGAACTATGATCTTGGCATCGAGTAGTTTTTTAAGTTCTTTCTCAATGGTAGGAAGAAGGACTGGATTAATTCTCCTTAACTTTTTCTTAAAAGGTTTAGCTTATGGTTTTAAAGGGATTTTATGTTCAATGAGTGTTGTATCATATGTCTTCAACTCATTATAAGACCAAGCAAAAACATATTTATAAGATTTAAGGAGATATAAATATTTATCTTTCACTTCCATTGGTAAAGATGCAGAGATTTTAATATTTTTTATTTCTTTTGAAGTTCCAATATTACATTCTTCTATATCTTCTTCAGGTGAATTTGATAATGGATTTTTAGGAACATCATTGTGGTCAAACAGTTTTTCAAGAGGAACCAAGCCCTTAGGAATGAAATTGTTACATAACTAAATGATGTTATGATCACTAATTCTTGAGTCTAATTGTGAAATTTTATTTTCCTTATTCAGCTAATTATTATCCAGTTGTTCTTCTTCAATTTGTAAGGCTAAAAATTCATCAATTACTTGCAAAAAGGATTTCAATTGTTCATCATCCTCAAATATTTGCCAATGTTTAAGATTATCAGGAATTGAAGGCCTATATTTAACTTGAATTTGATATTGCATGAGAATTTGATCAGGAATTTTAAAAGAACTAGCTAAAACAGCTAAAGAGTATGCATGAATATTCTCATTCCTTGGAATAGCAGTGATATTAAATGCTTGAAAGAAATTATCCACTGAGTCCCATACCTCATTTCTATAAGATCTAAGTCTAGGATGTTTTGTTTGACAAATATTCCTTACTTGTTTAACAATGAGTTCTGAGTCACTGAATACACTTAGATTTTTCACTTTAAGACTTTTGGCTAATTCCAATCCTAGAAGGAAGGCTTCATATTCTGCTACATTATTTGTAACATCAAATTCAAGCTTATAGGATTGAGTTATATTCTATTTTTCTATTGAAACTAGTACAACACCAGCTCCAGCTCCTTCCTTTCAACAAGAACCATCGAAATATAACTTCCAAATATCAGTCTTAATAGCCTTTGGTTTGTCTACAATGTTTTCAATGCTAAGTTGAGTGTTTTGTAAGTTATTTGATGATAATTCAAAACATCCAAAATCTTGATCTACTGCATAAATTGGATGATTTCTTGCTTGATCTGATTTGCAAACAGTATTAATGAATCTTACCTCTCTGTATAACCTAAGATGTTCACCCCCATATATAGGAATGGTAGCATAAGACATGTCCATTTGAAGACTTCCTCCTAATTTGGCACAACATGATCTCGATAATAACATGCCAAATTTAGGAGGAATATCAATAACTACAATGTCTAATACCACACTCTTAATAGGGATTTGAGCTAAAGTGACCACTAGATCCTTTATAAGTCCAAGACAAGGTACTTTCTTGGAATCAAAAGTATATAGATCATGATAAGATCGGGTGACCTCTAATTGAAGTTGATCCATAATTACCTTTGGCATCAGATTATGGGAGGCTCCAGAATCTAACATGCAGTTGTATAATAAAAAATCATGAACTTTTAAAGTAACATAGAAGGGTGGTACATTTTCATCAATCATATCTAAGTTGGGACCAAAGACTACTAAAGGTTTTTCATCTTGTAAGCTTATTACATCTCCTTCAGCATCAACACTTGAAGATTGGATCCATTTGGAAACTTGATTTTTATAACCTAGATTCTTTGAAAGTTCAGACAAAGGAATGGGTATTTTGACTCTTTCTAATTCCTTTTCAACATTGAAAGTGGTTAGAACAGTTTTATCAATTGAAGTTGTTTCATTTGGCTGATTCAATGGTTGGATTGTTGTTGTTTGAGATTCAATAGATTTAATTTGTGGTTCATTTACAATGGGATTTTTAGGAGGTCTACCAGGCCCTGACCTTGGTCTTAAATCATATCTTCTATTCAATTCTGCAATTAAAAACTCAGAAAAGGCTTGATATTTTGAAACTTGTGAGTTTTCTTGATCTTGTTGAGAAGATTGATTTAGAGGAAGAGAGACAATAACATTTTGAATAGATGAATGATCAAGATTATTGATATCCTCAGTAATCAAAGGGCTAGTGTCTTCAAGTTGTTGATCATCAATCATTAATGGAGGTTGAATTTGTTGATCAGCATTTGGTCTTTGTAAGATTTGGGGTTGGGGAGCTCTCCTATATTGAGTTTGAGGTCTAGCAGCAGTTTGTTGAATTGTTCTAGGTTGAGCTTCTATTTTTGAAATCCTATTTGAAAGGTTTCTAAGCAATGAAGTGATTTCATCTATCTTGATCTTCATTTTTAGTTTTTGAGGAAGAACCCTCTTCCTTGGCTTTCATTTTCCTTTCAGCTTTTTCTGCCTTAGCTTTAAGTTTAGTTGATGTTGACCTATTGGCTTCAACTTCTATGGAATTTGTTTGCATGTCTTCTAAGGTATGAGATGTTCTTTCCCTAAGAATAACTGCAAAATCATCTTCAAATGCTTTGGAAAATCTAACTTTGGCTGTGGCTACTGGTGATTTTTAGTCAGGTGGCATTTTATGATAAAGTTTATTAAATACCTGTATGAAATCAACCACTAGCTCACCAGGGTTTCTTTTCAGTTCTTCAAATTATGTAAGAAAATACACAAGAACCGTTTTAACCCCCCATTGATTCTTAAATATGGTAGTTAATTCATTCCAATATCAGATATAATTTGGTCTTAGTTGTCTAAACCAAATTCTGACATTCCCTTCTAGTGATTGAACAAACAATCTCATATACACATTTTCATGTTCAATATTCATGTTATCAGCAAAGTCCAAGAAGGTAGCTAAATGGTCTTCAGTAGACAAACCAATTTCTCCATTAAACCTAGGTAGGTGTTTTAAATACCCATTAGGAAAATTATTGAGTATATTAGGAAGTTGTAAAGCAGCATACCTAGCTTGAAGATGAATATGAATGAGTAGAAGATGTGGTAGAGGATGATGAAGTTGTAGGTGAAGATGGAGGTGTAAAAGTAGGTGGAGGAGAAAAAGAGGGTGGAGGATTTCTTGAAGTTTTTAAAGGTGTTCAAATGACTAACTTCTGGACCTCTGTTTCAACTTCTTCTTTGGTTTCAAACAAAGGATTTGAATATACATAAAAAGTTTCCTTAGGTTGGGAAGAAGTAGATGGAAAAGTATAAACAGTCGGAGAGATAAAATCAGTAGGTTTTAACTCAAGTAAATGTACATCCAATTCTTCTTTTGACTTAGGTGATTCTAAAGGTACTTCAGGAATTTGATATGATTCCAGTGAATGGACTAAAAGAGTTGACTGTAGATCAACTCCTTTGGATAGTAGTTCTAATACCCTAGGTGATAAGTCAGCCAAATCTAAAGGAGATGGAACATACCTAAAGGGATCAGAGGCTGAAATATCCTCAGGTTGTAGTGGTACAAAAAAAGAGGAAGAAGCTTCAAGTCTTCTTCTTAAAGAGGCTTCTCTTACCAGTCTCTCTGGATCAGATAATGGAGAAACAATTTCAGAATCAGAATGAGATCTGGTGTGTCTTGAAGGAGCTAGTTTGGGTTTGTGAAGTCGCCAGGTGAAAGATTTTAACCTACTAGTCCTTTATTCACCTTAAAGGAAAAGTTCTATCATTGCCCCAGGGAAAATAATTCAATTTTCGTTCCCCAGCAATGGCGCCAATCTGATGTTGTCCTCTAAGATAATTCTAGGTTAAGTAATTATGCCAGAGCATCTAAAATGTTTTGTTGTTTTAAAAGTTTTTTGGATGACCAATGTTATGAGAAGATTAAGGCAGGTGCTTAAACCTTATTAATACTAAATATTTAGAAAGGGTTGATTCTTTACCTCTGAACAGTAATTTGATTTAAAAGTGTGTGGAAAGGTAGAGATGTAAGAGGTTATGATTCCCTAAATATTCAAACTGAATTTTTAGTTAATCTTAACAAAGCATGCAAGTAAAAAATGTTTACAGCCCAACAAAATATATTTAATATTATGAAGATGATTGAAAATTTATAAATGTAGAGGAGCTTATAAAGACAAAAAATCAAATAAACCAATCTCTAAAATAGATTATAACTTCATAGGGGGTTTAAGATAGACTGATATTTAGTTTTCTCTTACCTAGTTTTCTTCATAAAAACTTAAATACATGTAGAACAACAAAATGAAGTGAAAACATAAGAAAAACTCACAAAGTGACAAGTTGTTTGAAGCAAATCCATAATCCTTTCATTAATGTGAAGCAATTTCAGTTTGATACAATTCTTCTTTAGAAAACTCATCCAAGGGTTCAACCCTTAATACATCGAATTGCTACTTATTTATACAAAAATATTTGGATTCTAGAAACATCTAACTAATTTACAAAAATAGTACAAAAATGTAGGAATGCTTAAACTATTGAGGTTGTTGGCACTATCTTTGAGGAAATTGTTTGATGACTCGGCCCCAAAATGTATTGTCTTGTTGTCTATCTGTTGGAGATAAAAAAAAATTACTCGATAGTATCACATAACTGATCCAACCTTTCATCATTGGGTATAGAAAGATTTATTACCTTTCTATAAAATTCATATACTTCAATATATTTCTCGAAAGTTGGCTTGTTGATAAAAATGTGCTTGATTTAATGTTTGATAGTTAAATCGAATTCCAAAGCTTGTAAGAAATATTTACCTGTGACATGTCCTTTGATACCTGCAAACTTGGATTTATCTATTAATAGTGTAAAGTTTCTCACAGTTATCTTCCAAGTTGAATAATCTTTTATTAGGAGCTACTAACCCTGGAAATCCTCTTTGATTCAGCAAATTAAACTTAACTTGACTCTTAGTCTCCAACTGAGTCATTAAATTCATTTTCTGCAATACCTTCTTTATTTCTAGGATGGTCTCTGTCCTATCTGCAATTTGGATCTTCTCTAACTCTGATCTAGTCTTTGAATTCAACACTTTGATCATGGATGTAGCCTCAGCTAGTTTTTGTCCTAGTGTTGTTCTGACTTGTTCAATGGCTATTTTGCACCTATCAATTAACTCTTCTTGTTCAAAAATAATCTGAATGGATGGCCAAATCTCAGTTATGGAATGATTTATATCCAGCCAAATAATTTCCTTGGCTTGGGCCAAGGTGTGAGCCATCAATGACTGATTTTCTAATTGATCAATCTTCTTGGCAAGTTGGTGAGATTTTTGCATCTCTTCCACCAAGAGGGTATCATTTTTTATCTTCTGTGCTTCTAGATTCTTTAGTTTTTGTTGGAGCTTATCATTTTCTTGTCTCTGAAGAGACAGGTCTTGCATAACTTTGTTCAAATCATCTGGTACTAATGTCGAATCCCCTGTTGTCCCTGCAACTGTAATTGGTATGGTTGTTACTGGAGCTATAGTCAATTGTGCAGCCTCTTCTTTTTCCTTAAGTAGCTTCTCTATCTGTTCCTCCATTTCCTTTATCTGTATATTTTTCTCAATGATCAATTTGAGCATGTCTTATTTATGCTGCTCACTTTCTTCTATCTCTTTTGTTTGTGGATCCTCTGTAGAAGGTAACTTCAATTGTTTCCTGAGTGTTTCTATGTCTGCATTCTTTTTCTTGAGGATCTCCTCCACTACTTTAACATCGTTGGGATCATAACCCAGCTTGATTACCAAATCTTCCAGTGTTTTGATTTTAGTGTCCTTTGCTAATGAAGAAATTTTCTCCAATTTCAAGTGTGTCTGGACATTGGTGAGAGATGTCCTTAACTTTGAAAGTGTTATAGCAGTATTTGTCATGGTGGAGAAAATCATTTCTCCAGACTGTCTATGCATATCCATTTGATCAATGGGATGTATTTGCTTTGCATAAAATGAGAAGGTAGTCTTCTTATAGTCTGAAGGGGTTTCTAGAGATGATCCTTGAGCCTGTGAGAATGTCATTTGCATCCTTCATTTCTCACTATAAAATGTTGTTAACAACTTATGCTGGGAGGTAGAAGTCTGCTTCCAAAACTGAGCATAGGTGTTGGCTTTGAGTGTTTCATTTTTCTTCTTAATTTTCCAAAAACTTATTGAATATGTTAGGATCATCATGTTCACTCAATTCTGTTGACTGTGATTTTTCTGAAGGATTCTGTGAGGCCAAGGAGGATGGGGTATCAAGGAATATCTCCTCTGAAACTTTGGGAACTTGTAAACCAATCATAACAATAGTTTCTTATTCTTCCTCATTCTGAATGGTGACATCTTTGAGATGTGTCCACTACTTTTTCTATTGAATGATGAATTCTTGGGCACTTATTTCTGTACACACTGAAGATGAAGTTTCTTCCCTTTTCCTTTTTCCATGTTTATCTTGAGGTACTGGAGTGTGGAGGGTGGTTGTAGATAGAATCTTCTCTTCTACTTCTTGTAGTGTATTTTCCTCCCACTCATCTTGATTCATGAACTTCTCGATCTCTGGTCTTAGGGTATGATTATAAGGTGTGGTTTTGAGTTCCACCCTTAAATTAGAAATTATGCTAAATGGGTCATATGACTAGGTGAAACTGGGCTGAAAATTGAATTGCTTGAGGATTGAGTCTGCCTCATCTCCTGTTGTTCTGGTATTACATATGAATGGTCCCACTTGGGTCTTGATATTAAATTGTGATTTTCTTTTACCTGAGACAAAATGGATTTCATCCATATTTATCATCTGCCTTATGTATTCCAGAGAGAAAATCCTCATTGGAACATATTTAGGCGGCTTGTAGGGAGCTAGCTCACATCCATATACCCTTATCTCTGTATAATTCTGGTATAGAGTCTCCAAAATGTATTCAAAATATCATCCACTTTCACCTTTATCACCACCATTTCACTCACATGTCACAACTCCATGACCATATAACCTTTCATTAGCCTCCATTTTCATAATTATATGGGTTACCTTTGTGTTTTCCAAAAATTAATGATTTCTAGTATTATAAGTGAATTAAATGGTTAAAACTTAGAAAAATGACATATACTTGCTAATACTTAAAAGTGGCTTGAGTTTCATGACATGTGTAGGTCATTTGGAAGCTTCCAAGGCACCCTTATGTGGCCTCCAATACTCAAATTCGAATTATCTTCAAGATATGAAAGAAGATTTGGATAAAGGTCAAAGAGGATATGTGTCTCATCATTACCTATTTAAGTTGTAACTCTATGATATTTTCTAGGGATCTAGGGAGAGAATAATGGACCTCCATTAATGAGGTAGCTTCTTATGTTTTTGTATAAATAGGAGAGCCTTCTCCTTTCAAAGGCATGTGTAAAGTTGGGGAAATGCTCATGTTTTGAATATAGAATTTGGATTTGGCACCATGCTCATGAGTGATGTTCACCTTGATTTGGTTATGCTTGCATTTGGAGCCTCTCAACTTGCCATCTCTCATGCTTTTGGATTGGCCACCTATAATGTGTGAGATTTATTGCTTTCATAGATTAAGATTTATTGCTTTCATATCTTTTCATGTGTGAGAGGTTAAGAGTGATTGTTTTATTTTCTTTCATATCTTTTCTTGTGTGAGAAGTTAAGAGTGATTGTTTTTATTTGCTTTCTACTTAGAGGTTAAGAGCAATTGTCTTTATTTTCTTTCTACCTATAAGTTAAGAGCAATTGTTTTTGTTTTTTTCATATCTTTTCCTGTGTGAGAGGTTAAGAATGATTGTTTTCGCTTTCATTTCTGAAAGAGTGGTGTGCTTTTCAATTCCTGCAAGATTTAAAGATTAAGATTTCAATTCCGCGTGTTGTACTATAATTGTACTATAATTCTTTTGAGTTGATTGTTGAATTAGAATAGGAGAATTTGGTTTGTCGTTATTTGGTTTTGTAGTTAGGTTAATCTAAATTGAAAGTTAATTTCTAGCATATATAGTGCACGCACGCTTCGCAAGTTTTACGAAACCCCCGGGTTGACAATTAAATGATAGGTAATTAATTTGCCTCAACATTTTGGGATTGTTTCCCGGTAAGTGTGCATAGGAACTAGCTTTCAGTCTAGAGTTCATTTTTCAGTGTTTTTTCTAGATGCATGAATCATTTAGCTGCATATCATTTTTATAAAATATATAGATATAGATAGATATATATCTATATATATATATATATATATATATATATATATAGTTTGATATTAACCATTTATGGACAAAGGATCTAGAATGCAGATCAAACATTCTTTGGAGCATAAGGACTACATTGAGGAATGGTATCGAAACGCGATTGCGCCACGACATTCATCCGTTCTTCAAGAGATCTTTGTGGCAAATCTAAAGGTTAAAACGATTTTTCATGTCCTCATGCACAATCAGGTACATTTTGCAAATTTGGATATGAACGTTCTACAAAGTCTAATCTGTAAATGATCCATTGGAAACATTCATGTACTTAAAAATTATATATATATATCTATATCTATTCTTTCAAGTAGGATAAACTAGGAAATAAAATCAAGCTTGATTGCATTTTTTTTTAAGTTCTTGATTGCATTTTTTAAGTTTTTAGACTTTAAATTCTTTTATAATTTTATTTATTTTCTTGCATTTTTTTCATTAACATCACAAATATTTTCAATAAAAAAATCATGTTTTTGAATAAGGAAAATGAAAATTCTGAAATCAATTCTCTTCTCTGTTTTTCATTCCCAAAAGAATTGACAATTTAGGCTCTCATGCGACCTATAAAAAAAAAACCGCATTAGCTTAAAAATCAAAATCCAAAATTCATCATAAAAAAAAATAAAAATTAAAAAATTAAGAAAAAAAATCATACATAAATCTTTCTTCAAATTGTTGCATATCTATTCCTTTTTTTTTAGGAGCTGTAGAAACGACTCATTTCTGCAGCCAAACCTGATTTAATTCTGCATCCATCATCAAAAACTCTATTTTGAAGGGCTTGACATAGACCGATTTTTAAATTAAGCCCTATCCACAATCCAGGTCTTTAACCCAAATGATCCATATTAGTCCCTCAAGAGTAGGTTCCCTGTCCATATAATTCTTGCACAGCATTCCGATGCACTGTCTGATTTGAGGATCGATGTAGTATTTCTTATTTTTTTCATTTTCCCTACGATTCAACTTTTTGCCTATGGTCTGGTTGACGAAAATCCTTCAAGCAGCTCTAGGACAATTGAGCCACCTCATAGCAAATGGACGAAACATTATAGCTTCTTAGCTATAGCTTAAGGGAACACATAACACAATTGGTATGGACTTTACAGCAATTATGTGGGTCATATATGTCTGGATGTGAGAAGCTTGTAATTGCTTCTTCAACTTCAGATTCTGTTGATTCATAGAGTACACATTCAAATTGAGTGAGTAGAAACCTGGCATTGAACCTTAGCGAGGCAAGAACATGGAAAAGTGAAACGTATATAAGGCCTCATGAGTTTCTTATTCCTACTCTGCTCCTTGCTCATTGCTTCGGTGGCTCCATTGTTTCTTCCATGTTGTGTTTGAAAAACTAGCAACCCGATTCCACTAGTCATTCCAAACCACTTGGAAGAATCTCTATAAAATCCAACAAGTGATTTTAGTTACCTGAGCATTTTCTAGAAATGCGTAGCAACTTAAAAACATCATTTTTAAAACACGATTTCTGGCCAAATAAAAACTAATTTCAAAAAAATAAAACGTGGTTTTTCTCATAACGAGGTCAATTATAAAACCCAGGAATGATTTTAGCAAATTCGTAACCGGTTATGAGATATTTGTGTTTCTTTGGAGCCTTATTTGGAAAATTGCGTGAGAAAAAAAACGGTTTTAATTAATGCACAAAGACAGTTGCGGCCATTAGGTTTTCTCCTACAAACAATCCGCCAAGAATCTGGTCTCCCTAATCTATAGGAGGTAGATCTGCCACTGGGAGAGCTGAAGCTCCACGTCTTTACACACCATTCAAAATCTATATACATCTGCATCTAAAAGAGACATCTCTTTGACGTGACCATCCCAGGAGACTTTTTGAAGACAGAAGTTCAGAAGGATATGAAACTGGTACCATACAATATTGTGAACAAAGATGGGAAACCTTATATTCAAGTTCAGGTATGAGATGGAGACACAAAGGTATTTATCCCTGAGGAAATCAGTGCTATGATTTTGACTAAGATGAAGGAGACTGCAGAAGCATTCCTTGGCAAGACTATAAAGGATGTTGTGGTGACTATCCCTGCTTATTTTAATGATGCACAGTGCCAAGCAACGAAGGATGCTGATGTTATTGCTGGCTTGAATGTAACTCGTATTATCAATGAACCCACAACTGCAGCAATAGCGTATGGCTTGGACAAGAAGGGTGGAGAGAAAAATATTGTTGTTTTTTATCTTGGCAGTGGCACGTTTGATGTGAGCATTCTGACTATTGACAACGGATTTTTTGAGGTTTTGGCTACAAACAGTGATACCCATCTTGGAGGTGAGGACTTTGACCAAAGGATAATGGATTTTGCCATTTTTTTCATGTAGGCAGTCTGTTTGACAAAGCTTTTTGTTTGTTTGAGGTTTAAGTTCAGTTAGATATGGTCATTAGGTAGAGACACAGTTTTTTGCTTTCTTTTATAGGATTATGTACTTAATATAATTAAAATTAATAATGTATGATAAATAAAAATAAAAATTATATATATATATATATTTGCTAATTTTTCTGGAAGAGGTATTGATCAATTTGAAGATTGGACTGGTTATTTGTTCATAACAAAGATGCATAGTTGTGTGTACTTAAGTGTATGTTCAAGATTTTAGCTACAGAAACTACACAATTCTGTAGTTGAATCACAATTCTGTAGCTGAAAAACAATTATGCAGCTATGTATTTAACTTAATGATCTACTTGTCAACAATGCATTCTAATAAAAAAATCATGATCAAAATTTATTGGTTTTGTCTAATGATTATATTTTCAAGCATGATGCAGGAAAGAAGAAGAACTATGAAGGCACTTTATCTGCAAGATTGATTGATGAATTTTTGATTGAGGATTGTTTTGCAGGAATCATTAAGCATTCGAAAATAATATTTCTTTATCTTTATGAAATGCTATGATTCAAACATAAATTGAGGAAATTGTTTTTTTTAGAAATTGGATTTATTATCGCAATTGTGAAATTGGACTAACCATTTGAAACGAAGACATGTCATGAACCTGTCAATTATGCAAATTTTTCGTATGTACCTAGAGAAATTGATCACTTCTCTTTGAACACACTTACGTTTGTTGCAATGTTAGTGCCATGTTTATTTTCAGGTTCCAGGGAAATCGGAGAATTGAAGGAGGCCAACTTATGCATGATTGGTTTTCTACGACCAATTTCAAGAGACATAAACCAATTGAATCCATTTCTATCATCCATAAATGCCATCATTTTTCCTCTCCAAACTCACAAGATATCCAAGCATTTTCGCTAAGCATCGCCATCACCATTTTCCTTGCAAAGAGTCACATGTTTCCTTTACATTTTCCATTCACATTTTCCATAATTTCCATTCATTAACCCATTAATAGAGACATTCAACTCGCTTACATGTTGATTTGTATTTTTGCTTTCCGTTCGCTTGTTTACCCTCTTGTCATTTTCCTTTCCATTAAATAAACATTGATCCACTGCAAAAAATTTCATTCATAGTCCTTCCAAAATCATCATTTCATACTCACATTAGATGATGGAGGATTCATTAAGGCCTCCCTTCTAACAAGTCTTGGCATATCGACATCAACACATTATCTAGGTTCAAGGCTAGAGTCCTTATTAGTACCTTGAGGCTTGTATGCATCAATAACAAGTTCTCTCGCTGACAATCATGGGAATACATCAATGTACCTTGATCGTTGGATCTTGCAAGTGGCTCGACATCAACTCATCTATTTGCAAGGTGTACTTACGTACCTTGGCACTCGTTGACATTAATGGCGAGTTTGCCTCGCATTGGTTAATGGAATTCATCAATGGCTGGTAATCCAATGACTTCTCTTCATGCTCGACAACAACACATTTATTCGCATGACTAGAATTGTACCATCGGGTTTTGTAGCAGGTGAAGACTATATCATTTCAGCATTTTGCAGCAGATACAATAGATTTAGCAGTAGAAATAAAGAATCCACTTTCACCACCTCATCCACTATTTATGCAACCAAGAAGCAGATGGAATTCTACATTCTATTCCATGATCAAGCAGCAGCTACAACTTCTCTACATATACACAATTTGTCCACTTCCTAGGTAAGTCAAGGTATGTTATTTTCTAGCTTTTGATCATAGAATTCCTTAAATACTGAAGTTATAATTTTTGGAAAATACTTCACCACATTTCCTTTCTCATTTGAAAAAAATCGTAAACACCTTTAGTTGGGGGGAAGGGACATCCATTTATTATCACATCCATATCACTTCATTCCATTTCACTTCATTTCATCCTAACATACTTGTCCTAATCATTATGATTGCATCATGGTTCAAAAGTTATGTGATTTGCAAATAAATGCCTAAATGATGAGCATATTATATGGTTGATTTATGCATTCTTAAACATGTTCAATGAATCTTACTGCAACAAAAAGAAACAAGGTATTGAAACACAAGAACCAATACCAATTAAGATTTGGTTGTCACATAAGAACCAACCAAACATGTTGATTGGATAATACAAAGGGAACCTCTGATATCTGAGACACAGAAACTCTCGCTGGATATCTGTAGCACTCTAACCATGGAAGTCGACTCAAAGATTCACCCGTTTCTTTCTTACGTTCTATCTCGGAGGCCCCTGCGGCAGCCATTAAAGCTGAGCTCCAAACCCTCGTTTTCGAGCGCCATTAAAGTGGATTTTGAAGCGAATGAACCTCATGGCGAGGATCTGCTTAAAGAGATGCCTATGCTCCGAGAGCCGAAGCTCGTGGCTAAAATGAAGGCCGTGGTTTCCGACGTCGTTCAGACAAGATCCGTGCTGCAGTCCCTGGGAGAGCGTCCGGATTACGAGGCCATCGATAAAGCCCGTTTCCGTGTGGCAGAGATCGAGCGCGAACTTTCCAGGTGATTGGAAGAAATTTTTGCTGTGAAAACCCCGGAAGGATCCGAATGGAGGTCTCTGCAGGTTACGGACAGCAAGAGAGCCGGGAAGACAATGATGAGGATTGCCTGTATCAATCTTTCTGAAAACCTGCCTGACCATCCGAGCTGCGCGCCAGGGTTCAGTCAGCACGTTGCTGTGGCTCTGCGGTTCAGTGCGAGGAAAGATGGGAATCTGGTGACGTCAGAGATGTGCCGAGGCATCTTGAACACGCTCACATGGAGACTCGATGTTAAATGGGGGAAAATGGAGTTTGCAGACAAAGTGTTTGAGAAAAGTCCTGAACGAGACGCTATTGATTGGAATGCATCGCTTTCTGGTTTTGTGAAGAATGGGAGAGTGGACGATGCACTGGAGTTGTTTTGGGCAAAGACTGAGAGAAATGTGGTCTCATGGACTACCATGAATACAGGACATGCGCAGAAGGACTGTATGGACAAGGCACTTCTGGCCGGAAGCAAGCAGCGAATCTGCTCCTCATTCTCGCCAGACTTGCTTGCAGAGGTTCCTCTTTTGATTCAGCCAGATCTGTTGGAAGAATCTCAGGAATTTCAAATCCAAGTCAAACTACTGGGAAAGACAAGGATGCATTGGGTTCGAGTAACAGATCTAGTCCAGGATCTACTGCAAAAACTGGAATGCCAGCTGGGGATCCCCTCCTCCCTCATCAGATTGTTATATAAGGGTAAGCAATTATTGAATCCCCTACCTCTCTCTTTTTACAGCATTCATAAGGACGCCTCCATCGAGGCTTCTTTTCGTTTAAGAGGTGGTTCCTTTGGGAAGACCTCCTCTGCCCCTTTTTTCTCTTACAAAGATGCAGCTAGCAAAGACGCTGCCCAACCTCAGTCTTCTTCGAAAACAGCCCATCCAAACGGGGCTCCAAAGCCTTTTTTGGTAGATAAATCAGAGGAAATTCCCTCCCTCAATTTCACTCATCCTGAGATTGAAAATCGTTTACAGATTTTCGAAGAATCAGCACTCATCTGCAGATTTAATGGGCTTTGGCCTCGCACAGCAGATCTTTACCAATGGATCCACTCCACTTGGACCAAAAAAAGCAAGATTTACTTATGTTCAAAAGGATTCTTCATTGTGGTTTTTGACTCAAATGAAGATTACCAGAAGGCCTTAATGGAAGGCCCTTGGTTCTGGGGTGCGGCTGGGCTCTTTCTCACCCCCTGGTTTCCAGATTTTGACCCTTCTACAGCAGTCATCACCAAGCTTCCCATTTGGGTCAGGCTCCCGAATCTTCCAGCTCATCTATGGCATGCATCTGTTTTCATAGCCATTGGAGAATCTTTGGGACGGTTCCTAGCTGTAGACAGCTCAAGAAAGGAAAATGGTCTTTACACCTACGGCAGACTTTGTGCAGAAATAGACATCAGTAAAGGACTACCGGATCAGATTAATCTCAAGATTGGAGATTTCCATTGGACTCAAACCTTGGATTACGAGAACACAGCCTTCATATGCCGCCATTGCCATCAAACGGGGCACCTCCAAAGTACATGTTCTCAGTTCCTCCAAAAAAGAAGAATCTAAATCGCAAACCCAAATCTAAGCGCTGGAATCCTTGTGAGCCTCCCCGCTCAATGTACGATCTAGATTTCTCTAGCTCAGATGAGGAGGAAACTGAAGATGTTTTGCAGAATGATGAGGCTACAGTAGCAGATGTGAAGAATGATGTGACTCCGATGGACGCTCCCTCGGGTGCTCCACCAGTATCCTCTGACCCACAGCTTTCTCAGAAACGTACTCATTTGTCTTCTTCCTCAGATTCTGACAAGGAGATTCTGCCGCCATTGCAGAATAGTCTTCAGATTGTCATAGCTCAGCCAAACTCCACTGGGTGGGTCAAATTAAACAAGAAAAAAGGCAAAAAATGTCGTGTGGCTGGAAATGACTCCTCGGGGTAGTTCTCTGAGCCGAGTTCTTTCTTTTTGTTCTCCTTTGTCTACTTAGTCCTTTCATGGAATGTCTCTTAGCGCGAGGTGGTTAGCCTTTCACCGGTGGCTCCCTTGCTTTTCTGCTTCACTTGCTTGCAAGCTTGATTGTACTATACTTTTCTTATCTTAATAGAATTAGTCTTTATTCAGAAAAAAAAAGAACCAACCAAACATGTTGCAATTCAATGTATGACAACGAATACTTTGCAAAACGAAATAAAATTGGCAAATACTATCAAATGCAAAGTTTAAGGACATATGATATAAGCCAAACTCATTCAAAAGCAAATCATGATTAAGCAATGCAGTAGATTGCATGAGCACATGCAATAGCATCAGTTGGGGGGAATGTAGAGTCTCCAAAATGTATTCAAAATATCATCCACTCTGACCTTTATCACCACCATTTCACTCACATGTCACAACTCCATGACCATATAACCTTTCATTAGCCTCCATTTTCATAATTATATGGGTTACCTTTGTGTTTTCTAAAAGTTAATGATTTCTAGTATTATAAGTGAATTAAATGGTTAAAACTTAGAAAAATGACATATACTTGCTAACACTTAAAAGTGGCTTGAGTTTCATGACATGTGTAGGTCATTTGGAAGCTTCCAAGGCACCCTTATGTGGCCTCCAATACTCAAATTCGAATTATCTTCAAGATATGAAAGAAGATTTGGATAAAGCTCAAAGAGGATATGTGTCTCATCATTACCTATTTAAGTTGTAACTCTATGAGATTTTCTAGGGATCTAGGGAGAGAATAATGGACCTCCATTAATGAGGTAGCTTCTTATGGTTTTGTATAAATAGGAGAGCCTTCTCCTTTCAAAGGCATGTGAAAATTTGGGGAAATGCTCATATTTTGAATATAGAATTTGGATTTGGCACAATGCTCATGAGTGATGTTCACTTTGATTTGGTTATGCTTGGATTTGGATCTTCTCAACTTGCCATCTCTCATGCTTTTGGGTTTGGCCACCTATAATGTGTGAAAAATATGCTTTCATAGCTTTTCCTGTGTGAGAGGTTAAGAGTGATTGTTTTATTTTCTTTCATATTTTTTCGTGTGTGAGAGGTTGAGTATTTGTTTTTATTTGCTTTCTACCTATAGGTTAAGAGCGATTTTTTTTATTTGCTTTCTACCTAGAAGTTAAGAGAAATTGTTTTTTATTTTCTTTTGTATCTTTTCCTGTGTGAGAGGTTAAGAATGATTGTTTTTTCTTTCATTTCTGAAAGAGTGGTGTGCTTTTCAATTCCTGCAAGATTTAAAGATTAAGATTTCAATTCCGCAAGTTGTACTATAATTGTACTATAATTTCTTTTGAGTTGATTGTTGAATTAGAATAGGAGAATTTGGTTTGTCGTTATTTGGTTTTGTAGTTAGGTTAATCTAAATTGAAAGTTAATTTCTAGCATATATAGTGCACGCACGCTTCGCAAGTTTTACGAAACCCCCAGGTTGACAATTAAATGATAGGTAATTAATTTGCCTCAACAGTGAAACTGCGCTGAAAATTGAATTTCATGAGGATTGAGTCAACCTCATCTCCTATTGTTCTGGTATTACATGAATGGTCCCACTTGGGTCTTGATCTTAAATTGTGATTTTCTTTTACCTAAGACAAAATGGATTTCATCCATATTTATCATCTACCTTATGTATTCCAGAGAGAAAATCCTCATTGGAACATACTTAGGTAGCTTGTAGGGAGCCAGATCACATCCATATACCCTTATCTTTGTCTAATTCTGGTATAGATACCAGTCTCCAATTTTTGTCTACTCACTCAGGTGCAAAACCCTTTTAATCTCTGAACTGATTCATGGCTTACTCTGACTACTAAGAAGCCCTGCAACTGTATGAACAAAATTGTCTATGAAGTTTGAAAATTTAAACTCTATTGAGTTTTTATTGACTAGTGAAGTCCATTGCATCATTGATTGGTTGATGCCTTGATAATATTGTTTATGTAAAGTTATTGGAAACTTGTCTTATTGTTGAAAATGAAACATATAGACTAATACAGATGCATATTTAAACATGCCTTTTGTAGTAATCTTCATCATTTTTTCATGCATATTATTAGCCAGAAATTGACTTAAATTAAACATGAATGTTGGATTATGTTCATTAGATAAAATAGATAGAAAACCTAGAATAGGCTCATCCACCCACTAGTCTGATGGATACCCTAAAAGGCAAGAAACTAAATAAATGATCTGTTTGGTTTTCTCTGGGAACATAGAAGCTAGATAAGGGGGATTTTTCTTGGGAAGCTGAGAATCTTCTGGAAGGAAAATCTTGAAAATCTGGGCTCTCTGAGGAAAGGTGAGCTTATGATACAAATCCATAAGGACAACTGCAGAAAAATGGCTGAGGGAGTCATTTTTAGGAATTAGCAACATCTAGTTTATGGTTTTATGTGCAATTGAGATCAGAATGTCTCCATTCTAGGCCACAATGGTTCTTTGCAGTGGATTGTATTTGGATTGACACCACATGACAAGATCAGGGAAATAATGTGTATGTGGGAACATGAACATGGGTAACAGGGATTCCCAAAGGTTAATTTCATCTTGTTGGTCTAGGTAGTTTTGCTTCAACCAATGGTGTAATTCGAACAGGTCGAATTCACACTCAGTATTGACAATCTTGTAATATTGGTCTGCCAATGGCATATGGTCAAGGTCTAGGGTAGTAGAGGTTTTAGGTTTATCCTCACTCTTTGATTTGCTACTAGAGGATTGGCCCTTTCCCTTTGGTGCCATGTCTAAGGAGTTTGAGAGGGAACAATATAACGGAGATTCGTCATGAACAGGTACCTGGATGAGCGATGAATATTTGTCAATGGTAGTAGGCTCTGAATTTGTTGGGATTGACAGGTGTTATAAATAGTATGGGTTGTGAGAGCTGAAATCAGTACCTTCAATCAAAATAGTAACAGCGTGGCTAGGAGAGTCACACGGGATGAGACGAGATGGATTTTATAAGACTTAGATCAATTACCATTGCGGTTAGAACCATTACAAAACGGGATTTAGATGAATTAATGGGCAACGGGAAATTTGCAACGAATAATGTATAATGGGTAGATAGCAACAGGAATAGGTGGTGAGAAAGTGGTAGAATGACAAGTGGCGCGGTGTAATTAGCAGTAGGTAAAATATGGGAGGTGACGTGGTGACCGTTGGTGGGAGCGGAGGAGAGATAGGAATATTTCAAAGGGGTGGGAGTGGTGGTATTCATTTTTCATTGAGGGGGGTGTGAAGTCGTGAAGAAGCACCACGTTGTGTGGGGACCAGGAAAAGAAATATTTGTTTTCAAACCACCCCCCCCCCCTTGTTGTTAACAGGAAATGGGATGAGGGGGTACGAAGTTGTTTCCCCATCATTGATCCGAGTGGGAAAAAGCATGTCCGTTGAAAGGTGCCTTTACAATATCACAAGCCAAAGAAACATCTTGTCGTCTCCCAACCTTATAATAAAACCCAATGCTTAATGCTTATTACAAATTGATAATCATATTTAAATGACATGATTAGCTCATTATTTAACCAAGATTAATATATCCTAAGGGCGCATTTGATCTAGCAGACCCTCTTTTTATTTCCTAAGGTTACTTCTAACCCTATTCTAGTGCATAAAATGCAATTGACCAAGTTTAAATGCTTTGGTCACTTTTTCTCTAATCTATCCTATCTACTAATTTCAACCAAGATTAGATAGTTTGGTTGAATTATTTCCTAATCTAAAAACATAAATTTAAATATGTTTGATCATGATTATACTATATGATTCAAACATGAATTATTTCTAGTGGCATTTGAGCTTGCTCACTTGTACACTTGTTTTTCTTTTCATGGGGTTCTTTTCATTATTATTATTTTTTCAAAAAAAAATATATTTTCATTCTTTTATTCTATTTTTTTATACCCTCTTTTATAAATATCTAACTTATCAAAACCATTTATGTTACAACAGGTAGAAAAACTGTTAGTTGGGTTTCAAAATTGCAAAACATTGTTGCACTTTCAACAACGAAAGTAGAGTATGTTGCTGCTATAGAGGCTAGTAAAGAAATGATTTGATTACAAAGGTTTATGGATGAGTTCGGCAAGAAGCAGGAGATGGCAAGTTATATAGTCACAACTAGAGTTCCATTCATCTTGCAAGGAACTTAGCATTTCATTCCATGAGTAAACATATACATCTCAATTACCACTTCATACGGTCAATGTTGGAAGATGGACAGTTGAAGCTGGAAAAGATACACAATAGCTAGAATCCTGTAGACATGTTAACAAAAGTTGTAACCAGGGAGAAACAGATATCCTGCTCAGTTCAATTGGTCTTCAAGTATGATGATGAAGATGAGAAACATCCAGGTCCAAAGTGGAAGCATTGTCCAAAAACTAAAGCAGTGGCGGAGTTGCTATAATCAGTATCCATGTGGGAAATTGTTGGGTGTAGAGCCTAATTATCTTCTTTATTCATAGGCCTCAACCGCGTTGGACCCTAATTCCTAAACGGTGTGGCAACACCACCCGTATGATAGCCGCCAGGGAGGTCCAAGGGGGGTGATGGCTACTTTTAAGGAGCCCCCCCAGCGGGGTTCGGGGGCAATGACCCTGAAGCTAAAAATAGATAAAAAAAAATTCCTTATAAAACATTGTAATTTCACAGTCAATCTGGGTCGTTCATTAGGCAAATCATCTGAAAATAGAAGTTATGTTAATTTAGGCTTTTTTTCACTAGAAGGAAACCCTTGGTTTATATGAGTGAATTGTATTGTGGTTGTGTATGATTATTCTTAGAGATAAAGAGGAGGTTCTGTGAGAGAGAAGAGGAAATTACAGCAGATCTGGTGTAGGTTGTATCTCTTCATTTTTTTGGATAGTATAAAAGGAAGGACTGGTTGTTTCTCTGTGGATGTAGCCCAAATTGGGTGAACCACGTATTTTTGTGTCTCTCTTGTTTTATGTGTTTTTTTATTTGTGTTTCCACAATATTTAATGTGTTCCATTGCTCTGTAATATAAAATTTCCTAACATAAAGCTATGTTGTGACTGGTATTTTTGTTTAGAAAACATTTTTCCTCCTTGTGCATATATTCATGAATCTAACTCTGACTAGTTGACAGTAGATTTTTCTTTGTATATATATACATTCAAATAGCTTGTTTGATGGCTATGACCCTTACGATATCTTGTTACGTACTTGTTCCTTTAAATATTGTACACTTATATTCTCCTCTCTGGTATTATATATATATATATATATATTCATTTATTCATTTATTGTCAGAGGGACTCTGAGAGCTATCTTTTGCTATATGAGATAATGTGTCTTTCCTTTGTTAAGAATATTCTTAGTTCTATATTGTTAGTTGTGACTGTATCCAAAATATTCATTACATCTTGCTGTGAAATGTTTTAGGTAATTATAACTTCGCTTGCCTTGACTTTCAACAATGCTTATAGACCACTCGAAGATTTAGTGACACACAATCCATTTTTCCTTCTAGGTTGGTAGAAGAATGTTACTCTACTTTCCTTCTGGATTGCCCTGAGCAATGAGATTGCAAATTCATAAGGGACAACTTTCATTGTCATATATTTTGTTTTTGTGTTGCATAATAATTAGTCTTTTACCAGAGTGATAACTAGTTACTATTAGTCTATGATGTTTTCATAAAAGGCTCCTCTGTAAAGGGTCAATATTCAATACCAAAACTTATTGCTATTTATGAAACATAATTTTTATTTGAATTTATACAATATGCTTCTCTTATAAGACTATTTGATATTTTCATAGCAAATTATATAGATATATATATATATATATATATAGAGAGAGAGAGAGAGAGAGAGAGAGAGAGAGAGAGAGAGAGAGATTTGTTCATAATTCATCTCCATGTAATTCTCCAAGATTTAGAAAGTAACTATCTACATATTTCTAAAACTACATAGAGATAAAATAGAGTTTGTAATGAAATAAGGCTTTTTCCATTTGAATATACCTCTGCTAGATTATTGTTGAGTTTTTTGTTTCAAAGTATGTGAATACTTATATATGTGAGCTCTGTTTTTCTGGTGACATAATTTTTGTTTTTTTTAATATAACATGTTTTCTTAGCTCTGTTATCCATAAGTTGAAATAGAGTTCCAATTATAAGTTTCCTTTTCATTTTATCATCAACAGAACCATAGGTATTTTAAAAGAAACAAAATATATGAATGTCTTACTATTTTCTTCCATAATAACATCCCCTTACAGTAAACCATTTGATTCTAATTCTCACATAAAATAACAAATTTCTCTTTTATTTTCTTTCAGAAGACTAACTTCAAATCAAAATAGAATATTATTTCTTTTCCATAGTAAGATAGAGTCTAAAACACTGATTTGAAGAAAAACCTTCTTCTGGAAAAAATAATGATTAAGTATTTGGCTCCTCCCAATGTTGACACAGCCTATGCTTTTCCCTCTGAGCAATCAGGTCTGCAATTCCTTCTGTATATTTTTGCTTCTCTTCAATGTCTACCATTTATTTTTCTCTCAGTAATTATGAGATAAAAGCCAGAAAATTCAGAGATTTTTATCCATCTACCACTTTTAGGTGGTTATTAACTACCTCCACCTCATCAACTGGTGACAGGTGCTTAACTACTCATTCATGAGCTCTTGTTTCCCAGTTTTAGAGATAGCTTCATGTCTTATAGGAAACAATAAATTGGCCAATACATAATTTCGAAAATTAAATCTAATCACCCAGATTAGATGCCTAGGTCTTGTTGATGGATAATTAATTTCTAAAAAAATAATTGCAACCTTTTTCCTCTTTCATCCATCTATACTTCAATCATTAATTTCCCAGTTCTTTTCTTATATTCATAAAATAAAACGTTATGCAACTTTTAAACAATAGTTAAACATAAGTTATTATTAGTAAAATATTGATAATTAAGTATTTGTTTGTCACCTAAATGTAGCATACTAAGTCCAAATTTAAACATATCTACATATAATTACAACAAGATCTTCAAGTTAAGGGATATCATACCACCAGTCAAACACAAAGATTGAAGGCCAAGTGTTGTATATTTTGTGGAATATTTCTAAGGTTCGATCCAGATCAATTACTTTCCTGGTCCCAACTAGAAATGTCAACCAAGGTGAATTTTATTTGAGAACATAATAATTCTCTTAGAGGAATAAACTCCTAAAAAATATTTCAGTGGTTATTGATCCATTATTTTAACAGTCAACAAGTTTATCTTTTCCCCATCTCCTAGTTTACAGTAGAGAATTGAACAAATGAGAGGGGTTGTTGATACAAATAATTTCCAAATTGAGAAGCACCCTCTTGAGGCTTGACTTGAATCCAAACTTCTTATTCTTTCTCATTGAAGTTATTTTTCCTTGAGGAATTCCTTCCACCAGTATTCTTCTTGGGTGATGAATCTCCAAACTAGTTTTTCCCCTATTTCTTTATTCATTTGCATAGGATCCCTAATGTCAAGCCCTCCATGATTTTTAGGATGCTTAACAGTACACCATTTAATCTGATGGAATTTCCTTATACTGGTTTTTCCTACTTTTCATAAAAACTGTTGAACTTATTTTGCAAAAGCAAAGAGAATGTTTTGTGGAGCAAGAAGCGTTGAGAATTGATAAAGTGGTAAAGCAGGGAGGACTGCTTTGATCAAAATAACACACCCTATAATATTGAGCCATCTATCCCCCCAGGAAATGAATTTTCCTTTTAATTTTGAAAGAATACCTTCCCAATCTTGGGTTGAGTGTGATTTCAGGAAAATATGAATGCCTAAATACTTAAATTCTTTCCATGTTTCCTTTGATTGAAAGCCCATTATTATTCCAATTTGTCTTTGATTTCTAAATGAAATATTCCACGTATAAATTTGAGATTTCCCATAATTTGATTGACCTCCCAGAGCTTTAACAAAATTATCCAAAACCCTTTTAAATCTTCTTGAGGAAGCTCTACCCATCAAAAGTGTATCATCAAAAAATTGAGAGTGATTGATGCTCTTGATACCTCTGAAAAACTTGATTCCTGGGAGTTTCTCACATATTCTTTCAAATTCCAATTTTTGGTTGAAGGAATCCACCATAATGGTATACAAGAAGTGAGATAAGGGGCAGTCTTGGTGAAGCCCTTGTGAGTCATGGAAAAACCCAACCACTCTCCCATTAACTAGGGGGGAAATCCAAACAGAAACCCAATGAATGAATTTAGCATCAAATCCAAATTTTTTCATCACCTTAAATAGGAATTCATGACTCACTCTGTCAAAGGCATTTTCCATGTCAAGTTTGACAATCATGCCTTTGTCTCCCCAATTTTGACTGGAATTGATAGTCTCTTGAACAAGAATTATGTTATCAAATGTTTGTCTATGATGCACAAAACCTCCTTGATTTATGAATATCATTTTTGGAAAAAGGACTTAAATTTTCTACCCAAAATCTTAAAAATCACTTTATATGAAACATTACAAAATGAAATGGTCTAGAATGTTGAAAAACAAGCGAAGTTTAATTATTTTGGAATCAATGCTAAAAAGGAAGAGTGTATTCCACCCCCTATGCAATTATTCTTAAAAGTGTAACTCACCATTCTATAAAAATCAAATTATTACCTCCCAAAAATGATGATAGAAGTGGGAAGAAAATTTGTCTGGTCCTAGAGCTTTTTCCAAGTTGAAGGAGAATATTGCCTGACAAATTCCCTCTTCGATGGGCTCATTTATCAAACCAGGTTATCCTCTTGAGATACAGATTCTAGTATTTGTTTCAACATTAACAAGTATACTTCAGAGCTACCTAGGACCGTGGCATTATATAAACCCCTAAAGTGATGGACCATCTCATCCTTGAGTTGAGCAAAGTCTTAGATTTTAGTACCTCTTGTTGTTATCTCTTTGGTGTTATTTTTCCAAAGTCGGTTCTTTGCCTATTCATGAAGGAATTTTGCATTCATATCTCCTATCTTTAACCAAATACTCTTATACTTTAAACACCAAATTTCCTCTTCCTCTTTTAATGCTTTATGATAAGATACAAATTCTTCCCTTTCTTCCTTAAGTAGGTCAATTGTCACAGGGCCATCCTATATTTTGGATTGTATAAATTCCATTCCCTTTTTATGTGCATGTGCCATCAATTGTCTCTATGTTTGTTGTTCTCAAGCCCACTTTTTTAATGTTCTTTTTAATCACTTAATCTTTTGTTCCCATATCGTCACTAGTTTGCCCATGACCCATTCACTCCAAAATTCCTTTACCAGATCATTGAAACCTATTGTTTTTTCCTAGATTGGATAATAACATAAGGGAAAGGACCCAAAGTCAATATTTTCAGTGATTTCAAGAACAATTTATTTGTGATTTGAACTATTCCAATGAAGGATTCAAGAACAATCCAATATATTTTTAGAGAAGAATGAGTTTGCTATTAAGAATCTATCTAAACAAGAAGCAATATGGCCCAATCCAGATATGTTGCTCCAAGTAAATATGTTGGAGGAAGGTTTATGTCCAACAAATTTAATTTATGGATGAGATCTTCCAATTTTTCTTGGAAACGGTCTCTAACTCGAGACCCCCTTTCTTTTCCCACTAATGTTGAGTTGCATTAAAATCTCCTCCAAAGATGCACTCAAAGCCAAAAATGGAATCCCAAGAGCCAACAAAGAATCCCAAAATTCTTGTTTATATATATATATATAGAGAGAGAGAGAGATATAGATATATAATGATTTGAAAGGATATGAAGAAGTCCAATAGCCAATTAGTTGGTGAAAGATCGATGATCAAGTAACCTATGCAATGATTGATCCCATAGGGTGGACTCATTGCCTAAGGCTCCTATTAAATGAATAGAAAGAATCTCATTGTGATTCCAAATCTTATGTTGTTTTTGAAATACCTCTTTATCCCCCTTTTTGTCTCATGGAACAAGAGAAATAAGGGTCATTATTTCTTGATTAATGGCTTCACCTCCTCGTTTCTTTTTTCTAACCCTATTCCCATGCAATTCCAGGAGAGAATCTTCATTACTTATTACTTGTATGAGTTGCCCCTTTCCAAGGGATAAATTTTCCTCCTTTTATAGTGTTTCTATATCATTTGATTTTTGGATCTAGATTAAACTTAGTGCCCATTTCCTATCTTTTTCTCATTTTATCCAATCTCGCCTCTCTGTTAGTATTTCAACTTGTCTTTCGTTGGAACCTCTCTAGTTCTTTTTCCTTCTCAGCCTCCAATTTCTCATCTGTCGAATTAAAAAAAGGCATCCCCATCTTCGTGTTTTTAGGGGAGAGGAATCGTTCCTCCTCCATAGAAGACTCCACGATTTTTTGTGTCGATGTCGAATATTATTCTAATGGTGGCATGTTTTCATCAATTCTTTTTTAATCTAGATCTCATACCAATTTTTATCCTTTCCTTGCAAGAATAGGTTATTTTGTGGAATTTCCCTTTCTTTATTCACCATATTTAATGCCTCACAATTGTTACTATTCTCTTTCTTCCCTTTATTAGTTCCTTTTCTGGTTCCAGGATTGGTTTTTGGGGGAGATTGGTCCTTTCCATTTATTCATGGTCTAATGTGTTGCCTTGACTATTTGTTCTGTTGTTTTATTGGGCCACTTCTCTTTTTTTGTTGTTTCCATTGTTATCTTTCCTCCCTTGTTTTTGTTGTTCCTTATTGGAGCCCAAGTGTGAACTTGGGTTAATTATGGAAATGTAATGTAAATGAAAAATGCAAAAGGAAATGTGAATGAAATTGAATTTCCCAGGGAGGGAAAGGAAATTATAGATATTTCCATGAAATCAATAAAATATCCCCTCTCATGCTTCTAGGATTACAGGTTTTTTAGGAGTTGAACAAGAGTTTGAGTTTGAGTGGGTGTATTTGACTATAACTTTGCATAGGGATTTTGGGAACTATGTGAGAAGAGGGTGAAGTCTATGTAGCCAACAGAGAGGGCTTCTTATGATGTAAATTCTTGTTCACGTTAATGGAAAATCTGGATTCCAATGTGTAGTGTATGTTCATCTGTAACAGTTGCCTTGTGTTTACAATAGCTTTTTGCATGTGTATTTACATTATATTTGTGTTTTCATTTGGTGTTCATGATTGTGGTTTAGTTAGTTGTTTATTTTATGCTTTTATGAACAACGGTTTGTTGTGTAGATTGTTGTTCTATAATTGCTGCAACCGGATTTTATGTACAACAATTTGGGAAATGTCATAAGCGAGTTATTTTTGTTGTTACATATGTGTTTCTGCATTTGAATTTTTCTTTTATTTTTCATAAGCTGGTTATTTTTGTTGTTACATATGTGTTTCTAAATTTGAATTTTTCTTTTCTTTTTGGCAACCCTCTTGGCCAAGGGAGCGCGCCAACAAATGCACAAGCCAAGAAAAGCTTGGTTCCCCTCTTCAACCGAGTGGCAGTAGTGGTGGAGAGAAGCCCAAGTGAACAAATCTTTGGTCGGAAGGGGGTTGTGGGCCTAGCTAGCCTACAACCACAAGAAGAATACAAGATCATTGACTTTGTGGCTATAATTTTTTTTGGGTTCTTACTGTGCACTAAGTGGACTCACAGTTAGAGGCTCCCTTCAAAATTTAGCCTCCTTGGCAGTGTCAATAGAGAGCCTGATTGTTATCTTCAATAATGACGAGAGTTCATTGAAACCCCACCGTCTTTATCTTAAATAATATGATCAGGCACTATCCTTGTAAGATGGTCGAACATGGGCCATTATGAAGAGATTCGTGAAGGATGAGAGGGGCCCTCTTCAAAGCATTTGCAACTTCCATGCTCAGGATGGGTGGTATTGGAGTCTTGAAGAATGGACTAAGAGCATGTGACCCTTTAGAGGGTGCACTAAAATCATCGTGAGGCGTATAAATACTCTGGTCAAAGGGGTCTTCGAATGCCAAATATACAAAAGCAGCTTATTGAAGCCAGTACAAACAACTACACTTGGTTGAAAGAAAATAGAGCGAAGTATGCATACATTATGGACCTGCTCCACTACACTAATGGGATTTATGCTTTTAGTCAAGAAATATCATTGACGTTTTTGGATCATGAACTTGACTTCTAGAGGTACCAGCCCCCAAAGGAGCGGACTCCTAGTATAGTGTAAGGACAGATGGTTTGACCGAAGATGCAACGTGTAGGAGGAAGGAATCCATGGCCATTGTGAATGCAAGAGAGGTGACGTCGTTGACCCCGCTGCATAGGAATGTGGACACTTTCTCTATGAGTTCATGCAATGACAGAGGAGCATAATGGGCTAGCCACGACTGCGCAGGAGCAGAGAGTCATTATGGCAAGTTTCTCACGCATGGTGAGTGTTGTAACATGATTATATAGTTTAAATTTGCTGATATAATAGGTTTTAGAAGTTTGGAAATAATAAATGGGTCTACAAGAGTAAATGCACCCTCAAAATGTAAATTTAATTCCCATTAGCTGGTTGATTTAGTTAATCATCCATTTAAACATGATTAAATGATGTAATAAAATAAATTCAAACATGGTTTACAAACAGCCAAGAACAAATTTTTTAAAACAGAAAGAGGTTTTTTTGATAACATCCTCATGCACAAAAACCTCTCTCATTTTTCTAAACGTTATTATGATTTGGGAGATGCTAATGATTGTTTAAAGGCATATTTTCCCGAAATTTCCTATTTCCGTCACCTTTTTGCAGAGACTATTGTGGATAATCAGAAATTAATTGTGGTAAAATGGAGGAGATTTTTTTTCCTAATATTCCAAACTACAAAAACCTCTCTCCGTTTTCTAACATAGATTATGGTTTGGGATATTTGGATGAATCTTTGTAGGCATGTTTTCCCGAATTTTCCTATTTTTAGTCAGTGTTTTCAAATGCGGTTTCAGAGTAGGTAGAAATGAATTTTAAAAGTATGAAAGAGGTTTTTGTTGAAAATATCATCATTTAGAAAAACCTCTCTCATTTTTCTAGCATTTGTTATGGTTTTGGATAAAAAAAAGTATTACATGACCCTATTTTTCAGAATTTCGTGAGGAAAAAGCTCAAAGACAGTTAGTGACTTGGAGGCCACCTCATCAAATATGAGTTGCAATCAAATTCGAATTTATCTTCTTTATCAATAGAAATCCTCAAGGATAGTACCATAACTCTTAAAATAGTTTTAGTTACCTTTATTTGTGTTCTATTTTTGTAATACAGTTTCAGATATTTTTAATAGCTCTTGATATTTTTATCAAGATATTTTGGGAGAAAATTATATAAATACTTCATCAATTGCAGTAATATGTGTGGGCTTTTGATGCCAAGGATCTTCACTTTGTAATAGCTTCTATTATAGGATTTCTAATTAAAGCCTTCCGGCTCCAGTTTGACAGAATTTTGTGTTTTCTGGTATGTCTTTTTAGTGTTTCATATCTTATTTCTACACATGTTCAAAGCATTTATATGAAGGTATGGGTAAGTATAGATTATGTCTTAATCTCTCTGAAATCCCCTATAAAATCATAACCTTTAGAAAAATATTAGCTTTGTTAGGGCCTAAATCTACCTCAGGCTGAGAAAGGCAGGATCTAGGGTAACATCAAACCACGCTTAACCTGGTAGCTAGCCCTACCAAGTCGGGAGAGGGCTCTCTCCTTGTCAATCTCAGGAAAAGATGTCAAATAAAGCTTGAGATGACTAATGTGATGGCTGATTTTAGGTTAGGTATATGCTCTGAAAAGTTTTATTGAGTTTAATTTTGGTTTTGTTGGCTCAAATGTGAAAGGCAGATTTGGGTCCGGGGAATGGACACATTCTTGCAGAGATCTCTATGGGGCGAGGTAGGAAAATGGTTTAGTACTTCAAATTGAGTGAGATGGAGAGATTTTAGACCGGTGAGGAGTTGGGAAGGGCATGAAAGTCTCAGGGATCCTCTTCAAACAGCTGAAAACATAAATAACTAAACAAACCCTAGGTAGAGCACCGCAACTTCAATGAATTCTACCCTTATCCTTGTTTCATTTAGCTAAGATGAACAAAGAGAGATGATGGCATAAATAAACACATGTAAACTTGCAATTACAGAAGGAAAAACAATACCAAATCAAGTTGCCACAAGAATCCCATAAAGTGCTGCAAACCCTGGTCTATTCCTTTGCCAAACTGCAAATATGAGTGTACAATAATGCTCAAAGCATTCACAAGAGTCCAACCTTTACCAATGACTGAAAAACTACTAGATATAGGCAACAAAAAACTCATGCTAGGATTTATGGGTCGAATGCATGAGTTTAGGAGTTGTTTCAACAAGATCTAAGCTAAGAACTGAAAAGTAGGCAGTGGAACAGCTTGCCTCTAAAACCTAGGAAACTGATTCATTTAGTTGCAAACTACCTTTTCATGATGTATCTACCTCCATGAGTGAAAATTTAGCATATTTACATCAAAATCCATCAAGTCACATCAAATTACATCATGAGTTTGACTATTAGAGAGAGAAAAGTCAAACTAAGAAGAAACTAGTAGAAAAACGTAGTTTTTTTGGCCAAAATGACAAAATTTCATCCTGTGCGCTGCGCTCCTATCCCTGTGCGCCGCGCTACTTTGGAGCTGATTTTGGAGGCCTTCCCGTGCACCAAATTTTCTCCAAGTGGGCTTGTTGGAAAGTTCTACCTGTCTACTTTCTAGAACAAGTGAAATTTCTAAATTTGGTGTCCATTTGCCCCTCCAAAAATGAGTTCTCCCAACACTGCTTCCTGTGTGGCCAAAAAGGGGCAGAAAGGGCATTTTTGAGGTATTTTTGACCCTTTTGGAAGCTCAAAGCCTATTAAAATTTCTTGGCCATGTGAGGGAATTCATATTTTTCCATGAGGAATCCAAAAATGCTGAGTTTTCCTCCAAAGGAGGTACCTAGAAAAAGCGCACGCCAGGTGGTGCGGCGCACCTAGCAGAAAAACCTGTTTTTTGGTCCAAAAATTCAAAAATTGCAAAAAGTATCCCAAATTTCTTGAAATTTACTCTAATTATCCTTCATCAAGTGCTGTGTTGGGCTAAGGAAGCCTCAGCCAAGATCTGGAGTCTATATTTCTCTTTTCTTTTCCTCAATGCTTTCCTCAACTTGGCCTTCAAAGTCCTAATTCTCACTTTGCAAGCTTTGTTTCTTGCCAAGTAGTGGTAGGCCATGTGCCTCAACATCTTTTTCTCTCTGTTGGCCTTCTCCAACATCTTCTCCAAGTGCAAGTTTTTCCTCTCAAGCCAAGATTCACGATCAGCTTCAATTTCTTGTTCAAGTGATGTCAACTTGGTTTTCTTCCTCTTGGTAGCTTACCAGTTTGCCCTTATGTTTTGGAGCTCCATGATGGTTTGTTGATCCTCTAACTATTTATTTCTCTACTCCAAATAGTTTATTATCCACTTGGCTCTTTCCAGGTTGAGAGACAAGTCATGAATGTCATCTTGCTGCTCCTGAATGATCTCTTTGAGCTTTGAGCTCAAATCAGTGTCATCATCCTGAATAAGAATAAAATCTGCCTCTTGACCTCCTGAAGGCCCCTCATAATGTAATGGTTTCTTACCTTTGTCTTGTACCTGCTCTGCTGATGAAGGAAACGAGACCCCTTCCACCCCACCCTTGTCTTGTACCTGCTCTGCTGATGAAGGAAACGAGACCCCTTCCACCCCGGGTGGAGATAGTACTCGTTTTGTTGCTGCAAACAATCTCCTAGTGCCCTTTTGGTATGTGACAAACACTGGCACACTGGTGGTTTGTGTCTCATGCACCTCTTGCTGATGTGAAGGCTCTCCTGCCTCATGAAAAACTGATGGGGGAACTTGAGGACCTATAAAGACCTCATGTGAAATGAAATCCTCCCATGAAACATTCAGTAAACTAAGCTGATGCAAAACCACAATTTTGATTAGTGCAAAGTGATAGATGTTGTTATACTGCTGATGAGGAGGCTTCCTTTGCACCAATGTGGTCATCTTCTCAATATTCCGGAAAATGAAATAGGGGAGGTTCATCATCCTCACCCTAGTGAAGTGCATCAACAATCTGATATGATAGGTGTATAAGCGAGAAAATTTTCCCTCACAGCTGAAATATTTGATTATGAGTTTCATTAGGGGAGCATATGTGTCCTGTAGGTACCTGAAAGGGAAGACCCTACTAACATGTCTCTGAAAACCAGCCTTGATATAAGGCTCATAATGATCTTTGTCCACCAGCTGCCCCTTATTCCACTGCTCACCTACATTTGGAATACCGGTTGCTTGAGCTATAGTCTCAGGTGTCAAAGTGAATGTCACACCTGCCAAATTGACTTGGCCATTGTGAAGATGGAGCATAAACAGTCTGGCTAGCTCATGGTGGTATTTGACTCTTTCCACCATCTCACAAAATTGATAACAAGATTGATGTTGGAAGCATGTGACAGCAAGAGGGCAAGCCAATAGCTCAGCAAGTGAAGTAGGCTCCTCCCAGTTATGTTTTCCACTCTTGTGAGGTCTCCTTGGTGCATGAATTTCTTTGGAGGAGTCACTGACTGTTTCCTCATTTCTATCATAAGAAGAATCTGACTCCATGTTTGCTAATGCTTGAGTTTTCTTAGATGAGTATGAAGAGATTTTAGAGTGACAATAGGTATTTGCTGCTAAAAGATATGAATTGATGAGGGACTGTGAAGGGACTGTGTATGAGGGGGTTTGGGATGTTACTGGTTGGGTTTTTGGGGAATGAAAGGGTTTAGGGTTTAGGATTGTTGATTAGGGTTTGGGATAAGTGAAGGTAGGGATTAGGGTTAGTAGTTTTAGGGATATGGGGAATAGGGAATAGGTAAGTATGAATGAAAAGGGAGGGAGAAAATAGGTGAATGAAATGTAGTGAGGGAGTGAAAATGGTAGGGGTTGGATTTAGCAGCAAAAATAGCAATTTGTAAACCCTAGGTAGTTTTCTCAACAAACTGTGCAAGGAGCTAGGGTTTAAATTTTTCCCTATTGAATCACCATAAATACTGAAGCAAACTCATGCACTGGGCATATGGGAGTGTTGACTTACTTGTGCAATGAGGAATTTACGATTTTGGGAGCTTTGGAGGAAGATTTGAATGATTTCAGGCCTTGAAGGCTGGTGTGTCACGCCACCTCATAGGTGCGCCACGCCTCTCTGGTGCATCACTCCAATTATAAATTTGAATGCAAACAGTGCTCTGTGTGCGCCGCGCAGGCCAGGTGCGTCACGCCTGCAATTTTCACTGTTGACTGCAAAATCGCTCCCTTGGCTTCGAAAACACAAATTGCACTTGCTCTCTTCTCCTTTAGACACAAATGAACCTCTTTGACATGAAAAACACTTTATATACCAATGGTTTTAATTTTTTACTTATGAAACTGTTGAGGCCTCGAAAATCGTTGCAACAACATAGGGGAAACCACCCGGTCCGGACCTTGATACAGCTCCTTTTCCGTTTGGAATAGTGGCTCCGACTGGGGATAATGGGACCAGTTTCCCAAAGATTATAGGTAGACGGGATGGATGAATGACTTATAGAATATGCTGGTGATAAGCGAATAACTAAAACTATCAATAAAATATAATAACTATGATCTATCCCGGGCACTTATTGTTTTCTGAAGCGTAGCGTTTGATGGTCTGTGCTTTAAGACAGGCATATAGATGACTCCATCTCTAAAACATAGATATTAAATCATTCAAGACTGTTGTGCATAAATAGTTACGCAAAGCGATAACAGCGAAATTACTACACTTCATTATTTATATCATTGTTACATGCATGATTAAAGAAAAAGGCATATCGCAATACATCCAATAGTGGAATGAGATAGAGATTTGTTGTTACAGCACATACATGTATTCAACAATAGCAAGAATAATTACACAACAATTCATATAAAAGGAATGAATACAGATACAGATAATAGTACCATATAAGCTGATTAACACTCTCGTATATCAATCGCTATGTCACAGTTCTTCCTTCAACTCAGAAAACATCCCCAACAAAAGACAGTAGTGCGCAATTGCATAAA
Source organism: Pinus tabuliformis (assembly GCA_031772625.1). NCBI lineage: Eukaryota > Viridiplantae > Streptophyta > Pinopsida > Pinales > Pinaceae > Pinus > Pinus tabuliformis. The sequence continues at coordinate 307,781,280 of CM062808.1, read as the reverse complement.
GAAACTTCCTTGTCAAATTAAGAACGATTGGTCGAGTTTCATAAAAGAATATAGGCTGAAGCACAATAGTGCAAACTTCAGTCTTTAAGTCTATTACAAAATTTTACGACCCTTTCCAAAACAATGAAAGGGTCTATAAATACTAAGCTAATCTAAATATCTAATAAACAGAAATCCTACATAATTGGTATCAATAAATATTGATCCTTTTTTCTGGAGCGATCTGGCATTCGGCGGCAATGATTCATCAGGTAGGCTCTTTGCCTTTAAACCTGAGCTGACTTATCGCCAGCATTGGCTCTACTTCAGGTGGTTTGTTGAGGCGCGAACTGAGCTGAGCAGCGTATGTGGCATCTTGAATATCGGGAATTATACACCCGAGTGCATCAGTTAAACACTTGAGGGCAGACCTTTGTGTGTGTGGCTTGATCAGAAAGAGCCAATATGCATCGAAATTCAAAGTATTAACCCCAGCGATTAATCTCCCCTTCTCCTCTAAGTCAGGATAACTTGTTTGCTCAATCACATTTGCTGTTGTTATTCTTCCAGGTGTACACTGGGAGATCATATTTTCCAGGTAGAGGGTGTTGTTGACTAGATCAATCATATTGCTTGCAGTGGATTTGCATCTTGAAGACGCCCTTTCTGCTTTCATCATTTGAGTGTGCCATTCTGTAAAGAGTATGTCCTTATAAGTTTCTTGGATTCTAGGCAACTTCGCTGCTTTTCCCACATCAGAATCTTGCCAGTCAAGATATCCACTTATGAGCTCATCGGCTTGGTCCAACTCATTCCTGGCCTTATCTACCTGCTGATTAATGGATGTAGTTAGCTCGCACAATGGTTCTGCCTCAGTGAGTTGATTACACAGGAGTCTAATCTGTGATATTAAAGCACTGTTTATTTGTGATGCCTCTGCTCTGAAATCTTCCACCTTTTGGGTGCCTTTTATGACTTCGAGCCGTGATGATAATTGAGCTATTTGCTCATCCTTCGTTTTCAGCATCAGCTCATTTGCTGTCCTCAACTGTGCTAATGCCTCCGATAACTCTTTTTGTTTCTGGATTGCGCTTTGGTCGATCCTCTTTTTTTTTCCTGCAATTGCTGGGTTAATTGATGATTCATTTGTTGTTGTACCAGCAACTGCTCCTCTGCTTGCGCTGCCCTCTGTTTTGCCTCGGTCACCTCTGCCTGTAATGCAAAAATATCTTGGTCCTTAGTCTTCAATAGAAGACTTACCTCCGATGCCTTGTCGATAGTTGCTGCAGAATAGGCACCTGCATACTGTGATAGCTTTGTTAGGTCATCTGAGGGGTCCAATTCCTCCTTCCATACTACATTACCCGTGACTGTTTTTTCTGGAAAGGTAGAAGGTTGATCAATCCTTCGTCTTTTCTATGCCGTGGGCTGTAGAAAACGTCCAAGGGAGGAATATCTTCCACTTGGAGGACAATTTGATCGGAAGGGTCTTTAGGAATTACCTCAACATCCTAGGAAATGGGTGGGCCGCTGGTTCCACTTAGAACCTGAGGAGAAGTGATGTCCTGCGTATCATTTGTCTTAGAAGTGTCCCCATCTTTTGAACATTCCAATCCACTGATGATGGAATGAAATTGCTGCCATTCTTGAAATAATTTAGGGTCTATGGTAGTGTCTACATTGACATCGGTGGTTTGCTTCTGCTGCTCTTTTTCCTGCTCTTTCTTCTGCTATTCTTCTTGTTCTCTCTTCTGTTGTTCTTCTTGTTCCCTTTTCTGCCTATCTGCCAGTTATTTTTTCTGTTTCTCTTCTTGTTCCCTCTTCTGCTGTTCCTCTACCTCTTTCTTTTGCCTTTCCACTTGTTCTTTTCTCTGCATTTCTGCCTGTTGCTTCTTCTGATTTTCCTCCTGTTGTTTCTTTTGATCTTTTGTTATAACAAGAGGCTGGCTTGACTGTTGCCGACCAGACTCGCTTGAAGACGTCGCTGGGGTTATTGCCAGTAAATCTAGAGGTAGAGTTTGCAACCTCTGCTCCCTAAGTTTATTGAACTCAGTTACCCCTTGATCATTATATTTTAATCGAGCAAGTTCTCTAGCTTGACCTATTGTTTCGTTTGAAACAAATAGGTTGTCAAACCAATCTTCTTGATGGCCAAATTTTGTTAATTTGGCCTGTTCTAATGCAGCATAGGCGTGTTTGGTTGGATCATATAGCCTATTCGGGATAGTGGCCAGGGTTAAAGACTGCATCTTTGTGGCTTCCTTTTCTGCGTGTTTGAGATCATGCAGAGTATATACACCAATTCTCAAGGGAAAAGAGGGCCAGCCCCTCTTCTTTTCTTTCTTGAGAGTCTGTGTAGTACTCTCTGCCATAATTTGATAGGAGACTTCTCTTGCTAGCAGTTTATCTGGAATATACAAAGGGAGAACATGCGGATTGGCTTGGCTGCCAAAAACTCTAATGTAGGTAAATCTCTCTTCTCCAAACCAACTTGCTACCGCCGGCAAATCAAAGGAAGCTAGGTAGGAGATCCTGGGAATGGGCTTATCAAAAATAGAATAATGAATGGGAACCATAAAGCCATTGCAGATTTGATACAAATGGTCCTTGTAAGAGGATTTCCACAATTTCTGGTGGTATATATGAATGGGTGAGGGGTCTTGGGCAGTCCACCTCCAACCAAGGACGGGAAACTCAGAATTAAAACATAACGTATCTAAAATGTATGCACTGTAATAAAATGGGGGAATTTTCCTTTCAGTAACAACAGAACCTTTTCTAAAATCACGAACAGCTACAGCTAGCTTATCAGAGAGAATAGTAGCCCAATCCATAATTATGCAGTTTACTACTGCTTCCATTAGAGGAACCATCTCTATGGTAAAATTAGCAGAGTCATGTAATCCCCATAGCCTACACATCATTATCCCCGCATAACAATAGGGAGAAGCCAAAGAATCGACTGAGTACTTACCGGAAGACTCGTGCTTGTGTTTGGCTGGGTTCTGCCTCCATTCCCGGATGGGTTCAGATTCTACTTCATTATCAGCTGCAAATTTCTCCAGGAAGATCTTGTTATAGACTTTCTCTGGCTCAGGCAAATGATACATTTGCCTTTGATGTTCTGGCTTGAACGATCCAAAAATCCTTCCATCTCTGGTGCAAAAGGTTCTGTCGAGGATTGGAATTTCCTCAATTGCCCATCGCACGACGTCTGTGTAGGGGAGAATCTGTTCTCTGGCCGCTATCCTGTGAAGGAAAGAGTCAGCTAAGTCTTTAAGAGTGGACTCAGACTTGCGAGTAGGATCCGCAGTAGCTTCTGTTACTGCCTTTTCTAGTTGTTCAGCTTCGATCAAATTATATGTGCCTTGCCATGTAGCTCTGGTAAGACCCGTGCATGTAGTGTCTGATATTAATCCCTTCTTTTTATCTGTGGCAGCTTGTCCTGCAACTGTTGTAGCAACAGAACCCGCGGTCTTCTTAGATTTCTTTCCCATCATGCTCAGGCTTCTGTTGGAGGATGAATTCTGCACAAAGGCAAGAAAAATCGTAACATAGAAATATAATAATGAGGACTCATGGTGGGAAAGATATATCAATTGAAGCATGCTGAGAGATTAATTCTCAAAAATGGCTGTGGATCCAATCAATGAGTAGATATTACAGATATATTAAATGGCTGTTTAAGGCCTGCTACTCCTTAAATGCTTATTACACCATTATCCGGTTGAATGACTCCCTTAAGCGTGCAATGGATATTTTGGCGGTTGAGCGCAGGTGATCGTTAATCGAAGGGGCAAAACTTTAAATATGAATACATCACCTTATCCCTCCATTTAATGGCTTTTTCGAAATCCGCGCTTTATTGATCGAAAGTCAAAAACACTTTAGATCTTCAAGCTATACCTTTTGAAATTCCGATCGCCGATAGCGATATCGCATCGCATGGAGAGAATGGGCATTATATAATCATAAGCATAGGATCCTCCGAACGCCGATTGCGACGTCGTATCGGATTAGCGCGAAAAAATATGACAAGGTGCATTTAGAGTGAATTGCCGATTTCCCGATCGCCGATATCGCATCGCATCGGGGGTAAGACCTAAGCGCCTTATTAATGTGCATGGGATGTTCCCGACTGCCGATTGCGCAATCGCATCGGATTGGAGTAAATGACTTAAACTGCCTTGACCGCATATGAAGTATAGCTGATACCCGATTGCCGATATCGAGTTGCGTCGGGGCTTATGTTATATGTGTTTTTTAAGATGTGTATGAACTGTTGCCGATCGTCGATTGCGATATCGCATCGGGGGTAATCAATGTGCTACTTATTTATATTTCTTATGTCATTGTGATATGCGATCTTGCGATATGTGATCTTGCGATCGCTTTATCGCAATGACAAAGATTTGCCTTATTTCTTTTTAGGGTCTTTTCAAAAAGGGTTTTATGAAATGAATTCATTTGATTATCGGACCTCTTTTGAATAATAAAAGAATTGATACCAATTAAATTTTGAAGGGACCCATTTCATACGTTAATATTTATAAGTAAAGATGATATGAAATGGGGGGTTGTTGTAGAGCACAACAGAAACCCAACTTGCTAACGTTTGCTTTTCACTTGCTTTTTAAAACTCTGTTTTGGGCAGTTTGTCTTACTTTTTGCCTTTGATGGACTAAATGCTTTGAAATTTTGTTTCTTTTGCAAGAACTAGAGTGGAAAATGCTTGGCAAGGTGACCAAGGCTACCTCTTGAGATTATTACATATAGAAAAATGAAATTACATGAGATTTTGTACATTAAAAAAAAAAAAACTCTATTTTTCCTCAAAACAGGGTTTTGAGGAAAAATCAATCACTGAGCATGTGATTGTTGAAATTATTGTTGTTGAGACTTTATTTTACCTCCTCATGTGCCTGCTGACCATTATTGAGCATTTTCAAGGCCTTATTGATGAAACCCTAGACCTAATGAGACCTAGAACCCTAAAAATGACTTTTGCAGATTTAAGGACAAAAAAGACTGCAAATGACCTAAATGAATGAAAATGGGCCAGCAAGTAAAGATCATGAGGGAAAATTTATAATATGCCACTACCATCAGATGATCCATGACCCTAATGGAATGCAGATGATCAGATGAGACACCTAACATGCAATGCAACAAGAGAATTTGATCACTGATGGAGGGATGAAGATACCGACACTAACAAGCTTATTTGACTGTTTGTCCAAGATAACTCCTCTTTGACTGGTTTTTTCTTTATGCCTTCTGATAGCCATTAAAAGATATTTGCTTATTGGATTATTTGTCCGAAATAGCTCCTCTTAGAATTGGTTTCAGTTTGGCCTTCAGTTTCCTTTGAAAATATTTTGTTGGGCTGTAAAAATATTCTACACGCATCCAAATTTCCCTAGTTGTTAACAAGTTTGTTTGATTGCTTAATTATTAGAAATCTCCTTATATTTTTCTATCATAATCCTTGAAAGGCTAAGTTATTCTATCAGGCTGGAAGCTGACACATTCTGAAGGGACCCTGTGAGAGAGGCCTTTAATCATGGATAGGGATTGTCATTGATCACTAACCACCCCCAATTAAAACCATAAATCTGGCCATTGTGCTTCAAAGGATGTTGTTTAGTGACAGGTGAACAACGTTAAACAAAGCCTCGTAACACCTGAGGGAGCCCCCTCTGATTCAAGGGTCAGCTTGAACCTAAAAGCTGGTTGAGTTGGTTTCCTGGCGTAGTTTTTGCAGCCAAGGTCTGCCTACGGGAAATAGGTACAATAGTGAACAGGACTATCAACAGTCAGTAAGCGATGAGTAATCTTATTGATGTAATGCATGGAAAGACCCTTAATAGAGAAGCATCACTATCAACCTAAGCCAGTATGAAGGAAATAGTGATGACGTTGGAGGTTACGATGGAAACCATGATCACGCCAACTATGGGTATGGTGGCGGAGTTATAGTGATGGTTTAGAGGGTGATGGTGTAGAGGATGAGTGTCGAAAGAGTGAGGAGGGTGCATCGGCAAGCCCAGGAATGGAGTGCGTAGGACCATGAAGTGACAAGAGGAGGCAACAGAGGGTGGCACTTCATTCTCAAATTAGGGTTACACTTATGAATAGTTTGTCAACTGGTCATCATGAACATCATGGCACCAGCACAGGAGCAGATAGGAAGTGGGTGTTTACATATAAAATGCAGTTAACAAAGGAATTCGTAGGAGTAAAGGTGGTTGTGCTAGTCATGACCATTCTGGTCCCATAACCTGACCATGAGACATGATAGGATGATAGTTGTTAAATCACGATGGCATGATAGGGCATGCGTTCATGCGATTTTCATAAGAAGTCAAGGTTCACGAGGAGATCAGTGGGCATTTAAACTCCACCAAGTGTGATTGATGGTTGGAACATGTTGTTCTCTTATTCGGGCATATTGGGGATGTTCCATTATTATTGAGAGGACAGCCATTTTGGTTTAGGCCTGTTTCAAATCAAGGAAAATGAATTATGGTGGGGAGGTCATAGTAAAAAATGCAAAGAACCCATAAATTTTTATGACATGTTTTTAAATTTTGTTACATACCTAGTTATTTCATGTTATTTTCATTGTTCTATTTTATGTTTTTCAGCTCAGGCAGAAGTTGTAGCACTGAAATTAAATGTGGGAAAAATATATGGGCATTCTTTATTAAGACCCCCACCAGTTTCGTTAGTTGGTCCTAATCAAACCAACTAGCGTAGTGCATTTTTCATATGCCCCAGAATAGCAAAAGCTATAGGAGAGAGACAAAGCTTGACAGTTGAAGACTGTAACCCATCAGAAACAAAGGAATCCAATAGCACTGGCAAGTCATAGCATGCAGCGAATATGAGCAGATGCAGTGGACATGGACAGTGGAAGAAGGCAGAGATGATTGCAAGCTGCAGTAGATAGAGTAGAGTATAGAAGGAGAGGGAGTGGGATCTTATGAGCAGAGGTGGTCGGGACGCCCACTGAAGAAGAGAGGAAATGGGGTCTTGCAAGCAGATGGCAGGGACACCCATAGAGGAAAAGGAGGTGCGCCAAGAGGGAACACAATATTCAAATAGATTAGAGGCACAAATTGCAGTTTAGGATTCAAAAGTGGCTTTGGATCGTGTAGATACAACATAAGTGAGCGTGGATGTCCACCTACAACTGGCTTGGGACGAGCCAGCATTTGTTTCGGGGGCCTATTGAATTCCAAGTGTGAACTTGGGTTAATTATGAAAATGTAATGTAAATATAAATGAAAAATGCAAAATGAAATGTGAATGAAATTGAATTTATCATGGAGGGAAATGTAGTTATAGATATTTCCATGAAATTAATAAAATATCCCCTCTCATGCTTCTAGGGTTAGGGGTTTATGAGGAAATGAACGAGAGTTTGAGTGGGTGTCTTTGGCTATAAATTTGCATATTGATTTTGGTAACTGTGTGAGAAGAGGGTGAAGGTTGAGCAACCTCCCTACCACCATGGTAAGGAGGGTTGCTTATGAAGTGAATTCTTGTTCGCATTAATGGAAACCTGAATTCCAGTATCTAGTGTGTGTTCATATATAGTAGTTTCCTTGTGTTTAAAACAGCTTTGTGCATGTGTATTTACATTATATTTATGTTTTCATTTGTTGTTCATAGTTGTGGTTTAGTTGGATGTTTGGTTGATGCTTTTATGAACAATACTTTATTATGTAGAGCTTTGTTCTTTAATTGCAGCAATGGGATTTTATGTACAACAATTTGGAAAATATTATAGGCTGGTTATTTTTGTTGTTACATATGCGTTTCTGCATTTGAATATTTCTTTTCTTTATGGCGGCCCTCTTGGCCAAGAGGGCGCACCAACATTCCTCGTGTTTCTTTTCCAACTTTTTGCAAAGTAGAAATATTCATGAAATACTTTGCATTTGAATGGAATATGATCATAGTCTATCTCTTGAATATGGAACCAACTATCCAGATTATGATTTATGGTTACTGGAAGTCCCTTATCTAGATTCACTTCCACGCAGATCCTGGCACAAGAGAAAAGTAGCATGATTGATATACTTGCCAAGGGAATTTCCAATATGTTAGGTCCCTATATTACTAGTGTAACCCCTTATTGTTATTAGTGCAACCCCCTTATTGTTATTAGTGTAACCCCCTTATTGTATTATTGTGCCCATATAGTCCCCATGTTGTTATTATTATGCCCCATAGAAGCCCACTATTGTTATTGTTGTGCCCCTACAATATTATTGTTATGTAGGCTCTGATTGTATTGGGACCCCTTAGACTCCTATATATAGAAATGAGGTCTTGTCATTTGTATCATCCAAGAATTTTTCATTTGTGTAATGTAAAGGAGGTTTCCCCCTCGAAGAGGATGATTTTTAAGTCGTTGATCTATCTTTTCTATCTTTTTGTGAGTTGGTTTCATAACACAATACTTATGAAAGTGGTATCATTCTGGTAATACAGTGACAAAAAGGGGAGTTTCACCCATACTAGGGTTACAAATGGAACATCGCTTTCCACGTTAAAATCTAGACTCCACCAATCTAGATATAACCCTTGATCCCCCACGACATAAGGCATGCTTATGAAGATCAAGTCTTGATCTACCTTGTTTTCAAAGAAGAAAGTAAAAAACCCTTTTTCGCAAAAGGTTGAAGAGACTGGACCCTTGATCATGGGCTTTTAGTTTTTTCCACCCAAAAACTCACAGAGTGAGGAGGGGGCTTATATCCCCATGAATTGGCCGACCAGGTCGCACTTGACCAGTTGCAGAGCTTGAGTTCTTGACTTAGGCGCAAATACTTCCACATTTGGGATTTACTCCAAGTTATTGACAAAACGAGAAGGCTTTGCCTTCTTAAACCTTGGCCCATTTGCAACCAGCAAGTTAAAAGCTAATATATCGAGAGAAGACAAAGGGGGCGGGAGTACAAACCCCCCGAATTGGTCATCAAGTTGTTGAAAACACTGGCATGTTAAAAACCCTCAAAGCTGCAAAGCCTTACCCTTAGTATTTTTATTAATCTTAATAATAAAAAATGTGGTTTTCAATTGTTTAAGAACAGAAACGTGTTTTTTCTTTTCTTTATTTTTAATTGATTTTTATCAAAGAAAAAATATTTACAATTTTTTTCTCAATTTATTTTTTTAATGTAAATTATTAAAAAATACTCAAGTTATATATATGTATATGTATATGTATATATATATATATATATATATATATATATATATATATGAATTAATCAAAATCATAGCTTGATGACTAGTACATTGAAAATAAAAGATATAAAATCAACTCTAAATATGCAAGTCGTATTATATAATAGGACTCTTAAATTTAGAGTCGATTTTATATCTTTTATTTTCAATGTACCAGTCATCAAGCTATAATTTTGATTAATTCATAATTTTAACTCCATAAATATAATATAATTTAAAAAAATAAATAAATAAAAATAAAAATAAAATAAAAAAATTGAAAAAACAATTAAAAGGAAACATCTGAAAAAATAATTAAAAATAACCATTTGAAAAAAAAAAATGAAAAAAGTAGACAAACTTGAAAAATGCTTAAAAAAACAACATTGAAAAAAAAAAAGACAAACTTGAAAAATGCTTAAAAGCCAAAATTTAAAAAAACATTGACATTTTACAAAGAACAAAATTTAAATGTATGTCAACTGGGGTTATCTTGGGTAGTTGGGCAGAGTAGTTGTTATATCCTTCACCTAGGTTCAATTCCCTGTGAGTGACATGATGATGAGAAATATAGTTGTAATGGCTACATGCAATATTGTTGTGTTGACCCTCATAAATATTACTGTATTGACCTGTTGAAGCCCCGAAAATCAGGTCTACAACAAGGGGGATACCCACCCGGTCCGGACCTTGGTTAGCAGCTCCTTTTCCGTTTGGTATAGTGGGTCCGACTAGGGATATGGGACCAGTTTCCCAATATGTGTGTGTGTGTTGAGAATTGATATTTCTTAACTAATGATTCCTAAGTAAAATTATTTCTTTATTCTAAATCTAATCTATCAACATGCAATTGTAATCTAATAAACAGAAATATCTAATTCTAAACTAACCTGGGATGTAATCTTTCCTTTATGCGATCTAAAATGATTTCAAATGACAATTGGTAATAAAGATCATTCAACTGCTATGAGAAAAGAATTCAATAAAGATAAACCATTTCATATAAAAAGTTAGATGAAATAGTTGTGAAAAACATATCGCATAGTAAGCTACTCATATACTAAGCATAAATAAATAGCTATCACCATACAAAAGTGCCAAATGATAACTCAAGCATTTAAGCATTCATATATAAATAACTGAACATGAATATCACCATAACACATAAGCAGAAACAATTAAGAGATAAAAGTACCATTTATAACTAGTTCTACTCATGAGCTCCAGTAATAATGATCTATTTCTTCTTAATCCAACATCCACTAAGAGTACAAAAGTGCAACATCAGTAGTAGATATTAAATGCAAATATCAATAAATCTTGTTCCATTCATTCATCAAAACCTCCTCGGAGGGTGCAAAAGTGCATGTTTTGAGGACAAGTTTTTGACAAATTTCTGGACCCCTCTCTAAATGCATGAGAAGGGTTTAAATACTACTAACTAATTCTAAAAGTAATTTATTACAAAAATGTAGAATGCGGTTTGAATGACCGTCCTCATTTCAGGCAAGAATAAAGCAAAACTAAAACTAAAACTGAATCTAAAACTAAAACTACTAACTAACTATTTATGTATCTGCTCCTTGAAATCGCATGCATTCAACATTTGCTTGAGGAGAGTTGGCTGGCCGACTTCTGACTTTAGCTGTCCTGCGAAAACGGAATCTGTAAGAGTTGGCGCCATCTTCTCGGCAGAATTGATGACACATTTGAGAGTCATACACTGGCTGTGTGGTTTTACCAAGTACGCCCAGTAAGAATCCCAATTCAACTTGGTTAACCTTTGGATTGACTCTGCCTTTTCTTGAGCCCTCTGTCTTCAACTTGTTTGTAGATATTGCACCTTTGGTAGATATCTACATATCGCTTGGTGATATACCTGATTTATATTACTGGTTTTGTGTTCCAATTTTACTTTCCATCTTTAGCACTTTTTCCTACAAATTTCCATGCTTACATATGACTGAGCAATTTGAGGCTTTCCATCTCAAGGGGTTCTGCCTAGCGATGCATCGGAAACTGCCTCCATTTCTTGATCCGGGTTTCCCTAATGCGATTTTTGCCTCTTGCGCGTTTTGTTAGAGGATATAAAGCTTAAATTTTGTAGAAAGAACGGTTTTATACGTTCTTGGTTCTGAGCTTTGATTTCTTTATACGTGATATCAACATTATCTAGTATCCATTTCACCATGTCCGTATACGGGAGAATTTTGGGTCTCGCCGCTATCTTGTGCAAGAATGAACAAGATAGATCTGTAATAGACACCTCAGAAGACCCATGTGAGCCTGCAGTAGTTGTTACCTCCATTACCTTGGGATCTTCTTCCTCAAGTAAACTATACATGCCTTCCCAAGTAGTGATACCGACGTCTTTGTTGCAGGTGGTGTGTGTATACAAGGGAGCCATCTCTTTATCTTCAGAACTGGGAGCTTTACCCTTCTTTCCCATAGTATCTTGAGTTTTTCTCTGTATACTTCTCAGTTCTTCGCTCCTGCAGTTTACAAATGAGGTGAGAATGATGATAAGAAAAGGTGACAGGAAAGCTTTAAATGCGGAAAATATATAAAAGATATCACCTTACGTGAACTGGCTCCTTGATAACATCAAAACCATATTTCATTAATGATTGACAACTAACTCATTAATTAACATAAATGTGCATAACCGGGCCTCGGTTTATGGAAAAAGATTTCTTGAATGACGGGTCGTGCAGATCTGCGATAAGGCGAGTTTGCGATTTGCTTCAAAATATCGCAGTATCGCAATATCGCAAATCACAGTTCCTTTATGTGTGGCAAGCATCTGTCAATGTATTTTCTGCGAAATGTGATTCACAAGATGCGCCATTGCATATCGGCGTTTTGGAAGTACTTTAGCGTAGGTGATGTTTAAAGCATGCGATGCGATGAGGGTTTTTCATGCGTGATTTCGCATCGCGATTTCGCATTTTTAGAATTCCGCTTGGGAGAAGGTATCCTTTACCATTTTTGTGATGCGACGTGCTTTAAGGAGTGATTTCCTTCAACTTATTATCAAACTTAAATCTTTTTAGGTTTTTAAGGGTATTCTCCTAAGCTTATGATAGTAAGTTTTATTGAAAAAGGAAATACAGGCATTAATTGATTTTTTAAAATTTTTGAATAAGGGTCCCCACTTATTTAGTATTAGTGATAAAACTAAATAAGAAGGGGGGTTGTTGCTGGCCACAACATGACCCTCACTTACATCTCTTCAAATCAAACATAAAAAACACCCACAATTACCACTTTTCAAAACAAACATAAAAATCACATCTATTGTGTTGACCCTCACGAATATTGTTGTGTTGACCCTCACCCTCATTTTCAAAACAAACATAAAAATCACCTCCGTTGTGACCTTTGTTGTGTTAACCCTCACAAATATTGTTGTATTGACCCCCACTTACCACTCTTCAAAATGAACGTAAAATTCACCTCACCTTTGTTGTGTTACGAATATTTTTGTGTTGATCCTCATGAATAGTACCTCAATTGTGTTGACCCTTGTGAATATTGTTGTATTGACACCCACTTACCATTCTTCAAAATAAACGTAAAATTCACCTTTGTTGTGTTACAAATATGGTTAATTTGATCCTCATGAATATTACCTCTATCATGTTGTCCCTCACAAATATTGTCATATTGACCCCCACTTACTGCTCTTGAAAACAAACATAAAAAAAAAAATTGTTGCGTTGACCTTAAGGAATATTGTTGTATTGACCCCCACTTACAAATCACCTCTGTTGTGTTGACCCTCACAAATATTGTTGTGTTGATTCTCACAAATATTGTTGTATTGACCCTCACTTACCGGTTGTATTGACCCTCATTTACCGCTCTTCAAAACAAACATAAAAATCACCCTTACTTATCGCTTTTCAAAACAAACATAAAAATCACACAAAACTCACGAATATTGTTGTATTGACCCTCACGAATATTATTGTATTGACCCTCACAAACTACTCACACTACATACAAAATTTGTGGTATTTGTCCACACCTACCACTTTTCAAAACAAACATATAAATCACACTAAACTCACGAATATCACCCTCACTTACCACTTTTCAAAACAAACATAAAAAACACACTAAACTCATGAATATTGTTGTATTGACCCTCATGAATATTGTTGTATTAACCATCACTTACTGCTCACACTAAATACAACCTATGTTGTACTGACCCTCACTTACCACTTCTCAAAACAAACATAAAAATCGCACTAAACTCATGAATACTTTTTTATTGACCCTCACTTATCACTCACACTAAATACAACCTCTATTGTATTGACCCTCACTTACAACTTTTCAAAACAAACATAAAAATCACACTAAACTCACGAATATTGTTGTATTGACCCTCACTTGTTGCTCACACTAAATACAACCTCTTTTGTATTGACCCTCACTTACTAGTTTTCAAAACAAAAATAAAAATCACATTAAATACAACCCCTATTGTATTGACCAAAATCAACACTAAATACAACCTCTGGAAAACAATAATTCGGTCAAATTCTTGGTAACTTTTTCATCCTTGAACATACTGTTAGCGCTTGAAATTTCACCTCAGGCTGAGAAAGGTAAACTTCAAGGCAACATCAAACCACTTAGCCTCGTAGCTAGCCCTACGGGGCAGGAGAGGGCTCTCTCCGGTCTATCTCGATAAAGATCTTCAACGGGCAAGATAACCAATGAGGAAACACTGATTTTAGGCTAGTAAACTGATAAAAGGTTTGATTTGAGATTTTTAGGATTTTGGTGGAAAATCGGGGAAAGGCAATTTTGGGTGCGGGGATTGGACACGGTTTTTGCAAGGGGTTCTTTGGGGCAAGGTAGGAGACTGTATTGATGCCTTTGAAAGAGTCAGATGGGCAAGAATGACTGGTGAGGAGCTAAGGAGAGCAAGTAAACACCTTGAGTTCTCCTTAAACAGATGAAAACATTGATATTAAGCAAACTTAAAAGCAGAGCATGGCAATCATGAATTCTACTTTAACACTTCATTTGCCTAATTTGCAGAAGGAAAAGTAAGAAGATGAATCACATAACAAACTTACAAGTACAAAGAGAAACACACCATCAATACATGTAACCACAGGAATCCCAAAAAGGACTGCAAAACCCTGGTCTTTCTTCCTTTGCCAAAATTGCAGAGATACAATGAGTAATACAATAGAAGCTTTCTCCCTCAAGAGTCCAACCATGAAAATGACCAAGAAAGTACATAATATAGGCAATCTAACATCTTTCCTTGCCTCTAGGGGTCGAGCTCACTATCCTAGGAGCTGTTTCAACCAATTCTAAACTGAGCACTGAAAACTAGGCAGTCAAAACAACTTGCCTCTATAAGCTAGGAAACCAATTCATTCATTAAATTTTTGCCTATCTCATGAATGAATCTTCTAGAAGAGATAAATGAGTGTCAAAATATCATAAAATTACATAATTTACAACAAGGAGGATCAAAATTGTAAATGAGGATCAAAATCCACTCCAAAAAGTCAAATCCAGTCAAAACTGCGTTTTGTTGAGCTGTAGGTGCATTTCTATGAAAATTGCCCAACGCGTAGCGCCCTGATTCTGAACGCGTAGCGTGCCTTTGGAGCAACTTTTGAGGCACTTCCAGGTGTCCAAATGAGGCAAAAGTGGACTTGTTGGAAAGGTCTGGATGTCTACTTTCCAGCCTAAGTGTAATTTCTGAATTTGGTGTCTATTTGCCCCTCCAAAATTGCAATCTCCCAAGACTGCTTCCTGTGTGTCAAAAAAGTGGCAGAAAGTCATTTTTTGCTTGTTTTTTGACCTTCTGGAGGCTCAAAACTTGATGAAATCTCTTGGTAATTGCTGAGCAGGTGTATTTTTTGCATGAAAAATCCAAAAATGCTGAGTTTTCCTGAAATGGAGTTGCCCATCTAAAGGGTCGCGCGCGGCGCGCTACGTGTTGGTGAAGAAAACCTGTTTTTAGCCCAAAAATTCACAAGTGACCAAAAATGCTCAAAATTTTTTGAAATTTGTGCTGGAGTTGAGTCATTTAGCACCATTCTCCTTCAAGGAAGCCTCAACCAAGATGTTGAGGGGATCGGGCCCTTTTCTTCATTTTAGTGCCTTGGCCAACCGTCTTTTGAGCACCTTCATTCTCGCCTTGCATACGTGCATTCGGGCCCAATAGTGGTTCTTCATGTTCCGGAGCAGGTCCTTATCTTTGTTGGCCTTGGCCAGCAGCCTCTCCAAATGAGAATTGGCCTGGAGGAGCATAGCCTCTCGCTCAACGGGTACCAAATCACCGGGTCTCTTGCGCGCCAAGTTGCGGTCTTCATGGATCCTCCGCAACTCATCAAGAGTGTGCTCATCTTCCAATTGCTTGTTGCGCTGCTCTAAGTAGGTGATTGTCCAATTTTCCATTTCCAACCTTTGTTGCAACGAGTCATTTTCAGCCCTCAGTTGTTGGATGATCTCCTTTGGCTCTAAGCTAGCAAAACTGATATCGAGGTCAACAACATCTATGCTTGGATCACCTGATGGCCCCTCATCAATTTTGGGCTGCTTGCCTCTCTCTTGTACCTGTGCTGCTGTCGAAAACGAGGCCCCTTCCACCTAGTGTGGAGATAACACTCGCGGTGCTGATGAAGAAGGCGAGACTCCTTCCACCTGATGTGGAGAAAATACTCGCCGAGCTGATGCAAATAAGGCGCTGTGGCCTTTCTGATATGTGACCAATGGAGGGGAGCTGACATGTCTGGCCTTGGGGATATCATGCTGTTGTGAAGGTCCTCCCTCCTCATGAACAACCTCAGGAGGTGGTGGTGCTGTGAAAAAATCTCGAGAGATAAAATCCTCCCATGGGATACCCTACTGAGCCAACTGATGCATGACCACAAGCTTGATCAAACCATAATGAAAGATGCTCCGGTGTTGCTGTGCTGGGCTCTTTCTCTGCACCAAGGGCACCATCCTCTCAATATTCCGGCACATGAAAAATGGTATGTTCATCATCCGTACCTGTGTGAAATGCATCAACAATCGGATATGGTACGAATATAAACGTGAAAATCTGCCCTCACAGGTGAAATAGCGAATGATGAGCCTCATCAAGGGAGCATACTCATCCCTCAAAAATCTGAAAGGAAATACACCAGTCATGTACCTCATGTACACAGGTTTAATGTAGGGCTCATACTGAAATCTGTCCAATAGTTTGCGCTTGTTCCACTCTTCTCCAACATTGGGTATCCCTGTTGCTTGAGCAACAATCTCAGGTGACAATATAAAATCCACCCCTGCAACCTTGAAGAAATTTGGGGTCGTTTGAAGCTTGTACGCAATTTTTTTGTGTGTTATACCCCAACGCGTAGCGTGCGGGTCCTGACGCGTAGCGCGCGCCCAACGCGTAGCGCCCGTGTCTTTTTCCCACTGTGCTGACCGCCCCGACGCCTAGCGCCTGCCCAACGCGTAGCGCGCAGGTCCTGATGCGTAGCGCGCGGGCTCTGTCCACCAACTTGCATAGTTTTCACACTAAATCGCCTTTTGCTCTTGCTTTTGGAGTCTTGGAAGCAAATAATGATAAAATGAATGGAGGGGAGCTTTTATAAACTTGATTTGAATTAATTTCCCCTCAAACCCACTTTCTAATGTTTATAAAATGACACTTTTCAAAATTTAAATGCTGCTGACTTATGGTTTCCTTTTTGTCCTGAAATTGGTTGAAATGATGCTTTTTCTTGAAAATTTTTGCAGAGGTAGCTTCTAAAGAGTCTTGGCAAAGGAGACCAGGGCTGCATGCCAACTTCTGGAGAGTTTGACTTTTTACAAATTTTTACAAAACATGAGAAAATGACCTTGCCTTCAAAAACAGGGTTTTTGAACTCAAGGTAGAAAAAATAGTTGTACAATATGAAATCCTTTGAAGTGATGCTTAGATAGACATCCCTCTGGCCTGCTGGGCATTTATTGACCTTTAAAGACATGACCTCAAAGACAAATTGGACCTAAACCCTAGACCTAGGACCTTGACTTAAAAACAAGACCAATGACCCTGTAAAGAATTTTATTGACTGAAACAAATTGAACCAGCAGTGCCAAGAGGGGAACATAAAGACACAAGCTCCTCCATCAGGGTTATGGCATGCCTAATGGAATGCAATAAGATGACACTGATGAGACACCTACTAATGAAATGCAAAGAGCTTTGATCGCTGATGAAGGGCTACTAGACCGACTCTAACACATACCACATAAAACTTTCCAACCAAAAAAATCAAAAAATACATATATGTAAACAACTCTTAATTAAAATAAGAAATAACTAGACACAAGCTCAATTCAAATGGTAATTAGTGTAGAGTCAACTACTACTTGTAATGCACTAAATCTGAGATAAGTAATATCAAGTAAAATTTGTGAGAACTAAATAGTGTGATCATTTCCATGGAGAACCATGTTTTATAAGATGGGTGTGATATATAAAATATCACTTGCATATTCCATCGAGGAAAAGTCCCCTCAAAAATCCTAAGCAAAATTATATAGGTGATTTAACAATATTTTAAACTAGCAATCGCACCGAGAGGTGCAAAGGAACCTTGATAGGAGGAGTGGGGGGAATGTGTAAGGAAATAATCAAGAAGTGGGGTTGAATTTTACAACAGACTCATTATCAGAGTTAACAAGAGGTGGATTTTCAGGTGCATGATGGATATTCCATGCACGATATGTGTTCTTTATTTGTTGCCAGTGTACAACAATCTCTCCATCAATTTCACCAATGTCATCAAATAGCTGGCGAAAAGGACAATACAAGAATAGTTGAAGTAGAAGCCCAGGTTATTTTTGTATGGTCATATCCATGGCAAGATAAGGAAAAATACTTGCCTTCTAATAAATATACTTCTTATCCGAATCTAACTTGAGCTACATACAAATGGCACTCATATGTAGGTATCAAAAAAAAATTACTATTTATACTAGAGATGAAAGCAATTTGATAGGTAGTAGTCTCAACTTGTATGAACCTTGCTTCTGCTTTCCAATCATATAGTGGTGGATACATATGCCTAATGTGCTAATGATCATGCAACTCCTTTGGTAGTTGATATTAAGCCCTACAAAGATGCATTCCATACAACCTTGTCACTTTCCCTGTAGTGGTGATGAACTTCCTTAATTTTCTTTGTAGACTTGCAAATTCAACTGCAACTCCAATCAAAAGAGCCAACACATATATTGCCTGATTGTGCCTTCCATTCACAATCTGAATTGCATAATAGAAAATGGACATTGTTTTATATAATGATATAAAGGCATCAGTATCGACATGTTTTGTAGTTGTAGCAAACAAAGGAAATGTAGTTACATACCTAGAGGAGTTACACAACACATTTTTTGCTCATCACTTTGTTTCACATCCAACCCTATAAACACCTTTTGCAATTGAAAGTAGAGGCAATCAAAATTTTGAAATTCTACAAAGGGTGGATGATCTTGAAAAACAATATGACAGTAAATTAGCACAACTTGAAAGAATGTATGATGCTTTGAACAATGTTACCTGGGGTTCCAAAGCCTATAATGATGGTGTCCAAGAGGTGGACATGGAGACTTAGGCTACCAATGTTGACCAAGCAGGGAAATGAAAGAGGAGGTCAAAGCGGAGGGTGTTTTTTAGATGAAGCACTGCGAAGGCACAACTTCGACCCTAAAGAATGAATACACCCCCCAGTCTCCAGCTTGTTGAGTTTTTATGCTAGTTTTGTCTCTTTAATGTTAGTTCCTTCAATTATAGACCTTGCGAGGTCTCAGTCATCTAGTTCACAGCTAGTAAGTGGTTCTCCTTGATAGCTAGTAAGTGACACTATCTATTTTTTTTTTTAGTTGCGGACCT
Source organism: Pinus tabuliformis (assembly GCA_031772625.1). Taxonomy (NCBI): domain Eukaryota; kingdom Viridiplantae; phylum Streptophyta; class Pinopsida; order Pinales; family Pinaceae; genus Pinus; species Pinus tabuliformis. The sequence continues at coordinate 307,762,148 of CM062808.1, read as the reverse complement.
GCTCCTTCATGGATAGCTTACAGCTTGAACACTGGTTGTATTTTGCCTCTATATATTAATACAGAAGTAGCTAAATTATAGAGAAAAAATTTCAATTGCCAATATTCCTTGATGAAACATTTATCAAGTGTATGGTCATTCCAAAATCACTATTTTACCATGGGACAATCTAAAGTAAAGGGAAAAGATTGATCAACCATTAAAAACCTAGAATATATGCAAGGATTTTCTTTAGATATTGTATATTAATGGTGGATCGACTTAATCCTGAATTTATTATGCTCCACTACTCTCGCACTCCACTCAATTTTGCGATAACCACCATTATTCCAAAGTCATTTCTTACACCAAACTAGACTGATTTTCAGCCATGAAAGTTTGAACCAGCTAATTTCAATTATTCTGAATCTGAATAAAGCTTGAGCCATTAAGGCCATAGTGAAAACCTTTGCACTGAATTTAAATTGTCCAATAATGATATAGGTGAGTTAAACTTAACCAAATTTGACCTAATCTACAAATTTAATGGCACATCTACCAACAAGGAATTTTACATATTTCAATTTTAAATAATAAAGAATTAGGGTTGAGAAAGTATTTCCCTTGGTTTTTCTTTCAATATATCATAATCATTATGCATCAATGTTAATAGGTAGTCCAAGTTACAAGGGAGTGGCTCCTTCGTATGAGTAAGTTGATTGGACTGTTTTTCTTTCTTTCGTTAAAAATAATAATTCTCATTGATAGTCCTACACGGTACCCTTTAACACACCTTCTTGAAAAATACCCACTATTAAGTGTGTGGAAGAAGTCCTTGGTTTTCCTAAAATATTTTGAATGAAACTTTGATTCAAAAAAAAATTAACCCTACTACTGTGGTAATATCCTTTGTTCTAGAAAGAGATCCTTGGGTATGGGAAAACACGGGTTTTGTATGGAAGAAACAAGGTTGCCTCAACATCTAGACATCGTAGCAGCACATAGAAATTGTTATAGCAACATTACAAATTTGTTATGTACTTTCATACTATGGAACCAGAGCCATTGTTGAACCTTGTGCTTGCCAACACTTTTGAAGATTGATCGTATCATAGGCTATATTAAAGATTATTTGTTTAATCCAATGTTGTCAAAACACATTCTAGAAGCAATTACTTATTATTATTAAAGCATAGTAGACTTATATCATCCTCCTATCTATAAAGAGTTCAACATGTAGTTAGATTACCATGTTAAACATTTCAAATTACTATGGATAATTCTAGGTTATTAATGTATTTATGTTGAGCATCTATTGCTACAAAAATAAGTGGCTTTACCAAATGAAAATGAATACAAGAAGGTAGCGGATGTTTTTTCATCATTAAATACCTTTTATAGCTTGCCCATTTGAAAGAAACTTCTCTTACCTCTATATAAAGTATTGAAACTCATTTCTATGCTCAACTAAAAAATTATTATTATTATTATTATTATCATTGAGTGCTAAATGGATTCCACAATCTTGAATTGCTTTTATACTTAAGAGTTGAATGAATCTAATTAATCCAAATATGAATGGATCAAATTAAATAAAAGTTTGTCTTGGTTTCCACTTCTAGATTGATAGTTTTTTGTTTCAGTTTTTCTTTCCTGTCATGGAACTATCTTGAGATCCTAGTTGATGTGGTGCATAAGTCGCATTGGAAAAACAAAGCAAAGCATTGATGAATGGGAAGAGAAAATAGGACAAATTCTATGGGGATAGATTGTCTTGTAAGATTTAGCTACTAAGCTCTCCACAAAATGTCTATCCACAATTAGCATTATTAGCATGCTCAAGTATTTAGATGAGTGTCATTATTCTTGAAAAGGAAATTGAATTTTTCTTAATATCTATTGGAGTAGCTGAGAGCTTATGTTCCAAGCCAAAATTTGGCTCTCTAAACCATGCCAAGCACATAAGGAAGCATTCAAAATAGATTTGACTTTGTTGGAAATAATGACTAAAGGCTCCTATTAGAATTGTAGCATCAATATATTGAGCATGGTTAATGCTTGTTACCTCCAACTATTTACCATGAGTGTTTCATGTTTCCCTATTCAAAGTTTCGGCCATCAAGATATACAGAAGAGAGAAAAGGAGTTGATTTTTCCTTAATTTGACTAATTTGAAAGAAGTAGGTCTACTATTTACAAGTTGTGCAACCCAAAGGGTACAAACACATGTCACCCCCAATTCAGTGAATGAAATGTTGAACTTGAATTTGTGCATAAAATCGAATAAGAAATATGTTTTGACTTGGTTAAGGGCATTTTCCATGTCAACTTAATAATCATTTCTCTTTTTGTTTTCTCTATTGGTGTTTGTTTCTTAAAGTAGAATGAGGTATTGTTTTTTATCTTCTTTTTTTCATGAAACCCTCTTGGTTGTACAAAATAAATTCTGCAAGCATTGTTTTCAATATGTCAGCAATGATCTTTTACAATATTTTATATGGGGCATTACACAACAAAATGGACCACAATTTTGCAAAGGTGGAAGGGATTTCTTATTTAGTAATCAAAGCTAAAAAAATACGAGTTGGTATTGCATCCTAACTTGGAAGGATCTATGCATATATTTCAAATTTGATAGAAATGGATGCTAAAAACATCTAGACTAGAAGATTTATTCGATTGTAGACATGATATTACACTTGCAACCACCTATTCTTCAATGTGTTTTATAATTTTTCATTTTTATTTAATGTCCCCGGCATAGGGATATCGCTTAATAGTACAATAGTGATATCAGGATTTATTGTTGTTAACACTCTGTAATTTCCTTTAGGCTAAGAAAAGGATTACAAAGGTAACCACATGCCACTTTTAGGCTAGAATCTAGACCTTATAGCCTTAGAGAGGGCTCTCTCACTAGGTTTTCTTCTTAGTCAATCAACTGACTGAATGATATCTGGTATTAGGCTAGTTATGAGGATCAAAAGAGTAGGTTTGATTTACTGTTTTTCTGGCAGGTGAGAGAAGATAGACTATTCATCATTGGATTTCGTTTATGCTAATGATTTCAAGTGAATAGGGATAGTGAAGGTGATTTAGACAGGGGCAAGATAGGCAGTTTTTTTATAATATAACTTGATTTAATTGTAGAAAGGATGAGTGTAAAATCATAAGTATGACAATCAGAGCATCAAGTCATAGCTAAATTCAAATTTCCATTAAGAGGAAAAAGACACATAAAATGTTTAGCTTATATAAAATATAGCACAACAATGAATTCTGCAATATTACTCTTAAACTAAAACATGGAGACATATGTTTGAACCATGGAAATATAAGATAAATATGATAGCACAGAGAACAACATACCAACAAAGATCTGACACAAGAATCCATTTCAAACTCCTTCTGCCTTTTTTCTATTCACTTGAGATATTTAATACAAAATACAAAATAGCAGCCTTCTTCTTTACATTGACCAATAGAAGAGATTTACTATGGTTTTTACATCTAATATACATCAAAATATTCCACTTCCATCTAGCAGGACTGAATTTTTCAAATGGAAGATAGTCAACAAGCAAATACATTACATTTTCACCTACTTTGCTGAAAAATAGGAACTAATTACCTACTACCAATCTATGCTTAATACATCATCAAAGTTGGAATATTTATAAAAAACCACTAAATACACCTCCTAAGGCTTAATGACACCTATTCACATGATCCAAAATGCTTCTAGAAACCAAAAATTTGAAACTACAAGTCAAAAGATGATGAATCCTAATATATGTTACAAAACCAAAGGATTTTTTTTTATATTAGATTTTCCTTGAGAGAAACATTTCTCATTTTCCAAAAATTCTTCTGCAGATCCTCACAATCTGCACCTAAACATAATAACTAAAACAGGAAATGACAAACCCTGAAACATAGGTTGTAAAGATGTATTTTAATATTCTAATATATAACACCTGTGCAGAAAATGAGGGAGGTTTTTGTTCTTTCTTCTGTGATTAATAAAACCCTCTTTTCATTTTTCAAAATTCGTTTCCATTTGATCAAAAACCTCTTTTGAAAATGATGACAAAAATAGTCAAAAACGCAGCAAATTTTCTAGTTGCACAGCAAATGGAGTAGCCTTCCAAGTTCTGAATATTTGCAACCTTCCTCTGATAGAATGGAGAAAATGGGTAGTCTCAAAATATCCCTGTGATGGTAATGAACTCCTGAAACATCCTTCAAAATGATTGTAGACCTTCTGATCACCTGACCCCCTTTGGTTGGCAATGTAGCATACTTTCGTAGCAAAACTGTCACTTTTGCAGCAACTTCAAAACTTTAAGCATATGATGATTTCTTCTGATACAAAGTGGTTGAGGAAAATATTTCCTACTATGATATCCTTATAACACCTCACAAACCATTTCAAAGCCTCAAAAATTCATCACTACATCAAAATAAAGGACTTTGTAACTTGCGCAACAACTTACGCAACAAAAGTCAGTGCATTCGTAAGTTTGAATAGCTCGAGTTTCTTTCAAACTCTCAAACCAATTAAAGGATAAAATACATATCACATACAACATACAGAACCCCACAGGAGATGAAGAAAACCTTACTCAGAGTCATGATGACATTCTTTTCCAAATGCGCAGCAACACTCGAACTTTCGCAGCAACAGCCCGATTTTTGCAGCAAGTCTTTGATTTGCGCAGCAACTCCTCTTTCCAACCCTGCAACGCTCTTCTTCGACCTCCAAAACTGCTCCAAAGCCAAGATGAATTTTGAATGAGGGGAAATGAGGAGCCACAAGCAGATTTAAACTCCTCATGCCACTAGAGCCTTCTTTGAAATCATGATGGCCCACTTGTTGATGTGAGAGATGAGTAAGGGGTATCTTTGCAATGATGACCATGACATGACACAACTGATCATAACTAACTCTCAAAATTGACTCTTATAACTGACATGACATCAACATAACTAACTCATGATGACCAGATTTTTCATGACATGACCACTAGACTCTTCCATGATGACATAATGACCCCTCATGATTACCCTTTCAAATCATGATCCTTTATGACATTACACTTTGAATTATGACAAATAGACCCCTTTTGACTCAATTTTTTTTACATGACACTCAATCCAAAACTAGACCCTTTTTTACAATAGACCCCTCTAGACCATATCACTCATGAAACCAAGACTGATATTTACAAAAATGACCTCAAATGAATAGTAAGACAGAAATGACTGAGATTCCTATAATATAGGACCCTAACAGTTGCAACAACCCCAGGTAAACTTTGATACCCTTTGAGTGGCCCAATTCCTTCCACAATCACCAATATGGGTATCCCTAATTATCTGAACATCTCTCAAAATCATTTCTCTGGAAGTATTCTTGTAGAATTAGAGCAGATGTTGAGTTTGACTTCTGTGAATTTCTCCTACAATAATTTGTCTGGTGTTGTATCTAATGGTGTTCGATTCACTTTCTTCAATTCAACTTCCTTCATTGGAAACCCTAGATTATGTGGATCATGTATGAGTCCTTACACAATTCGGTCCAATTCGCTACACACTCATGTCAAGAGTTCTTCAATTTCTTCGACTATAAAGTTGGTTCTGGTCATAGGTTTGTTATTATGCTCACTGGTATTTTCCTCTGCTACCATCATCAAAGTCAGGGATTTGAAGAATAGCATTGCTTCAAGATCCTAGAAGCTAACGACATTCTAGAGGTTGGACTATTTGAAAGAGGAGAATATTATATGGAAGAGAGGAGAAGGGGTTGTGTGCAAGGGTTTTATGCAGAGCGGGGAGCAATTTCCAGTGAAGAGGTTGCCTAGGATTGGTAGAGGGTATTCTCATGACCATGGGTTTGCTGCAGAGATTCTGTCATATATGCGGTCCAACGAAACATTCCACACCTACACATGGATCCGCTGGGATCTTTACCAAATTCTTCACATCAAATAAAGAGGCTCTCTAACCACAACCCGTACACAAATTGAATTCCTCAATGCCCTTTTTTATTTTCAGTGTTTTGAACATAGTTTCAATATAAATATTGAAATAAAAAATATCAGACAATACTCATTTTGAAAGAAAATAAAAATAAAAAGGAAGTGTTGTAAGATTGATTAAATTGCATATATGATACTCTTTTTCATAAAATTGCATAAGCTTACGCAAATCTGTTAGAAAGATAGATTCTCTATTGTTTGTTTGAGATTTGAATTTTTCAATGGATTCCTTTACCCATTTTTTGTCCTTAATGGGGATCAAATATGTCTTTCGGAACTTGGTCCATCCCTAGCTACTAGAAATGGTGAGGAGATGATGACAAGAGAGATAGAAAACTTGCAGGTTTTTCAGGATTCCTTAGCACTATGGTTGTGATGGGTTGCAGGACAATGGATTGTATAATAAGGTTAGTACATATGCCAACACCCTGGGAGGTGTTGTGGATATTCATTATTCTAATTTGTATTGTGCTAGGAATTCCAATGATATATTTGTTTCATTAGAGGCGGATCAGAGTGTGGAGGACGTTTTCTTGGGTGCTAAGTTATGGTGGATATATGAGGTGAAGGAAAGGGATGGTGATGGTGATTCAACCAAAAGTTTTATTTTGAAAATCCACAAAAGGGACAACGTTGGTGTCTTGAGACCTTATTTGGAGCATGTTTAGGTTGTTGCAGAGGAAGTTGATCACAAGAAGAAAGAGCTCAAGCTCTATACAAACAGCCAAAAATTTGCAAGACAGAAATGGAATTCTATAGCTTTTAGGCATCCTAATTAGACTTTTGTGGGTTATATTCATATTCACTTGAAATTCTTAATTGTGCCTTTGTACTTTCCTCTGAACTTCCAAAACCAAAAAATGGCCTTATATATACCTCAAAATTACAAGACCATAATATGTCTTTTGAATGAAGCATTTTCTTTCCATATACATAAGTCTTCCAAGTGCACTTTCGTATCTTTTTTCCTTTGCATCAGTCAGAAAGTTTTCTTGTTCATTCTTCGAAAGTTGGTCCTGAAGCTTTTTCGTTGTTGTTTTTTTAGAATGAATTTTTTCATGAAGTGGGGTAAGAATATCTTTTCTAATTAATGCAATGACATTTTCCCTAAATTCTTTGTTCCCTTCTCCATAGATATAGTAGATGAAAAAAAGTCTCCATGTATGTTACTGGGAAAGACAACATTTCTAGGAGTCTTATCAAGTTTAAAATCTAAGAAAATTATTTGCCATTGTAGATAAGACCTTGCAACTATGCCGAAATGTTTGTTTTCCCATTTTTTTTGTTAGAAATTAAAATAACATCAAAGGTACCATAAGTCAGAAACTCCTTTATGTCAGAGATAATGAAATTCTTTCCTAGGTCAAAATTGTCATTACTCATGAGGAAAGCGAAGTCAAGTTGTTTTTCAATTAAATATCCCTTAGTTGGTTTTGGCTTCTTCTAGATATTTTCTATGTATAGTTCTTGTATCAAAAGTTTCTCAATAATAGGCTTACCAAATCTCTTTAGTTTCTCTCAAATGCCATCGCTCTAAAGGAAACCCAAGAAACCAATATTACAAACTAAAAGTTTTATCTCATGGAGTGTAGTTTCTAGAACTTGGATGATTTGAGTGGCCCCTGATAACTTTCTATTGCTTCCAAATATTAGAATAAGTTGCTCACCTGGTGTTGCAGGGCATATTTTTACAGATCCATGTTTTCTAATAGGAAAAATCATGCCTTTTGATCTGTCTTGTCACATTTTCTTATGCCCCTCAACATAATCTCTTCTTCCAACAAAATTGAGTGAGTGGACTTTCCATACATTTCAATAATGAATCCCAATTTCTCCTCATTCATGGTATGAAATTTAATCTCCAAGCCATGGAAAAGTAGTTTCCACTTACCTGGGTTTCATCCTATTCTCAATATCATAGCACAAAGTGAAGGTTTTTCCTTAGAAAGAATACCCATTGACCCAAACAACCTTTGAAGATTGGATGTTAGTTTCTACATATGACATTTCCCAAATCCTTTCTAGTCAGAGCCAATGCCTTTATGACCTCAATCTTAGGCTTCATCCCTCATATGTCTATTAACTCAGAGAAATAATAGTGCTATTTGATTATAATTTTTCACTACCTAATCTTCATTGACTCCTAATTTTCTCAGGAGCTGGACTGTTGTGAAGAATCAGTGACGCGATTCCTAATGCAACAAACTGGTGATATTTCTCCTATTTTTTAAATTACTTACAGTTTTCAATGGAAAATATCGAAACACATACATATACACTATTTCCTACACAAAATAAATATTGTGGAAACTAAATACTGCACAAGAGAGAAATAAACATACACACATATACACCTTTGTTTTTAGACAAACGTCCCCGAAAAAGCCCAACTTGGGAAAATCGGTGCAGCAGCTAAGGGTTTGATTATTATACAGTAGTAATCTAAGTACAAATCATTAGATTTCCAAACTGGCTATCTGATAAATAGAATAAACTGGCAAAGAAGTAGTGAGAAAAATATCACACTGTCACTGGCGATCCAAATCTGATTCAGGTACTAAATGGCTAGCCCCACGCTACCTCTGCATCAGCCTACACAGATCTATGTCACAGCCTCTAGGGACTGTGTCACCTCCTCCTTTGATCTTCTACCGGCTGGAAAATTGACCCTCTGGCCCTCTAGTCTCACACCCCAGATTCTAGCACTAGATCTCAACTACTCAGCATAATTTCGGACTCCCTCTGAAGCACTTTGATGCCTCTGTGTGGCACTGTGTTGCCTCTCTGAACCTCTCTCTGCCTTCTCTACCTTGCACTCCCCAGATCTGGAAAAATTCCTTCGGTCTACTATCCCTGCCCCTCTCTCACTGCTTCGACTTTACTCAGTCACTTCCGGCAACTCAAAGCTACTACACAGGAAATCGACTTCCCAGCAAAATCGAATTGCTCAAGTGTGTTCTCCAAGTGCCCATAGAACTCCTTCTTATAATATCTCGTTGGAGAACCAACGGCCAAGATTAAAACATGATCAATGGCTAAGATTAATTGGGAGTTGGTCCTCGTCTTATTCTAGAAGATTCGCACCATATTTAATTAATACCCTTTAATTAACCAGATTTCCTAAGTTTAGACTTATGGAACCATTTTAAAAAATTAACTATTTTAAAAAAATCATCTCTATGTGGAATATTCCCAAACGATTTCTGGGTATTGGAGAATGCATGTATCTTAGCCTCTCCACAAAATATCGAGGCTAGAGCACATTCAATGCTACAGAAATCAACACTCCCTCTTAGCGAGAAATGTGCTCTAGTGCTGCAACCCACTGAAGCATCACTTTGTCTCTGCACCATCTCTTGTTGTGTTATTGATGTCTCGTTGTTGTTGGCGACCAATCACTGTGCAACTCTGATTGTTCTATCCATGATGTTATTGGCCCTGCTGAACTGTTGCAAATAATGCATCTGCATTGCAACCTTCTCCATCTATTGTTGTTGCAACTGCAACAACTGCAACGAAAAAGTATCCAAAATATTGAACCAATTGTGGTCAGTATATGCATTTGTCACTTGAGTCCTGACTGTTGCTAGACTTTGCGATGTCACTAAAGCCTCTGCGTTGTTGTTGACTCTACTCTATGCCAACTTCATTGCTGCCAACTTTGTTGTGCGCTGCCTAGTATATGGCCTGCTACTATCTACTGCATCTGTCACTCTGGCACATAACTGCACCAATTGCCACTGATCCATCCTACTCTACATGTTTTGGGCTCCCATAGTAAGTTATTGATTCATGAGGTGGACATCCTAAAGAATCATGTCCATCTTGTAGTTACCTGGGGCTACATAACCAAATCACCCCACCTCACTCCTGGAGGTATCTCAGTGATCATGGAAAACTCTTCCTCCAATCTAGAAGACAGCCTGTCAATCTCCACAGATGCAGCCTGTTAATCCTGCTTCACCTCCTTATCCTTCTTTCTGAGAGGACATTGAGTGTTGTAGTGGCCAATCTCACCACATCTGAAGCACTTCAACTTGGAAATTTCCTTCTTCCTCCTGCGTTGCTTCTGCTGCCCCTTTGATGTGAGGGCAACATATTCCTCTTCATTTACTTGCTTCATCCCATTTTTGTTGTTGCTGTTGATGGTCGCCTTCACCAGAACACACCTAATTTTCTCCTGTTGTAGATTAGCCCACACATGTTCCCAATCAGGAAATTTTTCTTTGCCCAAGATACTCTAGACGAAAACTTATCAATCCTCAGAAACTTTGTTCAACGCTAATCATACAAACTCTATAGGTTGGGGCTTGATCCTACTGAAGCCAACTGATCTTGGACATCCTGAAGCCTAGTAAGGAAGGGGTCTACATGCTCCCCTTTCTTCATCCTTGTGCATCTCATCTTCTCCTCAAGGTACCTCTTTCACTGCTCGGAAGATCCTTCGTACAACGTAGCTAATGCCTCCCACATCTGTGGAGCAGTATCTTTTCCAGCTATGTGGGATACCACATGACCTCAAACCTCTTCAAGAATAAACCTCTTAGCTCTCTCCATCAACTTCTTATACTTCTTGAGCAGATCTACATCGGTGGGTACAGCTACCACACTATCGACATAAGTTTTCAGAACATGCTCATCTAGAAGGCGGGAAATCCTAGCCTTCCAAATCACATAGTTGGAGGCTTTGTCCAACCGATCTTGATCTCTCAACCCAATTGATGCCATCTCTCCTAAAAAAAGTCGAATTGCTTCCTCTTCTCCTCTGTGCAGTTGCTACCCAGCTATTTGCACTCCCTTCTGGAGTGAGAAATCTTTCACACAACTATTGTTGCTCTACTAGGAAAATTTGAACTTCTTGGCTAGAATTCCTCTGAGAAAGGAATTCTCTCATTGTGTGCTCTTCTCTCCTTCTGACGCTATTCTGTCAGCAAGTGCTGCAAAATAACTGCATCCCAGCTGAAGATCTTCTCTGCAAGGAAAAATACACTGCTCCCTTCTGCCTCTGGAAAGATTTGATCTGGAAAATTGAATTTCTCTATTGTCTCACTCAGAGAAATTGATATTTCCTCAAAAATAGACCTCCTAGGCCTAAGGATTGCGTTGTCTCTATGGTTTCGAACTGCTACTAAGGCAAAAATTCAAGCCTCCTTCTTCCTTTCTTCTCTAAGCTCTCTGGCTTATAATTTGTACTTTGATACCATGTGAAGAATCAGTGCCCTGATTCCTACGATAACAAATTGATGATATTTATCATATTTGTTAAATTACTTTCAACAAATTACTTGCGATTTTCAATGGAAAATATTGAAATACATACACTGCAGCCTACACAAAATAAATACTATGGAAACTAAATACAACACAAGAGAGAAATAAACACACACACACATGCACTGTTGTTTTTGGACAAATGTCCTCGGAAACACCCAACTTGGGAAAACCAGTGCAGCAGTGAGGGTTTAATTATTGTTCAGTAATAATCTGAGTACAAAACATTGGATGCCCAAACTGGCTATCTAATACAGAGAATAAATTGGCAAAGAGGTAGTGAGAAAAATATCACTCTATCACTCGCAATTTGAATATGATCCTAGCTCTGAATGGCTAGCCCCACACTGTTGGTAGGCCAAAATGTTCTATTTTTACCCCCTTCCTATTACAAACCCACAACCATTAACTTCTGTTTATCTCCATAAACCTCCTCATTCCTACACTAGTCTAAGAATATTGTCTATTCCTACATATACTTCATATTTCATGTTTAAGGTTTATTAGGTACTTAATTAATCATTTTAAATATATTTCGTGCCTTTAATATTTCTTGTAACTTATATTTACTTTCCTAAAGTATTTGATAAGCTAGAGTATTAATCAGTGTACTAGCTTGATCTACTACAGGTAGATTCCTGCATTGCTGGCAACTATCTATTGTCGTGATCTCCCCAATAGCTCGATCACTTCATGTGGACATATTGGTCCACGACGTCCAGTTCGGTTGTGATCATCCCAAGTTGAACTCAATTGGAGGATATTCAGGGATATGACCAAGGATAAGGTCTACGGCCGATGATTAGTTCGCATCTTATTATAGCCGTTGGCTTACTTTTGTAATTTTGTTTGTTATTTCGTTTCAACTGAAAGGCTCGATTTGGAACGATTGTGTAATTTTCAATTATGGCCATAGGCTGAAGGGTTGTATAAAGTATAGCTCTTAGATAGAACTAGGTTAGTGATAGCAGTGCAATTATAATTTTTGGTTAATTTGTAATCTCGTTGTCCCCTCGTTCTGGGTTGGACTTGAACTCACAATGTATATTTGCTTATCATAATTAATACAATGAGTTACACCATGATTTTCTCACTCTGTGTTTTAATCCTTCATTGATGTGTTATTAACGTGCTGAAGATTTTCGTTTCCTAAAACGGGAAACGAGCTAGTTGGCTAGGGCCCAGCCTCTTCTATTCGTTATCTTAAAGGTGTGCGTTAACTTTGTTTATTTTCAAAAGCATGATTTAAATCTTAATTTCGTTCTTGCTTAAGAATTCTGATTTATTCCATTAAACAGTCAAGGTGTGAACGGATCCGTTGTGTGAAAGTCAAATTGAATTACTTTACGCACTATAACTTCTTTTCTGCTTTGCTTTCGCTTGGATCGTGCAAATAATATTATTCCTACACCAGTGCATGTAGGATTTTGCACTCTGGTTTGCTAGTTCATTTACAACAAGTGTTTTATTCTTTTTCCTTTATATGATTTAATCTATTTCTGCAAAGTAAGCGTTCATCATCAGAAGGAAGCATTTCTAATACTAAAAGTTAAACTTCTAAAGATTAAAGATGACTTCATGAAATAGAAAAGAGTGTTGTTGCAATATCTTAATTTATGTCTGCACCTCACGATTTAAGGAAAAGGATTAAAATTAATTTGAAATATTATAGTGAACTTGTTTCGAGTTAGATTTGATTGCATGCAAAACCCTTTGACTGAAGAAGGTCTGCTTTAACTTTTGAAGATTGTTTTCATCTTAAAAGTTTATTTCTATTTGCAAGATTCAATTGATTGAAGCATTCTTTTTCATGTGCAAGTTATTTCAGATTTTGCTCGCATTTGCAATTCTTTTTATAGTTAACACGCCCTTTTATTTTTTCCAAAAGTAAATTGGAATACTTGGTGTAGGAAGCTCTGTTTCGGTACAAGAACCAGTGTCTTGTTATAGGAACAGAGTGCTCCAAGCCTTGAGGCTTAGAGTCCCTACATGAAGACATAAGTCTTCAGTATAAACGTAAAATATACTTCTCACATAAGTTATGTATCTGTACTAGTGCAAGCAGATTGCAAGAATACAGGAACGACCGCTTAGTGTGAGAAGGAAAATAATTTAGAAGGCAGATCTTTTCAAGGGCCCACTTGTTAAACTGCCACCACCTATATTGGGGATAAACATAGAGTTTTACTTCAGCAGTTAAGATTGTTTACAATAGTGTGAAAGTTCCTTTATTTGATTTCTTCACAAATGAATTCTTTACATTCCAGCACTAGAATTACTTTGGTGTTAGTTTCCCTTTGTGATTTTTATGTTTGATTCTACAAGATTTCAATTGAGAAGTAGGAATAGAAATAGGAAAATATCATACCACTTCTGGCATTACCTGTGCTTCATCTCTAATTTTACAAAACCCCCAGGTTGACAATTAAGTGTTGAAGGAGCTTGCTTAAGTGCAATTCCTGCACCCAAAATTTTGGCGTCGTTGCTGGGGAGGCGATTTGAATTGGTAAGAATTTTCCATTTTTCTGCAATAGGGGTAAGTCTGCTATTATTTTTTTTTCTGCAGTGTGCTTCTATTGTTTGAAGGAATTTATAGGTGTTGAGTTATTTTTTTGGGTTGCAGCATTTTATTGGAATTTTGTTTTGTCATTTTTTTAAAATGAATGCCTAAAAGAGGTAGGGTCCGAAGCCCACTAAGGGCCGAGGAAATACTGATAAATCTAAAATCAAATCTCATATTGGGCCTTATTTTGCAAGCAGAAAGTCCAAACAGACCCAAACTCATCACACACGAACAATCTACTTGGACTCTGGCAGCAGCAGTCCAGGTGTGACACAGCCCACAAAGGGGAAGAAGGGGACTATTAGAACCCATAGTCAGCCTTCTCAGCCTGTTGAGAGTAGTTTGCTTGGAGGAGAAACAATGGCATATCATGAAGACCATGTAGAAGGAACTAGTGAAAATAAGGTAAATGAGGAACAATCCACTTTTGGATTCCCAATTGTGGATCCTGATATACAAGTACAAATGAAAAATATTCCACCATCAGCTCTTCCTCATTTCTATGGTAAGGTACATGAAGACCCAGACTCTTTCTTATTTGAGTTTGATATTTTATGTAGAAGTTATGATTATTCATCTGATGCTCAGAAGTTAAAGTTATTTCCTACAACTCTCAAGGACGCAGCACTCCGTTGGTTCATGGGACTAGGAGGAAACACTATAGCTTCTTGGGAATAGATGAAGAGAGTTTTCTTGTCAAAATATCAAGAATATTTTGAAACTATAGATATTCAAGATGAAATCTTTATTATTGTGCAAAATGATGATGAGACTCTAGAAGACTACTTATAGAGATTCATGTACATCCTCGAGAGGTCAAAGCAAAAATTTGATCTAAGTACCATTAGAACCTTGTTCTTACGTGGGCTTACTGATGATGTTAGGAATAATCTAAATTTGTTAGGATAAGGGGATATTGCTCAGAAATATTTTGATCAAATATGTGACTTGTGCAATAAATTCTTGAGGAACCAATATAGATCCGGTAAAGGAATTCGGAATAGAAATAAGAAAATCGAATCTATTGATGCTATGATTATTGGATTGGAGAACAAAATGGACAATATGAAAATTGAAATAATGAATACTATTAGCAAACAAATAGACTCTTTGAAATTCTAGCAAAAACTTGTAGAAGAACAAGAGTCATTGTCTATTTTTTGTCCAAAATGTAGGAAAAACATATTTTAAGAGAATGTCCTCTTGATATTAAAGGAACTAATAAATGTGCAATTTGTACAGAGAACCATGCCATGGAAAAATGTCCCTCCATACCTGGGCTAAAAGTTGTATTTGAAAGAGGGCAACCTGAAGCCGAATCATTGCATGCTATGGGAGCACGAAGAAATTGGCCTCAGGTAAGTGCAGGTATGGCTCCTGAACTTCCACCGCATTTTTTTGGTTATAATGCACATCCATATTCCTATCATAACACTAGTCACTCTCAACATTGGCAACATGGGAACCAATATCATTATGGACAACCCTCCCAATCTTGGCAACAAGGATGGAGAGGGCCAAACCATTCACACCATTCCTATCCTGCACCTATGTAGTCATACCCACCTACATATGCACCTTACCCAATGCCACAATCATCATTACCTTAGCTGAGTCAGCCAATGCCACCATTGCCTTAACCTCCACCGTTTTGAAATCCTCTGCTACCTGCCCAACCCTTACCTAACCCCAATAACAAAGCGGTAAAAATGATCCACTCTATGAACCTGCTTTCTTCATCCAGATATTAGTCCATGTCAGTTGGAGTCAATGATCTCAAATTGAGATGGGGGAAGATAATAACCTCAAAAAAACAGGAGCAGCCTATGGTGATTATTGACGAGAAAGGTGAGGAGGAAACTCCTGACCATTCTGAAAAATATGTCACCAATCATCTCATCCTCGTACCATCAGAGCCTTTGCCATCTTCTTCCAACAGGCCTCCACATTTGGAGAGGTTAGTTGTGGAGAAGAATGACCCCATTCCTGAGTCTAGCCTAGCCTCTGAGCTTAGGAACCTTTTCATAAAGGTACCTTTGCTCCAAGCTATCAAAGAGATCCCCATTTGCACAAAAATTATTAGGAATATTTGTCTCAAGAAGCCAGGAAGGAGAAGATTGGAACCTCAAACTATTCAATTTGTTGGTAGAGCAGTAGAGTTAATGACAGGGTGTATGCACATGGAGAAATATATTGACCCCAGAAACCCTGTTGTCTCTGTTCAGATAGGTGATGTCCTTGTCCTAATGTGCTTATAGACCTGGTAGCGGCCACTAATGTTATGACCAATAAAACCATGGATCAACTTGGATTGGTCCATATTTGTCCTACTCCCACTGTGCTTGAATTGGCAAACAGATCTAAAATCAAGTCGTAAGGGGTGTTGGATGATGTGGTCGTTTCATTAGACTCTTGGGAATACCCCGCAGACTTCATTGTGCTTCAGCCAAAGAATCCTGTGGGAGGACATCCCTTGAGCTTCAGATGACCATGGCTTGCTACGGCTAATGCTTACATTGCATTTCGTTCTGGTGACATGTATATTTCCCATGGAGATTTTAGGAAGAAGGTCACCTTGTATCCACCCACTAGATCCATTTAGGAGCTCCGAGACACTTTGTGTTTAGACTACAGTAGTGATGAGGAGACTTAGTTTGTTTCCATGATACATCAGTATGATGAGTCCTCACAGGAGCGTGAGATTCAAGACTTCCTAAACAATCTAGACACCATGCCCAATTTTGAGTCATTGAGTCATATTTTTAGTCTAGATTTTCAGGAAAGTCACAACTCTCTACCTCCCTCACCACCATCTCTAGCAACATCTCTGTGTACTCTTGAGCCTAATACCACTCTTGTTGAGATTAGTCCAAGAAAATCCTTTCATATCAGTTCAGACTTGGATTCATCCCAGCAAGAGCAGCTTGTGAATTTGTTGTGAAACCATCTTGATGCCTTTGCATGGGGCTATGAAGATATGAAAGGCATCCCTCCTAAAACTTGTACCCACCATATCTATATTCAGGATGGAGCTCGACCTATCTGACAACCCCAAAGGTGTATGAACCCAGCTCTAAGAGATGTTGTAAAGGAAGAATTGCAAAAACTCTTGGATGTTGATTTTATCTATCCTATTTCTGACAGCCAGTGGGTCTCTCCATTGGTATTAGTCCCAAAAAAAGATGGGAGATGGCACATTTGCATTGACTACAGAGAATTGAACAAAGCCACTCTTAAGGATTACTTCCCCCTTCCTTTCATCGACCAGGTTCTCGATACCCTTGTTGGTAAGAAGTACTTTTATTTTCTAGATGGCTTTAGTGGTTATAACCAGATACAGATTGCACCCGAGGATCAAGAAAAAACCACTTTTACATGTCCATGGGGTACATTTTCTTACCGAGTGCTTCCCTTTGGGCTATGTAATGCCCCAACTACCTTTCAAAGGGCAGTCTTGGCCATTTTTGCTGACCTTGAGTGTGTGGAAATCTATATGGATGACTTTTCTGTGTTTGGTGATTCATTTCAGGAAGCCCTCAAAAATCTAGAAAAAGTGCTTCTTCGTTTCCAAGAAGCTCATCTTGCCTTGAGTGAAAAAAAATGCAGATTAATGTGCAAGGCAGGAGTGGTTCTTGGCCATCTTATTTCCGACAAAGGTATCCAGGTTGACCCTGCAAAAATAGAAATTATTTTGAGTCTTCCTGTACCCAAAACTCAAAGGGAAGTGAGAGGTTTTCTAGGACATGCAGGCTACTATATGAGATTCATTGAGAATTTCTCTAGGATAGCTACCCCCCTTTTCCGACTTTTGGCTAAGGATAGTGATTTTTCTTGGTCCACAGCTTGCCAACAGTCTTTTGAGACATTGAAGGAAAAACTAGTTCAGGCACCAGTTTTGAGAGGACCAAACTAGTCCCTTCCATTTCATATTTCCTCTTATGCCTCAGATACTACTATTGGTGCGGCTTTAGGACAAGAGGAAGCCAAACAATCCTATGTTATTTACTTCATCAGTAAAAACTTGTTACCTACTGAACTAAATTACACGGTTACTGAGAAAGAGTTTTTAGCTGTAATTTTTACCATTAATAAATTCAGACATTACATTACAGGATATGAATTCTTTGTGCATACTAACCATTCCGCAATAAAATATTTGATGAATAAACCATTAACTAGTGGTAGAGTGACTAGTTGGTTATTATTGTTGCAAGAATTTAACATTACTACTGTTGATAGACCAGGAAAACCTAATGTAGTAGCGGATTATCTTTCAAGATTAAATAATCCTAGTGAAGCAATTCATGTTGATGACGATTTTCCTGATGAACATATTTTTGTTGTGTCGACATAATCCCCATGGTTCACTAACATAGCTAACTATTTAATCACTGAAAAAACACCACCTCACTTATCCGCTCATGAAAAGCGGATTATCATACAGAAAAGTGTTGCATAGTCTTGGGTTCAAGGAGACCTCTTTTACACTGGACCAGATCTTATTATCCATAGATGTGTAAGAGAGGAAGAAGTGTTTGATATCTTAAAATCTGCCCACGATGAATCTTGCGGAGCTCACTTCACTGATAAGAGGACTGCATACAAAGTATTACAAGCTGGCTATTTTTTTCCCTCCTTATTTAAGGATGCCAAACAATATGTCAAGCGATGTGATAGTTGTCAGCGAATTGGCCAACCTAATCAAACCAATGAAATTCCTTTATGTCCTCAGGTTATGATTGAGCCTTTTGAAAAATGGGCCATTGATTTTGTAGGACCAATAAATCCAACATCATTAAATAAAAAGCATATTTTGGTTTGTACAGATTTCGTTACAAAATGGGTAGAAGCTAAAGTTGTTTCTTTTGCTACTGAAAAAGTTGTTGTTGATTTTCTCTTTACTGAAATCTTTACTAGATTTGGTGTGCCTAGAGAAATTTTTTCTAACAATGGTCTGCAGTTTATTTCTAATTTGGTACAGGGTGTGATGGAGCAGTAAAAAATCTGACACAGGAAATATACACCATATCACCCACAAGAAAATGGTTAGGTGGAGTCCACAAACAAGGTGATTGAGTCCATCCTCACAAAAATAGTAAATATCCATAGAAAGGATTGGGTTGACAAATTACCAGAAGCCTTGTGGGCACACTAAACCACTTGGAGGAATAGTACAGGACACACACCATATGAGTTGGTGTATGGGAAACAAGTCCTCTTGATGATAGAGTTCCTGATCAAGGCTTTCAAGACTGCAGTCCAATTGGGGCTAGATCTCTTTGAAGCACAATAGCAGTGTCTTCTATAGTTGAATGATTTAGATGAATCTCAGATGTTGTTCAACAGAACATATTGGTTCAACAGCAGTGCAAGAAGTGGCATGATAAGTCTATTCGGAAGAAGCAATTCCAACCAGGTGATTGGGTACTCCTTTACGATTCTAGATTTAAATATTTTAAAGGGAAATTCCATACACGCTAGATGGGACCTTATGAGGTGGTCAAAATGTTTGAGAATGGAGCGGTAGAAATCAAAACTATTGATGGACGGAATTTTGTGTTCCTGGTAAATGGGCATAGATTGAAGGTGTATTTTTAGCCCCTTACTAAAGGATATTTTATGCAGCAAGTCCAACAGCAATCTGAAAAGGAGATGGTAGGTGGCAACACCAACCTGTTGAAGATCTGATTCTTTCTTTTCCTCATAAAAATAATAATAATAATAATAATGACAAAAAAAAATCCTGTAATTATGAAAATCAATTAACTAACATGATTGCATAAGGATCAATCTGAAAGCCAGCATGCTGGTAGGAAGATCAAAATTTCAATAAAAAAGGGAATGTTACCTGATTTTTAGATATGTTGGTTGTCACCAAGAAGAATCCAAAAAAAATGACAAAAAATATATATATAAATAAAATAAAATAAAAAAATCCTATAATTATGAAAATCAATTGACTGACATCATTGCATAAGGATCAATCTAAAAACCAGGATGCTGGTAGGAAGATCGAAATTTCAATAAAAAAGGGAACGTTACTTGATTTTTAGATATGCTGGTTGTCATCAAGAATAATCCAATATATATATATCTATATATATATATATATATATATATATATATATATATATATATATATATATATATTGCAAGGAAGATTCGGAATCGATAGATCATATCTTCCTGAGATGTCGGGCAACTATAGACCTGTGGAGAAATCTCAGGCCTCACACAAACTACGCGGGAGATTGGGTTGGACAGGATATCATAAGCGCTTGGATCGAATGGGAAAAGAAAAACAGAGGGGCAAAAACGATCAATCTACCCATTATCGTTAACTGGGCTATTTGGAAATCAAGGAACAACGTCATATTTGATAACAAGCCAATTCACTGGCCCTTGCTCGAGGCTAGCATTGTAGCTGCCCTGAGGGAACTACCCGACCCTCCCCCTCCGCCATCTCGCCAACCTGTTCCGCCTCCTCCCATCGACCCAAGCATGCCTTGGGCATATTTCGACGGCGCAGCAAATCTCCAAAGCAGTGGAGGAGGTTTCATCCTTCATGTAACAGAAAATCATCACTACAGAATTAAAGCTGGTCTGGGGGCCGGAACAAACAACTTCGCAGAGCTTATTACCCTTCGCCACCTTCTTCACTTTGCATTGAGGCACCATTGCACTAGCATCAATATTTTGGAGATTCACAGATCATTATTAATTGGATAAATGGCACAGCTACTTGTCACATGCACTCTCTCAGCACTGTATTACATGAAGCACTCGAACTCAAATCAGCTTTTAACCATATTTCTATCTCTCATATCTACAGGGAACACAACAAGGGTGCAGACAAACTATCCAAGGAGGCAGCGTTGATGGACAGAGGCTTATGGGAGATCACAGAGGTCATAGATCAACAGGAGCAAAAATTTTACCATCGGCCATATATAGATCCAGGATATCCAACCCTGGGTCAGCAAATAGCACATTAGTTTTACATTCTTTTTGACAGCAGCGCTCTACAGACATATACTGTTTTTTGGTTATATATTTTGAAAGGATGAACAGCATACTGAAATGAACTGACAGCATACCCTGCGTGGTAATGCAACAAACAGCAAACTGAATATACTCTGTAAATAACAGACTCTTATGTAAAAAACTGATTATCAATGAAATATTTATGATTTTTCCAGAGGAAAAAAAAAAAAAAAATATATATATATATATATATATATATATATATATATATATTGACAAAAAAAAAACAAAAATCCTATAATTATGAAAATCAATTGACTAACATGATTGCATAAAGATCAATCTGAAAACCAACATGCCGGCAGGAAGATCAAAATTTCAATAAAAAAGGGAATGTTACTTGATTTTCAGATATGCTGGATGTCACCAAGAAGAAGCAGGTTCAAGGAACTAAGCCCTTACCCTAGCTTGGGGTAACTAGCATGGAAATTTTTATCCAAGTAAACGCTTAATTCCCGCTGCACTTACTTTTTTCAGCACTAGTGCAGGCAGATTTTGAAGATAAAATTCTGTCTTTCTTCTATTTTCCTGTTTCGTAATTCCCACTATTTTTCTTTTCTTAATCCCAATGAATCACCCTCATTTTTATTCTAAGAAAATTATCCTTGTCTGATTTCGTAAGATTCCTCTTTTCCCCCTTGAATTTTTTCCACATACCGTTTTCATTTATCCCCCTTGGTGGTATTATTCTTGGAATCCCTGTCATGATATTCCTTCCCATTCTGAAAATTACCCCTTCCCA
Source organism: Pinus tabuliformis (assembly GCA_031772625.1). Lineage (NCBI taxonomy): Eukaryota > Viridiplantae > Streptophyta > Pinopsida > Pinales > Pinaceae > Pinus > Pinus tabuliformis. The sequence continues at coordinate 307,740,508 of CM062808.1, read as the reverse complement.
CTTATTTGTTCCCTCATGGATTGATTGCAGGATCTGATGCAGTCAGATCAGAAGGCATGCTCATGAAACACCAAAGAATGGTGAATAAAACTTCTCTTGTATATTTAGGCAAATTTGTTTGTCCAGCCAAAGAACTGTGTTCTATCAGAATTTTTTAATCCCCTCTTTCTTCGATGCTACAGAAATACATGGTGCAAGAACGCGCATGATCAGTGCAGGCAGGTTCAGTGCAAGCACGTTGCAGTGCAAGCATGCGCCCGACTGTGAAAACACAGTGCAAAAATGTTTAACACAGTACAGGAGCGCTTGATGCAAAATGCTTATTGGGAAATTTACTTTTTATTTCTGTAGATGAATGACTACCACAGTGATAGATCATAGCATTATATTATTTAAATTTTGGTTAAGACTTTGCTTTATCATTTACTAATTTAGGGAGAAATCATTTAAAGTGCAAGATATTTTAGGTTCTGAGGTATAATATTTTTAATGAGTACCAAAGTACATCTTATGTGAATTATGAGGCAAACAGGGGATAGTACAGATCTACCCAAAACCCCACACTTACCTCCTTTTGAAAATATCCTCCATCACTTGTTCATGATAGCCTTACCTCATAATCTGATCATCCAGGACTGTTACACCGCCACCGTAAAAACTTTCGCCTCCTCCAATTATCATTGTCTGCCCGTAGCGGATTGATACATGTGTGCATCTGTCTTGAAGGGATGATTTTAATGATTGAACGTGATTGGATGGAAGGGATCAATAACATGGTGGATGGATGAATAGTTGTCATAAAATTCTCGGCAGCCCCTTTGCACTCCGCAGTGTGAAATCTTCCTAAGGCTGTGACAAAGAATTGAGGTGGATTCAAACAAAGATGGCGCCCGTGAGATATGAACCATCATTTGTGAAGGAGATAGAGCAGACAACTGAATATCGAAATAGTCTTGCACTATTGCAAGAATCGGGATTTCTCCCATTTTTGCAGAAATTCGATGGGTTCGATATGGCCATGGCTCTGGAATTTGCAAAGACATTTGAGGGAGGCCGAGCTAAGGTAGGCTCACTGGAATTTGAGGTCACAGAAGAATCTATAGCGCAAGCTACAAGCTTGTCAACCGCAGGGGAACAATGGTTCAAAAAGGAGAGGATCGAAAAGAAAATATGGTGTTGATTTGTGGTCAACCGGAAGCTCAAAGTCGACTAGAAGAAAGGGCTTCCATGCAGCGCCATGCTTGGAAAATGGCAAGACCTCCTGTACATATTACAAAAGTTTTTGACCTGTGAGCGACATTACACATTAACGTTCGTGTACCATATCCGGTTGTTGTTGCATTTTGAATCAAGGAAACGCATCAATTTCCCTTATTACCTGCTCCGAAGTTTAGAGAAAATGGTGAGAGGAGTGCAGAACAGGGATGTGATCTGGGTTGCATATAAACTATACCATCACAGGCTCATTGCAATCCTGGTTAAGAAAGAGTTGGAGGCTAAGGAAATAACCTGGGAAGCATTCTTGAAAGAATTTCGGGAAAGAAGTGCAGGGGAGTTAGCTAGAAAGAGTGCAAGCAAGAAGAGAAAAGTCAAGACCCCGCGCCCTGCCAAGACAAAAAGCAAGAACAAACGGGTGCAAGCAGAGGAGAAATCTGTTGAAGAAACTCCATCCTCAGCAAAAAGAAGAGTGACCAAGACCTCAACTAAGAAAAGTACTGTCTCTTCGGGGACAAGTCACGCTCGGTCAAGCTCCCCGATTTTGATTGACGAGTCACCCTAGGCTTCACCTGGAGATCACAACCTCTCAGTTCTTGCGGATACAGCAGCTCATACTATGGTGAATGAAGAAAATGTAGAGAAGGAGGATGACATATCATTTTCGGACTTCCTTCATAAGTTGAATAAGAAAATAGTGACACCGAGTGCAAGTAGAGACTCTGAAGAGGGTCAGGTAGATGACGAGGCGCAGCACATAGAAACCCTCGACAATTTTGATGAACAGGGTAATGAAGCCCCTAATGAGTTGAATGAACAGGGTATTGAAACCCCTGATGAGTTGGATGTATAGGGTACTGAAACCCCTAATGAGTTAGATGCGCAGGGTACTAAAACCCTCGGTGACATGGAAGCTCCTAACACATAAACCCTTGGTGATATTATGATGCAGACATTGAATGGCCAAGATAACTTTGATCTTGGCAACGACGATACATGTTTTGAATCAGTTGCAGAAAAAGTGCTTGCACCAGATGAGCTGGAAATAGAGACCTCTACCCTCTATCTGAATAACTGGATAGTAGAGCTTGAACAACAAGTTCATGACTTGGAGGCATTAAACTAGGTCATGAAGGAGCAGACCTAGCAGAAGCAAGGCAAGATAGAGTTGGTAGAAGAGGTCAAAGAACAAAAACGTCAAGTGAAGGTATGGAAGTTTCAAGCTTCTAAATGCTACAAGTGCCTCAAGAAGGTGACCAAACAACTTAAGAAAGCCCAAGGTAAGAAGACGAAGGTAGTGAAAGCAGGGATCAGTATCCAAGTGCAGGATTGAAAGATGGCTCCCTATGTTGAAGATTTTTTTGCAGAAGGTAAAGGTTGTGTGAGGACACACAACAGTTTAGGGATAGGAGGATGTTGGTAGGCTGAAATGTTCTATTTTAACCCCCTTCCTCTTACAAAACCATAATCATTAACCTCTGTTTATCTCCATAAACCTCCTCATTCCTGCACTAGTCCAAGAATATTGCATATTCCTACATATACTTCATATTTCATGTTTAAGGTTTATTAGGTGCTTAATTAATCATGTTAAATAGATTTCATGCCTTTAATATTTCTTGTAACTTATATTTACTTTCCTAAAGTAATTGATAAGTTAGATTATTAATCATTGTACTAGCTTGATCTAGTGCAGGTAGATACCTGCACCGCCGACAACTATCTATTATGTGATCTCCGCAACAGCTCGATCACTTCACGAGGACATATTGGTCCACGTCATTCAGTTCGGTTGTGGTCATCCGGAGTTGAACTCAAGTGGAGGATAGTTAGGGATATGGCCAAGGATAAGGTCTACGGCCGACGATTAGTTCGCATCTTATTATAATCGCTGGCTAACTTTTGTAATTTTGTTTGTTATTTCGTTTCAACTGAAAGGCTCAATTTGGAATGACTGTGTAATTTTCAATTATGGCCATAGGCCGAAGGGTTGTATAAAGTATAGCTCTCAGATAGAACTAGGTTAGTGATAGCAGTGCAATTGTAATTTTTGGTTAATTTGTAATCTCGTTGTCGCCCTCGTTCTGGGTTGGACTTGAACTCATAATGTATATTTGCTGATCGGAATTAATACAAGGAGTTGCGCCATGATTTTCTCACTCTGTGTTTTAATCCTTCATTGATGTGTTATTAACGTGCTGAATATTTTCATTTCCTAAAACGGGAAACGAGCTAGTTGGCTAGGGCCCAACCAACCCAGCTCATTTACCCTCTTGCTTTCATTATCTTAAAGGTGTGTGTTAACTTTGTTTATTTGCAGAAGCGTGGTTTAAATCTTAATTTCATTCTTGCTTAAGAATTCTGATTTATTTCGTTAAACAGTCAAAGTGTGAACGGATCCGTTGTGTGAAAGTCAAATTGAATTACTTTACGTTCTGTAATTTCTTTTCTGGTTTGCTTTCGCTTGGATCATGCAGATAAGATTATTCCTGCACCAGTGCATGTAGGATTTTGCACTCTGGTTTGCTAGTTCATTTACAGCAAGTGTTTTATTCTTTTTCCTTTATATGATTTAATCTATTTCTGCAAAGTAAGCATTCATCATCAGAAGGAAGCATTTCTAATACTAAAAGTTAAACTTCTAAAGATTAAATATGACTTCATGAAATAGAAAAGAGTGTTGTTGCAATATCTTAATTTATGTTTGCACCTCGCGATTTAAGGAAAAGAATTGAAAGTAATTTGAAATATTATAGTGAACCTGTTTCAAGTTAGATTTGATTGCATGCAAAACCCTTTGACTGAAGAAGGTCTGATTTAACTTTTGAAGATTGTTTTCATCTTAGAAGTTTATTTTTATTTACTAGATTCAGTTGATTGAAGCATTCTTTTCCGTGTGAAAGTTATTTCAGGTTCTGCTCGAATTTGCAATTCTTTTTATAGTTAACATGCCATTTTATTTTTCCCAAAAGTAAATTGGAATACTTGGTGTAGGAAGCTCTATTTCAGTACAAGAACAAGTGTCGTATTACAGGAACAGAGTGCTCCAAGCCTTGAGGCTCAGAGTCCCTACATGATGACATAAGTCTTCAGTATAAGTGTAAAATATACTTCTCACATAAGTTTTGTACCTGTACTAGTGCAAGCAGATTGCAAGAATACAGGAACGACTGCTTAGTGTGAGAAGAAAAATCATTTAGAAGGCAAATATTTTCAAGGGCCCACTTGTTAAACTGCCACCACCTATACTAGGGATAAACATAGAGTTTTACTTCAGAAATTAAGATTGTTTACAACCGTGTGAAAGTTCCTTTATTTGATTTCTTCGCAAATGCATTCTTTTACATTCCAACACTAGAATTACTTTGGTGCCAGTTGCCCTTTGTGATTTTTTTGTTTAATTCAGCAAGATTTCAAATGAGAAGTAGGAATAGAAATAGGAAAAGTTCATACCACTTTTGGAATTACCTGTGCTTCGTCTCTAAGTGTACGAAACCCCCAGGTTCACAATTAAGTCTTGAAGGAGCTTGCTTAAGTGCAATTCCTACACCCAACACACACAGCCTCTACGTCAGCCTACGCAGATCTACATCATAGCTTTTAGGGACTGCATCATCTCCTCCTCTGATCTTTTGTTGGCTGGAAACTTAACCCTTTGGCCCTTTGATCTCACACCCTGGCTTCTGGCACTAGATCTTGACTGCTCCTTAGCAAAATTTCGGACTCCCTTTGAAGCATTGCACTGCCTCTCTGAACCTCTCTCTGCCTTCTCTGCCTTGCACTCCCCATATCTGGAAAAATTCCTCTGCTCTGTTATCTCTACCCCTCTCTCACTGCTTCAACTTTACTGAGTCGCTTCCAGTAACTCACAGTTGCTACACAGGAAATTGACTTCCCAGCAAAATCAAACTAGTCAAGTGTGTTCTCCACGTGCCCATCAAACTCCTTCTTATAATCTCTCGTTGGAGCACCAACAGCCAAGATTAAAACATAATAAACGTCTAATATTAATTGGGAAGTAATCCTCGTCTTCTTCTAGAAGATTCGCACCAAATTTAATTAATACCCTTTAATTAACCAGATTTCCTAAGTTTAGACTTAGGGAACCATTTTAAAAAAATTAATTATTTTAATTAAATCATCTCTAGGTGGAATTTTCCCAAACGATTTATGGGTATTGGAGAATGCATGTGTCTTAGCCTCTCTGCAAAATATCGAGGCTAGATCACATCTGATGCTATATAAATCAACAACTTCTTATTGGCACACACCTTGAGAATAAATGGTAAAGTGACCCTGTCTAACTCAACATCTACCTTCTACGTTTGGTAATAGAGTGTGAGGGAATCATTGCAGTACCCATGATTAGCATAACATCTTATCATAATATTGCATGACAAAAAATTTGGCTTATGCATTTTCTCAAAAACTTGGCGTGTTTCCATAAGACGACTGTAGTTAGCATATATGCAGAGATGTTAAATATCAACAAAGCCATTTAGTTCAAAACCAATTATGAGACTGTGGATGTGAAGCCTATTACCTTTTGCAAAGGATTTTTTTTTGTTGCAGGCATGCAAGAGAGAAGCATAAGTTCTAGACTACACAATAATGTAGCACTCATATGTATCATGTAAAATCATCAATGATTTCTACGACCTTCTTGGCAAAGCGATCCAATGATAGGTACTTCCATGCCACTCAATTTTGGGATTTGACTCCATTTTTATGCATTGAGTAAGTTGTTTGATAGTTGTTATTAAAATAGTTTTGGTGAATATTTTAGTTGTATTTCTATGAAGCAGCCTCAACCTCATATTTCTCTAATGGCCAGTTACAGAAACAAATTGTAGCTAACGGTAGTGATGATGACTTCCATGCCATGGTTGAAATTACAAAGAATCCATGAATGAAATATGGGCAAAGTCTCCTTCGTCGTCGCCTACAAAAAACTTGTTTGAGTGTGTCAAACCTTGTATACATTATATATCCAATTGCATTGATCTTTTTTTCTAACATTAATGCGGCGAGAAAGAGGGCGACAGTAGGAAAAATAGTTGGTTGGTGAACATAATTCTAGGTCCATTTCTCGACTCTGCTAGAGACTCGAACCATGTAGTGGGCAAAGTGGCGACGGAGTAACTGAACCCTTTACACCTGTCAAATTTTGATAGGTATGAGGACGGTGAAAATAAAGGCCTCTTATTGGTTGGGGTGAACAATATCTGCTCACTCTAACCCGGTAGAGGAAATGCCTATCAGCATATTAAAATTATATAAATTAATTAATAATATATTTTCTATTAGTGAAAAATTGGTTGATTAGCAAAATAAAATTTACTTGTAAATATATTTGATTGATCAATTGGGTCTAGACTATGTTCTAAAACTGCTTCTGCTTGGTTAAGAGCTCATTTTTCTTGGACGTAAGGAAACAAGCTAACAGTCCAACGGGTAATTCTAGGTAGTGTGGTTTTCCTTGAATAACAGTGATGAGTGAACCTGGATTTGCAGATAGCAGGTAGTGATGGTTATCCCCACTAATGGTTTGACAACCAAGTCGTGATAGGTTAAGTTATGATAGGTTTTCCCAATGTTTAAAAAACATATTAGATTGATTGATAAAATAAAAGATTATTTAAAAATGAAAGTGATGTTAATTCATTTAATAATTATGCTTAAATTAATATCTTTTTTCTAATTGATTTTTTTATCAACTAGCTTAAATCCATTTTAAACTTAGCTTATCAAGCATCAAATAGTTTAATGTGTATTTCTTTTTATAAATTTTTTAAATCAATTAATTTCACATTAAGAAATTTATTCCTCTTAATGCTTTATAAATCTAGTTGTAAAATGGATTTACGATGCTAATTTATGTATATATAAAATATTTATCATTTTTTAACTCTTTTTCTTTATTTATTTTGTGAGGTTAGGCAATTTGTATTGATTTTCTAAAAAAGAGATACATTATTTTTTTCCCATGCTACTAGTCTACCCAACTAGTAGTAGAGATTCAAAATATTCACATTGCGTATTGCTAAAGAAACTAATATGTCACTTAGAATGAAAATATAACTAATCAAAATACATTACCAATGATTAACTACCATAATCAAAACAATGCCACTACGGAAAATGTTGACCAATGAATTAGCTTACTTGATCATGCCATGTTGTGGGAGAGTCCAGAAGAATTGGTGGAGGATAGACACTTTCTTTTTCATATGGGAAAAAATGATGTTTGTCTGCTTCTTAGCTAAGAAGGAGACTTTTACGTCTAGATTCTTGATTTTCTCCATCATTTCTACCATGTAGATCAAAATATTAATGTTTTATTGCTCAATACAATCTCTTCGTCTACGAGTTTTTAGGTGCCAATATAAGTTGATTGTCTTCATATAAGAGGTTTGATGAGACCCAGTTGAAGTACCAATATTCGGGATCCATTGCCTTGTCTCTCTTTCAACATGATGGTGAGGAATTAACCTACGATCCTGATGGACTTCCTCTTTCACTTCTACTACGGTGCGCCCAACCACTTCAATAATGACTTCTGCATAATGATCCATGGCTCGTCTGGTTGCTACCTATACACGGGGCTACGAGGAGGATCCTGTAGAGGGATCAGCTCTACCCCTTCTGGAACCTCTACATCCAATTGTTAATATGTGTCTAACCATCAAGGGTGGGGAGGGGGACAAAACCCAAGAGCACATAGTTGATCCCTACAAAAAATAAGGGAGATGAACACCTAAACTGGGAAACGACAACTTTGTAGAAGAGTCAAATTTAGAGTCCATGGAGGAATAGGGCTAATTTTTTTGGCTTGAAAATCCAAGTGATAATTCCAAATGAGAAAACTCAGAATAATTTGGGATGCTACAAAGGATTAGAAGGGGCGGGGTGGAGGTTAAATCCAAAAGTATAAAACTTGAAACCACAAAAGGACCTATAGGTTGGCAAGAGAGCCATAGATCTATGAAACAAGACCTAAAATTTGATACCAAGATTGAAACATTTGTTGTGAAACCAACAGAAACAAGCATTAACTTGAAACCAGAATGTTGTGTCTCTCCACGTCTAGGGCGAACACCAATAGAATTGAATCCACAGAGCTCCCCTTTTAATCTATAGAATTAAATTAAACCTGAGAACAAGGACATAACTTCTAGAGGAGACCCTCTTGGCTAACCACCCAAAGCATCATGACTACCCAAACAAAAAAACTTGGAGGTTCCAAATACAACACAAAAAATGCTACAAGGAAAACCTTTAAGCATACCACATAAGGCAAATTTTATCATAAACAACCTTCCATGCTACCGCTTCCACTAGACAAGAGACCAATTTAAGCTATATTTCTACATCCTTAACTTCCTCCACAATTATTTGCCATGATTTTCTTGTTTTCCCATAAAGTCTAAGAAAATTATGCTAAAAGTGGGTTTGAATGCCATCTCCCTATCTAGTAGTCCTTCTAGATTTGTTATCCAACATCTACCCGTCATGAAACATACTTCACACAACCTCACCTCACAATAAACCACCCAACTACGCTGCCACTCACATGCACCTCTCCATCTAGGTAGCATGCAATGCCCTTCATTTAATAATGTGGCTCTCATATCAAGGTTGGGTCTCACATCCCACTTTAAAGCACCCTACTTTGAAAAAAAAAGTAATCTTCTTAAGATAATGTTATGATAATAGCATTTTCCTCATATTAATTGTAAAAAACCTTAGTACTTTTAATAAAACTAGTAGAAATCCATCTTAATTGCAAACATAGTTTGATTCCTTTTAGTGCTTAGTACATACAAAGTTAAGATGAATTTATGTTGATTCTTTTTTTTTTAAGGAAACATGTATTAGATTTTTATTAAAATCAAAACCTTGATTCTAGGCCAGGAGATTTACACATTCAACATCTTTTGAGTTTGCATTGTTTTCACATATCCAAAACACTTTTCTTCTGTACCCATGCCCTCTTCTTCCTACTATCCTATACTGGAAATTTCCATATAACCTATAGAAGACTCCCAAATACTGCTCATATTTACAAAGCATTAACAAAGATGAAAATATTTCATTTATCTAGGGTTAGAAGTTCTAGCCTCCAAGTCGTTGCTCTTCTCTCCAGTGGCATATTCCTTGTCCTTTGTTCCTTGTTCTGTTATGCTCTAGAGTTGCTTCCAAGGTGATACCTTTCTATTTTCCAATTCCTCCTATTTTCCCTTTACCTCCTTGGTATGCTCAGCCTCAAATTTATTCATCCAGACTTCTAATATGGCCAGTTTCGATTCTAAAATTGCTTGCATTCGCTCGATTTTCCTTTGCAACAACTCATACTTCTTATTTAATAAATCCAAATGTGCCTTTCACTCTTGTTGGGGACTTTGGTTTTAATTTTGAGTTTTGCGGAGCAAGGACAGGTGGCATGGACAACTATTGGAGTTGCGGGACTGATAGGCGAGGGAGGGAGTGGGAACTAAGAGTGAAAGAGCGGTTGCGGAAAGGTGGTGGATGAGAGTAAGAGCAGCCGAGCAAGGGCAGATAGAAGGCAGCTGAGGGCAGAGTCAGTCGAGCAGGAGACGAGGAAAAATGGTAGTGGGAGTGCAGAGAAAAGGATAAAAGGTAGAAGATAGCACGAGGAAGGGGTTGGTCATGAGGCAGATGAATGAGGACAGGATCAAGAGAGCCTTCCTCAGTTGTGGAAAGGTGTGCCTCGTCCTCGGTTTTGGTTATGATTTGTCTTGTTAGTTATGCTCTTTATGTATTTGTTGATCAGGCTTTGAGCCTTCTATAATCTGTTATGTACTCTATTATGTTCAAGTTAATGAAAGAAGTAGTTTGGAACCTATAATGTATTGATGTGCTTTATGTGGGTTATTTAAAACATTTTAATGAATGGCTATAAGCTAGATGGGTTCTCGTAATGACATGAGTAGCATAGCTTGATTGGATAGTGTAGATGATTGATTGTTGTAATTTATTGATGTTCACTGGTTGCAAACTCCTTGATACTCCATTCTACCCCATCTAACTTCAGTCGCAACACGCCTTGGGTGAGACTCCTTTCCCCTCTATGTAAGGTGAAAATGTTGGCATTGTCCTAGACTATAGCGGAGCCTTGTTCGCCCCTTATAACTGAACCCGAGGTCTCTTCCCTGTTGTCATTTTCGATTCAACCAATGGTTCCGTTTTCAGGATGTGAAATCAAAAAGAGGGGTTTAGAATATGGTATCAAGGATTTTTAAGAAAGAGATACAAAACTGGTGGGACGACCAAGTAGATAATTTTGCATAACAGCAGGCCATACTTCAAAGCCGAGTTGTCGCTAATGTGAATGACGAGATTTTATATTTAGAAATTACAAATGATCATTATGGGATATTTTTGGGTAAGTTCCCTGAAGATGTGTACAAATGGTTGCGGAGACTGTAAGTGAAGGGTCAGCCAAAAGGACAGATGCCATCTCGGTCGCAATTGGGTTCCCGCAAATCTCGCGACACTCTATCGCCTTGACACAAATCTGACAAGAGCAGTAGATTTTTGGGTACATACTACTCTATAGGGATACGTGGTCGATTTCACAACATAAAGTTACCAGTCCTTTTCGAAGGCTGACGTTGTGTTCCAATATGGGCTAAGAGGAAAGTAGTTGAAATAAATATCTCTCTCGATTAAGATTCTAATGGTGGAAGAAGGCTTGATTCCTTTCCAAGGGTTGAGCATGGAAGCATAAACCCCTAGTACTGGGGGAAGGACCTAAGGGGAGAAATGCTACTGAGTGGGGGACTATGATGCCACTAAATAATGGATGTAGAAGACTCACGAAGGGCTAGGGAAGTAAGAGTGCAGAGGAGAGTGCAGATAGGAGAAAAGTGGTAGGAAAGGCACATGTAGGCAATGAGAGGGAAATCAGAGGGACGGCTCCAAGAAAGAGTGGTGTCAAAGGGTCCAGAATGAAGAAATGAGACAGCAGAGAACTCAGAGAAGGGAATAGAGACAACAAGGATAGACGAAAGTCTGGAAGGTGATAGGATCCCTCCCTCATCCATTGTAGGGGAGGTGCCTAATGGAAGCGGTCACACTAATGTCAAGGAAGATGTGGAAGATGAGATATGCGATGTGATGAGATGGTTGTTTGCAGAAGACAATGCATCATATAGAATCAAAAATCTAACCCCAAGGCTCAGGTAGCGTTCACCCCAACCTTCCCTTGGTACTTTACAACAGTCCCAGTAAATTTGTTGCTAAGTTGCTTAAAGTGATACAAGTACATAGTGTGCATGTTATATATAAGATTGGTTCTGGTACCTCTAACAATAGTGGGAATAATAGCACTAGAAATTTAGGATTGCAAGGATCTCAATAGCCTGGAACCCAAGGCTTTGTGCTTCTAACACGCACTCGGACCAACATGGCAGGATCCTTTACTAGATACCCGAAATTCTTTAGCCGAGGGAATGAGGATGTAGAACAACACTGGTACCTATGCGAAGCCATATGGAGAGCTCGCTAGATGCCCGACAACGTAAATTTGATCGAATTCCAGACTACCCTTAGGGAGAGGGCCCTAAGGTGGTTTATCAAATGGGTAGAGTTAAACCAGAATCCGATCATAGATGATATCAAGAAGAGCTTCGTGCAAGAATTCAAGCTCCCCCAAACAGATCAGCAAGGGTTGTCAGAGTTGTGGGAGATCAAGCAGCGAGAAGGGGAAACTGCTTGGGAGCTAATGCAGAGGTTCAAAGATGCAATCAACAAACTAAGTTACACCATAGATCCCAACCACCAGAGGGATTGGTTTATCAAGGCACTCCTACCCCTTACCCGGACACCCCTAACACAACAGAAGATTGAGACCCTATAGGATTCTCTTGAGAAAATGACCCATATAGAGGCCATGGCAGGGTGTCCACATGAGTATCAGGGGGGTCCGTGTCACAGGATCCGTCGATCTTGGGTCTCCAACACCAAATTTCCAACTTGACAGAGAAATTGAAAGACTTATAGCCAGTCTGTCCAGTGAGACCCAACGTGTGGTGCACCCACTATCTGGTGGAGGGGCATGTCGCAAATGAGTGTCCAATACTAAGGGCCACAGGTAACGCATCAAGGCCCGTCAAACCATCAGGGGCTCTGCCTACAGCAGGAGTTGCGGCAGTGGGATCACAAGGAGTATTCCTGGGCTAAAATCAACCTGAGTACTGTGAGGTCTGTAGGGGCTATGGACATTCACCACGATTGTGTCTAATACTACAGAAGTACTCAAACGTCCCAAACAACAACTACTGTGATTTTTGCGCATCCACGACCCACCACACAGATCAGTGTGGATAACTAGATGCGTTAGTAGATCGGCTAGACCGTTCGACATTCAGGATCAATGAGATTGTTCGTGGAGGGCGAGGAGGAGGAGGAGGAACGAGAGGAGGAAGAACATGGGGCAGGGGACCTGTGCACTGCTACAACTATAATCAAGAAGGACATGTTACCATGAACTGTCCTCTCCCAAGAAGACCTTGGTGCTCTCAATTCTGATTCAACGCACATGCGACGGAGGATTGCCCAGAACTGATTGCAAGGTGGGAAGAACTGACCAGGAAGCGGGGAACGAACTTGATAAATGTAGAGCCCCGAGAAGAAGAGATAGCTCCACTCTCTAACATTAATATAGTCACTCATGGCTGCAAGAAGACAGGGGTTGACCAAGGTGTCCAGGACTGACCAACCATTATTAAGGTGGTCTCACCAAATGAGTCATACAACCATGGCAAAAAATAAATTAATTAATTAATTAAAAATAAATAAATTAAAAATTAAAAAAATTAAAAAAATAAATAAATAAATAAAATAATATTATTATTAGGAAGCGACAAAGTTGTTTGAAAAATTGGAAAATTCCCATTAGGAAAAGACAGTTGATCAGCCAAGACCTGGTCGCCCTATTGAAGAATGGTTCAAACTGTTCTTGAATATCGTCAACAATGATCAGATGTTAGGAGAGTTGTGCAGAAGTCTGAAAGCAATTCTGTTGGAGGAAGAAACTAGAGAAGAAAGTGTCTCGGTGAATCTGCCTGAGAAGCACACAAGAAGAGTCCAAAGAAATAAGAGGAGAACGGGCAAGGAGTTCAGAATTGACGCGTAGGTCACTAGATTCTAGATCAAAGATATGATGTTAGACCTGGGTTTTGACGTTAATATTCTACCCCGGAAAACATGGGAGGCACTGGGGAAACCACAGTTGAAGTACTCACCAATCCAACTGTGGATGGCCAACCAGTACTGCATTCTTCCCATTGGAAGGCTGGAAGATGTGGAAGTAGATGTAGTAGGAGTGAAGACACACGCAAACTTTGAGGTGATAGATATAATGGGTGACAAAGATCCTTACCCATCACTACTCGGCATTGACTGGGCTATGAAAACTATGATATCATTGATCTAAAGAAGGAGATGATGATCTTCGAGGTGGAAGGAGTACAGGTGATCCAGCCACTGGATCCATACTAGGGGCCAAGATTCACAGAACCAGTAGATGAACGAGAGGAACCATGAATGCTAGACCATCTCTACCGGTTCACAGCAGGAAAGAGAGAAGATTACATCAATCCCACAGTGGGAGGATCAGTCAGCTGGAGGAGTATACAAAGCTCAGAAGTTGTCTCTAAGGCTGCATGGGATTCTTGGCAGCATGACGGATACGAAGTTGATACCAGACATTGCGCTAAGATATGTTGCATCAATTGGATTGGAACAGAGGTAAGTGATTATCCCACCTTTCATGACATAGATTCAGTAGATGTATTTCTAAATAAGATCGATCAAACCATAAGAGAGAGCCACAAGGTATCGTTGTTGGACATCGCACTGTAAGTGACCCCAGCACACTAGTGGAAAGCACACCACAATACCCTCCATGACTAGGAAAGGATCAAGAGGGCCATGAGGGAAAGGTTTAAGCAAGCAGGGGACCGACTGCAAGAAATTGTGAAATACAGGGGGAACTCTGATCCCTGACAACACCTAGAGAACTTCACAGATAGATGGAAAAGAGAATGAGTTTTGAAGGAACTATGGATACACATGTTCTTACATACCTTGGGTATAGTCCCTCAAGCATGGTATATATAAGAAGAAATTCGAAGACAAACGGGGGACTGGGACAAACTGACTAAACAATTTAGTAGCAGTTTTTCGTTTAAAGATAGTGACGGACGGTTAACCAAGGCCTTGTATGCCATCAAAAGGACCATCTTCACGTCATGTCAATTATGGGAAGGATGCATTGACAAAAGGTTCCTGCAATACTTTTACGAGTCAAGATACCTAGAGGCTATGGCTTGCAGAAAATTGGAGGCTGACTCATAGGAGGACGACCTAGAAGGGCTGAGGCACCTGATGTTTCATGAGACCGAAGGAGAGAGGGATCTCCGAGAGGGACCTGCAACAGATGCCCCGCACTTACTCGTAGTGAAATTATGAAAGCATAACATTGGAATGGAGAACAAACCTAAGATGACATCAATAGGGGACTATTGGGACGAGCACACAATTAAGGATATTTTTTATCTTTTGCAAGAATATGAAGTCTTGTTCCTAGATTCAATTGCAGAGTTAAAGGGAATTAAGGTGGATATTAGGGAAATGAAGATTTTATTGAAACATGACGACGTGCCAGTGAAGCACAGACCATACCAACTGAACCCAAGAATAAAATAAATGGTCAAGAAGGAGATAGATAAGATGTTGGGAGCAGGGCTTATTTTTCCAGTAGACGAGGCAGAATGGATCAGTCTAATTGTGATCTAGAACAAGAAGGATGCCATGGAGATAAGGTTCTATGTAGATTACCTCAGCCTCAACAATGCATGCATACATGACCCATTCCCCACACCCTTCAGTGATGAGGTCCTAGAAAACATTGTGGGGAATGAATCATAATCCTTCACAGACATATTCTCACGATACCTCCGTCTGGATAGCAGAGGAGAATATGAAGAAGACCACTTTCACCATGGAGTGGGGGTCGTATGTGTACCATCTCATGCCATTTGGCCTAAATAATGCACCTATTGTTTTCTCCTGGATTGTCATCGTCGCATTCAGGTATTACATTCACCGATTCCTAGAGGTGTATATCGATGATTGGACAGTTAGACTCGATTTGAGCTCACATTTTGTAAAACTCTACTCTTGAAGACATAATAGAGAGGTCACCACTGAAGGCTGGACCAGGAAACATAGCCCAAGAGTTTTGGGTGAACTCCATATTAAACTTGTTGTGATTATGCGTGTTAGTCTATTATGTTCTCTAACTGCTCAATTGTCTGTATTATTTGCAATCTTATCAATCCGTTGCACTAAGTAAGATAGGAAAATCCATGCACATGAGTCTATAATACCTTAAAAGTAATCTAAGATCTTCATTTTCAGATCAAGTGGTATCAAAGCTTTAGGTTTGCTAAGGTTAGACAAGCTTGTGTTGGATTGTTGAATGCTAACTAGGTCAAAGCTCAAACTAGGAGAAGGAGAGCTTGTTGAGACTAATCCAGAGATTGGAAGAGTCTACGCTCATAGGAGAATGGCCGGAGAAGTCCCATTGGAATTAGAATCTCAGTTCATGGACAGTTTTATGGCCATGCAAGCCATGGTGGAAGAAATGTATCGAGAATTTAAGAAGGATCGAGGTGAAAGCACCTCAACACCCGAACAAGGCAAAGGAGTAGAGGAACCTCTTCTAGTTTCCCATTCATAAGGCAGAGGGAAAGGGGAAGAGCCTCCTCCATCAACTCCTCCTTCTAGCCCTGAAAAGAAAAAGAAGAAAACATCTTTGATTAAATTAGATGTAAAATTTGATTTGCCAATCTATGATGGAGAATTAAATGCAAAAAAGCTAGACAATTGGATTAGACAGATTGATGTGTATTGCAGGGTGCAAAACATTGATTTAGAAAGGAGTAAAATTCAGCTGGCTAGGCTTCGCCTTGGAGGAACTGCCCTAGTATGATAGGAAGGCAGGACGCAAGCTAATTTGGAGAAGCATGGTAAAAGTCTTTCTACCTGGAAAGAATTTTTTTCTGCCATTAAAAAACAGTTCTATCCTCTAGCTTATATGCAACAAGCGATGATCAGTTGGCAAACTCTTCACCAATTAAAGGGGCAAAGTGTACAAAGCTATACCCAGGAATTTAGAAAAAGAGCTTTAATTCTAGGCATTTATCTAGACTCACCTAAAACTTTTTTGAAGTATATAGGTGGTCTGCATAGCTATTTGAGTCACACCATTTTCATGTTTAATGCTACTAGCATAGATGAGGTATCAGTTCAGGCTACACATCTAGAGGCTAGAGGCAAGAATGTGAACCCAGAGATTGGGGGATCGTCAAAACCCATTGCAATCAATAACAAGGAAAAGAAGAAGTAGAGATGGAAAGAGAGGAAGGAAAACACTATACAAAAAGACAAACCTTCATGCACTCACTGCAAGAAGGATGGACATGATGATGCACATTGTAGGTCTTTGCATCCGGAGATGAAACCCAAGAAGTTCGATGGCAAGAAGAAGAAGACTGTTGCTGCTATTTAGAAAGATTTGAGGTCAGACTCAGGTGATGAAACAACAGCCACATCTATAGGTATAAAAGGTAAAAATTCTGAAGCATCTACTAGTAATTCTTCACAATCTATCGATAATGAAGAAAATAAGAGAAAAAGACATGAGCTTTTTCATATTAGAGTTATTTCCAAGCATCAAAAGGTTGATACTTTATTTGATAGTGGATCACAAGTAAACTTGATTTCTGAAGCAATTGTAAAGAAGTTGGGATTACTAACTACACCTCACAAGAAGCCATATCCATTAGGTTGGGTATGTGATAAATCAAAGCTACAAGTGACTAGACAATGTAAACTTAGGATTGCATTTGGGTCAACATTTGTAGATGAGGTTGAGTTAGATATAGTTCCCTTGGATATATGTGGTATTGTTTTAGGAAGTCCTTACTTGTATGATAGAAAAGCCATTTTCTATAGAGCTGAAAATAAGTATCAACTCACCAAAGATGGAATAGAATATATTGTAAGAGCTCATAAACTCAAAAATAATTACACTCTCATAAACTGAGGGCAGATGAAAAGAATTGTAAATTCATGCAAGCAATTTTTATTTATGGTTGTAAAGGAAAAGAACCCTGATAAAACCAATGTATTTGAAGGTTGTGATGCTAAACAGAAAGATGATTTAGTTAAAGTTGTTTCGAGATACGATATCCTATTTCAAGAACCTAAAGGTTTGCCACCCAAAAGGGAAATAGTAGATGATATTCATTTGTAGCAAGATGCTCCATTGCCTAACATCAGAATGTACAGGTTGTCCGCTTTAGAGAATGCAAAGATCAAGAAGCAGGTATAGGAGCTACTCGATAAAGGGTTCATAAGACCAAGCACATCACCATGCAGATCTCCAATCGTGTTGGTGAGAAAGAAAGATGGTTCGTGGAGGATGTGCATTGATTACAGAGCACTAAATAAAATAACGATCAAGAATCGTTATCCTCTTCCTCGCATTGATGATCTATTAGATCAGCTGAAAGAGGCAGTTTACTTTTCCAAGTTGGACTTGCGTAGTGGCTATCATCAGGTCAGAGTAGCAGAACAAGATGCATGGAAGACTACTTTCAAAACAAAGCAAGGGCTGTATGAATGGTTGGTTATGCCTTTTGGCTTAACTAATGCTCCTGCCACTTTCATGAGAGTTATGAATGATGTACTTAGACCTTTTATTGATGATTTTGTAATTGTATATTTAGATGACATTCTTGTTTTCAGTCAAACATGGGAAGAACATTTGAAGCATATAAAGCAGACTCTAGATGTTTTGAAAAAATAAAATCTCTATGTTAAGTTATCAAAATGTGAATTTGGCAAAACATCTTTAAATTATTTGGGTCATATTGTAGGGTGTGGTGAATTGAAGATAGATCCCTCTAAGGTTGAAGTCATTGTGAACTGGCCTAAACCCAAATCTGCGACAGAAGTTAGGAGCTTCCTAGGAGAAGCACAATATTGGAGAAATTTTATTGCTAACTTTTCCTTGATTGCAACTCCCTTCCATGCTTTAACAGGATTGAATAAGGTGTTTCATTGGGGAGGCAAACAACAGAAAGCCTTTGACACCTTAAAGCAAAAAATTATTACAGCACCAGTACAAGCACTACCAGATCTTCAACGACCGTTTGAGATTGAAACAGATGCCAGTGACTATGCCATGGGAGCAGTGTTGATGCAACATGGTAAACCCATATGCTATCATTCTGAGACATTTAATTCTGCAGTAGTTAATTATCCCACATATGATAAAGAATTTTATGCATTAGTACAGAGTGTGAAAAAGTGGAAACATTACTTAATGGGTAAAGAAACAATTATACATACTGATCATCAACCACTTCAGTATTGGCACTCACAAACTAAATTGCAGCAATCAAGACACTATAGGTGGATGGGTTTTCTACAGCAGTTTCGTCTATTCATCAGATATAAGAAAGGCATACACAATAAGGTTGTAGAGATGTTATCAAGACCAATCATAAATGCATCTACTATACTTAAGCATAACTCGGTATTGCATGAAAGCTACATTGAACAATATGCTCAAGATATAGATTTTAAAGATGTATATGCAACTTTAAGTCATGGAAAACAAGTAGAAGAATTGGATTATCATGTTAAGGACCAACTCTTATATCATTTGGGAAAGTTATGCATTCCTCAAATTGAAAGAGTTAACATAATCCGAGAAGCACATACTTCTCTAATATTAGGTCATTTTGGTGTAAGTAAAACAATTGCACGGCTACAAAGGTTCTATTATTGGCCAAGAATGCATGAAATAGTTTTTAGATATATTAAATGGTGTACCATGTGTGCTAAAAGAAAGCCCAGCAATAGAAAATCACGCTTGTACACTCCACTTCCAGTTCCTTCTTGTCCTTGGGAAAGTGTTTCCATGGACTTTGTTGGGGGATTACCAAAATCTAGAAAAGGTCATGATTATTTATATGTTATTGTGGACAGGTTCAGCAAAATGTGTATTTTAATAACTTGTAACAAGCAGATTACAGTTGAACAAACAGCGAAGTTGTTCTTTCAGCATGTCTGGGTTCATTTTGGGTTACCCACTTCCATTGTATCTGATCGAGATTCCTGATTTGTTGGGAAGTTTTGGTCAAGTCTGCGGGAATTGATGGACACCAGACTAAAGAAGAGCACAGCCTTTCATCCACAAACAGATGGCCAAACAGAGGTGGCCAACAGGACAGTGATCCAATTGCTCAGAGGCTATTGCAACAAGCATCCCAAGCTTTGGGATGAACATTTGTGTTATGTGCAACATGCTTACAACCATGCTAAACACTCTTCTACACAAAGATCTCCTTTTGAGACTTGTTTTGGTTTTACACCAAAGTCTCCCTTGGATTTTGTCTTTGGAAAAGACATAGCAGTTGATGGACATAGTGATGTGGACAAAGCAACCAAGTTCATTAAACAGATCCAAGAAATTCACCAGGTAGTGTAGGAATAGCTGGAGTTTCGCTTGAATCCCTCAAGCCTCTCTGAGTACGCAGACTCTTTCTCTCACTCTCTGTCTCTGTCTTCTCTCTGTCTCAGCACTGCATGTCCCTATCTTCTGTCTTCTGTGGCTTTTAAGCCAATCGGCATTGTCTGTTCGTTTCCCGTTCTTGGGCTCTCTGGCTCCCGGCCTATGTTCGCTTGAATCCCCTTCTAAGCATTATCAATTATGGCATAACGTCTTCAGGGAAGGTGGCCACCTGTTCTGCAACGGAAGGGACCATCAGGCCTTTGAAATCCCCAAAAATAGCGTTCTCTATTTACACAGAGAAATACACTAAAAACACGGGAAAATTCGCCATTTTTCCATTTATCGGACTTCAAATATCCTTAAATCTGCCCTATATTCCATCAGGTCCGCCTTTAAATCGCTATCTCAAGTCGCATAGGCGCGGGTTCCTTTGTATTTTGGTTTATTGTTAAAAATCCCAAATACAAAGAAAATCCTGAAAAATGGCTCATATCAGACTTGAAATAATTATGCAGTGGCATTTACAAAACCTTTCAGGTCCGGCTTCATCGCATTGGCGCATATACATATGGCCCGACTCCTTTGTATTACTCCGACGTGATTTTGTGATGCGACTTGTTGCAATCGCATATCGCATAAGCCTCGGGCCGTTGGTAAGTGCTCCCTTGTGTTTCTCTGACGCAATATCGTGAGTTAACCCGGGCCGTCGATTTGCGCACTTGATCAACGGTCCTTGTTGACCGCACTAATCACTGTCGCAATATTTATGTGGTAGCCTTCGATAGCCTCCACCGATTGCGATATGCCAATCGAATTCGGACCCTTGATCGACCAGATCTGACGGCTCCTATGCATCACTGTTCAAGCCTCTGATAGCTCTATTTTTGGTCATTTATTCGTGTTTTTCACTCCCGATAGTGTTTTCCGCCATTTTTTGAAGGTTTTCCTTTTGCAATAGTTTTGATTTTTGAAGACTTAGAGGGTGTTTTGGATCCATTTTGGATCATAGAGCATGTTGAAAAAGCACACCAGCCTACCTAGAGTGATGTTTGACCATTGCACACAGTTACAGATCTCCCTAAACCTGAAGAAATGTATCTTTCTAATCATGTTTGGCACGTTGTTGGGCCACATCATTTGCAAGGATGGTGTTTGTGTAGACCCTGCAAAAGTTGAGGCTATTGTAAATATGGATCCACCAACCAATTTGAATCAGTTGTAATTTTTGTTGGGCCACAATAGGGTATTATCACATATTTGTCTACAACTATGCTTCAATCACTACACTCCTAGAAAAGCTACTCAAGAAGGCAGAAGCATTCAAATTGTCAGAGGATTGTCAAGCGGCATTAAACATCTTGAAGGAAAAGCCAGTGAGTGCTCCCATCTTAGTATACCCGAATTGGAATAAGAAATTCCATGTACATATCGACGCATCAAGCATTACTCTAGGGGCAGTGCTGGTGCAACCAGGAGAAGGCAACTTGGACCATCTGATCTACTTTTCTAGTAGGAAGTTGTCGACTGCGGAAAATAACTACACCATGACCAAGAGGGAAGCATTAGCCATGGTGTATTCCTTACAAAAGTTTCGGCACTATCTACTTGGGGGCCCATTCAAGTTCTTCATAGATCATTCAACCTTGAGTTACCTAGTCAATAAGCTGGTATTAGAAGGAAGAATCTGCATGTGGCTATTGTTATTCCAAGAGTTTACATTTGAGGTCATCATTAGACCAAGTTGGTTAAATGTGGGACCTGATCACCTCTCAAGACTAGAGTCAGGGGAAAGTGGAGGCTCCCTCGATGACCAACTACCGGATGTTGATTTGTTCCACATAGAAGCAAATATCAGATTACTTAGAGGAAATTGCAGCTTTCCTGGCCATAGGGAAATGTCTGGAGGGATATACGGCAACGCAGAGGAGATATATGGTGGTGCGAGCAGTCAATTATTAGTTGATCGCAGGGCATCTATACAAGTTTGGGCTCGACCAAGCATTGAGGAAATGTCTCCTCCAACACGAATGACAAGATGTTCTATGGGAATGCCACTCTGGAGTTGCGAGGGGACACGTCGGAGGGAAAGTAACGGCAAGAAAGGTTCTGCAGGCAGGGTTATGGTGGCCTACACTCTACAAGGATGCTAAAGAGTACACAAAAGGGTGTGATGTGTGTCAAAGAGTTAGCAAACCATCGCATCGTGATGAGTTACCACTACATCTGGTACGCGCGATACAAATATTTGAGAAGTGGGCAGTTGATTGTATCGGTCTGATTAGTCCGTCGGCATGTCACTCTCAGGCACGATACATTATTATAGCAACAAAGTATCTCACAAGAAGTGCAGAGGCAAATCCAGTGAAAGACTATATAGCAGACACAGTTGTGAGGTTCATTTTTGAAAACATCATATCAAGGTTTGGGTGCCCAAGAAGCTTGACGAGTGACCAGGGAACTCACTTTATAAATGAAACAGTCATGTCTCTGTTGAAGAATTTCCTAGTCCAACACCATAAGAGCAACCCATACCATCCACAAGCTAATGGGACAGTCGAAGCCTTTAACAAGATACTTGAAAAGGGCTTAACAAAGGTATGTTCGGTGAATCGGGATGATTGGGATGAATGTGTACCAGCCACACTGTGGGCGTACCGAACAACAATAAAGAGGTCACACAAGAAAACGCCCTTCCAGTTGGTATACGGATGGGAAGCTGTGGTGCCGGCAGAATTTGTGGTACCAAGTATCTTCATCACTCAAGCTACCAAGATGACAAATGATGCCTCACTGCAGAAGCGATTGGAAGAATTGATGGAACTAGATGAAGCCAGGTTTCTAGCCGAATTCCACTAGTCTGTTGAGAAAAGAAGACAGAAGGCATGGCACGACAGGCACATTAAGAAAAAAACTTTCACATTCAGAGGGAAAGTTTTATTATATGATAGCAAGTTCCAGAAGTTTCTGAGCAAGTTGCAGATGCACTGGTTAGGTCTGTTCATAGTCGCGGAAATCAGGGAGTCTGGAGCGGTGAAGCTCATGCAACTAGATGGAATATTACTACCAGGATGGGTGAATGGTGCATGCCTGAAGCCTTTCCACCAGCCCAATACTCAACTTTATCATTGATTGGGTCTCTGAAAAGGGGTCATAGGTAGGTTTAGAGTGAGTCAGTAGGAGTAGGTCAGTCAATTTAATTTCTTTATTTTCAACACAATAAACCTCATGCAGTAGATCAGTTGCAACGTATATGCCACCATACTGCAACCGATTTTTGTTAGGGAGGTCAGTCACACATTTCATAAGTCTTTTCCATCATACTCAAAGTCTTTTTCGTAATAATTAGGCAATAATACACCTGTCAGGAAAATTTCCATAGGATCTTTTCCTGTTATGGATAGAATTAACTAATAAACATCTGCCATTATGGTAAACATTATTACCTATTAGCCCCACTTTGTCCTTTCTTCCGTAATATGTCATCCAAGTCAGGTACATATCAGCTAGCAGTGGATTAACACGATCAAGCCTACATAGGGAAAGTTGTCGTAGTAATTAGTTAGTGAGTCTAGTCAGAAGCGTCGTGTCAAAGTTAGTCTACTTAATTTGCATGGATATGCTAAAAGTTTCAAAATTTCCAACTGAGGTGGTAGAATTGCTTGAATCCTAGTTCGAATCTCAGCAACGACGCCCAAGCATTCGCTATCGGCCTTTTGTCACTGTTTTTTATCAATGACGTTGTAGAATGACGAAGTTGATCATATCAGTTCCTGAAGACAAATTAGATGAGTGAATTACTATTTTGGAAATGCTATATGGGAAATACGACAAGTCGACGCTAGTAGACAATGACCTCTCAGATTGATTCCAATTCCTAGTGCTAACGCAGGAGGTGTACACAGAAGAAGTTACAAAGGATGATGGTACTAAGGTGACAAAATCCAAGATAACATTTTGGGGACTTCAGCGATTGACATTGATAAATCTGCGAAGTCTACTAGTCTCTACAGAAATTCTCTAGCTGCAATGGAATGCACCAAACTTCTAGTAAGTAGAATTCATGGCGGTTCGCTTTGGTTAGACATAGAATATTTCATCCATGTAAATGACATTCAATGCCTCACCAAATTATCAGCAACAGGCAATGTAGTCTCGACGGCGTTTCAAACAGGCGTGAAGAGAGCAAAGAAAGAGGGAGACAAAGACTACTATGGCAAGTACAACACCATACGAGGAGGAAAGGGCACAAATATAGATTTAATCAACAAGGAACATATCAAATTCACCTGATATATCATCACCGGGAAGGTGATGTGGAATTCCTCTAGAAATGAGTGTACTTTTGACACAATCTCAGTTGCGGAACATTGTGCTAAAGGGGCTTTGCTCAACGGGTCTGTGTTCTTGTTAAATGAATTATTTGAGGCATGCGAGGATGTCTACAGATGGAGCACTAACTTTATCTTTAGATACCTAATCATGACCTTGGCAATGTGGAAATGGTGCCCTCCCATAGGCAGGGATTTGGCAAAGTTCACAGATGACCAACCACTAGCTCTCAGATACATGTCGTGGAGAACATCTGGGGACCCAAGAAGCAAGGAAATCATTGAGGTAGTGTTGTTGGGAAAAGTATCCAATACGGAATGACCCTATCCCACTCTGAGGGTGATAGTACCTCAGCAACAATCAAAGCAAAGCTATTCAAGATTACTTCTTTATGAGATGTAAGAGAGGGGAGAAAGAGATCCACTAACCGTTGTCTTCTGCTAATGTTTGATCCAATCTTCTCTCCTTGCTGCTTGCTCCCGACTCCTTGCTCTTTCACTGGCCCAGCTACACAAAGATCCTGCAAAAGCACAAGAAAGGGAAACTACAAGAAGCATACATCCATAATTGATTCAAGGATTAGAATAAATCAAATATGCAAGCATCAATACGCCACAGAGACACATGCATATAGAAGAACCTCAAATGCTTTATTAATGGAAGAAGTAAAGTTCTGAGAGTGTTACAACCATAAGAGGCCCAACCCAGCAACACCTCCCAGCAGAAAGAAATCTCCTCTTCACCTCCTTCAAAGCAATCACCCAATAGTTCTATACTCAAACCAACAGCACTTCCTTACATTCACAAGATTTCAGCCTCCCTAGACCTCATGAGAGAGCTCTATATATAGGAGTTTTGGAGAAAGGATGAGTCAGCTTGAGGCTGGCATGAAGCTGACTAGTGTCCTCTCCCACTTCAGTTATACTTCAGTTCTTGAGTCCCCTTAAAGTTTCTTGCTTCCCCTTACTCATCACAAGGCGAATTCCCTGATCCAAGTGTCATTTTGGAAGCTTCCTGGGCATTTGACACCTTGCAGAATGACTGTGCCACTTGGCCAATCTCGCCCAGCGCAGGTAGCCTTCATTGCTTTTGACATTCAGCACAGGTACAGAGTGGAGCAGTTGACATTCAGCGCAGATGCTCAGTGGAGCAGCTGACATGATCCAGAAATTGCTTGTTTTTTAGTGTTTTCAGGTGGAGAACTGATTTTCAGTGTTGTGGTTTGCTGACCTTGTTCCTCTAGGGGTAGGAACAACATGTTTAGGGACTTTGGATCCCTTAGATTATCGACATTTCATGCTTCATGCTGTTAGGCACAAAAATGTCTATAACAGTTGCCCCCTAAAGTATGAGGTCGTTTATCGGGTGAAATGCTTTATCAGGAGGATCCGAAGTTCATTCAATTGTTGAGAGGTGCCCTGTAATAAAATACAATACAATACATTATTTTTCATTCTGCTTTCATGATCTAGCTGAGGCGGGCATTCCCATGCTCAGCTTTATAAATTCATTTTGGTACATAGAACAGACGATCGTCTGGTGGTAGACTGATAATTCTCTGCTGAAATTATCATCCTTTGAGTAGGATGATCATCTGCTGCAATGATGTACATAACAAATGTCTTTATATCCTGAATATATATATCGCAGCCCGGATGGATGAAACTAGATCCGGGGTCTTCAAACTCGTTCGATCTTCACTCTAAGTACAAGTCGATCCATGTGAGAATTGCGCTGAAGTCGAACATGGAAAGACATCGCTTGATTACCGGTCAATAATGTAAACCGTTAACAAGCGCGAGAGGAATCACTGATAATGATAATGACCCTCAAGGTACTGCAGTACAATTCACGTGGTGTGAATAAAGGACTTGGCGTCGAACACCACGCAAAATCTTCTGGTCGAAGGTCATTGATGTATACCTGTCGCCGGAAGTGAGAAACTTGCCATTGAGGCATGCAAGCTTCAAAGTACTGGGGGGGGTGTTCCTAGATCAACTTCTTGGATAATGAGCTGAAGTCGACAAGAAGCGATCCGTCAAAGGAGGGCCTTAATGAATCCCACATCAGTGACACGGAACGGAGCTAATGATTTTAGTGGAGGTGAAAAACAATCTGTGAAATATGATTCAGGGTGGCGATCATGGGTGGATGAAGGATAATGTATGGCAGTGGATGGGACACGGTTGACTCTTTCTGAACAACATCTCTTGAACATATAACGACATTGATGTGATGGATCGGTAGCATTACCCCAAATGTGGATGGTTTGGCGAGGACCATGGTGATGAGACCGGTGAATGAAACAACCCAACCCGATGTGATACGGAGGACAAAGTGTCATGTTCAAGAGCGACTTGCTACCATTAAAGCTTTGAGGTTCTCCCAATTTTTCCCCAGTCATTTCTGACCAGTACCTCTTTATTTTTGTCAAGCTTGAGGAGGATAACATATGCTTGTTCTATAACCTGCCCTTCGGGCAAGCCCATCGCTATGTTTTAACGAGCCTAGCGATAGGGAAACTCGTTCTCGTCTAAAGACAAGTTTGTCGCTATTTAATCATTTTAACGAGTCTAACGACAAGGAAAACTCGGTCCTTTTCAATTTTAGAGAGTCTGAAAAGGTACAGAAAGTTAACTCCAAAATTCCTTTTTCGTCATCTAATCCCTTAAGTCCGAAAAAGTATAAAACAATACAGAAGGGATGAGTTTTCGATTACTTTAACGAGCCGAATAAAACAAGCGCTCGACCTTTTTGTGTAATAATCCCTTAGGTCCAAAAAGATTAAAATCTAGAGGAGGGATAGCTCTTCCGGTCATTTTAACGAGCTGGAAGGCCAAAACTCGGCAAACTTTTCATATTTTACGAGTCAGATGAAAAGAGCTCAAAGAAGACTCGTCTTTTGCGGAACGAGTGATAAACAGGGATAGCAGCAGATTCCAGGTACAGGTTGGAATTTTCCAATCACGGCAGTGTCACAAGGATGGCTAAGTGAAATCACTCTTCGCAGCTGTTCCTCAAAATGGGTAAACAATCATATGGAGGTGAACAATTGGCCAAATGAAATGGAGGTGGCGGGTGCAAACACGACCAAGGCTTTTTATGGCTAATAAATTTACGATCACAGTGGTTATTTACCGAGATGGGTTCATTTTTTAATGAGCTTGAATGCGCCAAAACACTGCTCAATGCTTATGTTTATTTTTTAACGAGCATGAATTCTGCGTTAAAACTGCTCGGATCTCGCTTTTATATTTTTTAACGAGCATAAATTCCGCAGTAAAACTGCTCGATTATACCAGTCATAAGATAAGAAATGTCTCCTGTGAGATAGCTATTTTTTATGGAGCTTTATCTCACGAAGCTATGCTCCTCATATCCTTTCTTTATGCAAGTTTGGAAACGGCTAATCCTACGAGTTTAAAGGGTTAGACCTACAGGTTTAAAGGGAGGACCTAAAAATTTAAAAAAATAAATAGTCGTCCCTTGCTTGCACTCCAAAAGGTTGCATGCCCCCAGGTATAAAATACAATTTCAAGGCTGCCCCTACTTATCCGATAAAACATTTGTTTTAAAGGGTGAGGCTTACCTCTTTCAGGTTACCCAAAGATTGTTCTGTTAATCTTTCAAACTGAACACTTCTTCGGCGATGTCTACCGAAGTAGACAAAGGTGGGTGAAAAACAGATTATTTCACTCACATAACTTTGACAAAAGAATCTTATTCCAGAACAACCCCTCTTCCTAGACGGACGGGGTACGGACTATTCATATTCTCCCGCGGAGATCTACTCTATACCCAAGGTTTTCTCTGCCCAAAGCAGACCAGGATGCATGCCCCCTGGGTTCCAGTCCCATCTTTCCGAATCACTCACACTCATTGGGAAGGAGGACTGGGGGTGGAGACATTTCTTGAGTGAATAGACCATTGAGGGTTGGTATATGACTATTTGCGATGCGTGATCCCGGAAATGAAAGTTGGTCTACGAGCTTGACCATTCTTCCTTCGTGTGGAAAACACATTACTCTAAAGAGTGAGGAGACTATAGCTCCCATGCAATATATATAGTCTCGTCCAAGGAGTAGGTTATAATCCAAGGGTCCTTGAACAACCATCACGTTCATCTGAATGGTCTTCCATTTCAATGTAACAGGTACATTGGGGAGGATCCCTAATGGTCGACTGGTTCCTTTATCAAAACCCGAGAGATTTCTTATCTCAGGCAAAAGCTCCGGGGAACCCAGTGCTTTCCAAGCAATAGAGGAAAGGATACTCACAGATGCCCCTTCATCAATGATAGTTCCATCCATTACCATTCTATAAATTTGGACTATGATTCTGAATGGTATACAGGCTGGTAACCGGGGTCTGCCTAGTTGGTTCCAATCAAAGGATACAACCAGGTTGTTTGGTGGTGGGACCGAATACACGGCCGGATACGATCCTGACGATGTTCCTTCCTGCAATAACGGAATGGGCACATTGCCCTGATGCTCATCAGAGTCGGTGTTGATGAAAAGAATCTGGATGGTGTCATCCTTATTCTCTTCAGTGAGGGTGTCATTTGAAGGTGAATCTTCAGTGACGGTGTCATTTGAGGATGAAACCTCTGAAGGAAGAACCGGGTCAACTGCCGTATCGACCTTTAGACTTTCGTCTGGTCTAGGTTCAGTAGGTTCATTTTCAATGACTGACGCTTCAGCTGACCACTTGAACGGGCCAGCTGTATTTTCAACCAACAAAGGACTTGGCACGAGTTTTTTGTATCCAGGAGGAAGTCTCAACGGTGAAACCGGGCGATCTTCCAAAACTCTCTTCGCTTTGTCTAAGAAGGGACAACGGTGGATGGTGTGATCGCCTTCACACAGTCTGCAGGGGGATCTTGCTCCCCCTCTTTGTCTTGAACCTTCACTTTCGCTGGTTGACGGTAAGCAATCAACATGGCTATCAGAGGTTGATGCCCCCGAATTGTGCAGACGAGGGGACCAGTCCCTTAGTATCTGGGGAATACAGGGACAATCTCTATGGAAGTGGTCTCCTCTACATATGACACATGGTGATTTAGGCCTGGTCTGTGCTGTGTGTGGATTTTTGTCAGATGTCTTTTGCTTGCCCCGAGTCGCCTTAGGCTCTTTCTTCTTCTTCTCTTTCTTCTTCTTCTCCTTCTTCTCCATGGGAGCTTGGCTTTTGCCGGCTCTACCCTGCGAAGATGAAGGATTGGAGGAAGAGTTATAAGAAGTAGAAGGCTGGTGGGCAGCTCTAGACTGATCTAACTGTTGACTTGACTGTTCAGGAACCATGGTGGTCTGAACTACATTAGTTGAGAATAGCCAAATAGGCAGGCCAATTGTCAGTCCTGGAAGCGACAATGTGGCCATGTGGGGCACACCAAATTCTCCCCAAGAGGAGAATGGACTAGGATTTCCATCGTGTGGAATTCCTTGGTTGGGGCGTTCCATGTTCTCAACCTAAGATCAACGCGGGAATAGGAGGTGATTATGTTCCGTTTAAAATAAATTTTATAACGACGCTTAGACACAACTTGCTTTTTCACTTTTTAAGAGTCGAGAAAAAGCTAAAGATGACTCTAGTCTCCTTCGATGTTTTAACGAGCCCGAAGTGACAAATGCTCGGATGGACTTTTTCAGTTATAGAGTTTGAAAAATGCCAAAAGAAACTGCTCTGGAGTTCTAGGCAGAGGGTGTGCCAAACTTTTCGCAAAACCACAGAATACGTTTTACGGTACGAGTGGTCGATCTTCGTGAATGCTGTGTTCACTGCATTGCGATCAGTAGGGCGGCCGACACGGTTTCCTATTGGATAAAGGCTTTATTCCTATAGGGGTCTCCCAATATATACGCGACGGTACGTGGGAGCACAAGTCCGTATTGATACTTATCGCTTCACCGTGGAGGAATCACCCAACCACTCAACGCTAAGATATCACGTTTAACGACGCCAGAACACGTCTCTAGCTTAGACCTCTATGTGTTTGCGTTATGTTTCAATGCGTTGTTATGTAAATTCAATTTATTTTAAGGTTGATCTTGTTTAGCAGTTTGCCTTTATGGATCACCACGAGATGTATGATAACACTCCTAAATGCAGTCTAAGATGATAAGCAAGCTTTTCAATCTTTCAACTTTGAAAATCTTAACTACTGAGGGAAAAGAAAGACAACATCTTTTCACACAGATCATAGAGCACACACTAATGCACTTTTTCCTAAATCAACATGCAAGTTGTCATAATGCACATGCACAATGCAAGTATTTCTTTTCTCTTTCTTAATGTTGGCGTAATGCAAGAAGAAAGCTGTTGTATAACTTTGAATTCAATTTCAAGTGAAAGCAAACAAGTTCGTCCAAAATCAAAAGACACCTTAAGATTTACTTGTTTTGACACCAGAAATATATAAACTCAAACCAAATGACGAAAGCAAAAGCTCAATCAGCTATGAACAGCAAACAAACTAACTCTTAAGATCAGAACGACACTTTATCACAGGTCTAGATCTAAGAGGCCACATCAAGACTAGTTCACTTTCGTTATGGGAAACTGTAAATGATGCAAGAAATACACAAAGAACAAATACAGTTTCTCTATACAACCGAGGCGGAATAGTGGTAAGGAAAGTTGATTTCAGATAAGCACATTGACTGGTAACAGGCAGCAAAACAAGAGTGAAAACAGGGCAAGAAACAGCAGGAAACCCCAGTAGCACAAAGCAAGACTGGTCCAGCGCAAGTGGGACACTATCTGTTTGACCTTCAACGCAGGTAGCCCCTTCGGGAACTGTGCTGAAATGCATACAGCCTTTGTATAGCCTGCACTGAAGAACGAAACTTTCGTTTCTCTTGGTTTCCGGGTCACAGATTGCTCAAAAATTCACAGTTTTTGCTCAAATCAGAAGCTATCAGTCAAGGGCACACTAAGGGATGACAAGGAGGATAAAAAGCTATCACTAAGAGCTTATTAGAGTCTTTGTGGATCAGCTCTTCAAATCATAAACTTGCCCAGAAACTGAGCTAGAGTAGCTACCCTCTACTTTGTATTTGAAGGATCCAAATACAGTTCGATTCGGTACTCCCTTTGTTTATGAAATGAATAGCAAAAACACAAACAACCAGCAAGATACGATCCCCAGCGGAGTCGCCAATTTGTTGTTGGGAAAAGTATCCAATACGGAATGACCCTATCCCACTCTGAGGGTGATAGTACCTCAGCAACAATCAAAGCAAAGCTATTCAAGATTACTTCTTTATGAGATGTAAGAGAGGGGAGAAAGAGATCCACTAACCGTTGTCTTCCGCTAATGTTTGATCCAATCTTCTCTCCTTGCTGCTTGCTCCCGGCTCCTTGCTCTTTCACTGGCCCAGCTACACAAAGATCCTGCAAAAGCACAAGAAAGGGAAACTACAAGAAGCATACATCCATAATTGATTCAAGGATTAGAATAAATCAAATATACAAGCATCAATACGCCACAGAGACACATGCATATAGAAGAACCTCAAATGCTTTATTAATGGAAGAAGTAAAGTTCTGAGAGTGTTACAACCATAAGAGGCCCAACCCAGCAACACCTCCCAGCAGAAAGAAATCTCCTCTTCACCTCCTTCAAAGCAATCACCCAATAGTTCTATACTCAAACCAACAGCACTTCCTTACATTCACAAGATTCCAGCCTCCCTAGACCTCATGAGAGAGCTCTATATATAGGAGTTTTGGAGAAAGGATGAGTCAGCTTGAGGCTGGCATGAAGCTGACTAGTGTCCTCTCCCACTTCAATTATACTTCAGTTCTTGAATCCACTTGGAGTTTCTTGCTTCCCCTTACTCATCACAAGGCGAATTCCCTGATCCAAGTGTCATTTTGGAAGCTTCCTGGGCATTTGACACCTTGCAGAATGACTGTGCCACTTGGCCAATCTCGCCCAGCGTAGGTAGCCTTCATTGCTTTTGACATTCAGCGCAGGTACAGAGTGGAGCAGTTGACATTCACCGCAGATGCTCAGTGGAGCAGCTGACATGATCCAGAAATAGCTTGTTTTTGAGTGTTTTCAGGTGGAGAACTGATTTTCAGTGCTGTGGTTTGCTGACCTTGTTCCTCTAGGGGTAGGAACAACATGTTTAGGGACTTTGGATCCCTTAGATTATCGACATTTCATGCTTCATGCTGTTAGGCACAAAAATGTCTATAACAGGTAGCCTTCAATGAATGGTACCAGAAGATGCTAGATATCATAAGGATAATGGAAAGGGTTCCCAAGGGGTTGCTTGATGCATACTGTCACACGGAATAATTCGATCTTGCGGACAAGATAGACCTTCCTAGAATCTAAAGAAGACCTAATGACAAGCAAACCAACCAGACACTATCTTTCTCTAAATATGCTTTGATAAACAATGGCAAACAAGTGTTTTTTAGGGCCTACCTTAGGTCCAACGCAAGCTTGTGGATGCCCTCGCTCCTTCGATCCAAATGAGCTCCTTTGTCGCGAATCTGCAAACACAAACAAGGCAAACAAATTAAATAGCACCTGAAAAGCCAATTGCATAAAACATATTTAACATGAAAGTCAAGGAGTCCATGAAACAAATAACATGAGATACTTGTTGAGAAAAATGAGTTTGATTGTATTAATTCAAAAGAAGAAGAACTTTACAACCTTTGCCTTGACGCTGTACAAGCTCCTCCCAGGGTCCAGCAAGAAGTCTCCTCTACTTTGACAAGTTTCACTCACTCCCCAATGAAGCCAAAAAGGTATGTGATCTCTCCTCTTAAGCTCAACTAGGAAGTCTTGATTTCACCAGCATTTACCCTCAAAAATGTTCAGCTTCTAACCTCCTCAGCAACCAGCCCAATGCCTGTATTTATAGTGCAATGGAGGGAGGTTACTAGGTCCTCCTTCAAAGGGATAAAGCCCTCCTTCAAAGGGATAGCTCCTCTCATCAAGGGATTAGCTCCTTCTCTTTTGGGATGCATGAACCACCTCAGAGCGAACAATCCACGTCAAAATTCCTTCTAGAAACCTCTAGAATTAACCCAAAGTGAGTTTTTTAAGATAAAACTTGCGCCTTTTGACTTTCACAGGGGTCCGCACCTACACCGTTAGGGACAGAGCGGGCAGGTCCGCAGTTTTTGTACACAGAAGGTGCGGGACCGCAGGTGACAGTGAGAGAAAGTGCGGAACCAGAGTTACATTGATTTTTAATGTCTTTCTCTCATTTCCAAAGCTTGACTTGAAGAGCTGAGGTCTGAGACTTGCTTAGGAGGACAGTACAAGTGATGATAGACCCATACTGACTGCAAATAATCATGGTGACGATATTTTTGTGTAACAGATTGCCCCCTAAAGTGCGAAGTCTGTAGTAGATGAGGATTTCATTGATCATTTAGGAAGAGTGAAGTACTTTATCATTTCGAGGATCATCTTGTGGAGAGCCCGGTTGGAACCTGTAAAAACATTCAATGCAAGATATATATATGAGATCATATCATCGCTGAGGTAGGCATTCCCATACTCAGATCAAAACTGACTAGAAAAACTAACTACTGCTCTGATACAGGAATGATCTTGTAAAACATCACAAGTATAGACTCATGTGGACACAGTATGGACGCAGCCATCTGTTTATGAATAGTCCATTATATAATGAATACAAAATTCCTCGCAGCCTGGATTGTGGAAACTAGATCCAGGGTCTTCATTTCTACTTCCCGAAATAGTACGATTCTATCCATGCGAATGAATGTGTTGATGTCGAACATGGTAGAAACCACTTGATTACCAGTCAATGATGTAAACTGTTAACAAGTGTGAGAGAAACCACCAGTGATGTCAATGGCTCTCAAAGTACCCAGTACAATCCATGAGATGCGAATAAATGTGTTGATGTCGAACATGTCACGGAATCCTTTGATCGAAAGTCAATGATGTAAACTGTCGTCAAAGGCGAGAAACCTGCCATTGAGGCATGCAGATCTCAAGGTACTGACGATTTCTAGATCATCTTTCTAGATAATGAGCTGATGTCGATAGAAAGCGATCCGTCGTAGGCAAGCCCACAACACGAAATCATAGATCAAGTTGAAGAAATTTAGTTGCAAGGACTGACTCAGGGATGGTCAAGATGGATGACAGATATTTTGCAGATGAATGGCTTATTGGCAGTGACCTCTTGAACACATAACGACACGACAGATGGTTTGGTGACAATTGACCCAAAGTTAATACCCAGAAACTGGCTGAAGACTTTCAATGTGGTTTGATCAACTGTTAGGCAAAGGATTTCCCAACCCAGGTGAATAAAAGTGTCGTGTTCAAGAGTGGTTACAAAGTATGACAAACAGGCTCATTTTTCTCTCTTTTCCCCCACCATTTCTGGCAAGTACCTCTTTATTTTTGACAAGCTTGAGGAGGATAACATTTGCTTGATTATAAGCTCATCCTTCGGATGAGTCCAACTTAGTTTAAATTCGAACC
The DNA here is from genome assembly GCA_031772625.1 of Pinus tabuliformis. Classification (NCBI taxonomy): domain Eukaryota; kingdom Viridiplantae; phylum Streptophyta; class Pinopsida; order Pinales; family Pinaceae; genus Pinus; species Pinus tabuliformis. The sequence continues at coordinate 307,705,859 of CM062808.1, read as the reverse complement.
CTAAGAAGGAGTGGTTCGTTCCTGTTTGTAATTGAACAGGTCCTTTACTGTGAAATTTTAACGAGTCCAGTATAGGAGAAACTCGGCGTTTTTCAATTTTAGAGAGTCTGAAAAACTTAAGAAGACTCCAGGGTTGACCTTTTTCGTAAATTTGTGTCTCCCAAGCCCGAAAAAGTATAAAATAATACTTGAGAGAACCGCTTGATCTTTTACGACCAAGTACTTTTCGTCATTAGTGCCCTTGATCCGAAAAAGTAAAAAAGCGATCAATGACACGTCGTTTTATAACCAATATCGAATTTGAAACGACAAAAATCCGGCAATCTTTTCATGTTTTTACGGTCGGAAAAGAGCTGTAAGTGGACCGTCTTTTAATTCATTTTAACGAGTTTAAAAGAAACACTCGGCAATCTTTTCATGTTTTAGGAGTCAGAAAAGAGCTTAAAGGTGACTCTAAATGTTTTTTCGTCGAAAATGATAGATTTCGCCTGAATAATCCGTTATCCTGCACAAAAACACAAACATTACTCATACCTGTTTGAAATGGATAAAAATGTCGCAAAAATACCTTTTCAAAGTGAAACATAAACAAATTTGCAATTTATTTACTCAAAAAACTTATAAAAAGGGCCTTTGTCAATTCATTTTTACCGTTTGAGTTTGGGTGAGAAAATAGTGCTTTTGCTCAGAAAACTTCCCGTGAAGATTGCGGAAAATCCAACCGTCGGAATCGAACGCCGTCTTCTCCAGGTAATCCACATCATCCCACTCTTCATTTTTAACCGTTTCATTTTTTGTTTTAGTCATTTATTTCATTTTTGGGAGGGTTTTTAGGCATAAAACCCGCGCGCGGGGGCCCGCAGGTTTACCACTGCTGGCCTGCGGACCCCGACTTTTTCTCCATTGGGAAAAAGCTCGGGGTCCGCACCTTCCATGTAGACAAAGTGCGGTCCCACGCACTGTGTCTAACCCGGAGGGTGCGGTCCCCGTCGCAAGGGTTTTTAACCCAAAAATTCTCAAAAATGGACCAATCAAAATAATTTCTAGCAATTTAATTTATCTTTATACTTGATGCAGAGAGTACATCATGCTAGATTGGCGTGAACGAGAGCATGAGGACGTGGATGCTGCCGCATGGAATCATCAGCCTTCACTTGATGCTTTGAGGGCGTGCGGCTTGTACAAATTCTGGGCCATTCCTGGCATGAGGGCTCAGGTGGATTTCTTACAGTGGATGGTTGACAGATGGAGCATACAGGACCAGTGCTTCTTCATTGGCGGCCACCAGCTCGAAATCGAGCTGGCGGACATATATTTCTTGACTGGTTTGCCTAAGAGAGGCGAAGACTTGACTCTGTTTGGGGCTAGGGCAGGTGGCCAGTCTGTCGATAGCCTCAGGCTAGAGTACTGCAACAGCCAGGCTAGAGACAAAGGGATAGACATAAAGACCATATCCCGTCCTGAGCTCATGGTGATTGCGTTCACTGTCACCAGACTTTGCGGAGCTGCCGCATTACATATTGCCACCGGATCCCAGATGCGTATGGCAGTTGATTGCTTTCGAGGCACCATCTTCAACTGGTGCGATGTCGTGTTGGCCAATGTGAAAGGCCAACTGACCAGGGCCAAGAACGGACAACTAAAGACCTTTGGTTATGGGGCTTTGGTCGTGAGTTTTGGCCTGGAGAGGGTTCCTATGCTGATCCCACAGCACCTTACTGTTGGAGCTGGGCTTCCTCGAGAGCCCAAACTGATGCGATGGGTCGCAGTTATGGCCCGTCACCCGGACGAGAGGACAGAGGTTGCTCGATTCAAACCTGAGTATTTCCAATGGCTGGAAAACCAGGTCTTTTCTATTCAGGACTTCCCTTACGCTGGGATAGATTTTCGTGGTGACCCAGACATGGTTCTTCCACCAGGAGAGCAGTGGGATGAGTCAGGTAAAATCCTTTTCAACATTTTTTCTATTTTTTTTTTTTTTTTCCATCGTCTCAAAACTGATAGTAAAAAATTTCAAATGCAGATGTGGGTCCACAGCGACCAGCCGCTCTCCGGCCTTACGAGAGGAAGCAACCAGTTGCACCCGCGCCAGCCCCACAGGACGAATCAGCAGAGGTTTTGGCCGAGTTGGAGGGTCATCTCGAGCGCTTGACAGGAGATATTCCTGAGACCACTATAGATGACATTCCTCGTCGACTTCAGCGCTATGTGATTGGGGTCCCGGGACCTTTTAGGAGGTTCCTTTGCAAGGTGGCCCGTGCAGTGGTTTCTTATAGAGATCATCACCAGTGATAGGATGATCGCCTATTGTGGGCACATGTGACATTTTTGTTTTTTGTACTTATCATTTTTGCCGATCATAAGGTGTTTTTCAACCTATGATCGAGGACGATGTATTTTTTGACACACTCCTATATATATATATATATATATATATATATATATATATATATATATATATATATATTATTACCGGCTTATCTTGTAAATCATGTTATGGAATGGTTTTAAATTTACATGTATGATTATTGCAAATGTCTATTTAACATTCGAGAAGCAATTGCATCTGCTAATGTATTTAAAGATCTTGGAATATGCTGATATTCAATATAATCAAATTCACGTTCCAAGAGACGCACTCTCAAAAATAATCTTAATAACACTGGATTTCTAATGGCATACACTCTATTAAGCTGTAATACAACGAGTTCAGAATCTAACCTCACTATCAAACTCCGAATCCCAAATGAAATAGATTCAGATAATAACTCAATCACTGCACTATACTCGGCAATGTTGTTCGTTGTTTGACCGAGGCTTACCCCATGCATAGATACTAACTCGTCAGAGGGCGAATAGATAACCCAAGCTGCGGAAGAGATGTTCCGTGTATTACGACAAGCACCATCAGCGAAACCAATGTATGTTTGGAGAGGCATCGACATCTGCAATATCAAGAGTAAAACCAAGATAAGCAGGAATAATGACGAAAAACACTCTCTAAACTAAAACACACCAGCTAGAAAGAAAAACTATCCTAACTAAAAATCTCCATACCCATTCTTTTAAGCATAATACCTCTTCAAGTAAAGGCCATTTCTGGGTTTACCCAAAGAGTCCCCGTCAAAGTCTACCAATTCATAGGCCCCTTTGGCTAGCTTTCGCTTGACAACATAGGGACCATGCCACATAGGAACGAATTTTCCAGCGCCTAATTTATCATTAGCTTGATCATAAACTAAGACTAGATCTCCTTCCGAAAAATTTCGAGGGGTCACATTTCGATCATACTGAGCTTTCATTCGTTTTGCGTGAGTCTCGATCGCCAATGCAGCATCACGTCGATTCTCATCTAATTGAGCCAAGTATAACAAACGCTTTTCCTCTTCGGAAGTGGCTGGAAGTAACTCGATGGCCATTTGCAGTGACGGGATTTCGCATTCAATGGGTAACACAGCTTCCAAACCATAGACTAGTTGGAAAGGAGTGAACCCTGTTGATGTTTTTACTGAAGTTCGGTACGCCCAAAGCGCTGAAAATAGCATGTTGTGCCAATTCGACCGATGAATCCCAATGATTCGTCGGATCATGATAACTAAAACTTTGTTGATGGATTCAACCAGACCATTCGCTTGTGGATAATAAGGGGTTGAACTATCGTGACGTAAACCAAGCTGGCCTGTAAGTTCGGTCATCATAACGTTTCGAAAATGACGCCCATGATCAGTGATTATCGCTTGTGGGACACCAAACCTAGCAATTATATGATTGAACACGAAAATTGCAGCTGTCTTGCCGTCTGCCTCAAATGTAGGCATCGCCTCGGCCCACTTAGTAAAATAATCTACCGCAAGGATGATATACGCATGCCCCCCGGCCGAGTGAGGGTTACATGTAATAAAATCGATACCCCATTTGGAAAAAGGACCAACGACAATTATAGGGTGGAGAGGAGCAGGTGGAGCGCGCATCTTACGATCAAAAATTTGGCAGTTGTGGCATTTTCGGACCGCCGTAATACAATCTTTAAATAAAGACGGCCAGAAGTAGCCAGCGCGCAATATCTTTTGGGCTGTGGCAAACCCAGACATATGACCGCCACACGCTCCAGAGTGACAGTCATTTAGAACCCTTTCAGCTTCCTCGTGAGTTAAGCAACGTCGAAAAACAGAGTCCGCCCCACGGCGATAAAGAGTATCTCCAATAATCCTGAATTGTTGGGACTGGAATCGAATTTTTCGACGTTCTGACCTTGAAATTTCTGGCCGAAAGGATTGGGTCTGGAGATAAACGATGATATCCCCATACCACGGATCTAAAGTGCTGATTAGAAACAAGGATTCGTCCGCAATGGGCTCCTCCGCCACAGTTTCCGTGTCAGCACGCGGGAAGTCACACATTAACTCCGCAAAAACTAAAGATTTCTTAGACTTAGATTTCTCAAATTCCAAGTCGAACTCCTGCAGGATAACAATCCATTTAGAGTACTTGCCCCCTAGCAATTGCTTGGTCAAAATGTAGATCATAGGGTTGCAATCCGAAATTACCGTAGTTTTACGTAGTAGAATGTAGTGACGAAAACGTTGGACAGCTTGAACAGCTGCCAATGCCAATTTCTCCACATGTGAGTATTTTAGCTCAGTTGGATTTAAAGTTCGACTAAGGTAATATATCACATGTTCAGTTCCGAATTCATCTTCCTGAACTAAGACCATTCCAATGGTGGAATGAGAGGCGGCGAGATACAAGAAGTAATCCTGGTTGTAGTTGGGAGGATGCAACAACGGTGCATGGGTCAACGCGTGTTTGAGTGCATCAAAAGATTTCTGAGCTATCTCATCCCAATAGAATGGAGTATTTTGCTTCAACAACCAGGTAAAACCCTTTGTAACCTCGGCGTAGTTAGGAATGAATCGTCGTAAAAAGTTTGCTTTCCCCTGCAAACTTTGGAGTTGGCGAAGACTCGAAGGAGGAGGCAATTTGATGATAGCTTCGACCTTCGAGGGATCAACGCGAATGCCAGCTTTCGAAACTACAAACCCCAGCAATCGACCCGTTTCTATACAGAAGACACATTTGTGTGGGTTCAACCGAATACGATAATGCCTACACCTCATAAAGATTGCTCGTAAATGGACGAGGTGATCAGCTCGATGTAATGAATGAGCAGGCAAGTCATCGAGATAGGGTTGCACAATGTGCTTGATGTCATGAAACGCATAAGACATCGCCCTTTGAAAAGTTGCTCCGGCATTCTTAAGCCCAAAAGGTAACTTGCAATAAGCAAATGTCCCCCATGGACAAATGAAAGCCGTTTTTGGTTGATCGGCAGGTAGAATATTGATTTGATTGTATCCGGAAAAACCGTCCATGAAGGAGAATATTTCGCTGCCGGCACAATCATCAATGATTTGATCGATATAGGGAGTTGGGTAATTGTCCTTTGGACAGGCTCGATTAATGTCCCTATAGTCGATGCATATTCTTATTGTTCCCTGTTTTTTGTTAACCGGAACAATATTCGATACCCAATCCGTTAACGGGATCGGATAAATGAAACCTGCTTTCAATAGTTTTTCAACTTCTGCTTTAATTGCAGCAGCTTTTCGTGGGTGAATCTGACGCAAACGTTGCCGGACGGGTTTAGCGTCCGGGTAAGTCTTGATCTCATGAACAACAATCGCGGGATCAATTCCTGGCATTTCCTCATAGGACCAGGCAAACACGTCGCGGAATTCTTGAAATAGGGCCTTATATAGCTGAATTTCGTCATCTGTACACGAGGCACCTATATGAATGTTCTCAACAATTCCGGGCTTAACCGAAATGTCAATAGGAATAGTTCGAGAGATGTTTCCCAAATTTAACTCTGAATCGGGATGTTTCATTGGATTCTGAGGTTCCTTGACATATTCAGTTGTAAAAATTGATGAGAAATCATTTTCAAAACGATCATCCTCAGGTAAAAACGAAGATCTGTGATGGAGATCTTCCCATGGTAAATCATCTACACATAGGATTTCACGAATTTGCTCATCAGAGTGAACAAGTTCAGAAAACGTGGTTAAATCCGAGGTTGATGTGAAAAGTGATTCCTCACGGACCACATTCATTAAGTCATTTTCGGTTGAAGATGGGTCGGCAAACGACTGCACGGCTTCATAGGCAATTTCATATGGACTCAAAGGCATGGCATTACCAAATGAGTCTATCTCAGATTCAGAAGGAATGATCCAAGGATCATCATAAACAATGGTGTCTGATGTAATCATATGAATGGTTGCAAATGAAGACGATGCGTTGATTGGAGGAAAAGGAAAAGTTCCCAGTAAACCGGCATCTTTAACTAGTCCTACTCCAACATCCTTATATGGGATAGTCGTTTTACCGACATGCTGAATACTCTCCGAAGAGGCTGGGTCGGATGAAAAGTAAGCCAGCTGGTCTATTGTTACGATCTTTCCATTATGTGGAAACTTTATTACTCGAAAGACCGATGAAACGACCGTTGTCATAGCGTAAGACCAACTTCGACCCAAGAGAAGGTTGTAATCTAGAGGGGCATCAACCACCTCCACATCTAGACTAACGGTTTTTCCTTCAACCCCTATAGGCAAATCCTGTAGAATGCCAAAAGGATGAAACCCACGGCCATCAAAGGCCTTTAGAATTTTCGGGGATTGATTTAGCGAAGGAGAACCAAGCGATCTCCAACACTGTATCGACATAATACACGTTGAGGCTCCCTCATCAATTACAGTCCGATGAATAGGCCTATTTTTTACTATCACTGGAATCTGGAAAGCCATTTGATGAGGCAAACGTGGTGTACTATTTTCTAGATCGAAAATTATTAGGTTCAAGTCCTGAACATCAACAGCTCCTATAGCCGACAAAAGTAATTTACGTTGTGCTGGACATGATTGCAGCACTTCCAAAGCCGACATTGCTGAGGGTGAAACAGCTAAATCCTCAACAATGTTATAATTCTGAGCCGCTCTCGCATGTGGATTGAAAGCTGACTTTCGAAGTATACCCTTGGCGGGCAGTTTGATTACCAAGTCTGGATTAGGTTTCTCGATCTGTAGTGGATCGGAACCGGGAGCTGAGGTTGATGGATTAGAATGAGAAGATTCTGCTTCTTTACCATCAACAGGACTTTTACTACCATAATCTTGCGATCGAGTCGCAATCCTAACATGGGACATCATCAGTATGGGTTCTTCATTGGCATTCGAGGATGAACCTATCATCTTACTGTCTTGAGCCGGAAAAGGATCCTTCAAAACAGCAGGAGTTTGGGAACCCTTGACAATCTTTGCAACCTCTGCATGATGAGGGCAGTCTCTTGTAAAATGTTCATCGTCACAAATGAGACAAGGATAACGAGGTTTGCACTTTTCATCATTGGATTCTGCCTTTTCAGGTTTCTCCTTTGAACTTTTGTCCGTTTTATTCTTCTTCTTTCCTTTCTTCTTCCCACCGGATTTTGATTTGGCTGTAGATGACTCTACAACGTGAATATCGGTGGAAATCTCTGCAGAAGAATCTCCTGTTGGGGAATCAGGCAAGGTTATGATAGGGGAAGAATTCTTGGAAGACTTCTTCTTACTTTTAGTGTTAACCGTGCCAATCATACCATCGGCGGCATGAGATCCCGAAGGAGCTGCAGTGATTTGATTTTGCTTGGGAAGATCGGGGATTTTTTCGTGTAACGTACCTGACTGAGTATAGACCAAGTCAAGGTACTGTGCTTGAGCAATTACTTGCTCCTCAGTAACAACTCCGGCTTTAGCAACATCTTCAGTGATCTTTGGCAACAAAGATTTTACAAACCACTCGGCCAAGATCTGATCCGGAATAAATACCTTCACTAAACGCCGTCGACGTCTCCAATATGATCTGAAATGTAAGTGGATGTCGATTGTTTTAACGAAGTTAACAATTCCGTGCCATTGTCATATCGGACTGGCAACTGAAAATGAGTTAAAAACGAGGTAGCTAACTGACTAAAATTATAAAAAGTGCCTCGCGGTAACTCAATGTACCACTTGGCCGCGAGACCAATTAGAGTGCGCTGGAAAAGTCTAAGACGGATTGAATCATCTCTAATGGAGTTAGATGCACACCAGAGGTGGTAAGTCATCACATGGTTCGACGGGTCCTCTCCTGATTTACCTTCGAACTTGGGAATGTCACTGGGCAACTTATTCGGCATTGGCGGCCAAAACGGAAGATAATTAATGGGATCGTTCGTTAGGCGCGACAAGTCAGGTAAGTCCAAAGTTGCGATAAACGGTAACTGCCGATTAGGATCCCTAAAACTCTGGGTCATGAGACCAGCCCCAGGAGGAGGATATCCAGGATAACTAGGAATAGGAATCGCATTTGGGATATTGTATCCTCCCGGAAAACCAGGATTAACCGGACCGTACTAGGGTTGTTGAGGTTGTTGATAAGTGTACCCAGGGTACGGTTGATACTGATAGACTGGCTGCTGCACAGCAGGACCGAATTGGTATTGTCCCTGGTACGGTTGATAAGTAAATTGTGGTTGACTTGTGACAACCGTACTTAAACCAGGTTGTCCTACAGGCATCTGAACCGAAGTTTGAATCGTAGATCCAGACGGTGGTAAAGATGTCTGAGGAGTAGATACAGGAACAGTAGAAACCGGAGTTGTCGATACTCCAGAAGTAGGTGGGGTAGATTGAACAGATGTTGCGGCAGTTGTAGCAGTCGTTTGAGGCGGAGTACGAGGTGTACTAGGCCCAGGCTGAGAAACTACCGAAGGTACAGAAGTTTGAATGTTAGACTGGACTGGTTGCTGGGGTGAACCAGAAACTAAGGGTTGTCCAGTTTGAGATGACAACTGTACACTTGGCTGCAACACCTGTTGAGTTTGCGATGGATCCCACACTATATTCATTCCGGGGTACTGACCCATAACTGGTTGAGAATACTGAGGACCATAACCGGGTTGAGGGTAGGATTGATAATTGAAAGGTACATTTCCCGTTCCTTGAACATACGTTTGACCGGAGGGTGGTTGGAAACCTTGGTTCGAGTATTGACCTTGGGGTTGATACCCTTGAGGCACGTACTGATACTGGGGTTGACCTTGAGGTATAAATTGATACTGGGGTTGACCTTGGGGTACATATTGAGTCTGGGGTTGACCTTGAGGAACGTACTGTCCCATAGGTATGTACTGTCCTTGAGGTTGCCCCCCAGATGCAAATTGTGTACCTTGAGGTTGCCCCCCAGGCGTTAATTGAGGCTGCCCCCCAGGCGGTAACTGGCCACCTTGAGGTTGAGGATTGGGAATAGAACCTGACATCATAAGAATGTCTTCTACGCTCAACGGCTTAGTACCATTACTTCCAGTTAATAACCCTTGCTCAATGGGTTGAGGAGATGCTCCTGAAAAAGTACCAGAAAGTGACTGATACCCGGAGGGAACAGAAGGACCGCCGTACAAAAAGGATTCGGGCGATTGAGTAAACATGGATGACTGTCCTGACATATTTACGGGAGTATAAAAACCTCTAGGTGTTGGGTGATAAGGAGCGCGAGGTGGTGAAAAACTTAACCCTGAGTTTTCTAAGAAATTAGTCAAAGAAAGATACCAACAACTGCTCCTAGGTGGACTGTAAAAAATTGATTCACGCTCCCTTAGCTCAATCACAGGTTGATTTTCAGGGATAGGGATGCCTACTTCTTCTTCCGGAGCAAGTTCTTCAATAGCAATAAGTCCAGAAGGAAGATCTTGGGTGATTACTCTTTCTACCCTAGGTGAACCAGGACCACTAGAAGTTGGAGAAACAAACCCCGATGTCGGAGTAGCAGCAAATCCACTTTCGGGCTCGGATATTTCAGGTTCCTCACCTATATCACTAGTAGACGAAAAGCTACCAGCAATTTCGGAAACAGACACTGACTGTGGATTATAATCTGCCACTAACGGTTGAAAATCGGGATGTACTATCAAAGAAGATTCTCCTTCCTCAAGTGACCCAACTCTACTGTCTCTAGGAGTTACAAGGACTTTCAAGCCTTCAAGCTGGCTCGGTACTTCCTCAGGAGGTTGGCCCCGAAGTCTACGGGACTTCCTCAGTAACTCAGCCACGTTTACAAACTCAAGAGAGTGGCCCCGAAGTCTATGGGACTGCCTTGGTAATTCAGCCACAGTTGAAAACTTTTAACTACTTCACACGCAAACAAAGTAAAATCTCAATGAAAAGCACCTAAAGTCTCTAAAGAACCAAACAAATTTGAATCACACGCCTAAAGAATCTAGGAGATCAAACACACACAAACAGTAACTTTCCGTACTGAAAACACTAGTTGGTGATGAAATCCAACGTCGCAGAGTTAAATACAGAAATGGCGGTTGGAACAGTTACCCCGGCAACCTACTTAATGAATAGACTGGCACAAGTTCCTCCACTTAACCGTCTCGTGTGAAAAGAACCCCCCAGAAAATCCAAGTGAGTCTAGCCGACGTCTGCTCCAGGTACAGTGGGATCTTCCCACCACTGTCACCTCAGGAAGAGTCCTAAAGAATATGGCCACTAAGGTTAACAACTGAGACAAATATACCTGGGGGAATAGTCTACGATCCGATACGCACGCAAGGGCAGAGTAGCAAGCTCAATCCCCTTGAAGGCTCCTTGACATAATCCAAGGTTTACCAACAAGTGACCCCAGGCTCCGCGACAATGGTTAATCCGAGGTTTACCGTTTTTAATACGTGAATATCTGGAGTCGTTCCCAATGAGGAAGGATTGATTCCCACACTGGTTCGGACACGATCTCGTGCTTCTCCTTTAAGAGGAGCTTTCTCAGAGCATAAATGCAACAATTGGATTTCTTCCATACCACAAGATACAGCTACTTGTTTGTTTTTACTGTCTTGGAGAGTTAATTACTCTCCTACTCCAAGACACTAGCCTAAGCTAAGTTGGTGTATCAGAGCCCTAGAAATAAAAATGTTACTAGGTGAATTTTACTTTAAGCGTTAATTTTTTATTGGTTTTTGTTTAAGTCAAAAGGTGCGGAGATGAAACTCGTGGTATGAAGACTCGACTCAAAATCACTAAAAATGCACCTAAGATGATTTAAACAATCTTTTTCTCTTCGATGAACTTCTAAACTAAGAAAGAGTTTGAGAATGCAAATACTTTGTAAACACAAATCTTTCTCAATCAAACAAATTAAAAGAAGAGTTTTTGTCCTTTTCCAATGCACTCAAAACGAGACAACTAGTTATTTCACAAAAATTTCCCTTTTTCGTTTCAAAGCACTCAATCACTACAAAACAAACTTTTTCCAAAAGAGATTTTTATATTTTTTAATAAAACACTCAAAACTATGAAAATGACTAACTTTGAGATCTACAAATTATAAAAACCTATTTGAAGTCAAAGCCTACTAAAAGTCTTTTTTAAGGATGTTTTACTTAGCTAGATGTAAGCTAAGGACCAATTTATGCAGAATCACAAATAAGTCAAGCACAACCAATTTTGTTTTCTTTTTGAAAATGAAAATCCAAACTCTTAAACACAAGCTTTTCGAAGTTTTGTAAAGAGAAAACTCAAAGCGGATTCCTCAACAAGGGGAGATTTCATAAATGGTCAGACTCATAAGAAGGTTGGTAGACACTAAGGTGATCTGAAGTCCCTACAGCTTCTAAGCTCAGAGCCACTACACAACCAAAATGAAAAACAAACCCAACAAGCAAAACTCCTAGGAATTTCACTTAAAACCCTAACACTAACAAAATCAACATAAGGAAAGATTCTGACAAGTTATATGTAGGTTTGGGTAGTTGATAACAATTTCTAAACAAACACTAAGCTGACTAACAGAGGAAATCTTAGGGTTTTTCAAAATTTTGACAGGGTCCGCAGGCCCATAGTTGACACAGGTGCGGTACTGCTCTGTGCTAAAAGCCAAGCTGCGGGTAGGTACGCACTGTGTCAAACGGCTAGGGTGCAGTCCTCTCCCAAAGCTATGAAAAACAAAAAATAACCCTGGTTCTACAAACTCTACCCAATTTTACACACAACAAGCCAAAAACAGAAACAAAACACAGTTTCTCAGGTCAAAGTAAAAACAAGGAAAACAATCAAGTCCCCAATGGAGTTGCCATTTTGTCACACGGAATAAGTCGATCTTGCGGACAAGATAGACCTTCCTAGAATCTAAAGAAGACCTAATGACAAGCAAACCAACCAGACACTATCTTTCTCTAAATATGCTTTGATAAACAATGGCAAACAAGTGTTTTTTAGGGCCTACCTTAGGTCCAACGCAAGCTTGTGGATGCCCTCGCTCCTTCGATCCAAATGAGCTCCTTTGTCGCGAATCTGCAAACACAAACAAGGCAAACAAATTAAATAGCACCTGAAAAGCCAATTGCATAAAACATATTTAACATGAAAGTCAAGGAGTCCATGAAACAAATAACATGAGATACTTGTTGAGAAAAATGAGTTTGATTGTATTAATTTAAAAGAAGAAGAACTTTACAACCTTTGCCTTGACGTTGTACAAGCTCCTCCCAGGGTCCAGCAAGAAGTCTCCTCTACTTTGACAAGTTTCACTCACTCCCCAATGAAGCCAAAAAGCTATGTGATCTCTCCTCTTAAGCTCAACTAGGAAGTCTTGATTTCACCAGCATTTACCCTCAAAAATGTTCAGCTTCTAACCTCCTCAACAACCATCCCAATGCCTGTATTTATAGTGCAATGGAGGGAGGTTACTAGGTCCTCCTTCAAAGGGATAAAGCCCTCCTTCAAAGGGATAGCTCCTCTCATCAAGGGATTAGCTCCTTCTCTTTTGGGATGCATGAACCACCTCAGAGCGAACAATCCACGTCAAAATTCCTTCTAGAAACCTCTAGAATTAACCCAAAGTGAGTTTTTTAAGATAAAACTTGCACCTTTTGACTTTCACAGGGGTCTGCACCTACACCGTTAGGGACAGAGCGGGCAGGTCCGCAGATTTTGTACACAGAAGGTGCGGGACCGCAGGTGACAGTGAGAGAAAGTGTGGAACCAGAGTTACATTGATTTTTAATGTCTTTCTCTCATTTCCAAAGCTTGACTTGAAGAGCTGAGGTCTGAGACTTTCTTAGGAGGACAGTACAAGTGATGATAGACCCATACTGACTGCAAATAATCATGGTGACGATATTTTTGTGTAACACATACTCACAGGACATCTGGTTCAAGATGATGCATGGCCAAACTTACCTCAGACTGCAATGTGTCCACCTAGAGACATTTCAATTGTGGCCGTAGAAGCTTACATTGGCAGCAGAGGCCTTCCACATGGAGGTCGGGTCGTGGTCAGGGGTCACCTGTGAAATCAAGGAAGGTCAGTACAAATATTTGTTCGGGGGCATGCTACCACAACCTCGGACAAGAGATGCAGCTGACGGAAGCAGAGCAAAACTTAGAGTCGATGGTCTCCCAGATGCAGAAGCAGATGAGTTTCCTCAAGCAGACCATTGTCAATTTCATGGATTCATTAGGTACAACCTCCTAGTCTGTTGATTTGCATGGTGTTTCATTGTTTAATCCAATCATCACTACACCCCTAGTTATGGCTATCCCTCCTCGCAACCCTCATTCACAATCAAAGCCAACAATCCCCAAGCCCAAAAATCTGAAAAGTACCAAGCTACCTAATGCAAAGAAGAAAAAGACCATGGTCGCGGTGCCCATTGTTTTCCTCACCGATGAAAGACTCCAGATAGTATTTGCCTCCCCAATCGTCAAAGAAATCCCACTTTCTACCTCTATTATTTCACCTAGGTCACGAGATCCATCCCCTCATACATATTCAACCTCAGTGACCCTATCGAACCCGTCTAGTCCACCATGACACTCCCCGAAGGAGAAGGCCATACAACGTCTTTGATATCACTATTGTTGGGGTCGAGCCCACTACCGGGCGATGAGTCGATTGCCACACAACCATAAACTACTGAGATCAAACCGTTTGGTGCCTCATTTCCTTTAAATTTCCTAGTCGTTCCCGACCACTCTGAAAAATATATTTCCAATAGCCAACCCCTACAAAGAATTTTGCCAAACCCATCCACAATGCAGCATGAGAATCTTCAGCGCTAGCCCTCAACACAGTTGTTTAGATTCATCCAATAGGCAGCACAATGAACTAAAAATATCCACAAACGACCTTCTCACCAAGCACAAGGAGCAAAACCAGCAACTCATCACTCTCACGGCGGACCGAAATCAACTCTGACAGACCAATCAAGAGTTGCAATCACAGGTTGAGCAGGTAACATCCAAGATGCAAGCTCTTTGGCCCATTATTTCTTATTTAGTTATTGAAGCCCCCGAAGATTTTTCTGCGTGCACACTGGTTGACTGTTGCAACCATATTCAGGTAGCATGCACGGGCCTGGTGTCTTCCACCAAGGAGTTGAAGAAGAGTTTAGATGTTGTGAAATCCGCGTTTCCCAATCCGTCTACTGACTACATCACAAAGATCAAGTAGAAACCCATCACTGATGTCGCACTCAAAGCTTCGCTCACTAACGCCCTGGCGAACAGATACACTCTGATGGAACAAGTCCATGATTGGTCAGGGAGCTTAGCCATGAAGAATCAACTTATCTACCTGCTTCGGCACCAAATCCAACAATGCCTCGTTAACAGCAAGAATTGTAGGGACAAAAACCAGCAGACGCAAATTGATGCAGAGATTATCCCTCTCGAAGCTTGGGTGCAATGGATTGAGGAGGAATCGGCCAATACTAAGAAGAAGATTCATGATCTTAGGCCATTAGTCCACACACATGTTAGTGCTCTATGGGAAGTGTGTGATGACATGGAGGAGAAGTAGAGCACCCTATAGAACAGCTGCCCATATCACTCGACCTCCACTACAACGGAAGAATTCCTCCATAAAGTTGACTCCATCACAGGTGCCTGGTAGACCGCACTCAATGATTACAACCGCTTATGCCAATAGACAGTCATCGAGGTACTGGATTTGGGGCCTTCATTTGGGAAATAATGCCAATGTGAATCATAAGTAGAACCATAGGAAGTGGGACCAGCACAGCTAGAAGCAGAAGCAGCAGCCCCTGAAGAGGTAGGACCAGCACAACAGCAAGTAATAACAGCAGATGTAGCATCGACAAGAACAACATCAGAACCAACAAAAGCAATGCAGACAGCACCCAGGATAGATTGACTTGGGTACGAGTCAAAGAACTGTGGTCGGGGCCTATTGGGGCCTTCATTTTGAATTTTGATTTTTGTGGAGCAAGGACAAGTGGTGCAGAGAACTATTGGAGTTGCGGGATTGTCAGCCGAGGGAGGGAGCAGGAACTAAGAGTGAATGGGTAGTTACAGCAAGGTGGAAGACGAGAGAAAGAGGATTCAAGCAATGGCAGAGTTAGCCGAGCAGAAGATGAGGGGAACTGGCAGTCGAAGTGTGGAGTAAAGGATAAAAGGCAGAAGATAGGATGAGGAAAGAGTTAGACATGAGGTAGATGAATGAGGAAAGGATCAAGTGAACCTTCCTCAATTTCGAAAAGGTGTGCCTCGTCCTCAGTTATGGCTATGATTGGTCCTATTAGTTATGTTATTTATGTATTTGTTGATCAGGCTTCGAGCCTTCTGTAATCCGTTATGTACTTTCTTATGTTCAAGTTAATGAAAGAAGCAGTTTGGAATCTATAATGTATTGATGTTATTTATGTAGGTTATTTAAAACTTTTAATGAAAGGTTATAATTCAGATGGGTTCTCATAATGACATGAGTATCATAGCTTGATTGGATATTGTATATGATTGATTATTGTAACCTATTGATGTTCATTAGCTGCAAACTTCTTGATACTCCATGTTTTGTCAATTCAATGTCCTTGAATTGGCAATCATAAATTATCAACCAAGGTGCGTAGACTGACGAAGTATAGGTGCACAATATGTGCTTAGAAGCTATCTTAGTATGTCGTTATGTATTTGTCACAGTCTAGTCTGAGGGTGGAGGTGATGTTGTTAGTTGAACTAATGTTGTCATTCTTAAGGATAAGTTTCCTAGGAATCAATCGTTGTTCAATCAGTTTGTGGATGATGTGAGGGTGGTTTTACTTATGTTAAGTTGTTTGGAGTTTGATTTTAAACCTCTTGCTGCAGCTCCTAATCTTCTAAGTGTAAAATAGAATCTTACTCTAGCATCTATGAAGGAATTACTTTTGAACTCAATTGTTTTAGGAGAAGTCTTCTCACTTGTTCAATTTCTGTTCAAGCACTGTAATCCAAGCAACATTTCTGAATTGAACACACTCAATTATGCTGGATAATAAGCAAAGAAAATAACTGTGCAGTACCAGGTATAAAGCAAAGTAAACAGTAGTCTAATCTAGGTATAAAGCAAATTAGAATTCTTATGCAGGTAACGATTTGAAATCATTATACGGCATATTCACACAAAATAGAGTAATTGAATAATTGAAAGAAATCATATTGCATTCGATCAAAACCTAACACTAATTTCACAGGCCCTCCACATAGCAGTTCAGAGCTTTAAACTAGTACAATACTTGCACACAGAAACCAAATTCATTCACACGAAAATCATAAATTGTTCAGAAAACATTTCATACGGTGCGCACCCAAATACCAGTGCGGCCATTGAATTTATAACATGTCTTTTGCATAACTGTATGAGAATTCTAAGCCTAATATCTCTTAACCCTATCTAATCTTATATCGTGAAACTATCGTTTTTCTATTTCGAAAGCAAAACGATAAGGTTTTAGCTTATCTCGGCTCTGTGCTGCATTAATTTGACGGTTGACTCAGGGTTTGACTGCGATCTCCTGTGCCACCTTTGGAAAATGGTTTTGAGTGAATAGGAAGGTATTCATGAGGGAATCACCTTCTATCCATCTGCACCTTTCGTTACTGAACTGGAGCTTTGAAACCTCGCGAACAATGAAGGCAGCTACGGAATCCTGGACTAGCTGCGGAAACAGGTCAATTCGGTAGCTAATTACAACTTTAATTAAAATAATAGGGTATTAAGTTGAATATGAACAAGAAAACATACTAATGCATACCTTCATCAAAACCTTAGAGATATGGATTTATTAAGTGGTGCATATATATGAAAAAGAGAGGATTATTGGGCAAAAAGGATGTCATGGTAGGGCAATCTTCAGACTCTACATTCCCCAGACTGGAGATGTTGTATGTCCTCATACACTTCTTCTTTGTCTTCTGCTTGTGTCTCTTGTTTGTTATTTCCCTTTTTCACTGCTTTCTTCTTTCTGGCAGAGATTGGAATTCTGGGCTTCCTCATTAGGATTTTGTACTTTAAACTGATTATCTCTCTCTGCATAATTCTGTTCTCCTTCTTCAACTTCTTGTTTTTCTTATACCACAGGCTTAGATGTAAGATTAAATTATCACTCTTGGTGATCTGTATTTCACTCTATGTCTTCAGGGCTTGATTTTCATTTTTAAGATATCGATTCAATGTTTCCAGTTCAAAGATCTCCTGCTTCAAGATGTTTGAGGCCAATTGTTCATTTACCTGGTTGCTTCCTTCTCCAAGGCTCTATATTGTTTCCTTTTTTGATGTCACCTTCCTTTCCAGTGATTCTATGTAGTCATATATTTCCTGTTGTGCAAGGTCAATACTTGGACTATGTATCGGGCTCCCTAGAGGTGAGTTGTAAGGCTGTGGTGATGATCTTGGTGACCCTTTTGGAGAATCCCCAGGGCTTCCAATTGGCTCATCCTCTATTGGTTCAATCTCTGTCAGAGTGTTTTCTGTTGGCTCTTCTTCAGTCGGCTCATTTTCCTCCAGGTTGATGTATTCTGTAATTTTTGGTGTGGTTTGTTGAGTTGTGCTCAACCTTGTGCTTCTTCTCAACCCTAGGGTTTGTGTTTTCTGCACTTTCCTCCTTTTATCCTCTGATTTTCCTTTTAGAGGAGAGGTTTCAATTCATGAGAGTTCTTCCTTTCCTGGGCTAGCTTTCTTTCTTCTAGGGTTTCCCCTCTTCATTCTCTGCAAAATCTTTACTATGGGCAGCTCTTCTTCTGTTACCTTTGTCTGAGTTTGAGGTGCCTGTTCTTTTGTCATTTCTATGGTTCTTTTTCTCCCCCTGAGGGTCCTGCTGCTACTTGGTTTTTCTGGGGATCTTTCCTCGAAATGATTCCTTATCAAGAAACTTTCCCAATCATCCCCTGTACTTTGGAGGTGAAATTCAACCAATATTTTCACCAAACCATGATGGTACATGGTGTTTTCTATGCATTGAAATTTCTTCTGAACATTTGTAGCCATTTTCCTGAGGCTATTCAAGAGAAAATAGGGAAGATTCATTTGATCTTCCTCCAATAAGTGCATCATCATTTTAATATGATAAAAGTACATATGTTCAAACCTACCCTCACAAGTGATAAACTTCTAAAGCACAAGCAATAAGTTTCTCCATTTACCTTTAAGAGCAGAGCTTGGAATACCTTTCTTGTAGGCCGTCGTGTCCATGCTTGGTGTTGGAGAGGTAAATCCCCTTTGCGGACAGAGGCGATCCCACTAGCCCAAAATGGGTCTAGCAACAATCAAATCACGCTACTATGCAAGTTCCTAGTTGCATACTGAAAGTGGATTACGAGAACCAACCTGGAGTCCAACGCTAATGTCGAAGAAGAGTTGATACTCCCGTTCCCTTGCTCCGACAGGTCACAATCCTTGCGATCCCCACGTATGGATACCTGCACATGCAAAGAACGAAGCGAATACAAGCATAAAATCCAATAAAATACAACTATATTTCAGTCAGAAAGGAAATAAACCAAACATTATCATGATGAACAATGAGATTGGAACCATAACAGTAGTCGTTTATTAATGAATAATCAACAGAGAAAGATACAACCAAGGTTCTGACGTTGAACCTCTCCTCTGGCTGGGCAAGCAGCTATGTATGTCTTGCAATAGACCTTCTCTCTCTCAGACTTCCGGCAGCATAACCTCCCTATGCTTCAAGACTCTTACTATCACTCAAGACAAGCATAATCACAACTAGCATTACTCAAAAAACTAGCTTGTCTAATGCATGAGGACAGACTTTTATAGATGGAGAAGGGAGGAAGATACAATGCATCAGGACACCCATTGTGGATTGGAATTATCTCCGAAAAGCCACTGTGGATAGATGTCAAGGATAGATGATGACTCTCGACCTCTATCAGATAAACTTTATCCTCAAAAGACTTCGTGATCTGAAGGGAAAAAACATCTGGGCGCGCGTTTGTCAAAAATCATTACCAAACTTGGTTGGCGCGGGTGTTGTTCTGAGACAGAGCGCCAATGGTCGCACCCCCTTTTGAGGATCTCAGTGATTGGCGCAGGTAAGACATTGTGGACCCGCGCTAATGGGAAAAGGGCACTTTTTAGGGATATTTTGCAGAAGGTGTCTTCAGGGAACATGAAGTACATATTCAGGGGAACATAATGCAAGTTTTTTTAGGTTATGTCACTGTTCACAGGTCCCGAAATGTGTCCTCCAATGTACGGAAATAGGGGTAACAGGGACGGTGACTAATGGTGACAAATTACTGTGTAACAGATGCCCCCTAAAGTATGAGGCCCGAGAGAGAGAGAGGGGTGAAATGCTTTACAAGAACACATGTAGCTGTCGCCGAGAATCTGCAGTGAGAGAGACAACTGATAACTCAAATACATGATGTATGTGGTATGGTCGCAGCCATCCATAAGAGAGTACATGATAATCTAGATACATAGTATGGACGCAGCCATCTGGTTAGGATCAATGAATTGACTCAGGTATGGTCGCAGCCATCCAGTGAATGAGTCATGTATCAAGAATCATGCCTGGATTACAACAGACACAATCCAGGGTCTTGCGCTCCATCTCGACCCGAACAAAAGTACAAGTTCAAGCATGTGAATATATGAGCTGAAGTCGAACATGCATGAACATCGTCTGATTACTAGTCAATATTGGAAATTGTGAACAGACGCGAGAGGTACCACCAATAATGACAATGGGCCTCAAGGTACTATAGGTACAATCTACGGCGTGCAAATTAGTGATCTGACGTCGAACACCCGTAGAATCATTCGATCGGAGGCCAATGATGAAAACCTCACGTCGAACATGAAGAACCTGCCATTGAGGCATGCAGGCTCCAAGGCACCGGAAGGGAGTCTCTAGATCAATTTCCTGGATAATGAGCTGGAGTCGACAGGAAGTGACCTTGATCGAAGGTGGGCCATAATGTTTCCCACATCATCGACACGAGACAAAGAGATAATGTTGTGAATCAAGATTGTGCGAGCTATCAGAGGGAGGTTGTTTCTTTGCAGAGGTCAACTTCTCTTGAACATATTGGCGGCACGACAGTGGAATTGGCAGTATTTGACATCAACGTATCAGAGGTCATGGTGACGAGGCAATGAGCAGATGAGCGGTCAAACAGGATTACCCAAATCCACGGAGGCAAGTGAAAAAATGAGATGAGATATCCCCACCCAGACATGAAAGCAGAGAAGTGCCATGTTCAAGAGCGACATACTGCCGACACGATGGTAATTATGGTTCCTATTTTTCCCCCGCCATTTCTGGCGAGTACCCCAATTATTTTTAACAAGCTTGATGGGGATAGCATATGCTTGTAGTGCGTCATCTTGACAAAATCCGATGTCATCAGGTTTTAACGAGTCTGACAAAGGAAGAACTCGGCGTCTTTTCATGTTTAGAGAGTTTGAAAAGACAGCAGAAAAGGAAACTCCAGGGGTGCCCTTTTTCATAAAGTTGTGTCTCTCGAGCCCGAAAAAGTATAAAACAATGCTCGAAAGAACCGCCCGACCATTACGATCGAGGAGTACTTTTCATAAATAGTGATTTCGACCTGAAAAAGTAAAAAAGCGATCAAAACCACATCATTTCATAACCATTAACGAGTTTGAAATGACAAAAACCCGGTAATCTTTTTATGTTTTAACACTCGACAAAAAGAACTTAAAACGACCGCCCCTTATTAACGTTTAACGAGTCAAGAGGAGTAACTCGGCAATATTTTCCTCTTTAAACGGTCAGAAAAGAGCTAAAAGCAGACCTTAAAATAACCTTTTCACATGTTTTATTGAGCCTGAAAAAAGTAAAAAAAGGAGCTCATTTCGTTGCTTGAGTTGCACCAATCCCTGTCATCATACAAAAACAGCGTAAAACCCACTTTGACATAAATATATTCCAAAAATACTCAAAAAATATCATTTTTAATGTATTTTTAGGTCAAAAAATGCTATAAATAGTGAAATGGTAAAAAAAAAAAATTTACTTTTCACTTTTACCTTGTGAGTTTACCATTGGAGGGTTTTGGGTGCAAACTTCAACTGTTGATTGCGATCAATCCAGGAGATCATTCGAGCCGCCGTCTGAAGCAGGTAAGAGGCCTCATCCTTAGCTTTGTTTTCATTCCATTCTTTCAGTTTTTCATCCATAGATTAGTCCCCTGTCAGAGGATTTGCAAATTCATAGGGTTGCGCCATTGGCGCGAGTTTCCCACACGGGATCGCGCCAATGGGATTTTTTGCCCAAAGGGGGCGCGACCTTGGCGCGACTGTTTTGAAAACAATCGCGCCAACCGCGCGACCTAAATTTGCCTCAAATTTGACCGTTGAAATTGCAAATTTTTCTCAATTTTGATTTCACCAATGATCTAATGATGAAAATTTCAGCTTTTTGGTTGCAGGGATTCGTCAGAATGGCTGTAGAATGGAGAGAAAGAGAGCATGATGCCATAGATGCCATGGCAATGGAGGATGATGCATGCATGGATGCTTTGAGAGACTGTGGCTTGAAGAAATTCTTCCTCACCTCTTACTTACGTGCACAACCTGAGTTGCTACGATTTATCGTGGATGCTTGGGATACAGAGGATCAGGTATTTCGCCTGAAAGACCAGACATTGGAGTTAGATGTTTCCGATGTCTACTTTATCACTGGTCTATCGCGATGAGGTGCACGGCCCATCTTGACTGGTAGCAGGCCTTCCGGGGAGAAGATGGGAGAGGTGATGGAACGAGTTTGTCCTGGGGCACGGTTTGGATCAAACAGTGCCAAAGTAGATATTATCACGGTTCCTGACCTGGTGCTACGAGTGATATTATTCACTATCACACGGACGGCTGGGGTACAGGCGCCCCACGAGGCCAACAAGAATCATTTGCTGCTAGCCATCGAGTGTCTCCAACCTACACTATTTGATTGGGCCACGGCAGTGACGACAAATATCAAGAGGTAGCTTACCAAATGTAAGCGTGGCAACAAACAGTTCGGATACGGATCTATCATAGTATCTTTCTTCCTGGAGCGACTGCCGATATTTCGGATTCAGGGAGGTATAGTGGCCGATCCAGTGCCACGGGAGCCGAGATTGGCTCGATGGGCAGCACTCATGCCCAGAGGAGGAGGGGGCCAGCAGATGGCCTGGAGGCCCGAGTTCTTCATTTGGCTCCGTCACCAGATGATCGTCATAGAGGACTGGCCCTATGCAGGCACGGATTTTACTGGAGATCCAGATCTCCCATTGCCTGCGGGAGAAGACTGGGACGAGGAGCTAGGTAAGAACTCTTTGTGTTTTTGATGTTTTTATGTATTTAATTTTTTTTTTTTGTAATACATGCCAGTCTCTGACAACAGATATATATATATATATATATATATATGTATGCAGATGTTGGTGCAGAGCGGCCAGCTGACTTGTCTCACATTGCACGGAGGGCACAACCTGCAGCCGACCCTCAGGTAGGGGGTGATGCGGACGATGATCTAGTACAGAACCTGGAGGCACTTACTCGAGGGATTCCAGATTATGGCAGATTGGCAGACGTGCCCAGAGCGTATCAGAGGCACACGGTGGGAGTATCTACTCGTGTCCATCGTCTATTGAGACGTTTGGTGCGAGCGGTGACATGCTATCATGAGCATCACCGTGATTAGACGCCTAGGTTTCATTTTTGCATGCTTTTGAGAGACATGTTGTCAGCGGCCGTATGAGTTTTGGACATGTATTATTTTTTGGATTATGTAATGCGCGTGGCGCAAACATTATGACACACACGTATATATATACATATGCCTATGGTTTATTATTGTGTTTTCATGTGCTTGCTTGTATACTGCTTTGGTTATAAATTACGCAAATGTCTATCTAATACATGATTGGCCAATGCATCAGATAATGTGTTTAATTGTTGTGGAATATGTTGATATGTGATAAAATCAAAGTTCCTTTCTAACAATCTCACACGTAAATACAACCTTAGAATGTGATGGTCTCTGACGGAATATTGCCCGTTGAGCTAGTGGACGACAAGTTGAGAGTCCAGGTTCACTACCAATGCACAAATGCCGAGATTAATTGCTTCAGCAAGTAGCTCGATTACAGCACAGTATTCAGCGACATTATTAGTAGTACGACCCAAACACACACCCTGACAATCTATCAGCTCGCCATGAGGATCGTAGATCACCCACACCACAGAGGACAAGTTGCGAGTACTGCGGCAGGCACCATCAGCGAAACCAACATAAGGTGCATCAGACATCTGCACAAGAAGCGAAAAAACACAATAAGTGGCAGTTACGCCTTTGAAAACTGACACACACACACACACACAACACACTTGCTAGAGTACATGTATGTACAAAATAAAATGTACCAGCATCACGCATAGTACTTTTTCAGATATAGCCCGTTTTGGGGCTTCCCAAGAGGGTTCCCTTCATAATCAATCAGCTCGTAGGCCCCTTTCTGCAGAACTTTCTTGACAACGTAAGGGCCTAGCCACATAGACTCGAGCTTTCCGGCTCCTAGCTTATCTTTTTCCTGATCGTAGAGCAGGACTAAATCTCCCTCAACAAAAGAACGTGGACATACGGTCTGATCGAAGTGAGTCTTGACTCGCTTCTTTTGTGTTTCGATGGCCAAAGAGGCCAGGCGACAAGTCTCATCTAGCGGCTCTAAGTAAATAAGGCGTTCTTCTAACGGAGTGGTGTTGGGAAGTAGCTCGACAGCTAATTTTAATGAAGGGATTTCACATTCAATTGGAAGGGTAGCCTCTAGTCCATAAACTAGTTGAAATGGAGTGAAACCAGTGGCATCCTTCACTGAGGTTCGGTAGGCCCACAAGGCAGGGAACAACATCAAATGCCAGTTAGACTTATGCATGCCAACGGTACGTTGAAGCATCGTAACCAAGATCTTATTGATAGCTTCAACTTGGCCATTGGACTGAGGGTAGTATGGAGTTGAACTATCGTGCTGCAAGCCTAGCTGGGTTGTTAATTCCGACATCATATGATTACGGAAATGCTTCCCGTGATCAGTGACGATGGCTTGAGGGACGTCGAATCGCGAAATAACATGATTAAATAAAAATTGCGCCGCTGTGTGACCGTCTTCGGTTAATGTAGGCATCACCTCGGCCCATTTAGTAAATTAATCGACGGCAACGATAATAAACCCATGCCCCCCGGCCGAGCGAGGGTTACAGGTCATATAATCAATGCCCCATTTTGCAAAAGGGCCGACGGAAACAACAGGGTGCAATGGAGCAGGAGGCGCTCGCATTTTCCGCTGGTATATCTGGCACTCATGACAAGAGCGGACGGCAAGGATGCAATCCTTAAAGATAGAGGGCAAAAAATAGCCAGCGCGGAGGATTTTTTGGGCAGTAGCATATCCGGACATATGACCACCACAGGCACCGGAGTGGCAGTCATTCAAGACTCACTCAGCCTCCTCGAGAGTAAGACAACGGCGGAGAACAGAGTCGGCGCCGAGACGATATAATGTATCCCCAATGATACGGTATGGTTGAGACTGATGACGAATCCTTCGTCGAGCGTCTTTGGACACGCCCGGGCGAAAGGAGGACGTTTGCAGATATATAATTATATCTCCGTACCATGGATCGAGGGTGCTAATGAGGAATAAGGACTCATCCGGAATTTGATCCGCGACGTGAGAGGTCGGGGAAGATGGCAAAGAGCAAATTAACTCAGCAAACACAAGGGATTTCTTGGACTTGGCAGTGGTAAATTCCAAGTCAAACTCTTGGAGGATAACAATCCACTTTGAGTACTCGCCCCCCAGCAACTGGCGTGATAATATATACGTCATGGGGTTGCAGTCAGAAATCACAGTAGTGGTACGCAACAGAATATAATGACGGAAACGTTGGATGGCACAAACGACGGCCAAAGCCAACTTCTTGACATAGGCATATCAAGTTTCCGTGTCTAAAAGGTTGCGGCTGAGATAATAGATAACATGTTCAGTGCCATCACCGTCAGCTTGAACGAGAACCATGCCGATAGTTGTGTCGGCGGCGGCCAAATATAGAGTGTAGTCGCGATAATAATTCGGAGGACGGAGCAAAGGAGCAGAAACAAGGAGGCCCTTGAGACGCTCAAAAGATTCTTGAGCAGTGGTATCCCAATGAAAAGGGACATCGCGCTTTAGTAATCGTGTAAAACCTTTGGCCACCTCGGCATAGTTTGGAACGAAACGACGTAAAAAATTGCTTTACCCTGCAAACTTTGCAATTGATGTAAAGAAGCAGGGGGAGGAAGATTCACTATAGCCTCGACTTTAAGGGGATCCAAACGGATGCCCTCTCGGGAAACAACAAACCCGAGAAGTCGGCCAGATTCAATGCAGAAGACACATTTGTGAGGATTAAGCCTAATTCGGTAGTATCGACAGCGAAGAAAGATTTCGCGAAGGTGCTTAGGGTGGTCCTGACGTTTGGCCGAATGAGCAGGGAGATCATCCAGGTAAGGCTGTACAATGTGTCGAATGTCATGGAACGCATAAGACATTGCACGCTGGAAGGTAGCACCGGCATTTTTAAGACCGAAAGGGAGCTTCTTATAGGCAAAAGTGCCCCATGGACAGATAAAGGCAGTTTTGTGTTGATCACCGGGAGCAATATTGATCTGGTTATAGCCAGAAAAACCGTCCATAAAAGAATACATTTCACTTCCGGCACACTCGTCAATAATTTGATCAATGAATGGTGTGGGAAAATTATCTTTAGGACAGGCCCGATTTATATCACGATAATCGACACAAACACGGATTGTACCCTGTTTTTTAGTCACAGGGACGATATTTGAAACCCAATCTGTGAGCGGAATAGGATAAATAAAACCGGCTTTAAGAAGCTTCTCGACTTCGGCCTTGATAGCTGCAGCCTTTCGGGGGTGTACAGGGCGTAAACGTTGGCGAACAGGCTTAGCACCTGGGTACGTGATTATCTCATGCACCACTATACTAGGATCAATGCCGGGCATTTCTTCATAGGACCACGCGAAGACATCACGAAATTCGCGAAAAAGATTAGAATACAGTTGAATCTCCTCCGGAGTACAAGTGACTCCAATGTGAAGATGCTCGACAATCCCTGGTTTCACAGAGATGTCGATGGGTTGGGTTTGCGTAATGTTTGCCATATTCCCTTCAGAAGACACCTGATAAGTCTGAATAGGTGTTTGTAAGATTTGAGATGGGAGACAAGGAGCAAACCGCTCGAGACAAGTGAGAAAATTCTGCGGGGCAGGTAGAAACGAGGAACGATGGTGAAAATCATGCCAAGGAGGTTCCTCTAGAGACATAGTCTCAATAATGGCTTCGTCGGAAGGGAAGGTTTCTTTTAAAGAGTCCGAAGAAGTCTCTTCTAGAAGCCCTGAGGATGGAACAAGTTCAGAAGAGGGAGTCGATGCAGCAATGATTTCGACATAGTTGAGCTCGGCAGGACTCAACGGCATCTGGTCGCCCCAAGAATCTACTTGGTCGGTGGGAGGAATGATCCACGGATCAGAACCAGTAGTAATCATATTAACAGAGGCGACGTTAGGAGGTGGGAGCGGAAAAACACCCATAAGAGCGGGATCTTTGAAAAGTCCGGCTCCTAGACTCTCAGATAATTGGGAGGTATGATCCACAAAAGGGATGTTACCTTCAGAAGAGGAAGCGAAGAATGATAGCTGGTCTACGGTAACAATCTTCCCTTGATGAGGGAATCGAATGATACGAAACAGAGATGAAGCAACAGCTTTCATCGCGTAGATCCAGCTACGTCCGAGAAGGAGGTTGTAGGTAAGAGTAGCGTCAACGACTTCAACTTCCATTTCGACCGTCTTCCCTTCCAAAGTGATGGGCAAACGTTGGAGTATACCATAAGGACGGGATGCTCTTCCATCAAAGGCTTCCAAGGTTGTGGGAGACTGACTCAGCGTCGGGGATCCGATGGCTTTCCAACAGGCAACAAACATGATGCAAGTAGAAGCACCTTCATCAATGACTGTTCTATGAATTGTTTTGGAATCAATGATAACCTGTATAAGGAAAGCAATTTGGGGAGGCAGTCTCTGCGTATGGCGTTCTAAGTTAAAAGTAATTAAATCCGAATCGGTCGGGTCTATGCCACCAATAGCGGATAGCAAGGACTTCCTCTGAGAAGGGCAACTCTGGAGAACTTCTAAAGTGGACATAGCCGACGGAGTCTGTGCTAAGTCCTCAATGATATTGTAGTGCTGTGCAGCATGAGCATTTGGGTTGTAAGAAGATTTCTGGAGTACTCCTTTTGGAGGGGGTCAAAGAGGCATCTCAATAGTAGGTCTCTCAATTTGGAGCGGACCCGAACTGAACGGTGGAGCACTAGAGGGGATCTCAGGCTCCTTCCTGGCAGATGGCGGATAATCTTTTGTTCGAGTACTGATATTAACAGGTATCGTTCCAGCCATAAACACTTGAGAACCGAAGGAAGAGGGAGGCTGAGAAGGGTCAGCCACCATCTGAGTTTTTTGAGTTTGTTGTGAGGGAAAGGGTTCTTTAAGCACTACAGGAGTCCCAGGGGCGCCTTTCAACAAACGACTAACTTCGGACCGCCTCGGGCAATCCTTGGTATAGTGATCCTCATCGCAGATAAGACAAGGATACTTGGGTTTGCGTTTAGCACCGTCCTCGGGCGGAGGTTTAGGGGCTTCCTGTTTAGGTGGATCTGATTTATTTTTCGCTTTCCCTTTCTTTTTCCCTTTCGAGGCTTTGTCTGCCGTGGTGGATTGGACGGCATTAACCTCGGAAGTAACATTCGAAATGGGTGCTACCTGGGAAGGTTGGTCATTCGAAGCAGTCGATTTTTGCTTCCCAGGGTTCGCGGGATTCTTTTTTGAGGATGAACTAACCGAACCAATAATACCGTCAACAGTTGGTGTTGGCGGGGCTTTAGATGTTCCTGGTCTTGGGGCATCAGGCAGATAATCATACAAGGTACCTGACTGAGAGTAAACCAAGTCAAGGTACTGAGCTCGCGCGATAGCTTGCTCTTCAGTGACACACGCCCCCATGGCAATGTCCCGAGCTATTGGAGGAACGAACGAAGTCGTGAACCAATCGGTAAGAAGTTGGTTGGGAATCCAAAATTTAATCATACGTCTACGCCGTCTCCATTCATGGATATGATCAGAGATATGCGTAGCCGTCGTTTGTCTTAAGGATGTGAGGAGGTGTGTACCCGTTTCATATCGAATGGGTAACTGAAAATGCGTGAGAAATGCCATAGCCAAGGAGTTAAAATCCTGAAAGGATCCGCGATTGAGCTCAATATACCACTTAGCTGCAGAGCCAGTGAGAGTTCGCTGAAAAAGGCGAAGCCGAATTGAATCGTCAAGCCATGAATTGGATGAACACCAAAGGTGATAAGTCATGACATGGGCTTGTGGATCTTCATTAGCTTTACCATCAAATTTTGGACAGTCACCGGGAATTTTCGTTGGAACCGGAGGCCAATATGGGTTATGAAGAATAGGATCATTAGTCAATTTAGACACATCCGGTAATTCTAAAGTTGCTAAGAAAGGTAATTGAGGATTAAAGGACATCTAGGGCTGTTGTTGAGATGGAGCACCAGGGTTCCAACCAGCTGGCGGTTGCCCCCAAGGGCTTGGTCCGGACAGATTTGGCCCCATAGGATTTGGTCCATAGGGACTTGGGTTCTGCCCCCCAGCATTCCATGGATTACCAAACGGTCCTGCAGAAGCACCATATGGTTGCGAGTAAGTCTGATAAGGATTTGTCTGCAGTTGTTGGTAATTTTGATACGGGGCAAACAACGGTTGCCCTTGAGGTTGCTGGTGACCATAAGGTGGCTGGACTCCAAACTGAGTTTGAGAAACAGGCTGAGTTTGATATGTCTGTTGAGATTGAACTCCAGCTTGCACTTGAAAACCGGATGGGGTCTGGGGTCCAGCCTGGGGGAAAAAACCAGGTTGAGCAGTGCCAGGAGGATGTCCTGTTGGTTGGGCTATCTGGCCGGAAGGATAACCTTGTTGATATTGAGGTTGACCTCCCTGCCCAGAAGGTTGTACCTGTTGGGAAAGGAGTTGTTGTTGCCCAACTGAAGGTTGTCCCAACGGACCAGATGGCTGAGTGGGCTGGGCAGTTGGTTGGCCTGATTGGATTTGAGGCTGACCGACTTGCCCAGAAGGTTGACTATACTGGACGGTGGGCTGACCATGTGGTTGAACAGCTTGTCCAGATATTGGACCATACTAGATATTGGGTTGGTTTGGGTTAACGGATGATTGACCAATTTGTCCAGTAGGGTAACCTTGCTGGATACCAGGTTGGACTTGTTGAACAGACGGTTGACCTGATTTACCAGAAGGTTGAACATAAGACGAGAAAAACGGACCACCAGAAGCAAAAGGGTTTCCATGGAAGGACTGCCCTTGTTGGTCTTGAGGAGGTTCTCTGGTAGATTGCACAGACGACACTTGGCCACCATGAAAAGAGGTGGAACCCCAGTTAATTTCCAATGGAACTGATACCTCAACGATCGGTTGAGACGACAAATACTGATCGTATGGCCCCTCTGTTGGGACATTTGACGTAGGATCAAAGACTCCGAATAAAGAAGTCGAAGGACGACTAAAAATAGGAGTCGAAGCGGCTGCACATACCGTTGGAGCGGTTGTGATTGAGGTAACAGACACACTGCGATTTTGAGGAGTAAAAGGCTCCGTGGTGGGAAAAGTGTGTGGTGACCAGATAGAACCTGTGAAAGGAGTTCCAGAGGGCATAGTATCCCTTAATGCTTTATACCCTAGTGGTAGGTCGCCAGTAGTAGGAGTACTACTGATAGGTGTAGGGCCCGTTGTGGTGGGAATTTCACCGCTCGTCGCAACGGACTTGTCAGTCGTAGTAGGGGACAAGTCTTCCATGTCAGAGGAAGAAGTTGGGACTGAAACACGAGGAGAAGTATAGTCCCAAAAAGCGACACTATCCTCAAAAGGTTCCCAAACAGGGTTCCAATGAAACTCGTAAGTCTCGTCGCCGGGGGCACGAGAACTAATTGGTTGTATACTTGGAACCAGAGAAAGAGTTGCACTCACAACTGGTATCTCAGAAGACGAAATTGGTAATTCCGCCAGGATGAAACTTCAAAAAACCTAGGGAATCTACCAAGACAAAATCCCTACTCAAACTAACGCAAACAAAATCTAATCGGGTAAATGTTATCGTGGCCGAATAAATTTTAGGACGCAAAGACACAACTTGACCTTTTCATGTTTTAAGAGTCGAGAAAAGGACAAAAAGATGACTCTAGTCTCCTTCGAATGTTTAATGAGCACGAAGTGACAAGACGCTCACTGGCACCTTTTCTTTTAAGGAGTCCGAAAAGGATCAAAAGTGACTACTCTAGAGACTCTCGGCAAAGGGTTTACCAAACAATCCGTAAAACTGCTTATACACCTTGGCAATCAGATGAAAACCAAGGACTTCCCGTACTGCAGTCAAGCTTCCCGAATGCTGTGTTCAGTGCATTACGGCTTGTAAGGCGACAAACTCGGCTTCCTATGGATAAAGGATGATAACCTAGTGGGGTCTCCCTTTTATACGCGACGGTACGTGGGAGCTCAGTCCGTACTGGTACTTATTGTCTCTCAGGAGGAATCACCCAACCATCAGTGAGGCAATAGTTACCATGTTTTACGACGCCGGAACACGTCTCTAGCCTAGACCTCTAGAATATGTGTGTTAGGTTCCAATGCGTTGTTAGATTCATTCGGTTTATTTTACAGTTGATCTTCAATTAAGTTTCAGTTTTTGGTCCTACCGTATGTGATCTCTCAAAACTTCCTAAATGCAGACTATATGCCAAAATTATATCATTTCGTTCAATGAATTCTAACTACAGGAGGGTTGAGATTTTCAAACAAACAAAATGAACAATAAACAAGCAACAAAGATCCTAATGCAGCTAATAACAAGAAATGAAACTTTTTCTTTTCTTTTCTTTTTAAAAGCAACAAATAACACTAAATGCTAACTAATATAATGCAAAAAGATCTTTTGTTTTTTCTTCTTTTAAAATGGCATAATGCATTTAAACAAATCTCAAGAGATATTAACAAGCATGAACAAACAAAATTCACTCAATGCAAAGAGAACCAAATCTGAAACACCAAGATGAACTGTTAAAACAAGGAAAAGCACAAAGACCTTCAATGAACCATGTGATCTAAGTTCAAATGAAGTCAAGCAAAATCCAAATAAGCTAGAAGTGAATTGCCCGAAGCACAGAATAACAAGCTTAAACAACTACTAGACGGGTGCGGAAAACAACCAAAAAGTTGACTGGATAATCAAACCAAAACTTCCCACAGAAGGCTCGACATGCAAAGCCACTAGGTACTCTAGGGCTAGGATACAAAATCGATAGAAATAAGCAAACAACTGAAGGATAAAAGTAACAACCAGTTAAACAGAGGTCCAACACACTCCCAAAAGTTGTAAAAGATATATAAAGACAAAAATCTGAGTTTAAAGAGCTTCCAACAAACACACTGGCAAAATTCACAGGACTGGTGCGACTGTCAGCCTGCAACTTGTGCTATCAAGGAATTGGCGCGAGTTGCTGTGGTGCAACATGCGCCAACTGGCGCGACTGTCAGAGATAAAAACGCGCCAACACAGTTTGCTGGCCCAAAAAATAAATAAAGGAACTCAGGGTCTGGTCAACAGTATTGAGACAGATCGAACAGCAGAATACAACTTCAAAGCTGACCCAGAAAGCTCATTTATGCAAGCAAGCAAGAGAAAACTAACATGCAAGACAAACTCCAAGCCGTTCGGTTCATAAACCAAACCGGAGATCGACTGAAGTGGCGTTGATCTACTCCGCTAATGCAAAGCAATAGCGTTTCAAAGGCTGCCTTGCCGTGCTTCAGACTTCGTCCAAGGTTTATGAATCAAACAACAAATAGCTTCTCCCCAGTGGAGTCGCCAAATTGTTGGAGAGGTAAATCCCCTCTGCGGACAGAGGCGATCCCACTAGCCCAAAATGGGTCTAGCAACAATCAAATCACGCTACTATGCAAGTTCCTAGTTGCATACTGAAAGTGGATTACGAGAACCAACCTGGAGTCCAACGCTAATGTCGAAGAAGAGTTGATACTCCCGTTCCCTTGCTCCGGCAGGTCACAATCCTTGCGATCCCCACGTATGGATACCTGCACATGCAAAGAACGAAGCGAATACAAGCATAAAATCCACTAAAATACAACTATATTTCAGTCAGAAAGGAAATAAACCAAACATTATCATGATGAAAAATGAGATTGGAACCATAACAGTAGTCGTTTATTAATGAATAATCAACAGAGAAAGATACAACCAAGGTTCTGACGTTGAGCCTCTCCTCTGGTTGGGCGAGCAGCTATGTATGTCTTGCAATAGACCTTCTCTCTCTCAGACTTCCGGCAGCATAACCTCCCTATGCTTCAAGACTCTTACTATCACTCAAGACAAGCATAATCACAACTAGCATTACTCAAAAAACTAGCTTGTCTAATGCATGAGGATAGACTTTTATAGATGGAGAAGGGAGGAAGATACAATGCATCAGGACACCCATTGTGGATTGGCATTATCTCCGAAAAGCCACTGTGGATAGATGTCAAGGATAGATGATGACTCTCGACCTCTATCAGATAAACTTTATCCTCAAAAGACTTCGTGATCTGAAGGGAAAAAACATCTGGGCGCGCGTTTGTCAAAAATCATTACCAAACTTGGTTGGCGCGAGTGTTGTTCTGAGACAGAGTGCCAATGGTCGCACCCCCTTTTGAGGATCTCAGTGATTGGCGCAGGTAAGACATTGTGGACCCGCGCTAATGGGAAAAGGGCACTTTTCAGGGATATTTTGCAGAAGGTGTCTTCAGGGAACATGAAGTACATATTCAGGGGAACATAATGCAAGTGTTTTTAGGTTATGTCACTATTCACAGGTCCCGAAATGCGTCCTCCAATGTACGGAAACAGGGGTAACAGGGACGGTGACTAATGGTGACAAATTACTGTGTAACACTTGGATTCTTAAGAAAAACCCTCCAGTCTTCACTATCAATCCCTCTGTTTTTAAACCATTTTTCTCCATGCCTTGGCAACTCGGTGGCCTTAGCGATCATAGACTCCATTACTGTGAGCTTGATATCCCCAATTTCGGCCTCCATTCCATCGAAGGAACGTGCGAATGTCTTGGTTACCTCTTTGTGGAAACTGCTAAACTTCTCAATGAACTGCAGCCATTGTCTTCTTTGCAGCAGCTCCCTAGTTTGTGGGTACCCTTCTAGGAATTGCTTCCCTGCTGGCTCTGTTTGAACAATTACCCCCATGCTGAAGGATGCTTCGCCTTGAAGATTGGTTACCTTGACAGGAAAATGGGACTGGTGGGGTTTGCTAACTGGCAGAAAGATGGAGTGATGGTGAACGAATAGAGGAGTGTAGGAATAGGGAAGAATGGATGGGTTATCAAGAGGATTATGGAAATGGATTCAACCATTGGGCGCATTCAAACTTATGATTTGGTAATTAAGTTGGCATATTTGGCGCAAGGTCATGATATGACTTCTAGAGTGGTGGCATATGATATTTTGTTAAACGGCCATTACCCTTAGGTTATAATGATTGCACTTTAGTACTATATTTTCTTATTCATACATGCCATATATCTTTCCCTATTGTTAAATTAAAGCAACACGTACCTTTAATTTTTTGTTGCTAACCTCATTTGTTGTCCTTTGATCTTCTACAGGTGCATTGTTGTCAACTGTCCTTTAATCTAGATCACCAAGCATTCTTGTAGTCTTTAAAATTATTAGGCTACAGAAATTCGTTTGGCTACGGAAACTTGTCCAAGCTACAAAAAGTTGGACGAGCTGCGGAAAGTTGTTGTTTCTGCAGCTAAAGAGAAAGAATACTTTAGTAGATGAGCTTTATTATATATTTTTTGAAAAAAAAAAAATTAAAGTGCCAATAAATTGGTTTTCACTTTAAATTTTATGTATAAACATGCCAACAACATGTTGGTTTTCATGTTTATACAGATATATATATATATATATATATATACACATATAATTTATTTATTATATTTTGTTATATATATTTTTTTATTTTTTCCTCCTTTTTTTTTTTTAACAAATTGAATGAAAATTTCTAAGGTGGAAAAGAAGAATAATTCTTCTTTACCATCTTTAGTTCTGAATTATCTTGAAATATTTTGACAAATTCCTCTCTTGTTAATGGTTTCTGATAAAGCTTGAGTCGATGTCCTTTTACTAATAGAGGAGTTCTTTCTTCATCAATAGCTCTTATTCTAACTGCACCATTATCAAAGATATTCTCAACTTCATAAGGTCCAAGCCAATGGGTTTGGAATTTCACTTGAAAAATTTTGAATTTTGAATTAAAGAGCAAAGCCCAATCTCGCGGATGAAACTTCCTCTCTTTAATATACTTATCATGTCATCTTGACCTTTGTTGTTGCACTAAGTTGGTCCTCTGAAAGGCTTCTTGTATGATCTCATCGAGCTCATTTAGTTGTGTCATCCTTTGCTTCTGGGCTTCTGACAAGTCAAGATCTAACTGGACTGATGTCTTATAGGTCTGGATCTGGAACTCTATTGGAAGTAAGACTTGCTTTCCATAAACAAGTTCATAGGGAGTATGTCTTGTGGTGTTCCTCCATGTAGTCCTATAGGCCCATAACGCTTCTGGAAGTTTTTCCACCTAGTCTTTCCTGTGTAGATGTACAGTCTTTGTAAGGATAACTTCAATCACTTTATTTGTGGACTCAACTTGTCCATTGGCTTGTGGATGATATGGAGTTGACTTCCGATGTTTTATCTTGTATTGGTCCACAAGCTTCTGCACTAGTCTAGATGTGAACTGTGTCCCTTGATCTGTTACAATTTCTCTTGGCACACCAAAGCGAGTAAAAATATCCTCAAAAATAAATGAAACTACAATATTTTCAGTAGCAAAAGGAAGTGCTTTAGCTTCTACCCATTTAGTGACATAATCAGTACATACCAAAATATACTTATTTTGCTTTGAAGGTGGACTGATTGGTCCAACAAAATCTAGTGCCCATTTTTCAAATGGTTCGATAAGTACCTGTGGTTGCAATGGCATCTCATTTGAAAGAGTAGGTTTGCCCATTCTCTGACAATTGTCGCATCTCTTAACATATTCCTTGGTGTCCCTGAAAATTGAAGGCCAATAATATCCTAAAAGCAAGATTTTGTAAGCGGTTCTTCTGTCAGAAAAATGTCCTCCACATGGCTCATCATGACAAGCTTTTAGTATCTCTGGTATTTCGTCCTCCCAAACACATATTCTGATGATGAGGTCTAGTCCTATCTTATACAATTCTTCATTTATCCATGAGTAGGATGTGCTATTGTGGACTATTCTTCTTTTTTCTTTGGGGGTTAAATGAAATGGAATTTTTCCTGTGGCCAAATAATTAGCAATATATGCATACCAAGGTGATTTAGTAGATACTGCAAAAAGATATTCATCAGGAAATTTATCATCTAGAGGTGATCACTATTTTCATTTTGTATTCTAGATAGAAAATAGGCAATTGTGTTTTGTTTTCCTGGCCTATCTAGAATGGTTATGTTAAATTCTTGTAAAAGTAGGAGCCATCTGGTTATTCTTCCATTAGTGACCAGTTTATTCATTAAGTATCTAATGGCAGAATGGTCTGTGTGGACAAAAGTTTCATAGCCAGTTATATAATGTTTAAACTTATTAATGGCATGAATCACAGCTAAGAACTCCTTCTCGGTTACAATATAATTTAACTCTGCAGGGGTTAAATTTTTACTGGTATAATAAATGGCATAAGGAGTGAGATCTTTTTGTCCCAAAATAGCTCCTAAGGCTGAATCTGAAGCATCTGTTGAGATATGGAAAGGTAATTTCCAGTTAGGTCCTTTTAAGATGGGTGCTTCAGAAATTCTCTTTTTCAATGTTTCAAAGGCAACTTGACATTCAGTATCCCAACTGAATTCACAGTCTTTCGTAAGTAGTTTAAAGAGTGGAGATGCAATCTTTGTGAAGTTTTCTATAAATCTTCTATAATATCCGGTAAAACCGAGAAAACTTCTAACGTCCTTTTGACAACTTGGCACTGATAACTTGGAAATGACTTCTACCTTAGATGAGTCTACCTTAATTCCATCTCCAGAAATATGGTGACCTAAAACAATTCCTTCGTTAAACATCATGAAACATTTTTCATGGCTTAATGAGAGGTTTGTTTCTTGACATATTATTAAAACTTTCTCCAAGTTCCCTAGTGCTTCGTTGAAAGAATCCCCATAGACTATGAAATCATCCATGTATACCTCCACACAATCATGGATAAGGTCAGAGAAAATGCCAAGGACTACCCTTTGGAATGTTGCAGGAGCATTACATAACCCAAAGGGAAGTACTCGGTAAGCATAAGTTCCCCATGGACAAGTGAATGTGGTTTTATCCTGATCTTCAAGGGCCACCTGAATCTGGTTGTATCCACTAAACCCATCCAGGAAGGAAAAATATCTTTTTCCTGCTAGAGTGTCTAAGACCTGATCTATGAAAGGTAGGGGAAAGTGGTATTTTAATGTTGCTTTATTCAATTCCCTGTAATCGATGCATACTCTCCATTTTCAATTTTTTTTAGGGACGATTACTAGGGGTGAAACCCACTGACTATCAGATATTGGATAAATGAAATTTACATTCAATAATTTCTGCAATTCTTCTTTAACAATTTCTTTTAGATTTGGGTTCATTCTTCGTTAAGGTTGTCTACCTGGTCTTACATTTTTTTCAATGTAGATATGATGTATGCAAGTTTTAGGATCAATCCCTCTCATGTCAGTATATTCCCATGCAAAAGCATAAGAATGTTTCTGTTAAATTTCTATCAATTGTTTCTTTTGAATGTCTTCCAAGTTTTCGTTGATATTTAAGGTTTTTCTTGGAAATATTTCTATCGAGGAATTCCCAAATTTCTCCATGGACAACAATGATACTTGTTTAGAGGAGAGATATTCATTTCGACTATGCTCATAATGTGAGGAAGATTCATTATTTTCTAACAAGTTTAAAAGTTTGTCTTCCTCTTTTACTTGTTCAGTGACAAAAATAGGTTGGATGTCTTCTCCATCTTCTATCCATTCTTCATTTTTTGTATCTATTGTTGTTCTTGCAGGGGGTATAATGTAAATTTATTTGTAGAATTTCCATCTGAGATAAACATATCTCCTGACCTACAGCCGATGAAAGCATCTGTTGTGGCTAACCAAGGTCTTCCTAGAATTAAGGGATGTCCTCCTAGATTGCTCTTGGGTGTTAAGACCATGAAATCAACAGGATATTCCCAAGAATCTAAGGATACACAAACATCCTCTAACACACCATCTGGTTTAATAACAGATCTATCTGCTAATTGCAACAAAGTTGGTGTGTATTGAAGATTAGGAAGCCTAAGTGTATCCATCACCTGTTTGCTCATTATGTTTATAGCCACTCCTAGGTCAATCAGTGTGTTTGGTATTTCAGTTCCATTGATGTGAATTTTTACAATGGGGCTTCCTGGGTCTAGATACTTTTGGATTATCATTTTTCCCATCATAATGTCTGCAATTTTTTCGACTAATTTAATTTTTTTTATATCTTTTCTTTTTCTTCCTGATCGTTGTGTACTTAATTCCTTAATTGTTTTTGAAAAAATTGGTATTTATTTTATGGCTTGCAATAAAGGAATCTTAATACAGACATTTCTCAATTCGTCCATCATATTATAATCAAGCAAGATAATTTGTTTCTCTACTCCTTCATCGATTTTTAATCTTTCTGGGAAAGGTGGCTTAACTGATATTGAAGGTTGTTCTATGATAGGAGTATTTATTGGAATTTCTTCTGTTTGTCTAGTTTCTTTTTGTGGAAGAGAGGTCTCTCCTTCTTCTGACTGATTCTTATGTTTTTGAAGATCCGATTTTGTTTTCTGAATGACAACGGGAGGGTTTTTTGGTAATACCCTTCCAAACCTCAATTGAACATTGTTTAGGTCTAGTGGGGTTATTACATAAGTTTGAGGATTCTGACCCTCCATGTTGTATACTGGTTGTTGTGGTACTTTATTATTAGGATTTGGAAGTGGTTGAGTGGGTAGTTGATTTGATTTTTGTGGAAATGGTAGGGAAAGTTGTAGATTTTGACTCTGTACTGGGACTTGTGGTAATTGATTAGTTTGAGGAATTTGATTGGATGGGGTTAAGAATTGTGGTGGAATATAGGATGGCGAGTATTGTTGATATTGAGCATAGGCTCCATAAGGATTTTTCCATCCTTGATTCCAAGGTTGTGATTGTGGCAGAGCCCAAGACTGCCAAGTTGGATTCTAATTACTTTGTGAAGATTGGGCAAATTGTTGTGGTCTAAATCCTTGTGGTTGATTTGGTTGGGGGTTTTGCCATGGTCTTTTAGCTAAAACATAGAGAGGGTCTATTGGTTCTGAGATTCCTTCATCATTGAATACAGCCTTGAGACCTGGTAAGGATGGACATTCCTTTGTATCATGATTATCCGCACATATGACACAGGTTTCTATGACTTTTGAGTCTAAGGGACATTCTTTCATAGCATATTTCTTCCGAAATTTGGGACAGAAGATAGATAATGCAGAATTTTCAGAATTTTGCTTGTTCTGTATTTTAAGGGTGTCTATTTGTTCACTTAAGCTCCCTAAAATATATGTCTTAAAGGTATCAAGTAGGTTCCCTATTTCTGCCCTACTAATTGTTCCAGTTGTAGACTTGTTTATTCTTGATAAGAGAGGGTCTCTAGGACTCTTTCCAACTCTTGCTTTGCCCCTTGAGATATGTACACACAAATCACAAATATCTGAAAATGGGAGTTGGGAGATATCTCCTTTCCCTGTCAAGTTAAGTAGATCGATCCATTCATCTTTAACAGCTCTGAGTAAAAGAGCTTTTAAGGTTTCTTCATCCAAATTATCCATTTTTTCTCTTTTAACATTATAAACAAATCTTTCTACTAAGTCTTCAAGATTCTCATCTTCTTTCTGTGTCATCTTGAAGACTTCATCCTTAAGGTTGCTAGGCATACAATAGTCTCTGTACTTTCCCAAGAAAGCCTCCTTCATCTATGCCCATGTTGCTATAGAATGCACTCCCAAACTCATAAACCATTTTAATGTTGAGTCTTTTAATGTGGCAGGGAATAATTTCAACTTTTGAGCATCATGCAGATAGTCATATGATCTGCACAATACTTCAAATTCAAAGAGAAATGTCTCCAGATCCTCGTTTCTTTTCCCATGGAAATTAGGAAGAATCGAGGGTGATATATTTTTCATTGTGAGGGTTGTATCCTCATCAAGGATAAGGAATCCTAAAAGATCTTGATTCCCCATGCCTCTACCCCCTTGTCTACCTCTACCTCTTCCTCTCCCTATGCCTCCAACCATATCCTCTTCACCATGGACATTATGTACTTCTCCTTCTTCTTCAGCCATGATAGATTCTTCGAAACTAAGATAGTGTTCTTCTAATCTTTTTGGTTCCTCTATCAATGGTTGTTCAAAATAAGTTTCCAATCCCTCCTCTTCACTAGGAATTTCTAATTCTTCTCCCTCAATTTGTTCACTAGTGGAGGACAGAAAGATTACTCCTGTGGTTGGGGATGTAGGATTTTCTTCAATTACAGCCTTAGTAGAGGAAGTAGGCAAAGTTTTGGATTGAATTTCTGATCTTGAGACTTCAGGAAGTCTTTGTCGTCCCCTAAATGGAATTTGGGTTTGAGTAGGTGGTGTCGAATCTCGAAATCGTGGTGGAGTGAGTGGATTTGTGGGAATTAAACTTCTTCCTCATCCTACAAATCTACCTCTAGAGTCTCTATCCCTATGCATGTCATGTTTTTAAATTAATGATGGTTTTGTTTGTTGTTTTTTTTTATGGCTTCTAATTATACTTCCCCGGCAACGACGCCAAAATGTTTGGTCAATTCAATGTCCTTGAATTGGCAATCATAAATTGTCAACCAGGGTGCGTAGACTAACGAAGTATAGGTGCACAATATGTGCTTAGAAGCTATCTTAGTATGTCGTTATGTATTTGTCACAATCTAGTCTGAGGGTGGAGGTGATGTTGTTAGTTGAACTAATGTTGTCATTCTTAAGGATAAGTTTCCTAGGAATCAATCGTTGTTCAATCAGTTTGTGGATGATGTGAGGGTGGTTTTACTTATGTTAAGTTGTTTGGAGTTTGATTTTAAACCTCTTGCTGCAGCTCCTAATCTTCTAAGTGTAAAATAGAATCTTACTCTAGCATCTATGAAGGAATTACTTTTGAACTCAATTGTTTTAGGAGAAGTCTTCTCACTTGTTCAATTTTTGTTCAAGCACTGTAATCCAAGCAACATTTTTGAATTGAACACACTCAATTATGTTGGATAATAAGCAAAGAAAATAACTGTGCAGTACCAGGTATAAAGCAAAGTAAACAGCAGTCTAATCTAGGTATAAAGCAAAGTAGAATTCTTATGCAGGTAACGATTTGAAATCATTATACAGCATATTCACACAAAACAGAGTAATTGAATAATTGAAAGAAATCAGATTGCATTCGATCAAAACCTGACACTGATTGCAGGGGCCCTCCACATAGTAGTTCAGAGATTTAAACCAATACAATACTTGCACATAAAAACCAAATTCATTCACACGGAAATCATAAATTGTTCAAAAAACATTTCATACGACGCGCACCCAAATACTAGTGCGGCCATTGAATTTATAACATGTCTTTTGCATAACTGTATGAGAATTCTAAGCCTAATATCTCTTAACCCTATCTAATCTTATATCGTGAAACCATCGTTTTTCTATTTCGAAAGCAAAACGATAAGGTTTCAGCTTATCTCGGCTTTGTGCTGCGTTAATTTGACAGTTGACTTGGGGTTTGACCGCGATCTCCTGTGCCACCTTTGGAAAATGGTTTCGAGTGAATAGGAAGGTATTCATGAGGGAATCACCTTCTATCCATCCACACCTTTCGTTACTGAACTAGAGCTCTGAAACCTCGCGAACAATGAAGGCAGCTACGGAATCCTGGACTAGCTGCGGAAACACGTCAATTTGGTAGCTAATTGCAACTTTAATTAAAACAATAGGGTATTCAACTGAATATGAACAAGAAAACATACTAATGCATACCTTCATCAAAACCTTGGAGATATGGCTTTATTAAGTGGTGCATATATATGAAAAAGAGAGGATTATTGGGCAAAAAGGATGTCATGGTAGGGCAATCTTCAGACTCTACACTCCATTCTACCCCATCTAACTTAAGTTGTAGCACACCTTGAGTGAGACTCCTTGCCCCTCTAGGTAAGGTGAAAATGTCGGCATTGTCCTAGAATACAATGGAGCCTTGTTGGCGCCTTGTGCCTGAACCCAGGGTCTCTTCCCTGTTGTCATTTTTGTGCCAACAACTCCCCGTTGACCAGATCAACTCTCTACCTCAGAACAATCAGTAGATTCTCCACCAATTTTGTAAGCCTCTCCAACAATTGATTCATTTGTTCCTAATATTTCTCAAGATTTTTCACCTTACAGTGTTCCATTGCCACTCCTTGAGACCAAATTATACCGTGGGTGACACCATTTATATAACACTTCCCCACAACACTTATAATTACTTGTTGTGTGTGTGCCCTTATATCATCATTTCCAAGAGGAGTCATCATGTCCAATTACTAAATTCACCATCCAAGGAGAATTAATTCTAAATCTTAGAATCCATGTCACTAGTGTTGTGTATATACTCTATTAATTATTTTAGGTGATAATCCATACAGGTAGGAAGGGAATTTAATTTGTTTATGAGGTGATTTTCACACTTCCTCCTGTCTAACATAGCTCGCACCTGTAACCACCATATAAAACTTTGAGTGCATTCGATTTGTTGACACTTGCCTTTCAAAATGTTTCCAAGAGTTGACCAACTGTGTATATTAATCTCAGCTTATGGGAGGTGCGAAAGCGCTGAAATTCCGCTCTTTGAGGTGCTAAGCTTTTGAACTTCCTTGACAATCTTAAATGTTGGCTAATAGTGCTAGTCCACCAATCTTATCTCCCACCATGTGTGCCACAAGAATTTACAAAAATGTTTCCAAGTTTTTTGTCATCACAATACTCCCAACTAATCATGGTAATGGGATATATAGGATATGGTTTTGATCCTGCTCTGGTTTCCCTTGGTCCAATGTGACTCCT
Organism: Pinus tabuliformis; assembly: GCA_031772625.1. NCBI lineage: Eukaryota > Viridiplantae > Streptophyta > Pinopsida > Pinales > Pinaceae > Pinus > Pinus tabuliformis. The sequence goes on along the minus strand of CM062808.1, from coordinate 307,663,118 downwards.
TTGTTAGCTAAAGCATCAACCTTGGTATTCAAATTCATATAAACATGAAAGAATTCAATATTCTCAAAATGTTTGATTTGTAGAACTATTTTGTGCAGAATGGGAGTAAGGGAGGAAATAAGAATGTCCTTAGCTTGATTTATTTGCCTAATCATGATCATTGAATCACTGAAGGCCAATAGCCTTCGTATCCTTTTTGCTTTTTTCTTTTTTTTTTGAGTCCTTGTCATAAAGCCAAGTATTTTGTTTAGTTGTCGATTGAGAAACACAATTCCCAAGCATATTGTGGCTCATTTTTATCATCGGGGTGAAGAATAACCCCTCCCACTCTTGCCAACCCAGGATTTCCCTTCGAGGCTCCATCAGAGAAGAGAGACAAGTTCCCTTTGCTTAAATTCCATTTGAGAAATTTAATTGGATATTTATTTATGCAGAACTTTTGGAAAGTAGGTCAGGAATTGAAGTTGCTAGCAAGATTTGGAATCTTACCAATTTCTATCCATTCCTATTCACCTAGAGTTAAATCCTCATGATCAGAGCTTTTATATCTTCAAACTATAATGGTTTCAAATAATAAATTTAATGCTTTTTTTGCTTATGAGGGAGAGGTCATATAGTCTCCTTTAAATATTGCACTATTTTTAACTAGCCATGCTGACCAACATAAATATTTTGGGAGGGTCACCCAACATCATGTTGATAATGAAGATGCTTCCTTGGCCAAGGTAGCTTCCTGCTCCAATATTCAAACATTTCCTTCCAATTTTCAAAAATGTTCTCAATATTATATATATTTTCCTAAGCTTTCTTCCACATTTCTAGAGTGAATGAATATTTCCTAAAAAGGTGTGGAATATCTTCCTCTACTTCCTTGCATTGGACACACTATGATAGCCCCTGTATGTTTCTCTTTATGAGATTCTCTATAGTCAATATCTTTTCATGCGCCATTACCCATAAAATGGTAATAACTTTGGGAATGTGACAACCCCATGCTAATTCCCTCTCATTGTAAATAAATCATATATTTTTTATTATAATTAATAGGCTTTATAACTGGGACACAAATTCTAGAGTTTGAGGAAGGAGGTTTCTTGGGATTCAAAGGAAGATTGATTTGTTTCAGATAGTTTTTTGGATCCATCGCATTTATGAAAATTTAATGATCGACATTTCAAACCCACAACTTGTTCCATGACATCCATTGAAGGTTGGTTGGTGTGCCTTAAATGGATTGGTTTTCCAAATTAATTGAGCTAGAGAGAAGGGAAACATAACCATGACTACCTTGGATAAACCTACACGGTAGAAAGGATGAAATTTAATAGGGGATGGACTACATTGGCAATTGGGAAAATAGAGAAGTCAACCAACAAGAAGTAGGATGAAAGGAAGTGTTGATACACAGTGTCCCCTGCACCACGCAGGACAGAACCACCGTGGATGAGAAGGAGAGGGTGATGACAATGTCTTCCCATGCAACAAAAGATAATTTCAATGACCTAAGGAAATACAAGCGTCCTTGAGGAATAAGGGAGGACACCCCCATGCATGGGAAGTAAGATAGCATATGCATAGAGAGCACTCTCACACACCGAGGGGGGGAAACGATTTTGATACACATAGAACAAGAGGAGATAGGATAGTGCACTAGAGAAAGAAGAATTCATAGCACAGGAAGGAAGAGAAGCAAAAGGATTTGTGTTGTTATAATAACACAGGGAGAAGAGTCTTCCTTTTTTTGAGCATTGGGAGGTGGAATAATAGCTCTTGTGTGAGGAAAATAATCTTTGGATTCCTTGTAATATTGAAGGGTGGAGATTGCTTTCTCTATATTCCCTTAACTACTTGGGTGGAGGCCTACTCCTTGGATTCCTGATGGGAGAAATTTTTTAGCCCCCCTCTGATTGTTCTCCCGGTTTCATAGTGGGATTTGGACTCCCTTTTTGTTTTGAGGGTGGAGGCACAGCCTATGGATTCCCTTATTGATTTGAGGGTGGAGACACAACCTCTAGATTCCCTTATTGATTTAAGGGTGGAGGTATTAACGTTTATATTCCCTTGTTGATTTGAGGGTGGAGGCACAACCTCTGGATTCCATTGTTGATTTGAGGGTGGAAGTATTAATTTTTGGACTCCCTTGTTGATTTGAGGGTGGAGGCACCACCTCTAGATTCCCTTGTTGATTTGAGGGTGGAGGTATTAACCTCTAAATTCCCTTGTTGATTTGAGGGTGGAGGCACCGCCTCTGGATTCCCTTGTTGATTTAAGTGTGGAGGTATTAACCTCCAAACTCCCCTATTATTTTTAGGGTGGAGGCATAACCTCTGGATTCCCTTGTTGATTTTAGGGTGGAGGCATAGCCTCTGAATTCCCTTGCTAGTTTGAAGGGTGGAGGTGGTGGACCTTTTGATTCCCTATGAGATATTGACTGCATGAAGTAGTTGAAGGGTGGAGGTGGATGGTTTCCTAGAGTCCCTGCTTCAATTGTTGGATTTGGTTGATCCCATAAGCACTCATACTCAAGCTCTAGAATTTGCCTCAAGGGTGACTACTGTAGGAAAGACTTGATTGCAGTGTGTCTAAGGTTGGGTGGAGAGTTGAGAAATTTATCAAAGATAAGTGTATGATCATGACTCTCATTTATGAATGCCTTGTGCTTGTTTAATGTGTTGTTTTATCATGGATTGTAATGCTGAGGAATAAGGTGTTCCTATCAAAATGAGCATCCTTGTTTAAAGGCAAGGATATGGGATGGTTCAAGTCATGTATTGGTCTTAGGCCTGTACTCATATGAATTTAGTGTGTTAGTTCAATGCATGTGTTATGTGGTGAATTGTGATTGTTTTCCTACTGGAGGAATATCATCTTCATGTGTATCTTCTAGGTGAATGGAAAGGGTTCTTGTATGCATTCATGGGCTGGTTTTTTTTTCATCATAGGCTTATGAGGCCTGTAGATTTCAAAAATGTGTGGGCCTAACATTTATCGAATGGGCTACAAGGAAATTTAAATCACGGATATTTGTGTATGAGTTATGAAATTGCAAGGAAATGGTTAATAAGCCTGATGAGCACCAGTATTGTAGCAAGGATGCTGCAACTCCTAGGGCTACCAACTTTACTCTATCAACCCGGGGTTCATACAAACTTGGAGGTAACAGTGTTGTATACACAAATAGATGCAATGGGTCCACTCTTTTTCACTGTTGAGTTGGGGCGATAGACCACTAGGGTTTATCAAACCAGCCTTCTATTGATTATAATAAGTCTGATTACTAATTGAGAGAGGAGAATTTTACCCTAATTGAGAGAATTGAAATGCTACTTACTGTAGTAATGAAAGACTAAAAGAAATGCGTACGAAACACATAACTCATCTAACTATTTGTTGATATACCTTGCTTGCAAAAGAACTCTAATTTAACACATGTGAAGTCTTAACTAGCCTAAGCATGAATTATGATCTAACAAACACTTAACTGTTGTGTGCATGAATAAATATAAAGACCTTTTTCTTTTTATCTTTTTCTAAGAATATAAATGCTAATCCTTCTTGGTTGCATGGCAGGTGAGATAGGTGTGGAGGGAGATGAGTGCAATGGTTCAGATGGCTTGGGAGGCAAGCAGGGGTCTACTCCTAGCTTTAGTGATGCTTTTTTCACAATTCGGGCTCAAAACAGGCCACTACAGGTTTTCCTACAAGATGTCCTAGTTCACCTACAAGATCCCCTGTTTTCCTACAGGAACAGGCCGAAAGCATAGGGAGTGGTTTGAAAGGTGGTATGGAGCTTGGAGAAGGTGAGTAAGGAGGAAATAAGGCAAGGGAGTGGTAGGCACTCACTCAGAACTCAAACCAAAGCTTTACAATGGTTGGATTTGCTCAAGAAGCATGGAAAGTTTTCCTTGTAAAACGAGAATCCAAATTGAGAACTCAGTGGCTTCTGGCGATCATGGGTGGATATGGTTAGGTTGAGGCTGATGATATGAGGTCTTCCTGCAATGTAGAAACTCTTTCAACATACACATCATTGTTGGAATTTATCCATAAATTCATCTCAAAATGAGGGTTACTAAAATAAAAGAAAACATAATTTTCATCATTTATTTTCCAACTCTATGCATGGGAATGCTTGAAACCATTATGAAAGAAACATGAAATATAATGCAAGACCTAAGATATCAGAAATTTCAATTGCAATCTATCTTCTAAAACTGAAAGATGATGACCTAATTAGTAGAAAAACCCTAAATTTCATAAGAAACCAGAATTTTATCTTTTTGGGCTGAATGGGAATTGTTCCTCAAGCCATGGTCCCTAGAAGGGAGGAATGAGGTAAGATCCACCTGTTATCAGCCTTTTTTGAATATTTTCTTATCTCTATAATGCTATTGTTAGAGCTATTCACAAATGGAAGCAAACTAATCAAATCTACCAATACTTGCAATTTAACAACACCAAAATCAATTTAACAACTAACTATGAGATAACCTAAGCATACAAGTATAGTAAGAGGAACCTCTGCTACTAGGGTTGGGCCCTAACCCAAGAGCTTCAGCCCTCTGAGTCAACTTAGTGTTGGATCAAGGGAATGCTGCTCATTTTCATTAACATATCAAAAAAATACATAACAGTGTTTGGTCACAATCCTTCAACTTGAAAACTGCTTAGTTATTTTGCACAAAAAATCTTAATCCTAATGAGGCTCTAGGCCTCTTTATTTATACAACTGAAGTTTCCAACAACTTCCTTAAATATAGGGAGGCTTGGCTCCCAATCTTGAGATTAACTAGTTCTTAGTTGTCATTGGCTTGGCTGCCAATGATCCTCATGACTTGGTTGCTTGCAACTTCAAGCTGATGTGATTTGATTGAGGGATCTTCCAGTGAGTGAGGAGTTAAGGAGGGAGATCTTATCTCCTATAATCTCGCATTCTTGTCTCATTCAAGCTCTTGCACCCTAATTAGCCCCAATTTTCTCCCAAAACCTGCAATCAATGCTCATTAGACCACTAGACATGACATATTGCTTTTACTCATCTCATTAAGCAAAATATAATTAAAAAATGTAAATAATTATGAGAAGAGTTGATTTTAGTGAGTTGGAGGTGCATTAAGGTCAATTTATTTTACCTATTGATGAGCCTCATCATCACCCCCTACTGAAAGTGTTGCTCATCCTCTTAGCAACTCAATCTATGTCCATGTCCTTCATTGCTTTGGTGGCTTCCCTGACATTCCATGCTTTTTTTGTAGTCTCTTCCTCCTGTGAATAAAACCCTACATTCTTCTTTATCTCCTCCCACTACTTTATTTCTTATTCTTCTTTTCTTCCTTCCAACATACCTAAAAGAAATGGTGGACTGAGCTTCAAGCCAATCCAATTGACTTTGAGTCTTTTTAATGCTTGCTTATACATTGGGGTTCTATTTAGTGCCTCCCTCATTCTATTAGGAGAATGATATTATCTGATTTTTAGGCTATAAGGTAAGGTGTTCCATCTCCTTTGGCAGGCTTGCTGACTGTCATCTCCTAGCAATCTTAGCATGTCTTCAAAATGTGTGACTTCATGTTCTTGTACAGCAAGGTACCTTGGTGCAAGCTTGGGATCATTTGCAATGAGGTTGTGAGTGTTGATGACAGCCATTGGGTTAGACTATTTTGCTCTGATCATAAGGGGTTCTACTTCTTCTTTTGCCAATACATTTTTCATTTATGTAGCTCTGGCCTCCTCATGATTCATCCAAGATTCCAAGGCCATTAATTGTAAATCCCCTAGCTTTGGATTTGGGTCCCACACATTTAAATCTGTCAAAGCTAAATTGTGTAGGTAGAACTCAGATATCTTTGCTCTATCCTTCGAGGTGCTTTGATCATAAAGGTCAATGAATTGTCTGTAGTCTTGGAAAAGCATAGTTCTTCTTTGTGCTAGGGTCTTTATCTGGAATTATAGCCATTGTTCCTTAAGGTATAATGCATATGACTTTGTCAGCAACCTGCACTGGATTTCCTCCATGGATAAACTGGTCATAGTTGCTAATTGGCCTTCCTTTTCTTGTAGTTTCTTCCTTAGCCATGTATTCTCAGTCTCTCACTGAGATTTGATTATTGCTTCTCTGTCTCTCATGCTATTGAGTTCTCTACCCATCTCCTGCAATTTCTCTTCCATGTGGCCTACGTCCTCTACCCCTTTTGATTTAGAAATTTTCATCGACCTGTGTGTCCTTGCCCTCTCTTTTTCAAGTTCAAATAATAGAGGAATGGAAAACTTTTGTGGTATCACCCTACTTCCTTCAATGAATCTGTAGTAGGAGCTTAGGTTTAGCTGTGGGCTAGGTTCCTTTAGTTCTTGGGCCTCTTTCTTTGTTTCTTCTTGAGTAATCTTTTTGTGTTTCCTATAGGTTTGACAGGGTTTCCTATAGAATTGTCTCTGATTCTTGTAGGTCTAACTCTGTCTCCAGTAGGAGACATTTTCCTTTTATTGAGGCTGACCTAATGACAAGCCTCCTAACATAGGTGACTGGAGACTTGGGAGAAGCTTGTTTTGATGTTCCTTCTCCTTCCTTTTTCCCTAGAGGGATTGCTTTCTCTTTTTGTTTTGGTGAGTCCTCTATGACAATTGGAGATTTGGTAGGGGTTTGAGGTCTCCCTTGTCTAATATTGGTGCTCTTTCTTATCCTGAAGTAAAGTGGAGTTTGTATTTGTCTCTTTCCCTTTGATTTGATAGGTGTATTTAGGGCAGTTAGATCAGTTACTACCTCTTTTCTGTATGCTCTGGAGACACTCTTGGTGATTCTTCTTCTTCACTACTCTGAGTTGGATACTTTTGTTCATCCTTCTTTCCTTCATCCTCTTTTCCACTTTATTTTTCATCCTCTTCTTTGTCTCCTTTTTTCCTATTCTGTCTCTTCCTCTTCTTTTTCATTCTTCTCATATGTTTCTTCTTTTTCTTCCTCCTCTGTTTCTTCTTCATTTTCCTCCTTTGTTTCTTCTTCATTTTCCTCCTCTGTTTCTTCTTCTCCCTCACTAGCAGTAGGGCTTTTGTCATACTCAATGGCTTGAATTTCTCCTTCTTCCTGCATGTCTGCAAATGTTTTCCATGCAATAGGAATTCTTAAGTTGTCTAGAGCATCTTCAAGGATGAGTTTGATTAACCCATGATGGGCTAATTGTTGATGTTTTCCCTCTTGTGACTTGATGCTCATGTCTATCATGGATTGTAATAGAAAATAGGGTATACTCAGTCTATTATGAGGAGGTGTGTTCTCTCCAAATCTCAGTTCTTGGAGGAGTCTAAAGTGGTATCCATACACTACACTGTATCTCCCTTCACACGAAATATATTTGATGATGTGGTAACTGACTTCATTCCAAGGGTATGGAATGCTCTCCCTTCTAACCCCATTTTTGTATTCAATTGGTACTTATCCTTCCAAAAAGAAACTTTTCTTTGCAAGGGTATTGTTAGGCTTGTCCTCTTTTCTCCATTGTAACCCTAGGGGGAGTGTAGTTATCCTGCTTATAATCTCAGGGGTAATTTCCACTGACAAACCCTTCACCACAGTAGTGGCACTAGCTCTAGTGAGGGGTATGAGTGACATGGCAAATTCTCTGGCCACATCATCATCGTGTCCTCTCATCTTCTCAAAGAACCCCATCCATTGATACCTTTTGTTAGAGCCTAGATTTACCTCAAGCTGAAAAGGTAAGCTTCTAGGTCCACATCAAACCACGCTCAGCCTCGTAGCTAGCCTTACGAGGATAGGAGAGGGCTCTCTCCGAGTCAATCTCAAAAAAAATAATCGATGGGGCTTGAGATGACTGATTTGACAACTAATCTTAGGCTAGGTATGAAGTGCAAGGATTTGATTAGAGTTTTTGAGGGTTTTGTTGAAAAAATGGGAAAGGCAAATTTAGGTCTGGGGATGAGGCCTAGATTTTGCAGAGTTATGATTGGGGAAAGGAAGGCAATCGTTTTGATGCCTTGGATTGAATGAATGGATGTATCAGACTAGTGAGGGGCTAAGGAGGGAAAGAGGGTCTCAAGAGTCCTCCTCAAACAGATGAAAACATGTAAAATTAAACAAAACTTCAAGGCAGAGCACAACAGTCCAATGAATTCTACCTCAATCACTCATTTGTTTAATTTAGAAGCAAAGAGAAGGGAAATGGCATACATAAAACATCAGTGAACTTACAATTACTTAGATAAAAACACCATCAAAACACAGAGCCACATGGGTCCCAACAAGTGTTGCAAAACCCTGGTCTTTCCTTTGCCAAAAATGTAGAAATGAGAAGTACAATGAAGTGCCAAGCAATCCCAAGTGTCAAACCCTGAAAATGACTGAGAAATTACATGATATAGACAAGCCTAACTCCTTCCCATGCCTCTAGGGGTCTAGCTCATCATTCTAGGAGCTGTTTCAACCAATTCTAAACAGGGAACTGAAAACTAGGCAATCAAACGACTTGCCCCTATATGCTAGGAAACTGATTCATTCATTTAATTTTCACTTTTTAGTGAATGAATCCTCTAGAACAAGTAAAAATGTGCCAATATTACATCATGGTTATCAAATTACATCATGAAAGATCAAGAGTAACATAAAAAAGCAAAACTGGTCAAAACTGGGCGAATTTCTGAGCTGTACAGTGAAAAATAGGCAAAAATCCTCTATGCGCCGCGCCTGATTCTCTATGTGTTGCGCCACTTTGGAGCTGAATTTGAGGCCCTTCCTAGAGTCCAAATTGATCCCAAGATAGCTTGTTGGAAATCCCTGCCTGTCTACTTTCCAACCCAAGTGGAATTTATGAATTTGGATGTCATTTTCCCCTCCAAAACTTCAATCTCCCAAGACTGCTTCCTGTGTGTCAAAATAGGGGCAGTGAGGTCATTTTTTGAGTGTTTTTGGCCTCTTGAGGGCTCAAAACCTGCCCAAATTTCTTGGCCATGCACAAGAAACCACAATTTATCATGAAAAATCCAGAAATGCAAAGTTATTTGGGTTTTGAGCCCTCTAGCAAAAGCAAGTGCCACGTGGCGCGGCGCATAGGGAGGAAAACCCTGTTTTTTTAGTGCAAAAATTTTCAAAATGCAAAAATTGCTCCAAATTTCTTGAAATTTGGGTTGTAGGTCCCCAATCAAGTACCATGCTCAGCCAAAGAGGCTTCAGCCAAGATTTGGAGCCGATCATGCGTTTTTCGCCTCCTCAGTACCCTCCTAGTGTATGCAGTTCAGTGGTGCAATTACTATCTTGTTCATATGATGAATCTGTGTCCGTCATGGTGTTGCAATGTGTATGACAAGTGTATGTTTGATTGGTTGAAAATGAGAAATGAAGACTTGATGTCTTTGTCTCCAAGTGCCAAATATGCCAAAGGGAAATGAGGGACTGTGAGAAATATGGAACAGTGGGTATAATGGAGTGAGGGAAAGGGTATGGTTCAATCAAGTGAAGTTTGCAATGTGAGGACAGTCACTTGATTGTGTTTTAGGAATGCGAGGTTTGGGGATTTAGTAATTTTGCAAATGATATGGGAAAAAGAGAGTAATAGGGTATGGTAGGGTTTAGGGATAGGAAAATAGGACTTTAGAAATAAGTGATTTTGGGATGTAGAGGAACAGGGGATTTAATAGGGATGATGGGTTTAAGGTGAGGGGAAGAATCAACACGGTGAAGGGGAAAAGGAGTCTTTGGCACGAAGACACCAAAACACAACCCTAAGGAGCAGCTTTAAACAAAGTAATAAGGTTTGCAATTTGACATCACAAACTCTCATAATCCACTTCAATGAGCATCAAACATGTTAGTGACAATTTCATATACTTCTTGGAGCGAGAAGAACCAAGCGGATTGGAGTTTTTTTTAAACAAATGACAAAAATTTGAGTTCTGGCTCTATGCACCCCGCGTAACATGCCCAATGTGCCGCACCTCACCAATGCACCGCACCCTTGTTATTTTACACTGGAAATCAGAGCCCAATGTGCCACACCACCTGCCCCGTGCGTAGCACTTTTTCCAAAAGAATTTTGGAGGCCTTCCCGGTGTCCAAATCGGGCACAGGATAGCTCATTGGAAAGTTATTTGAGTATGGTTTCCAACCCAACTAGAATTTTTGAATTTGGAGTTCATTTTCCCTGTCAAAAATCTCCAAAGACTAGTCAAAATGTGCCAAATGAGGCTGCCTCAAGGCAGAGTGCTGTTACAGTCGACTTTTGAAGGTCTTTCTCAACTCCAAATTGAGCTCATGATAGCTCATTGGAAAGATATTTGTGTCTAGTTATCATTTGAATCATTAAGAAAGTCATTTGGCCAACCAATCTAGGAGAAAATTTTATTTTCCCAAGGTCACTTCAGAGGTGCATCAATTCTCCCGAGGCAACTGTATTTTTGACATTTCTCCTAAACCATGACACTTGTGTAAAAAGTGAAGGAGTTTTTTCTTCCTTGGCCTATTATGGACAAAAATCTCTCAGTTTTCCCAAATTCATCTTTTATTGCTTAGAAACATCATTTTAGTAAAACCTACCCCGATGTGTGGAACAGGGGATTTGTCGAAATGAAGGGAAATGAAGGAGATAAGGGGCTTCTAAATTCTTGAGAAAATTTTTGAAAGTAGGGAGGGATGTTAGGAAATAGGGGAAAGTGGAATTTCAAATATTGAGTGAGGGGAAGGGGTCCAAAAGGGAAAAACACAAGCCTAGCCTAGAAAATTGCCAAGTTGTAGCAAGAAACTAGGGTTTGTGGAAAAATGAGGAATTCAAGGGATCTCAGTGATGGGAAGTGTTCAATAAGGTAAATTAAGGATAGAGGAAGGTGTATGAACATCAGGATACAAGTTTTGCTGACAAGAGAAATTACCATCAAAACCCTAGGAGAGGGAAATGAACCTTACCTAGGCACCACTGAAGCATGAACAAGGTGTAAAATGACCCAGTGGAACTTGACATGATGATGACAACCCTCTGAATGATGGTACACTCAGCTGAATGGTGACATGGACCGACATTTTGACAACTTTGACAGGAGTAAAAGAAAACTCTAGACCTAATACCTAGTGACCAAATTTTGCTTAAAGACTCACTGAAATGACAAAATTTGACCTTAACACCTTAAAATCACTTTGTAAGATCATGTTTGATCACTGGAGGAAGGCTGCAAAGACTGACACTAACACCTTGTAAAAATTTCCACCACAGGAGGATGTTGGTGGATTCTTGCTGTGTTGGTGGGTTCTCTTTTATTGAAACCTCCTGTCATATTTCCCTAGTAATTCTTGAGGTTTGGGTGGATACAGTTCAAGACTTCTGGTAGGTGAGGAAGTTTTGGAGTTTAACCTTTATTGACATGCAATGCAATCTTTCTATCCTTATATGCACTGTGAATTCTTAATCGAATTGAGGATTTCTTCTTTTTAAATGGAAAATATAGGAGGTATGGCACCTACCTCACTTTGCTATGTTCTGGTGATGATAACCCTTGATTCGATTGCCTTTAGTGTCCACTGATAGCTCTGTATGATAATCTCCTTGTATCTTGTAGGTTTCTTGTAGGTTTCCTACTTGTTGTAGGTGCTGATTGTTCCCTGTAGGTGTTATTTCAGGGATGCTAAGAGTAACATCTTCGTTTGATGACTCCTCAAAATTACCTCTGCCTTCTTCGTATGGGAGTCAATGTTTATTTCTATTTATGGATGATTGTGTTGGGTGATGTGTTGGTTGGCCGAGCACGAGTACCTTCTTTTGGACCGTTGGTCCCACTACCAGTCCATCATATCACCTTTCCTTGTAATCATCTCCCACTCTTTTCCTCCGTAACTTAACCATTTTTGGATTCATTCCCTTTTTCCTTTGATTTTACCTTGCCACGTGTGTAGTGGTCTAACCCTTCACTTATAAAATCAACTCTCGCATTATTCCTACAATTTTAATCATATCATACTTATGAGGGAGTATTAGTAAGATGACATACCTATGGGTCCTTTGATTTTTTGATGATGCATGCTGGAGAGTGGTGCCAATTTGTTGTTCTTTTCGAGCTGCATATTTTCACTGTATATTTCCTTTTCTGATGCCTTGTTCCTTTTGATGATGTATAGGTGTTGGACCTTGTTGTTGCTGATCTTCTTGCTACTATTGAGCTCTGAAGGAACTTCCTCATCCTCGTAGTTCCTATGTTGAAGATGGCTACAGTCTCTCTGGTCTCTTTTGTGGGATAGGTTGCTACAGGATGTCCTATAGCTGCCTTTCCCTTAACTCTCGCATTTTTCCTCAGCTTTGAAGTAGAAGGGGTGTTGAAATGAGTGGAGAATGGGGTTATGGAATGGAAGGTGAGGGATGTTGCTCTTGGTATGCCTCCTCTTTCCCTTTTTTTTTTGAACTTCATTTCTTTGATGGACACAGGGGCGACATGGTTATGAAAGGTATTGGTTGTGGTGTGGTGAGGTAAATGGTTTTTTTCACATTCAAACACAGGCTTGTGTCACCACCTTTCCATTGGACTACTTTTCTTGTGGTTTTCAAGACCTCCTGTAATTCCTACAGGAAACTCCTGTAGTATTATAGGGAATCATGTAGAAAACACAGAACTGTTTGAAATTATCTGGAGTGGAGTACAGGTGGAAGACTAGGGGGGATAATGGAGGATATGATATCGGTGAAGTAAAACATAGATTTTGTATGTCCTGTTGTCCTCTATATGTTGTTCTTATCTTCCTCTTGCAAACATGCAAAACAGAATTTTCATATTTGTATCTTTTTCTCTTTTTTCTTTTTTTCTTTTTTTTGAGAAACAACTAGTTTGCCTCCAAGGAGGTTTTCATCCTAGTTTCCTGCCCTAGGTGCCTAAAAATAGGTTTTCACCCAAATATCTTTTATTCTTTTTTCTTTTTTCTTTTTTCTTTTATTGAACACTCTTGGGCCGCCTCAAGAGGTTTTCAACCCAACAGTGGTACTCAGGTGCCTCATGGAGGTTTTCACCTGAGTCTCTTTATTTACTTTTTTTTTTTCTTCAGGGACCTGATGGGGTGCAAGTTGAGACTTGCTCAACCACCATCACTGTCTTGCTGATACTATTGATGAATTCCTGCTTTGATAAGGTCTTTTTGTATATTTTTAATCTGTACCCATTAACAAGAAAAGGGATAGCCTCTGCATCAATGGTTTTTATTTGAACAGCACCATTATCATGACACTTTTATATTACATAAGACCCTAACCATCTAGTCCTTAACTTGCCTTTGAAATATTTGTACTAGGAATCATATAGCAAAGCCCAATCGCCTTCTTGAAATTGTTTGTCTTTCATATTCTTGTCATGCCATATTTTCCTTTGAACTTGAGTCACTTCTATGTGTAGGAGGGCCTGTGTCCTAAATTCATCTAATCCATTCAGCTGGAGAAATCTTTCTTGTTGTGCCATTGTGATATCTAGATCCAATTGTGTTTCCATCCTTAAAGTGTTGTATTCAAATTCAATGGACAGCAGGACTTCCTTCCCATAGATCAGCTCATAAGGAGTGAAGCAAGTGGTGGTCTTCTAGGTGTTATTGTAGGCCTAGGTGGCCTCAACTAATCTGTCTGCCCAATCCTTTCTGCTGCTACTAATCACTTTGGTCAAAATGCCTTCCAATGCTCGGTTGGTTACTTCCACTTGCCCATTAGCCTGTGGGTGGTAAGGGGTGGACTTTCTGTGCTTGATATTGTGTTGGCTTAACAGATTTTCAATCATGTGAGATGTAAATTGATTGCCTTGATCAGTGACCAACTCTCTAGGGTACCCAAACTTATAAAACACATTCTCCCTTAAGAATTCAACCACTTTTTCTTCTGTTGCTACTTTGATGGCTTTGGCTTCAACCCATTTTGTTAAGTAGTCAGTGCACACAATGATGTACTGCTTCTGTCTGGATGGAGGGTCAATGGGCCCGATGAAATCCATGCCCCACTTGTTAAATGGCTCGAAAGTCACTTGAGGTTGCAGAGGCATCTCATCCCTTGGGGTAGGTTTCCCATCCTTTGGCACCGATCACACTGGCTGGTATACCTCCTTACATCTTGGTGAAGAGTGGGCCAGTAATAACTAGCTTGTAGTACCTTGAATGTTGTTCTTTTGGCTGCAAAGTGACCTCCACAAGGCCCATCATGACAGGCCAGAAGGATGTCGAAGACTTCCTCCTCCCTGACACATCTTCTTAGAATTTGATCCGGACCTAGCTTGAAGAGATTGCCCCCAATCCAAGTGAATGGGGCACTTTTTCTTATGATTCTTCTCTTTTCCTTGGAGGACAAATTTGGAGGGAACTGTGCAGATACCAAGTAGTTTTCTATGTCAGAAAACCATGGAGAGAGAACTGAAATGGTGAATAAATGTTCATCTGGTAGCTGATCATCAACCGTTCCTTCCTCCCCTGTAGGCAAAGTCAATCTGGATAAAAAAATCTACAACTACATTCTCCTTGTCAGGGTTATCAATAATAGTTAAATCAAATTGTTGCAATAAAAGTAACCATCTAATAATCTGGGCATTTACATCAAGTTTATTCATCAAGTATTTAATTGCAACATGGTCGGTATGTACAAATGTCTGGTAACTAGTAATGTAATGTCTAAATTTATTCAATGAATGCACAACATCTAGGATCTCTTTTTCAGTTACTATGTAGTTTAACTCGGCTTTCGACAGATTCTTACTGATGAAGTAAATGGCATAAGGTAGCTTGTCATCTAACTGGCATAGAGTTGCTCCTGTAGCTTTGTGAGAGGAATCAACATGAATATGAAAAGGAAGAGCCCAATTTGGGCCTTGGAGAATAGGTGCAGTAGTCAACTTGTCCTTTAGGGTGTCCAGGGCTTCTTGGTAGCTTTCTGACCATAAAAATTCGGATTATTTGGCCAATAACCCAAATAAGGGAGAAGCTAACTTTCTTAAATATTTTATAAATCTCCTATAGTATCTGGCTAAACCTAAAAAGCTTCTGACATCCCTCTGTTTCTGTGGAGTCGGGACCCTTTTGATGATGGTTATCTTATTTGGGTCTACCTGCAGTCCTTCCTGGGATATTAAGTGACCTAGAACAGTCCCTGCAGTCATCAAGAACTCACATTTTTCAGCACTAAGGGATAATTTCATTTCAATGCATTTGTTTAGCACCTTACCCAGGTTAGAGAGAGCCTCCTGGAAATCACACCCATAGGGTATGAAGTTATCCATATAAATTTCTATTGCATCATGGACTACCTCTGCAAATATACTTAGGACTGCTCTCTAGAAAGTGGTAGGGGCATTGCATAAACCAAAAGGGGGGACCCTATAAGCAAAAGTACCCCAAGGATAGGTGAAGGTGGTTTTATCTTGGTCCTCAAGGCTGATCTGGATTTGATTGTATCCACTGAACCCATTTAAGAAAGAGAAGAACTTCTTCCCTGCCAGACCATCTAGCACTTGGTCAATGAAAGGTAGAGGAAAATGGTCCTTCTTTGTGGCTTTGTTTAGCTCTCTGTAATCAACACAAATCCTCCACTTTCCATTTTTCTTTGGAACCAGCACCAGAGGAGACACCCACTCACTGTCCAAGATAGGGTAAATGAATCCTGCATCCAGCAACTTCTGCAACTCTTCTTTGACTATATCCTTGAGAGTTGGATTCATTCTCCTTTGGGGTTGTCGGACTGGTTTGCAACCTTCCTTGATATAAATGTGGTGAGTACACACCGAGGGGTGCACTCCCTTCATTTGTTTGTAATTCCAAGCAAAGGCATCCAAATTCTCTCTTAGCATATTACATAAATCTTCTTCTTGGTGTATGGAGAGAGAGGGTTTTATTTTCAATGCTCTTTTAGGGTTAAATTCTATTGTCTTAACACGAGTAGGGTTTGAGTAAACTAATCATAGATCAATCTGGTGGTTTTTCTTGGTTTCCTTCACTACTTCCTCCAGAGACATGGTGTTGGGAGTTTGATTTTGGAGGATGTGTTCAATCAAATCATCTTCATCAAGCTTCCCTCCTCCTATGGCAATTTCTAGGGTATATATTTGGGAGGAGTACACTTCATCTTCTTCTTCCTCTTCTAGCCATAAAGGTAATTCATGTTCTAGAGATGGCTGAGCAGGAGGGTGCAGGATCAACTGCTTGGATAGATGCCCATTTTTTATAGTCATATTTCTAGCCCTGCAGCTTATGTAGGCTAATCAAGGCCTCCAAAGGATGAGAGGATAACCATTAAATTTGGTCTTAGGCTAGAGGACTAAGAAGTCTTCAGGGTATTCTGAGGAAGCAATGGAGACCATCACATCTTCAAAAATCCCCTCAGGGGATATTATGGATCGGTCTGCAAGCTGCAAGACTATCATGGTCTTTCTTAATGATCCCTAGAGATTCAACTTGAGCATAGTGTCCTTATTCATTACATTGATGGCAACCCCAAGATCAATCTAGGTATGGGGAACAATGGAGCCATTAATGTGTACATCTACTACAGGTCTCCAAGGGTCTAAATACTTTGGGAAAATTACCTGCCCTAGCATTAAGTCGAACAACTGTCCAATGACATTAATGGTAGGTGTGTCTCTTTTTTGCCTTCATGGATGTTTGAAACATTTCTCTTTGATCAGCTTGTTGTAAATGGGTACATCTTTAATTGCTTGGAGAAGTGGGATTTTGACAGATATAGTTTTCAACTCACTCGTAAGTTCATTCTCTTTTGGGGTATGCTGGATTAGATGGGTTAATATTTCAGGAAAGGGTGGTAGAATTACTTTAGGCATACTTTCCTTTCTTTCCTCCTCACTCTCCCTAGGTGGATATGGAGGTTGGTTATCTGGGAGCACTCTCCCATACCTAAGGTTGATTTCCTGAATTTCCACAGCATAAGCAAGGTAGGATGATTGTAGACCTGTTGTGCCTGTTTGTTGTTCGAGTTCGGGTTTGGTTGGGTAGGCATCTAAGGTTGTTTAGGTGTAGCAGGGTGTAAAAGTTGTGGTTGAGATGGAGGTGAAGGCAATAAAGCTAGAGCGTTGTTGTATGGGAGCCTCCACTCCTGGGGTGGTGCATTCCACTGAGGTTGTGGAGGAGTATATGGGTGAAATGGTTGGTTGGTTGACTGGGAATGGTATTGAGGTGCAAAAGACCAGGGAGAAGGTGTAGACCAAGAGGGATGAGCAGGGAGGCACCAAGGGGGAATGGATGTGTTTTGATTAGGGTTTTAATATGAATAGGATGACCCTTGCATGCCCTGCTGGTATGGTCGAGGCCCATGAGGCCTCCTTTGATTTATGTAGCAGAGTTGTTCAGTCACCCCTTCAGTTCCTTGATACACAACTTTTAATCCAGGTAGAGAAGGGCACTTGTCTATGGAGTGGTTTTCCTCACAGGCTGAGTAGATTTCTATAAGGTTCAATGGACATTCATTCTTAGGGTGCCTCCTTGTGCATCTAGGGCAGAAGATGGTTAATGCTCTCTCCACTTCCTCCTGCTTCCTCTTGATTTTCACAGTGTCCATCTGCAGGGCAAGGGTTTGCAGCATTTCACTCTTAAAATCTTCCAACATGTTCCCCATTTCACTTTTTATAGATGTGTTGGAAGAGGATGAGCTAGTCATTGTTCGACTAACCCTACCCCTTTTTATAGATACCCTAGAATTGTTCTTAAAAACGGTCTTGATATCCTCATAGGGTAGTTGGTAGATGTCCCCTCCCGATAGCAGGTTTAGGGTTTCTAGGAGATCTTCCCTGATACCCCTGAGAAGGACTAACTTAAGTGACTCAGGATCAAGTGTGCACTTGGCCATTTTATAGCTAAGCTGGAATCTTTCCTCATAATCCTCTAAGGACTCATCATGTCCCAATGTCATTCTAAAAATTCCCTCTTTGGTATCCTTGGACCTGCAATAGTCCCTATACTTGTTGTTGAAAGCTTGTTGCATCTGAGCCCAGGTGGTGATATTATCCCCAAGTAAACCCATGAACTAGCGTAGGGTTGCATCCTTGAGAATGGATGGGAATAATTTCAACTTCTGATCATCAGAGGTGTAATCATAAGTTCTGCATATGACAGAAAATTCGAACAAAAAAGTATTTGGATATTCTGAGGTCAGGCCATGGAAGTGAGGAAGAGCAGAGGACCCTCTAAAGTGACCCTGACATGCTTTCCCATCATGAAGAAACTCCCGGTATGTCCATCTTCATGATCAAAATAATTCCCCTTTGCATCATTTCCCAATAATCTTCCTTTTACCACAGTTTACAAAACCGGTGTTACTGACCATTTTCCTCCTCACACCGATTTGCAGAGATTAAAACTAGCACTAATGCCATACAAAGCAACTGATCCCTTTTCCATTCACGTCGATCCTCTTTTGCCAAGTTTTTAAATATGGAGTCGAAGCTTCCATCTCTAGAAGCTTCGTAACAGAAGTCCGGTAGATGGTTGGGTTGGATGGAGCTGAAGAAGTCAGTTTGGGCTCATTTCCCCTATTAGGATGGAACAAACTCAAGAGATAAGACCTTCACCCATGATGAGAGGAACCATCTCCCATCCATCCAAGCTATGTAAACCTCTCTTTTCCAAATCTAAACTAGTTTTGGAGTGAGTTTGAATGATCAGCAAGACATTTATAGCTTGTAGCTTTCTAGTGTATGTTTGAGGGAGAATAGTGTGTTTTGGTTTGGTTTGAGACTAGAGGGAATAGGCCTTAAAACTTCCATTGTTGGGGCTATCCATGAGATGCTAGCAGAAGTGTGGGAACCCAGATACGTCGGAGGAGACCAGCAACGTCAAGGCATTGGTTGTAATCTCTTTCTGATTTATATGAATACAACTATTGATTGATTTCCTACATGAAATGTTATTTTACATCTTTATGGCTTAATGTTCCTTGACCTGTTAAGTAGGTTGAATACAATATTGTATGCTATCACATTTGTTGTTGTTGTTTGTTTGCTTGTTTCAAGTATTCGAAGGAAGGAAACGAAAGATAGCTGGAGTAAGGAAGCAGGATCATCACCAAGTGGAATAGCGTTCTAAGAGGTAGGCCCTCTTAATTGATTCTAGCTTAAGGAGATTTTCCATAGATTGTTTGTTTGTGGCTAGACCTGCTCTCTCAGGCTAGAGGAATTGTTTGTGTTCACACTGAGAATTTACCTACACCACAAAATGGAAACTCCATTAGGGAGCTAATCCTTATGTTTAATTGATTGTCATTTTATGGTTTTGTGTGAACTTTTCTAGTATCACCATTTCCCTTTAATGTTCTTTGCTTTGCTTCGTTTACTGCTATGGGCCTGAAATTTACAGTGGCAAGTCTTTTTTTAGCCTTTGAAAAATTTTATTTTTTCCTTAAATCCTCGGTCAACGCATTTATTTTTCTAAAAGTCGCGCCAATCAACGCAAGTTTCTCAAAATCAGTCCCGTCAACCCCCTTCTGGCGCTGGTTGTCAATTAGGAAATCACGCTAATTCCTTTAGGTGAAGATCAGGGTTTCCCCTAGAATAGCCAATGTGTCTTGCCCTTTTGATTTCTATCTCTCAACTTGTTTTGACTGTGTTCTCCCTAGCTGGAAATCTCTTTTAGCTTGGTTTATATGCTTGTTTTATTTTCATTTTCTTCACTTTGTTTCTTGAGTTCTTGGATGGTTTATAACCCGATGGGCATCTAGCTTGTCATCCATTCACCTATTTGTGTGCTCAGCGAGTCAAGTTGATAGTCAAGTTACTCCTTGCATTTCATTTGTGAGTCCTTTTGTTGCTTTGATTTCCATTTAACAAGTTTGAAAAGTTTCGTTTGTTGTTTAAGTGTCTCTTTCCGGGCATAGATCACATTGCTCATCTTGTTTTTGGTTGAGTCTTTACATCATTAGTTTCAATGGAATTCTCTTTTGTGCTTTGCATTTGCTAGAGGTTGATTGTATTGGAAATGTTTCATTAAAGTGTTTATGAAAGATTCATTTTTCTCATTTCATTGAAAAATACATAATCCTAGTTTGTTGAATCAATGTGTTACATTAGTTAGCATCATTGAAGACTAGAGCTGCATCCTCATTTGCATTGGAAAAGAAATGAATTCTCTTTACTAGTGAAAGGACTACTTGAAGTGAGTTTGATAGGAAATTTAGGAATTGGAAAGAGTTTTTTCATCATTTTTTTTCAAAAGCGAAATAGTGAAAAGATCATTTTGCTTTCTATTTCTTGTTTTGTTTCATTTGAGTGTGTTTCCTACTCTCATTAGTGTAAACAATTCATCAAATTTAAAGGGTCTTGTCTCATTTCGCTGCATATAGGTGTTTTTCGAGTCACATCGATAAGGTCTGAAAACCGAGACATAATTTCAAGATAAACTCTAAAATGTATTCAATTAACCTAAGGCGCATTTAAAACCTGACGATCACATCTAGAAGGTCTAGGCTAGAGATGTGTTCCGTCATCTTTAAACCTAGCAGTTGTCGTTCGCTCCGGAACTAGACAGCGCTAGTACGGACTTGTGCTCCCCGTACCATTGTATATATAAAGGGATACCCCACTAGGTTGCAATCCTTTATCCATAGGAAGTCAAGTCTGTTGCCTTGTAAATATGATACACCGAACATAGCATTCGGGGAGATTGCCTGCCCATACTTCTCAATTCGCCAGGAGGTATTCTGCAGTTCATGGTTACCTGGTAATCCTTGTTGCCTAGATCATCCTGAGTAGTCATTTTGTTCTTTTTGACTCCCTAAATATAAAATATCACCCAAGCGCTTGTCCTTTCGAGCTCGTTTCAAATTGAAAGTGATAGAGTCACCTTTGCTTCTTTCTCGACTCTTAAAACATGAAAGAGCACCAATTTGTTTTTGCATCTTAAAAAATTGTTGCCAACGATCATATAACATCTCTTTTAGTCTTTTGCTAGACCACATCATGAGTACACTTTTAAATACATTTTAAATCCTTAAAATCAATCTCTCTTTTGGTTATTTAAGACAAAATCATCGTGGTTGGACCAACTAGTTCACCTAGTTCCTCTTCCTCTCCTCTGTCTGAAAGATTGTATGAGGAGCCTTTTCCTAAATTTCCACGGTCACTTGAGGACCAAGGTGTTGAACTTGGAATTGTTTTGAGTATTCAACCCTTGTCATCTCATCCTCCCCCTCCTTCAAACACTGGGTCACTTTCTGACATTGGCCCGGAATCTCCGGATAATCCTATCCAAACTCCCGAGAGTCCGCTGACTTCTGAAGGTCAGCTTGGACTGGTTGTTTATCCTTCGAATCCTTTGTTCAATCCTGTTGTGATATCACCTCAGTGTTCGTACAGTCCGTATGATCAGCCGGGTATTCCTTTGGAATTATCCCCTCAAATATCTTTGGTCGTTCGTCGTCGCCTGTTTTCACCCATGGAATCAGAAGGCAAGATCCCAGTCTCCTCTCTGGGTCACTCGGAGGTCTCCACTCCTTGCACAGTCGAGGCGCAAGAATATCCTTTCCCTCCTGAAGGTTTCCTTTATACGGGAAGCATTCCAACCAGTGTTCATCCTGAGTTACTGTGTAATTATGTGACTTTAGCTCAGTTGGTTTCAGGCACGCCTACTGCCTCATCACTATATCACAACCCTATCTAGGCATCTGGCACTATGCCTACCTCAGGTCCATTCATTCAAAACCTGACCTCCCAACTGACAGTGCTTTCTACAGTTACTTCAGTCCTGGTGCAACCCACCATTTCAAATCCTCTTGTTTCGTCGATCCAAGTAACCGTCCGATTCAACCGACGATCTCGAGTCATGTCTCTGTCAGTTCTTCGATCCCTCTAGTAAGTGGACAGGTTGTGCCACCACCTGGGGGGCAAAGTTTGAATGTTTCTATGATTTCTGGTACAACCAATGTGAGTGGCTCACAAGCTCACATGGTTGGAATGAACCAGCCCTCTTCGGGTGCCATTTTAAACCCTATTGGTCCTGCTGGATCGAGTAATGTCTAGTACCAACAGCCGAACCCTGTTGGTCCATCTGGGTCAAGTAACATCTAGTACTAGCAACCTAATATGGCTCAGGTTCAGTACCAACCTCCTTATGTTCCATATGGTTCACAAGCGATGGTTAATCTGCCCTACATCCCTCAGCCTGGACCTTATGTCTAGCTTGGTCCGTCCACCGCGCCTGGTGGATATGGCCAGATATAGTTCGGGAACTTTCAAGGTGTCATTCCAAGAACTGTTCAAGTTCCTTTACAGCAACAAGGGCAACCTTTGTTGCAGCAAGGGCCATCCATGCAGCAGCAAGGTCAGATGATGTCGCAGCAAGGACAACTGTAGCAACCGTAGGGGAAACCCTTGCAATCGTTGCAGCAAACCATGCAGCCGCAAGTGCAGTATGCGCCGTAATCCTCCCAGCATATGCCTTCGCAAGGTCAACCTCTGCAACCGCAGGGACAACCTTTACAGCCACAAGATCAGCCCTTGCAGCAACAAGGTCAATCTGGGTAGAAAAAACCCTTATACTCATATCAATAGGGTCAACCTTTGCAAGGGCAAGGTCAAGGTCAAGTCCTGTAGCAGTAGGCGCAAAATCCTTATGTCCAAGGGCAACAGGTTCAACCTCCTTTTGTCCAAGGACAACAGGTCCAAAATCCTTATGTCCAAGGGCAGCAAGTGCAAAATCCTTACGTCCAAGGGTAGTAGGTCCAAAACCCTTTCGTCCAGGGGTAGCAGGTCCAAAACCCTTATGCTCAAGGACATCAGGTGCAAAATCCATATGTCCAAGGCCAGCAGGCTCAACAGCCTTTTAACCCATATGTTGCTTATCAACAGCCTATGGTCAGACAGTTTCAAGGCTTTCAAGGTCAGAATCCTCCCTACAGGCAAGGTAACTTACAGTGGGGGCAAAATCAAAAGCCATATGGACAAAATCCTCCACTATGGGGGCAAAATCCTTACCAGCAGGGATGGGCCCCGCTAGTTGGGCCCCCTTATCAACCTCAAATGCCTTTCAATACCCAATTGTCGTTCTTGGCTACACTGGAATTGCCAGATGTGTCTAGACTCACGAATGACCCGATTCTTCATTCGCCATACTGGCCTCCAGTTCCATCCAAGATTCCGAGCGATTGTCCAAAGTTTGAAGGAAAAGCAAAAGAGGATCCACAAGCCCACATGATGACATATCACCTCTGGTGCTCCTCGAATTCCTACATTGATGATTCCATTCATCTTCAAGTTTTCCAATGAACTCTTACAGGTGCCGCAGCCAAGTGGTATATCGAGCTACCTCGAAATGCCTATCATGACTTTAAAACTCTCGCCATGGCCTTTCTCACACATTTCCAACTGTCGGTTCGCCATGAAACTAGCACCCATCTTGTAACACCGCTCAAGAAAGGCACTGCAACTCACATCTCTGATCACATCCATGAATGGAGACGTAGGTGTCATCTGATTAAGTTTCAGATTGTTGAACAGTTGTTGACCAGGTGGTTCATCAAATCATTCGTCAACAAAATTGCTTAGGGAATTGCTATGGGTAGATGCATCACTGAGGAACAAGCCATCGTGTGTGCCCAGTATCTAGACCTCATCTATTCACAATCCAACACATTATATGATGCATTACCCGATGCACCCAGACCATCATCTCATCTGACAACATCTAAGTCTCCAGCTAGCCCTCCTATTGATGGAGTAATTGGTTCAATGACTCAAACCACTAAAAAATCTTCTTCCAAACAGAAGTCAATCTCCAACACTGCTCCCAATGATTCCTCTCGCAATTCATCCGACCCTGGTAAAACCTTGGAGGTTCACGCTATCCAGTCTACTGCAGCGGATAAATCCTCTAAAGGTAATAAGAAAGGAAAAGGCAAGGGTAAATTCGATGCCCCGAAACAGGGTCCTCCTAAGTCATCTGTTGGTGATGCTTCCCAACGGAAACCCAAATATCCATGCCTCATCTGTGAGGAGGATCACTATACTAAGGATTTTCCTAGACGGTCCGAAGTTAGTCATTTGCTCAAAGGGATCCCAACTTTCCTGAAAGAGCCCTTTCCATCCCAGTAGACCCAAATGGTAAACCAACCTCAGTCATTCGCTTCCACAAGTTCCCAAGTGTTCATGATGAGTACACCGATTAACGTGGCTACCAGGTCAAAAGATTATCAAACTCCTACCCCGACAGTAGGGAAAGAGAAAGAAGGTACCCCTTCTTCTTCTACCCCGTCCAGTTCTAGTCCTCTCCATATAGAGCGACCTAATCCTGATTCCGCCATTCGACCACCTTCTCGAGGTGTGCTATGAAAGTCCTCGTACAATCCCAACGCTCGAGC
Source organism: Pinus tabuliformis (assembly GCA_031772625.1). NCBI lineage: Eukaryota > Viridiplantae > Streptophyta > Pinopsida > Pinales > Pinaceae > Pinus > Pinus tabuliformis. The sequence goes on along the minus strand of CM062808.1, from coordinate 307,638,828 downwards.
CGCTCAACATTATAATATTGTTGAAGATTTGGCTCAAGCGCCATCAGCTATGTCTGCTCTCGAGGTCCTTCAAAGCTTTCCTTCTCAACGGAAATCGCTACTGTCGGCTATTGGGTGTATTGATCCCACTGACTCTAATCTCATCTATTTTGACCTAGAAAACCACGTTCTGCGTTTACCTCATCAGATTTCCTTTCTCATTCAGGTAATCATAAATGAGAAAACCATTCATAGGAACATCATCGATGAAGGTTCTTCTACATGCATCATGTTTTTCTCTTGTTGGAAGGCAATTGGTTCTCCTACTCTAAACCAGTCCCCTAACACTTTGGAAGCTTTTGATGGATGCGATTCATGACCATTCGGTGTCCTTCCCAACCTTGCCATTACTTTGGAGGGAAAGACAGTACACGTCGAAGTAGAGATCGTTGACACTAATCTTAACTACAATCTTCTACTCGAACGAAGTTGGACCCATGCCATGCATGTTGTAGCCTCCTCCCTTTTCCGTGTGATTCATTTTCCCCATCAAGGGAAGATAGTCACAGTTGAACAAATGTCCTTCTTTGCCTCTTCCTCCTTGGATGGAAATGTTTCGTATGTAATGCACATCAGTGCTCCTTATGAGAGTGTGGGAGCAGGACTCTTTAAATATCCTGCCTTGATGGGCATTTTTCCGCTCCCACCTCCTCATGTTTCCTTTGTCAACATGATTTCGGTCAAGTCTGATCCTTGGGTCATTCCTTTGCCGGATTTTGTTGATACATGGGGCGAGGTTATGTCGTTAAGTCCTGTCAAAATTAATTACGTGCAAATTGTTTCGGATTTGCCTTTAGTATCCTCTAATCATCCTGTTTCGAGAACATCTCCTTATGCGTATTCTCAATCCCCATGGCTTGGTTCTTTGGAATCTCCCGATCCCTTAGTCGAGACTTTTATTTCTGACGAGAGTATCATGGAAGTAATGTCTCTGGAGGAAGTACCTTAGAACAACACTCATCATCATTCCTCATTCTTGCCTGGCCCAGCGGTCATGTCTATATGTCTTGAGAAGTTCTCTTCTCTGCTGCCTATTGACATGTCAGTTTTTGCTGACATTGTCACGATGTTTCAACTGAGGGCACCTTTATCTCTTCATAGATTCCAATTTTTTCTCATTGTCATCTTATGACTCGTAACCCTCCCTCGCCTAGGGGGCATGGGGGCACCACCTTATATGAGTTCTACTCTACTATTTGGCCGAGTCGATGCTTACTCGTCATGTCACCGGTAAAACTCCGGTTTTCATCTGTGTTGATTGATTACCCGAGTCCAAGCATGGACTCTCTCAAAAATTACTATTCTTAGGTCATCTTGCATGGATACTTTTGTACAATAGTGTGTTATTCGTTTTTGTAAAGTGTGGTTTGGTGTGTTATTTTGCAAGCAACTTTCCTGCTTATTATGTTTCTGCCTGCTTTGCAGATGACGATGTCTCCTCACATCGGTTTCGCTAATGGTGCTTTCCATAGTACCCATAATCTATCATCCGTGGCATGGGCCATTTATGACCCCCATGGTGAGTTGATTTATCTTCAAGTTATTTATCTAAGTCAAACAACTAATAACATCGTTGAGTATAGCACAATTATCAAATTTTTGTCAGAAGCTATCGCTCTTGACATCCGGGAATTGGTTTTCAACCTTGATTCACAGCTTGTCGTCCTTCAACTCAACGGGAAATATTTCGTCAGGAACCCTAAAATATGAAGAATGTACCTATATATTCGTCTACTCGAGAGAAATTTTGATTACATTACATATCATCATATTCCTAGGCATATGAATACATTGACAGATGCATTAGCTAATTATGTGCTAGATAGACATTTGCGAAACATGTGAAAATAAAAAAACAAAACATTTGTACCATATTAAGCAAGGAAATATAGCATATAGATATATATATGTGTGTGTGTGTGTAGGTTTTAACCCCGTACAGAAATTACCTACATACAAATTGTAAAACACAAAAAATAAACAATGCAAGAGCATAACACATATACACAGAGATTTTCCCCTGGATCCCAAAACCGGGACTACCAGCTTGATTTTTCATTATGTTCCTTTCAATGCTACAATACATATTTATACATGCTGAAGCATCCAATACCATCGACCGAAAACCATCACGTCCAAAACCATGTGCGAAAAATCATGCACAAAACCATAGGTAGGTCCGCCCAACCTAATATAAGGTCCAAAAACAAAATTTTCCGGGGCACTACCCCAGACCCCATAAAGTGGGGTTACCTGCACCCCTCAAACCCCCTGTGACTCCCCCGCTACGCAATCGGTGCAACGAAGGGGGGCTCTGCCCCCCTTCTAACCCCCCGGTTAACTACGTGGGCTAGTCGTGGAAAGAATATAACACAACCCAACATTCTCCCACTTGTTGTTTTCTTTCCACAGGGGGCCACAAGAGAGCTTAGTCATTTATCCAGCCCTGCAATGCCCATTGTTTCTATACACCAAGAGAACTTCTCAGAGCTCACAAATTTTGTTAATGCATCTGCAGTATTCTTCAAAGTGTCCACCTTTACAAGCAACACATTTTTGTCTTCTATCATATCCCTCACAAATTGATATTGAACATCAATGTGCTTTGTATCTGAATGATATGCAGAGTTCTTTGCCAAGAAAATTGCACTTTGGTTGTCACAGTCTATCCTTATAGCTCCCTATACTAACCCCATACTTGAACACAATCTCTGCAACCAAACTGCTTCCTTTCTTGCATGAGTGGCTGCCGTGTATTCTACCTCTATAGTTGATAGTGCCACTACAGATTGTTTCTTACTCATCCAATTGATTGCACCTCCAAATAGGTTAAACTCATACCCACTTGTAGATATTCTCTGATCCAGATCTCCAGCCCAATCTGCATCAACAAAGCCATGAATATCCAATACTCTGTCCAATCCTGATCTTCCTTGGTAGCACAAACGATAATCACTAGTGCCATGCAAATACCTGAAAACCCGCTTCACTGTTGTCTAGTGCTCCTTCCCTAGTTTTGACATAAACCTGCTCAATACTCCCACTGCATGTGCAATGTCTAGTCTAGTATAGACCATCGTGTACATCAAGCTACCGACTACACTTTCATATGGAACACGGGACATGTCCTCTTCCTCTTCTTGTGTCTTGGGACAATGTTCAGCAGATAACTTTACACCTACAGGAATAGGAACCTTCACCAGTTTACTAACCTGCATATTAAACCTCTGCAATATTGTCTCGACATACTTCCTCTAATTTAACTAGAGCTTCCTCTTTGTTCTATCTCTTTTAATTTCCATGTCCAAAATATAGTTTGCAGCACCAAGATCTTTCATGTCGAATTTGGAGGACAAATGGGTCTTCAAATCCTGGATAATTTCTTTGTCATTTCCAACCAGCAACATATCATCCACATACAAGACTAAATAAATAACACGGTCACCAATTAATTTAAAATACACACAGTGATCTTCTCTGCTTCTGGTGAAGCCAGGTCCCCGTATAAATGTATCAAATTTATGATACCACATCCTTGGTGACTATTTTAACCCATACAGAGACTTCTTTAACTTGCATACCAGTTCTTTCTTACCCTTCATCGCAAAGCCTTCAGGTTGCTTCATGTAGATCTCCTCTTCCAAATCCCCGTGAAGAAATGTTATCTTCACATCCATCTGTTCTACCTCAAAATCAAAAGCAGCAGCAACAAATAAAAGTCATCTAATAGAAGTTACCTTGGCAATAGGAGAAAAAATATCACCAAAATCAATTCCCGGCACCTGGGAATAACCTTTTTCTACCAACCGAGCTTTGTTTTTCTCAACCTTTCCTTTTGCATTTGTCTTCTTCTTGAACACCCATTTGCTGCCAATGGGTTTCCTTCCAGCCGGCAACTCCACCAGATCCCAAGCCTCATTTTTGTGCAAAGATGCCATTTCATCAACCATGGTCTCTTTCCAGAGTTTTCCATCATTTGAATCTACTACTTCCTTCATAGTTCTGGGATCATCATCAGTAATAGATAAAGCAAAATTTTAACAGAAAGCAGATGGACTATACCTTTCTGGCTGCCTTCTTTCTCGAACTGATCTTCTCACACCCGGAGTTTGTGGCTCTTCATCTTCTGATTCCTCCTCTGTTATAGATTCTGATTCTTCCTCCTTTAGCTCAAACTCTATCTTCTCAGGTTCCTTTGGTTGGACTTCATGTTTAATAACATCTTTCACCTCTCTGAACACCACATTTCAGTTGTACACAACCTTCCTTATTACTGGGTTCCAAAGCTTATAACCCTTTAAACCATCCTTATACCCAATAAAGATGCGCTTTTCAGATTTACTATCCAACTTGGTTCGTTTCTCCTTTAGAACATGTACATATGCATCACATCCAAATACCCTCACATGTGAAAGAGGGGGTTTCTTACCAGTCCATACCTCTTGTGGAGTCTTATCCTCCAACGCTGATGAAGGTGATCTGTTGACCAGGTAACATGTTGTCTCCACCGCCTCTGTCCAGAATTCATGTCCTAACCCGGCACCACTGAGCATGCTTCTTTCCATTTCCATCAACGTCTTGTTCATTCTTTCTGCAACTCCATTTTGCTGAGGTGTAGATGGAGTAGTCTTTTATTGTGCTATACCACACTTCTTACAAAATTGTTCAAATTCCTTACTGCAAAAATCTCCACCGTTTTCTGTCCTCAACACCTTTATCTTCTTCTATGTCTGGTTTTCCACTAGAGCCTTAAATTCTTTAAACCTGTCAAAGACTTCATATTTCTTCTTAAGGAAATATATCCATGTATTCCTTGAGAATTCATCTATAAATGATACATAGTACACAGACTTACCCAGTGTTGGAACCTTCACAGGTCCAAACACATCACTGTGCACAAGCTCTAATATCTGTTTTGCCCTCTTACCACCAGAGGGGAAACTCACCCGATTCTACTTCCCATATACACAATTTTCATAGAAATCAAAATCCAGAGAGCTATTACTCATACCTTCTACCATACCTTTACCATGAAGTATTCGATGGCCCTTCTCTCCATTATGTCCAAGCCTTTGATGCCACAGCATGGTCTTCTCTCCAGAGACCACTAGATTTTCTGCTCCACTTTCAGGAACCACGGAACTGTTGCACCCATCAACAACAGTGCTACCTTGCAGCTTGTACAGAGTTCCAATTCGAACTCCCCACATCAATACCAGTGCCCCCCGAACCATCTTATAGGTATCCTTCTCGAACACTGTTTTTACACCTGCATCATCCAACTTGCTTACAAAAATCATATTTTTGGCTAATACAAGAATATGCAGAACACCCGGAAGTGTTCTAACCCTTCCACCTTGCAACTTCAACTTTACTTTTCCGCGACCAACGATTCTAGCCTTCCTATCATCCCCCAAGAAGACATCACCACCATCATATTTCTCATACTCACAGAACCACTCTCTATGGGGAGTGAAGTGAAAGGATGCACCTGAGTCAATCAACCATGCCTCATGATCTACATGTGTACTTGAAGAAGCCAAGTACACATCCCCACCTTCATCTGAGGTGGTTTTCGCCTCTGCAGAAGGAGCATCATCAAATCCCTTTCCTTTATCAGGAGCTTTAGATTTACAGTCCCTTTTGTAGTGCCCTTCCTTTCCGCATTTCTAGCACACCACCTTTACAGGTTTTCCTGGAGATTTAGATCTCCCACTCGATGACTTATTTTTGTTTCTGTTCTAGGACCGTCCTCGTACAGACAAGGCATCACCATTCTGTATCTCGGTATTTTTTCTTCTCATCTCCTCCGTCAGCAAGGATGAGACTATTTCATCAAACTGCAAGGCAATTGTATTGCTACCTATTGCAATAACCAAACTATCCCACGAATCTGGTAGAGAACACAACAAACTTATGCACTTATCTTCATCTAAAATTTTAATATCAACAGATAATAACTAACTTACCACAGTATTAAATGCGTTCAGATGCTCTGTCATCGAGTCTCCGTCTTTCATCCTCGGGTTATACAGCTTTTTCCGCAGGAACAGTTTATTCACCAAAGACTTAGATTGGTACAAAGTCCCTAACTTGTCCCACAAAATCTTAGCCGTAGCTTCCCCCGATACATTCAGCAATACTAAATCTGAGACACACAATCGTATTGTGCTCTTTGCCTTCCGATCTAACTTCTTCCATTCTTCATTAGGCACTCTCGTTGGCTTAGTACCTGGATCTACCGCGATCCACTGATCTTTATCCACCAACAGATCCTCCATCTTGAGTTTCCACAACTCAAAAATCTCACCATTAAATTTCTCGATCTCTATCTTTCCACTGCTCGCCATCTTCTTTCACCACCAGAATCAATCTCGCAGATCTCCCACTGAACAAGGTCTACCACAGGCCCTAGTGAAACCCCTCAACAACAAAGGCGTCCCCTTGAAGCCAAAACAGCTCTGATACCAAAAGTAGGTTTTAACCCCGTACAGAAATTACCTACATACAAATTCTAAAACATAGAAAATAAACAATGCGAGAGCATAACACATAAAACACATACACGCAGAGATTTTCCCCTGGATCCCAAAACTGGGACTACCAGCTTGATTTTTCATTATGTTCCTTTCAATGTTACAATACATATCTATACATGCCGAAGCATCCAATACCATGGACCGAAAACCATCGCGTCCAAAACCATGGACCAAAAACCATGCACAAAACCATAGGTAGGTCCACCCAACCTAATATAGGGTCCAAAAACAAAGTGGGGTTACCTGCACCCCTCAAACCCCCTGTGACTCCCCCCGCTACGCAATCGGCACAACGAAGGGGGGGCTCTGCCCCCATTCTAACCCCCTAGTTAACTTCGTGGGCTAGTCGTGGAAAGAATATAACGCAACCCAACAATATGTCGATAATGTTTGCCATACATCAAAACCCGAAAAAATAATATGTGTGTTCAAATACATAAGTGGCTCGCAGGCCTTATACATTCATGGCTCGCAGGCCTTATACATTCATGGCTCGCATGCCTCAAAAATGTGGAATGCTAGACCCATGCATTAAACAACATGATGCTCATGGTAACATGTAACTGCTCACACTACATGAGTCAGCAGTCGACAGATCCAATCTGATACCCCCACTGTATGCCTCTGATACTGGCGTGGGACATCACCCATTTGGGCATACTCTGGGATACCGTGGGTCAATCCCTCGAGGTTCCGCATGATCTCCTCCTCATTATCGCTTCCTTCCTGATAAGGAGCAACATCGAACTACCGAGCAACGCGCCTGGAAATCGAGGACATCCTGGCAGGACGCTTTGGTCCAACATCTGCATTTATAAAATTGAAATGTCATGAATACATATATTTCAAAAACAATAAAAAAAAAAATCAAAAATCAAAAATTAAAATTGTTTGTTTTTACCTCCATCATCATAATCCTCCCCCTCTGGGAGTGGCATATTTGGATCACCGCAGAAGTCGGTACTGCTGTAGGGCCAATCCTCTACTACGATCAGTTTTCGTCATAGCCATGAAAAGAAGGCGAGCTTATAGGACATCTATTGGCCCCCAGTAATCCTGGGCATTAATGCACTCCAACGAACCATCCGTGGGTCTCGTGGAAATGGTGGTTCCACCTCAGCAAGATGGTAGTGAAACAGCGAAACCCACTCCAGAAAGAAGGTCACTAGAACAAAACCGTAGCAGAACTGCTTCAAGTTCCCTGCCTTGGCTTTTGACAGTTGGCGCTTCATGTTGACCTTCATAGCTTCCGCCAACTTGAAGATCATCGGTGTCATATAGTCGATAGCATACTGAAACTTCGACTTGTTGGTCTCATGCTACGCTTGGGCCCCAGCCACTCTGTTTATGGTCAACAGTAACACTCTCAGCACAAGATCCCAAACAGTCATGATCTCGATCTTGCCACTTTTTGATTTGAGTGCTTCTGGGCAGTGTTCTGCAAGTAGCATGGTCACACTTGCCCCAATAGGCCTTGACCCATATAGATTGACTGGCTCCCCTCTTCGGGACAGTCCTGTGATGAAATAAATGTCTGAAGTTTCCAACTCCAGTTCTTGGTCACGGATCATGAAAACTTCCTAATTCACATCCCAGAGACTGATCAGATACCGTAGCAATTCGGGTTGAGCCTGTAGACCTGGTGTAAGGAAGAATTTGAGGAGCCCACAGTTCCTCAGAGCATTCAAGCAATTTGGGTCTGCCATTGCTTGAGTGTCAATGTCCTCATGCTCACGTTCCTTCCAATCCACCATTTTTCACGATTTTTTCCCTGCAAAAACCATATAATCAAGTCAATAAACATATTTGGCTAGAAAAATTTGGATTCAATTGGACAAATTAGGCAAAAACTTGAAAAAAAATGTTCATGGTGTCGGTGACTATTTTAAAAACAATAGCACCGACGGCGTGCTTGACAGTCTTAATAACCCTCGATCGGCGCGATTCTGTACCCGGAAATTGTGTCGACCGAGGGCAAATTTTTTTTGTCAAAATCTCCTCAAAAAATCCAAAAAATGGTTAAAAACAAGTAAAATAAGCATGAAAATGGAGCTTGAGGTCTTGGCTCTTACCTGCAACTGACGGATTGATGAATGACCTCCTGGATCTCCTGCATTCTCCTCCTGAAAAACTAGGGCACAAGTGGGTAAAAAGCTCTTCACACAAAGGTAAAATGGTAAATGGTAAAAAAAAAATTACTTTTTCTCCTTTTATTCATTTTTCATGAAATATTAAGGTTTTTTTAAGTATTTTTGACCTATTTTGCCTCAGAAACTACATAATGCATTTACCTTTAGTGCAACGACACGTGACAGATTATCGATGACGATACTGGAGTCATGTTTAAGCTCTTTTCTCGACTCGTAAAACTCTAATGAAAAGATCGCTAAGTATTTTTCCCTTTTTGACTCGTAAAAGAGAATAAAAATGGGGGGTCCGCTTTCAAGCTCTTTTTTGACTCTTTAAACATGAAAATATTGTCGAGCTCTTGTCGTTTTGAACTCGTTAAAGGTTGTGAAACGTCATTTACCCGGTATACATTTACCCCTTTTTCGGGCTAGGATGAACTATTTACGAAAAAGGTACTCCTTGACTGAAATGGTCAAGAGGTTCTCTCAAGTATCGTTTTCTACCTTTTCGAGCTCGAGAGACACAAATGTACGAAAAGGGACCATGTGGAGTTTTCTTTTCCGTGTCTTTTTCAAACTCTCTAAACATGAAAAAGATACTGAGTTACCCCTTTGTCGGACTCGTTAAAACATTCAACGACATTGGATTCGTCACCATGACGGACATGAGCTTCTCCTTCCTAGGGCTCATTAAACTTGCCAGGTTGGATTCATCCGAAGGATGAAATTACAGTGCAAGCACATGCTATCCCCTTCAAGCTTGTGAAATGGTGGGGGGGAATTGGAAATTCTATCAATCGTGTCTGCAACTCACTCTTGAACATGACACTTTCTGCTTCGTGTCGGGTTGGGATATCCTCCTTTTCATCATTGACCTTCCTGGGTTGGGCCATTCATTTTTTCCTTCCATTTGATCTTTGCCACGTCATCATGACCATCGATCCTATGGATCCAAAAGCTGCCAAACTCTGGAGTTGTGTCACCGATATGTTCAAGAGTTAGTCCTCTGCAATTACACTTACTCCTGATTCTTTGTATCATCTGAAATCATTTTCATCCCTTTGTCTCATGTCGATGATGTGGGATACATCATGGCCCTCCTTCGACACGGTCACTTCCTGTTGACTTTAGCTCATTATCCAGGAAGCTGGCCGAGAGACTCCCTTCTAGTACCTTAGAGCTTGCATGACCTAATGGTAAGTTCTTCACGCTCAATGACAAGTTCACATCATTAGCTTTCAATTGGGTGATTTCACATGTGTTCGACATCAGTTCCTTTATTCACATTTCATTAACTGTGTTGCTCGTACCTTGAGAGCCATTGTCATTATTGGTGGTTTCTCTTGCGCTTGTTAACGGTTCACATCATTGACTTGTAATCAAGCAACTTTCTAGGATGTTCGCCTTCAACACATTCATTCACATGTTAGGATTTGTACTTTGATCGGGTCGCTTGGAGCGCAAGACCCTCAGCTCAGATTACACTAGTCCAGGTTGTGAGGCGATGTGACATGATCATATTGATATAAATGTCTCTTTCAGATGGATGGCTGTGACCATACCATGAGTTGTTATATGTGATCCTTCTCATTATTGGATGGTTGCGACCATACCTTGGTTTCATCATGATCCTCTCTATTGGATGGCTATGCCCATGCCTTAGATCCATTTACATGATCATTCTCTGGATGGTTGCATCTATACCACGATTCATGTATCATTTGTCAGAGTTTTCAGTGATGCATATGTATCTATGCTTGCTTGCAGGTTTTCCAACGATAGACTATGGTTCCCCACATCCACTTGTAAAGCATTTCACCCCTCACTCTAGTTCGGCCTTCATGCTTTAGGGGGCATCTGTTACACAACATTTTTTCACTGTCCCTGTACTCCCCGTCCACGATCCTAGAGGACCTCTAAAGTGAACCTAACATGCTTTCCCATCATGAAGAAACTTCCAATATGTCCCTCTTCATGAGCAGAATAATTCCCCTTTGCATCATTTCCCAAGAATATTCCTTTTACCCCAGTTTACAAGACCGATGTTACTGACCAGTTTCCTCCTCACGCTGATTTGCAGATATTAAAACTAGCACTAGCGTCACACGGAGTGACTAAGCCCTTTTCCAGTTGCGTCGATCCTCTTTTGGCAATTTTTTTAAATATGGAGTCGAAGCTTCCAGCTCTAGAAGCTTTGTAACGGAATTATGGTAGATGGTTGGGTTGGATGGAGCCGAAGAAGTCAGTTTGGGCTCCTTTCCCCTATTAGGATGGAACAAACTCAAGAGATAAGACCTTCTCCCATGATGAGAGGAACCATCTCCCATCCATCCAAGCTATATAAACCTCTCTTTTCCCAAGCTAAACTAGTTTTGGAGTGAGTTTGAATGATCAGCAAGACATCTATAGCTTGTAGCTTTCTAGTGTATGTTTGAGGGAGAATAGTGTGTTTTGGTTTGGTTTGAGACTAGAGGGAAGAGGCCTTAAAACTTCCATTGTTGGGGTTATCCATGAGATGCTAGCAAAAGTGTGGGAACCCGGATACGTCGGAGGAGACCAGCAACGTCAAGGCATTGGTTGTAATCTCTTTCTGATTTATATGAATACAACTATTGATTGATTTCCTACATGAAGTGTTATTTTACATATTTATGGCTTAATGTTCCTTGACCTGTTAAGTAGGTTGAATACAATATTGTATGCTATCACGTTTGTTGTTGTTGTTTGTTTTCTTGTTTCAGGTATTCGAAGGAAGGAAATGAAAGATAGTTGGAGTAAGGAAGTAGGATCATCACTAAGTGGAATTTCATTCTAAGAGGTAAGCCCTCTTAATTGATTCTAGATTAAGGAGATTTTCCATAGATTTTTTGTTTTTGGCTAGACCCACTCTCTCGGGCTAGAGGAATTATTCGTGTCCACACTAAGAATTTAACTACACCACAAGAGGGCCTTATGTTTTTCATCTTCGCATCGCCATTAGTTTCTCTGATGGGAAAATAACCCTCAATTATTTCCCTATCTCCCCTTTCATTTCTATTTTTAGCCATGATGTTAGTTGGAATGGTTTCTTCTTCTTCCCCTATAGGCTCTTCAAAAATCTCTGGTTGTTCGCCTAAGGGATCCTCTAATTTACAGCCACTGAATAAGAGGGAAGGTTGTTTGTTTGAAGTGGTGGGGGTATTTGGTAGAAACTTTCCTAAGTTATCCCTATTCCTACGAGGCATGAAAGGAGTGTTTTTGTTCTGTTTTTCAAGCGTTAAGAATAACTGCAAAATTGAAAAAAACGAACTCAATTGAAACTAACTGTTGAATGGAATCAATTGCAAAATTGAAAAAAAAAAAAACTAAATTGAAACTAACTATTGAATGGAATCAATTGCAAAATGGAAATGAAAGCAAACCAACTTACAACTACTTTGGAAAATAGAACTAATAGCAGAAGGAAAGAGATAAGAAATGGAAGAAAGAAAGCAAAAATCACATCTACTCAGACACCTCCCCGACAACGGCGCCAAAAAGTGATGAGCACCAGTATTGCAACAAGGATGTTGCAACTCCTGGGGCTACCAACTTTACTCTATCAACCCGGGGTTCGTATAAACTCGGAGGTGACAGTGTTGTATACACAAATAGATGCAATGGGTCCATTCCTTGTCACTGTTGAGCTGGGTCACTAGACCACTATGGTTTCTCATACTAGCCTTCTATTGATTAGAAGAAGTCTAATTACCAATTGAGAGAGGAGAATTTTACCCTAATTGAGAGAATTGAAATGTTACTTACTGCAGTAATGAAAGGCTAAACAAAATGCCTACAAAACACATAACTCATCTAACTCTTTGTTGATATACCTTGCTTGCAAAAGAACTCTAATTTAACACATGTGAAGTCTTAACTAGCCTAAGCATGAAGTCTGATCTAACAAACACTTAACTGCTATGTGCATGAATAAATATAAAGACCTTTTTCCTTTTTATCTTTTTGTAAGAATGTAAATGCTAATCCTTATTGGTTGCATGGCAGGTGAGATAGGTGTGGAGGGAGATGAGTGAAATGGTTCAGATGGCATGGGAGGCAAGAAGGGGTCTACTCCTAGCTTTAGTGATGCTTTTTTCACAATTCGGGCTCAAAACAAGCCACTACAGGTTTTACCACAGGATGTCCTAGTTCACCTATAAGATCCCCTGTTTTCCTATAGGAACAGGCTGAAAGCATAGGGAGTGGTTTGAAAGGTGGTATGGAGCTTGGAGAAGGTGAATAAGGAGGAAATAAGGCAAGGGAGTGGTAGGCACTCACTTGGAACTCAAACCAAAGCTTTACGATGGTTGGATTTGCTCAAGAAGCATGGCAAGTTTTCCTTGTAAAACGAGAATCCAATTTGAGAACTAAATGGCTTCTAGTGATCATGGGTGGATATGGTAAGGTTGAGGCTGATGAAATGAGGCCTTCCTGCAATGTAGAAACTCTTGAAACATACACATCATTGTTGGCATTTATCGATAAATTCATCTCAAAACGAGGGTTACTAAAATAAAATAAAACAGAATTTTCATCATTTATTTGCCAAGTCTATGCATGGGAATGCTTGAAACCAACATGAAATCTAATGCAAGACCTAAGATATCAGAATTGTCAATTGCAATGTTATGAAACCAGCTCACAAAATGATAGAAAAGATAGATAAACGCCTTAGAATTCAACGTCTTTGAGGGGGCAACCTCCTTTACATTACACAAATGAACAATTCTTGGATGATACAAATGAAAAGACCTCCTTTCTATATATAGGAGTCTAAGGGGTCATAATATAATCAGAGCTGACATAACAATAATAATGTAAGGGCACAATAATAACAATAGTGGGCTTCTATGGGGCACAATAGTAACAATATGGGCACTACATGGGTACATCAATATAATAAGGGGGTTGTACTAATAACAATAAGGGGTTACACTAGTAGTATAGGGGCCTAACATGCCCCTCTCCTTCAAAAAGTGTTGACCTCAATGCTTGAGTAGTTCTTGATGCTTCTCTATAAAATTCTTATCCTCCCATGTGTAATCTTCAGCGGGTAAGTTCTTCCACTTGATGAGATACTCTGAAATTGATTGATTTTGTAGCTGTCGGGTTCTTGTTTCTGTGACTGCTCCAGGTTCCAATATGATTTTTCCTTCCTCTCAATTTCTGGCAATATTTTTTGAATTGGGATCTTTTGCAACTTTTGAATAAGTGACCATACTTCTTCATCCTTCTTCCATTCATCCCTTGCTTTGTTTATCCAATCTGGTTGGATAATAGAAATAGCACAAAACAATGCTTCCACATCCTCATCCTTTCTTGAGAGTGCATCTGCAACAAAATTTTTCTTCCATTTTCTATAGATGATGTCAAATTCATAACCCAACATATTTGCGACACATTTTTTCTGTTCTTCTAAAGATAATAGTTGTTCTAAAAAGTATTTAAGACTATCATGATCCATTTTTACCTTGAAGTGTCTTCCCATTCGGTAAGGTCGCCATATCTTAAGTGCATATAGTATTGCCAACATTTCCTTCTCATAAATAGCTTGCTTGAGATGTAGCAGTAAAAATACCCAATCACCTACATCAAAACATTTTTCACTACGATGTTGATCTACCTATTGTTTCATTCGATTTTTCACCAAAGTGGCGTTATCCTTTAAAAGTTGGAGAACTTGTTGTTGATGCTCGATGTGATCTTTCACTGCTTGAACCTTTTTCTTCTTGATATGTCCTTCTATCTTGAGAGTTTGAGGAGTGGTAATTTCTTCCAATGCTTTACAAGATATGGTCAAATTCATTTCTTGATGCTCGATTTGATCTTTCACTTCTTGAACATTTTTCTTCTTGATATGCCCTTCTATCTTGATAATTTGAGGAGTGGTAATTCCGGCCAATGCATTACAAGATATGGTTGGATTCATTTCTTCTTTCTCGATGTGATCTTTCTCGATGTGATCTTTCACTTCTTGAACCTTTTTCTTCTTGATATGTCCTTCTGTCTTGAGAGTTTGAGGAGTAGTAATTCTTGCCAATGTTTTACAAGATATGGTCAGATTCATTTCTTCTTTCTCTGAGGTTGGTTCCTGGTGTATATACTCTTCTTTTGATGTTTCTTGATCCTTTTCTTCCTCCTCTTCATAATCTATGTAAAATAATTTCTTCTCAGCACACTTATGACCTTTAGTGCATTTTCTATCACAATTGTAACAAAGCCCTTTTTCTCTTTTCTCTTCCAATTGTTGTGGTGTAACCCTTGTAAGTTGTGGAAAGCTAGGAGAAACAACACTTCCATTATTATAGTTGTGATGCTTAGACTTCCTTGTTGCCATAATTTTACTTTCCACTATGTAACAAAGCTCTTTTACTCTTTCCAATTGTTGTGGTGTTTCTCTAAAGAAGGTGTTGCTCTTTGTATCCTCATAATGTGCTATCATTTCCTCCATGAAAATTGACCACGTAACAAGTTGTTTACGAGAACAAAGTCCTTTATACCATAAAAATTGATCCGGTTCTAAATATGAAGATGCAATACATACCTTTTGTAATAGTGGTACACCATGTAGATCAAAATATTGCTCCATTTGAAGTATCCAATTTACCGGATCCTTGCCATCAAACTTCCTCATCTCGCTTTTTCTTGATTTTAGGATCTCGATCTTGAAACGACTGTAACTCTGTAATTTCATATCTTTAAGTTCTAAAATTGTGACCTTCAGTAGCCCTTTATGTCCTCTTTCCAATGCCACCAGTCTTATTCAAATTGGATTCTCCAGGGAAGAGTTATGCCAAATCTCCCACAGTGACCTAATTATATACTATTTCAGTAGAGTGAACTTGTACGACGTGCCATGAGTCACTGTTTCGACCTTTGGCTCTGAAAAATATGTACAAGAAACTACAGTCTGTCCTCTTTCTGTACCTTCTTACGAAATTTCAATCCGATGCCTAGAGAGAAAGTTATGATGATTTCCCCAAGTCACCTGTTTGGAATGTAATTCAGGAGTTTGCAAAAAGACCAACTTCCTCAGATCATATCTCCACAAATATAGTGCGAAATTCTCCGAAATTTGAACCTGAGGTTCAGCTCGATTTCTTCTCAAATGGGTTTTTATTTTAGCTTCTGAAACGTCGCAGAAAAAAGTTATAGCGAAAATTCCATGATGACCTATTTGGAGCAACGAAACCCTAGAATCCAAAGCTCTGATACCAAATGTTATGAAACCAGCTCACAAAATGATAGAAAAGATAGATAAATTCCTTAGAATTCAGCCTCTTCGAGGGGGAAACCTCCTTTACATTACACAAATGAACAATTCTTGGATGATACAAATGAAAAGACCTCCTTTCTATATATGGGAGTCTAAGGGGTCATAATATAATCAGAGCCGACATAACAATAATAATGTAAGGGCACAATAATAACAATAGTGGGCTTCTATGGGGTACAATAGTAACAATATGGGCACTACATGGGTACATCAATATAATAAGGGGGTTGTAATAATAACAATAAGGGGTTACACTAGTAGTATAGGGGCCTAACATGCAGTCTATCTTCTAAAATCGAAAGATGATGACCTAATTAGCAAAAAACCCTAAATTTCATAAGAAACCAGAATTTTGTCTTTTTGGGCTGCATGGGAATTGTTCCTCAAGCCATGGTCCCTAGAAGGGAGGAATGAGATAAGATCCACCTATTATCAGCCTTTTTTGAATATTTTCTTATCTCTATAATGCTACTATTAGAGCTATTCACAAATGGAAGCAAACTAATCAAATCTACCACTACTTGCAATTTAACAACACCAAAATCAGTTTAACAACTAGTTATGAGATAACCTAAGCATACAAGTACAGTAAGAGGAACCTCTACTGCTAGGGTTGGGCCCTAACCCAAGAGCTTTAGCCCTCTGAGTCAACTCAATGCTAGATCAAGGGAATGCTGCTCATTTTCATTAACATATCAAAAAATACATAACAGTGTTTGGTCACAATCCTTCAACTCAAAAACTGCTTAGCTATCTTGCACAAAAAATCTGAATCCTAATGAGGCTCTAGGCCTCTTTATTTATAAAATTGAAGTTGCCAACAACTTCCTTAAATCTAGGGAGGCTTGGCTCCCAATCTTGAGATTAACTGGTTCTTAACTGTCACTGGCTTGGCTGCCAATGATCCTCATGACTCGGCTGCTTGCAACTCCGAGCTGGTGTGATTTGATTGAGGGATCTTCGAGTGAGTGAGGAGTTAAGGAGGGAGATCCTATCTCCTATAATCTCTCCTGCTTGTCTCATTCGAGTTCATGCACCCTAATTATCCACAATTTGCTCCCAAAATCTACAACCAATGCTCATTAGACCACTAGACATGACATCTTACTTTTACTCATCTCATTAAGAAAAATATAATTAAAACATATAAAGAATTATGAGAAGAGTTGATTTTAGTAAGCTGGAGGTGCATTAAGGTCCATATATTTTACCCATTGAAGAGCCTCATCAAAGCCCTATTTAAATATTATTAAGCATAGAAGGGATAACCTTATACATATTAATATATATATGAACCACGGATGGGCTAGACTGAGCCCTGCTAAAAGCTCAAGAGAGATATACTCAGTGTTAAATGAAGGATAGCATTTAAATATACATACAAACATACATAGGAGGTTATATATATAACATCCTATGTATTTGCAGACTGGGCTAAGTCTTTGACAAACTCGAAGGGAGGGCTCAAAATGGCTTGCTCATCCTCTGATATGATTATACACTGTGTGTTGAAGGCCTGGGAAAACATTCCTCTTAAGTACATTATTTGTTGTCAAGAATTGAGGGAGAAGCCCTTGAAAAACCACCAAATTCAAGTTGTATGCACATCAATGTGCATATGCATCAACGAAGGTTGACTTTTAAAATATAAGGACTCGAGCACCAAGTTGTAACAGGCCCTGTGCCATAGAACCACCATCAACGAGTCTGAAGATGAAAAGGCCTGAGTAATACCATATTGCAAAGGCCACAAGGATGGAAGTTTAAGACCTGGAAGAGTCAAGAGGATCGGACCTGATAAGTTAGGTGACCAGGAGTGGGGACCAAGTGCATAAGTAAGGGAGATTTGGGTCATTGATTGGTAAGCACCCATGGTCATTGGATGACCCCAAAGGTTCTTCCTCAGGGTTTTGAATGGAGTGTAAGGAGGAATACCAGTATTAAAATGTCAAGACGATGTGGTGAGGTGGGCCACTATATGGGTACATAAGTCGACAAGGAAAAAACCTTGATAGCCTAATAGTGTGAAAGCTATGAATTGCAGGGGTTTGAAGACCTACATGGGACCGAGTCCAAATAGTTAACGTGATGAAGGATGATATCACCCTGGCATATACGACTGATGATGTCACCCCAGACCTCGATCAACAAGGATTTTGGATGGAGGACATGATAGAACTCATAGGATTTAAGTCCCGAGGTGACTTGGCATGTGGGGCCCATTTAGTGGGATAAGTGACACATGGTTTGAATGCATTTGTGTATTGGGGTGTGTTGATGGTACTAGACCTGCCAACATGTCAAGGGGATCTCCCCGCTAAGAAGTCCCAACAAGACCTCAAACCGTTTGGTGTAGGAGTCCCAACAGTGGGTTGCACGGTATCGCCTTGACCATGGTTGCACGCAAAGGCAGGTAAGATGTCCCTGTCATGGAAAATTTTAGGGGCGAATTTTCGCCCTTTGGTGAAATTAAGGGGTTTTAAATTTTTAGTGGGCGAATATTTTGTATCATAGTACATTTTTACAAATCGCCTCAAATTTATTTTACAAAAAAATTAGGTATGGAGGTTAGCCCACCTTATTTTAAGGGAGAGGGTAAAAAAAGTAAATTTAGCCCTTGAAATTAGGAGTTACAACCTTCCATTCGCCCTAATTTTCAAGAATAGGTTTTATTTAAGTGAATCCTATGGGCCAAATACCATATTTATAAAAGAAGTATGGTAAATTAATAAAAATATAAATAAATTAGAGGTATGGTAAATAAATAAAACATCTTTTATATTTACTCCATAATATACATGCAAGGATGTAAACAAATAAAAATATAAATAAAGTGGAGGTATGATAAATAAATAAAACCTCTTTTTATACTTACTCAAAAGGTATGGTAAATAAATAAAAATATAAATAAACTAGAGGTATGGTAAATAAATAAAACCTCTTTTTATATTTATTCCATAACCCTCTTTCTATTTATGAAGGCTCAAAAAAGAGGTTTTATTTAAGTGAATCCTATGGGCCAAATACCATATTTGTAAGAGAGGTATGGTAAATTAATAAAAATATAAATAAACGAGAGGTATGGTAAATAAATAAAACATTTTGTTATATTTACTCCATAAGTCACCTTATATTTACGAACACTCAAAAAATGCATTATATTTAGGTGAAACCTATGGGAAAAATAGTATGGGCCAAATACCATGGGCTAGATTATTATTAATACCATGCAAAAAAAACATTATTAACCCTAATATTAGTATTAATAAAAATAAAAATGGCACATGATATTGACCCATGGTATTCACGTGGAATGTAGCCTATTTAAAGGAGGGAATTAAACCAGCATAGATCCATCTTTACTCTGGATCTACTAAGCCCCGAGAGGGATCAAATATCGTGATATGCAAACTAGCATAGAGTGAAAAAATATTTGATCCTCTGGGGGCTTGGAGAATCAAGAGAAAAAATGGATGTTGTAATTTAATGTATGTTAAACATTTTAACTTGGTTAAAATAAAAATCAATTATTAATTTTATTAATTTTTATAAATTACTAATAGTAATTTTTAAGCTCCAGGTTTATGATAGCCCATGGTATTGACCCATGGTAATACCATGGTATTCATGTGAGCATAGACTATTTAAAGGGGAAATTCTATCATCTTAGATCCATCTTAATTCTGGGTCTACCAAGTGCTCAGAGGGATAAATAGATTTCATCCCTCTAAGAGTGGTAGATGTGGAGTTAAGATGGATATAGGTTGGTTTTTATGATAATGAAGATATTAAATAGACTTAGGAAATTATATTGTAAAAACATCTTAAGGTGAATGGTTAAAGCTACATTTAGTCGCTTCACAAAATCTAGTAAAAAATACCAATATCTCCATTAATATTAGTTTTTCTGATTTAACAAAAAAAAATTCAAAACAGTGAAACCTTATCACTCTTTCCGCATCACCCTCGCAGAAGATTTCCCACCATTTTTAAAACATTCTCAATATGATATCTTCATGAAAAAGTTTAGGTACTGATGTTGGATTAGTTGTTTGAAAAATAAGCTGGTTTGTACAACCTTTCATCTTCTGTGCTATTCTTAGTTTGTCCTAATGATCTGTAGGGGTTGGAGCCACTACACCATATTTTCCTAAAAGGTGGAGATTGTTCACCAAAAAGGAACTTAATCTACATGTTCCAACGCTGTTAAAAAATGTGAGACGTGTGAGGGTAGTGGATTATGCTAATAAGCAATTTAGATTGGGAGAGACGTAGTTAAATTTTATTATTTAATTGAATATTTCCAATTAAAATAATAATAAATCTACATTTATATATTCATATATTGATTGGAAGGCTTCTCACAATGGTCACTTCTTTCAATTAGATCCCCTCCAAGCCTTTGGGATATCTAATACTCTCTTATATAATATAGTTGGGGCTTGCTACTTGTTGGCGTGTTGGGGTAAACAAACTTGATGTGTTTTTTTTTATCTCGCAGTTGGAGTCTATGGAATAAGAAAGAAATTTGATAACTTGAAAAAAATGGTGGCTTGACAAAAGTTGTAGAGAAAAGATTAATCTCTCCTACCTTGACAGAACTCGTGGTCAATATCAACACCTACAAGAACTTTGTTGTGGAATATTATCAAAACTAATAGAAGGATATGAAAGAGTGTATTGTAAGAACCTTGACAAACACGGCCACTGAAACTTGGAACATTGTTTGTAGGAAGAGAAAATTATGTTTCTTTTTTCCAAACATGTATGTTAGTATATTACAGTTTAATGAATATGTTTTCTTATTATCATATATGGTTTCATACTTTAACAAAGCATTCGCCAAGACTTCACAATGTTTTATTATTCAGTAAAAGATTTGCCAAGATCTTACAAGATTTTATAATTCAGTGAAAGATTCTCCATCACTATACAAGATAATATTATCTGGTGAGACATTCGCCAAAAAAATTATATATACATATTATATTATTGATAAAATTGCCTCCCATTTTTCCTATGTATCATGGGGATTAGCCCATTTATTATACATATAAATTTAGGGTGGTTCTTAAAATTTTCCCTGGTCCCTGTTGGTAGCAAGGGTGTGACATATGCAGGAAGTCAAGGAAGGTGCATGAACAGTTCTAACACACAAAGGGTGAGGAGAGTACACCCCTTAGAAACCTGTGAAAGCACGAAGCTAAGAAGGGAACACACGAACAAAGATGCATCACAAACTGGAAGGAAAGTAAGCTAGCAATCCAAAGTGATGGTTAAACCAACAACACATTTCAGTAAGATTCATACATACATATACAAAAAATCCATATGTGCATGCGTAAGCAAACAGATACATGTATCACTTATAGTAAACAAGATAGCTTAAATACAATATGACATATGCATGAAACGTGTTGGCTTTGTTATATTAAGAAGTGAAAGTTCCAATCATACAATACAACCATGACGAACCACTAGTTTCGACAGCGAAACGTTACAGTTATTGTTTCCCGCTCCCCCAAAGAGATATACTAGCTCTGCACAGTGGAGAAGCCAAGGCTCATTACAATACTCTCCAAGATTTCTCTAAGATACTCCTATCGGAAGCTTGGCTGACCAAAAGCCTCTACAATGAGTTATGAGGGACTATTTATAGCAAAGGGTGGGGTGACCCTTGACATTCCCCTTTGTGACCATTCATCTACCCTCATGACTCTTCAACTACTCTATGATTGTTACATTCAACTATCGACACTTGAACTTCCACTTGACAAGACGTTACATACAA
This sequence comes from Pinus tabuliformis, assembly GCA_031772625.1. Lineage (NCBI taxonomy): Eukaryota > Viridiplantae > Streptophyta > Pinopsida > Pinales > Pinaceae > Pinus > Pinus tabuliformis. The sequence continues at coordinate 307,617,036 of CM062808.1, read as the reverse complement.
TCTGCACATGTACCCATGTGAGACAAAATGGCTTGAGAAATCCATGCAAGACATCACTAACACTCAGACAGTTGAGGTAAGACCAAATCTTTGACATGCTCGTGATGGGCGACAGTGACGAATGAATTCCAAGCTTGGTCGTCTGTGATGGTGTCTGTGTGCTCAATGGTGACATCCTGCTGAAAGTGAACTCTTGCCTCTGTTGCATCTGGGTACACTAATATGGATCCTTTGTCCAACTCGTATGATAACGTGCACATAATTGTCTTGAGTGCAGTTGGACCAAAAACATATTGATGCATAGTGTCTGTGCTGATCTCCAAGTGTGTGTTGGTGATCATGTGCATCAAATTGTCAAAATACATGTTCAGCTCTAGTCGGAATTGCTTCTTATCTTCGCCTTGGTGAGTGTGCCAAATGGGTGGGATCGCATGCGTGCGCATAATGCCATCCATTCTCCTGAATACCCTTGCATGTGATCGACGACACTACTCACCCTGTCTGCTCCATGCCAGCTACTGGATGGGTCCATAGCCTGTATGGATGTAGTTTCATCAGTATGTGTATGTTGCGCCTCATGTTTTGCCTGTTCCCGTTGCAACTCCTTCTCTTGTCTATGCAGCTCCTGTTCTTCCTTGAGTTGTCGCTTGAGCACCTGCAACTACTTCTTTGTTTCTCTCTCTTTGCCTTCAAGCAATCCTCTTATCGTGTCATCACCTCATAGCCTCAGTCTCCAAAGTTGCTTTCATCACAAGTGGATCTGCTTAAGCTTGCAACTTTGTTTCGCCTTTGTGTTGTCAACAACCTTCCTCTTGCACTTGTTGCATGCATGTGTGCTACCCTCTGCTACTACTGATGGTGTTTCTTGTTGTGACGTTGTTGCCATTTCATCTTGATATCCTTGTCCATGAACAACTTGATGTCTTCATAGATAGGCAAGTTCATAGACACTTGATCGACTACATCCCCAGTTGTGATTTGAACGGTGTCTTCGACTCTGTTCTCCTGGAAGCCATTGTACATGTGCTATTGAGAGGCAGATAAACATTTGTGATACTTGGAAACATAGAAACACTCATGACAAGCAATCTGCGAGTTGAAAACCAAAACAAACTGGAGGACTGACATGCAACATACCTGTGTGGTTGTCTATGAATATTGCACAATTTTCACAGGGAGGCTGGGACACTGACTACCAAAACTATGCAAGGCACAGTCTGGGTTGTCAGGAGGTTGACTGACTGCTATAACTATGCAATGCACAGTCCATCTTGGCTTGTTGAGGACTGAAATTGCGTAGCAATGACATGCAACCCGCAAACTGCATTGCGCAGTTTCTAGGGCCAGCAGGACACTGCCTCCAAGAATTGCGTAATGCAAGCCTGGAGGTCAGTGTTGGACCAGACTTGCGCAATTTCTGGAGGGAAGGTAGATTCTTTGCTTCTGGAAATGCGCAGTGTTAGCCGGGCAGGGCAAGGTCTGTGCCAAGGCAGCCTAGACCCACCAACGGGCGATTGAAAACATGAGAAGTCTGAATGCATGGTGATACTAAGTGTAAACAAGAGTGAATGATCATGCATGCAAACAGTAAGTGCAGGATTCAGAAAATGAGAAAGCATGCATGTGTGTGAAGTGAGTCGTCACAATGGCGATCGTCGGTGCAAAAACAGTGTCATGCATGCGACAACAGTGAGATGCGAACGAAAACTAAAACGGTGCTTCTACAAGCTAACATATATTGAAACGACAGCAAACACTCACTGAAATCAAGCAGACAACACTCACTCAAGCTGAAATACAAAAAGCGGCAGAAATACAGTGCAAGACATGCAAAGTGGGCTTACCCCGAAATAATTGAGTTGAATGTGCTGACAAATCCTAGATGCGATGTGGGATTCCATAGCTTCAAGGTCGATGTGAGGAATGAGCTATGTGGCATCCGGTCAATGAGTTTTGATAAGATCGAGGTTATGATGCGCATGCCACAAATCTAGGAAAAAGTGACACTTGGTGAGAGGTTTCTAAAATGAGCTTTACATGTAACCTCTAGCTCCTAAAAATAGATCCCTAGATCTAGGGATACCCTTTTCATGTTGCCTTCTGCTATTTTGGGAAGAGCAACCCATGCATGCAAATCAAGATAACTTAGTCTGAGAGGGGACCGGTCAACCTAAAGGCACAAGCAGCAGTCTGCAAGCTTGGGAGAAGGATTTGCACAGTTTCAGGGCTGAGCAGAGCTGGCTGTCCCAGAGGATTTGGGCAGTTTCTGGGAGGAATAAGTGACTGTCTCCCAGAATTGCGCAATTTTCGGGCTGAGTAGCAATGCTGGGTCAGATTACGCAGTTTTCTAGAGGAAGACTTCCTAGCTGCTATGTGCAATTTTGGAACCCAGCAGGCTACCAGGCTAATTTGCGCAATTTCTATAGGGAAGGTTGCTTCCCCTCCAAAATTGCGTAAATTTCTGAGGGAAGCCTGATAGACTGATTTGCGCAATTCTTGAGCTCAGTAGGCTAGCCAGCTGATTTGCGCAATTTCTGGAGGGAAGGTTGGTTCCCCTCCAGAATTACGCAATTTTATGGGGGAGCTACTTGGCCAGCACATGGTCTAAGTCTGGAAAGATAGCCAGTGAGGGGACTGAAGCAAACTGACATGCATAGGCTGAAAAGACACTAAGAAACTGTTGAAGCATATATGCTTGATGGTGCAAGACATGATGTTGAGGATGGTTGGTAGGGAGGCTCCAAAATTAAGCTAAGGCAAAATTTTGGAGGGTGTTTGTAGCCACTACAACACTTGGTGACACATTGGTAGAACTCCAACTCTTTGAATGGACCTTGTTCTTGAAAAGCAAGTCTAAAACCTTCGGAAGTATTGTTCAGTTCTTTATTCATCTTGGTTTCCACACTTGCTTGTTTGTAAGATGTAGCATCTGCCAAGCCCTTGGTCGGTCGACACAAATTAAAATCCAAGTCAAAACATTTGTTTCGATTGGGGATGAGGGGTATATTGGTGCACAAGTCATATGATCATCAGAGTTTTAGTTTCATCTCTGGTGTTGCTCCGCTGCCAGCAGGCCTGGACAGTACCCCGGCGGAGTCATGCAGGAACACAAGCATCGCTCCACTGCCAGCGATCCTGGTCAGTACCTCGGTGGAGTTACTTGCATCACCTCTCTGTGCAAGAAGCCTTTCTCTTCTTTCGCCTTATTCATTTTTCGCTTTTTCAAAAAAATTTCATATTTTCATTTTTTCATTTTCATTTTCATAACTATGCATAGCACTTATTCATTTCAGAGGCGGAAGAGGGATCCTGACTTATTGAGAGTAGAAGAGGTTGTTCCTTCAGAGAAGTAGTTTATATATACCTCTGACGTGCTTGTTAAGGTTTTCCCCCTCACCTTACTCTACTTGACTGAGTTGACAAGGATTAATCCAAAAATAACCAACTAGAGTAGGTGACACTAGTTAGCGCACAAGTGTTGTGTTTTCACCAAGCTTCACTTCAAACAGTACGTATTTTCCATTGACGTATCATGGGTTGAAGATAATAAGTTCTTCATAAGAGAGCAGACAATAGATAACCAAATGTTGATAGTTGTACAAGTCCCCTTGCACTTTACCCAGCTTGTTTCAAGAGTCACGCACGGTCCATGTGAAACTAACCTACAAACATAAGCAAGCAATAAAATGAAGCAAGAAGAAGAAGCAAATGCATATGCAAAGCAAGTAAGCAAAAAAACAAACAAGAAAGCAAACACACAAACTAAGAAGCAAACATGCATGCAAGAAAACAAACCAAAAGCAAACATTACTCCTACTCCTAAGCTAACAGTGCATGGGTCGTATCACATGAAGTGATACTTCCAATGCAACCACTGATGCATTGGTCAGCCCATGTTGGTCTTGGCATGGTTCAAGAACAACACAACTGTGCAAACCAATAGACGTGAAAGATATAATAATGAAGACAAACACACTTTGTGTTTAAATGCATCCACAAAACGAACCTGAGTGCAAGTGCATGACATACAGTCCGCGGACTCATCATAGTGTTGTGTGACCCTGCGTGTAGATGTTGAACAACGCACACTCTTGTCTGTGACCTACAAGCAAACGAAAGAAACAAAGACAACTTCTGTCACGCACGTGTGCTTGCTGTGCAATATTCCTTTAATGCAAGAGCGATGGGATCATGTAGTTCGAGTGGAGGAAACAAAAACTGTGTGTGTGATTGATCTTCAATGCATACAGATGAGTGATGAGGAGCCTCGGGTGTTTCAATAATTTCTTGATAAGAAGTGAGACCAACCTTATGACAGCGAGGGCTTGACATAACCATTAGCTCAAGCCGAAGTGCCTCGACAGTCTGGGGGGTTTTGACTTCGTCGACAGATAGATCATCGTAGACTAGTGTCTTAAACATATTAACAACAGTTGAACCAATATCGTGATCGGATAAAGAAGTAGAGAGATCACGAAAATCAAGATCAAAAAATTCAGGATGTTTGTCAGCATCCTCATGGTTTGATGAATCACACATAGGGGTAGATGAGAAGCAATAATGTTCACCCTCTGCGTTTCCAAAAAAAGCAGATGAAAAATCAAGTGGATTTTCAATGAATGATTGGTCCTCTCCATTATCAGATGATGGGCTGACATACAGTGTGTCCTGTGAATGATCAACAATAGGTGCATTCGTGGACGGAGATACACATGAAAAATCAGGGATGGAAGGATCATCAAGGATGTCAGGAAAAAACGGAGGAGGTACGGACAGACAGGGATGGTCCTCTGCTATCAGTGGATGTTCAAGCTCCTAGTCATACTCTTCATGAATGATAGCGCATGTTGGTTGTGCAACACCAACTCCGTCAATGGCTTGATCCTCATTCACAACAAGTGTAGAGTCCAAAATGGAAGAACACAAGACAGTGTCATCTGGAGGATCATCCGAGTACGAAGACGGAGGTTGAGGTACAAAATACATGTGATAACCCAATGGATTTGCAACCAATCTTGCATGAAAATCGGAAGGAGCGATGTCGGGAGGATGTGACGGTTGAACAGATGTGTGCGCATATTCTCCCACATCACTCTGCGGTGGTGGAGCTGTTTGATGAGGGGACAGTGAATAGTCACTTGTGACAGCAACCGTGTCTGTTTGTGATAACACAGCTCCATCATCGAAGTATGCTGAGTGGGGCTTGATCTTGAACTTCTTTTTGGGATTAACTGATTTGTTAAGACAATATTTGAATCTGTCCCAAAGATATGGGAATTTCATCTGGCTTTTCAGAGCTTGAAACTGCAAATTGCAGAAGAACTGCCAATAATCCATAGGCGATTCTTGCGGAGCCTTCCATTTTTTTAACAGTTTTTGGTCAAGAGGTTCTGGATAAAAATGATGGAAAGTAGCTTCAATGAGATCACAAAACTGTTCAAGTGAGTGAAAGCTGCCAGGTGGAAAACTGTAGCACCATCATTGTGGGGATTCGCGAAGTGTGCGCGCAAGAAGCAGGTTGGCCTCATCATCAGAGAAGTCATCTACATTGTCAAGAAATGCATAGAACTCATGTAAATACTCAAGCCAGGCCACTTCGCCTTCACCATCATACGTGAATTCCAACAAGAGATTGAAAAACTCCCTTGTGACATCGAGGTGGTCGATATGCAAGAAGCATTCCAGAGGGATGATTCTGATGGTATCCATGATGGATGTGTGAAGATTCAAAATAGGATGAGAGGACATAGCTTGTCATCTGGCCCTCCTTCTAGCACCAAAATTTTGACGATGTTGGACCCACCAACATGTCAGGGGATCTCCCTAGTAAGAAGTCCCAACTAGACCTCAGACCATTTGGTGTAGGAGTCCCAGCAGTGGGTTGTACGGTATCGCCTTGACCGCGGTTGCGCGCAGAGGCAAGTAAGATGTCCCTGTTGGTAGCAAGGGTGTGACATATGTAGGAAGTCAAGGAAGGTGCATGAACACACGGAGGGTGAGGTGAGTGTACCCCTTGGAAACCTGTGAAAGCACGAAGTTAAGAAGGGAACACACAAGCAAAGATGCATCACAAACTGGAAGGCAAGTAAGCTAGCAATCCAAAGTGATGGTTAAACCAACAACACATTTCAGTAAGATTCATACATACATATACAGAAAAGCCATATGTGCATGCATAAGAAAACAGATACATATATCATTTAGAGTAAACAAGATAGTTGAAATACAATACGACATATGCATGAAACGTGTTGGCTCTGTTATATTAAGAAGTGAAAGTTCCAATCATACAATACAACCATGACCAACCACTAGTTCCGACAGTGGAACATTACAGTCACTGTCACCTGCTCCTCCAAAGAGATATACTAGCTCTGCACAGTGGAGAAGCCAAGGCTCATTACAATACTCTCCAAGATTTCTCTAAGATACTCCTATCGGAAGCTTGGCTGACCAAAAGCCTCTACAATGAGTTATGAGGGAATATTTATAGCAAAGGGTGGGGTGACCCTTGACATTCCCCTTTGTGACCGTTCATCTACCCTCGTGACTCTTCAACTACTCTATGAATGTTACATTCAACTATCGACACTTGAACTTCCACTTGACAAGATGTTACATACAATATGCACATGTACCCATGTGAGACAAAATGGATTGAGGCCATGCAAGACATCACTAACACTCGGACCGTTGTTGTAAGACCAACTCTTCGACATGCTCGTGATGGTCGATAGTGACAAACGAATGCCAAGCTTGGTCGTCCGTGATGGTGTTCGTGTGCTCAATGGTGACATCCTGCTGAAAGCGAACTCTTTCCTCCGTTGCATCCAGGTACACTGATATGGCTCCTCTGTCCAAATTGTATGATAACGTGCACATCATTGTCTTGAGTGCAGCTGGACCAGCAACATACTAATGCATAGTGTCTGTGCTAATCTCCAAGTGTGTGTTGGTGATCATGCGCATCAACTTGTCAAAATACATGTTCAGATCTAGTCAAACTTGCGTCTTGTCTTTTCCTTGGTGAGTGTGCCAAATGGGTGGGATCGCATGCATGCGCATAATGACATCCATGCTCCTAAATACCCTTGCATGCAATCGACAACACTGCTCACCCTGTCTGCTCCATGCCAGCTGTTGGATGGGTCCATAACCTGTATGGGCGCAGTTTCATCAGTATGTGTATGTTGCGCCTCATGTTTTGCCTGTTCCCGTTGCAACTCCTTCTCTTGTCTATGCAGCTCCTGTTCTTCCTTGAGTTGTCGCTTGAGCACCTGCAACTACTTCTTTGTTTCTCTCTCTTTGCCTTCAAGCAATCCTCTTATCGCGTCGTCACCTCATAGCCTCAGTCTCCAAAGTTGCTTTCATCACAAGTGGATCTGCTTAAGCTTGCAACTTTGTTTCGCCTTTGTGTTGTCAACAACCTTCCTCTTGAACTTGTTGCATGCAAGTATGCTACCTTCTACTGCTGCTAATGGTGCTTCTTGCTATGATGTTGCTGCTATTTCATCTTGATATCATTATCCATGAACAACTTGATGTCTTCATAGATAGGAAAGTTCATAAACACTTGATCGACTGCACCCTTAGTTGTGCTTCGAACGGTATCTTCAACTCTGCTCTCCTGAAAACCATTGTACCTGTACTGCTAAGAGGCAGATGAAAACCTGTGATACCTAGAGACATAGAAACACTCATGACAAGCAATCTATCATTCGAAAACCAAAACAAACTGGAGGACTGACATGCAACATACCTACGTGGATGTCTGTGAAGATTGCACAATTTTCACCAGGAGGCTGGGAGATTAACTACCAAAACTGTGCAAGGCACAGTCCGGGTTGTTGCGAGGCTGACTGACTGATGGAACTGTGCAATGCACAGTCCATCTTGGCCTGCTGAGGACTAAAACTGCGCAATGCACAATTTCGATCAGCAGTGATATGCAACCAACAAACTGCATTGCACAGTTTTTGGGGCCAGCAGGACACTGCTTCCAAGAATTGCGTAATGCAAGCCTGGAGGTCAATGATGGGCTAGACTTGCGCAATTTCTGGAGAGAAGGCAGAGCCTTCACTTCCAAAAATGCGCAGTGCTAGCCGGGCAGGGCAAGGTCTAGGCCAAGGCAAACTAGACCCACCGACGAGCGACTGAGAACATGAGAATTATGAATGCATGGTGATACTAAGTGTAAACAAGAGTGAATGATCATGCATGAAAATAGTAAGTGCAGGATTCAGAAAACAAGAAAGCATGCATGTGTGTGAAGCGAGTCACCGCAACAGTGACCGTCGGTGCAAAAACAGTGTCATGCATGCGACAACAGTGAGATGCAAATGAAAACTAAAACGGTGCTTCTACAAGCTAACATACATTGAAACGAAAGAAAGCACTCATTGAAATCTAGCAGACAACACTCACACAAGCTGAAATACAAAAAGCGACAGAGATGTAGCGCAAGACATGCAAAGCGAGCTTACCACGAAACAGTTGAGATGAATGTGTCGATGACACCTAGATGCAATGTGGGATGCCAGAGCTACAAGGTCGATGTGAGGAATGAGATCTGCGGTGTCCAGTTGATGAGTTTTGATAAGATCGAGGTTATGATGCGCATGCCACAAATCTAGGAAAAAGCAACACTTGGTGAGAGGTTTCTAAAATGAGCTTTGCATGTAACCTCTAGCTGCTAAAAATAGATCCCTAGATCTAGGGATGCCTTTTTCATGCTGCCTTCTGCTATTTCGGGAAGAGCAGACCATGCATTCAAATCAGGATAGCTCAGTCTGGGAGGGGACCGGTCGACCTGAAGGCACTTGCAGTAGTCTGCAAACCTGGGAGAGGGATTTGTACAGTTTCTGAGTTGAGCAGAGCTGGCCATCCCAAAGGGATTGTGCAATTTCTGGGAGGAACAGGTGACTGTCTCCCAAAATTTCGAAATTTATGGGTTGAGCAGTAGTGTTGGGTCAAATTGCATAGTTTTCTAGAGGAAGACTTCTTGACTGCTCTGCGCAATTCTGGAGCCCAGTAGGCTGCCAGGCTGATTTGCGTAATTTCTGGAGGGAAGGCTGGTTCCCCTCCAGAATTGCGCAATTTTCTGAGGGAATCCTAACAGACTGATTTGCACAATTCTTGAGCTCAGCAGGCTAGCCAGCTGATTTGCGCAATTTCTAGAGGGAAGGTTGGTTCCCCTCCAGAATTGTGCAATTTTCTGGGGGAGCTTCTTGGCCAGCACATGGTCTAAGTCCAGAAAGATAGCCTGTGAGGGGAGTGAAGCAAATTGACATGCACAGGCTGACAAGACACTGAGAAACAGCTGAATCCTATATGCTTGATAGTGCAAGACATGCTGTTGAGGATGGTTGGTAAGGAGGCTCCAAAATGAAGCTAATGCAAAATTTTGGAGGGTGTTTGTAGCCGCTACAACAGGGTGGTAAGTTGCAACACAAAGAGTGTATTTCCACGTAGCCTCAAATATTGTCCCTAAAAATATCAGCGAGGAGTAGTGTTGAGACTCGTCAAGACTTATCTCCTGGGATGACGTGGCCCTGGAGGGCCCGCACCCACGTACTTTGCATCCATTGCATGTGTGTTATAGGTTGGTTTGCAAGGACCACAAAGATGAGACTATCGTGACTTGGTATGTACAGGTCAGCAACTACCACTTGGCATGACTAGCCTCATGTATCGGACAACCACGTGGCATGTTAAATGATGTGGCTTTATTTGAGAGTCTAGTTTTTTAAACGGCCATATCTTTTGATCTTGATGTCAGATAGAGGCAAATTTTATATCGTTGGAAAATTCTTAACAAGAAGAATGCAATAATGTCATATGTGTTAAGTTTTAAGAAGGTCGAAAAGGGTCAAAAAAGAAAAATAAATTAGACCTCATTTCCATAATTGTACCTTGGAGGTTGGGTCTTTTTACTAACTACCTCTTTCTACCCTTAAGTCCGTTCCTTGGACATATTACATTCTATAAACAGATTCTGAAGTTAGCCAGGTAGCCTTTGAAAAGCATCTTGTTTTACGAGTGCCGAGTAGATAAAAGCTACTTCAGTCAATCTCTGGAATAGAATTGTAAAAGTTCAACATGGCCAATTTCTTGAGATCCTTTTCTACCATTGATAAGAAGTCCATATCTGAAGTAGAAAATAGATCCCTTGAGACAGACATAGAAGAGCAAGAAAAAGAAGAAAGGAGAAGAAGGAGACAAAAGAAAAAGGCCAAAGAAATTCCAAAATTTAGTATAGACATGTCTGCACCCAACTATTGGGATTTAGAGGAAGAAGAAGAGGAAGCTAAAGGAGAAACAACTGCAAACAGTGCAGGAGAAGGTACTTCCAAAGACACTGGAAAATTAACCAGTGAATCCAGAACATTCAAAGCTGATAAACCTTTTGAGTCTAAAAAGGAAGTAATGACTTTAGAAAAAGCTGCCTCTAAATTTCCATCTTTTATTTTGCCATCCATAAACAATCAGAACAAAGCACATGTTCTGAAAGAAGTAAATAAATATCCAAGAGTAGAAGAAGACCTGTATGCAGCCAATACTAGTGGCTATATTCTAGATCTTGATAATTCTTCAAACCCTGGAGAATCAATCAGAATTTGGATAGGAGCATTATATCAAATGCAGGTTACTACAAGATTGGATAATGTATCCATCATGGTCCTAGCAGAAAAGAGAATGACTGGAATAGTCTATGATTGGTGGATGGGACATGTTAGCGCTTGAAATTTCACCTCAGGCTGAGAAAGGCAAACTCCAAGGCAACATCAAACCACTTAGCCTCGTAGCTAGCCCTTTGGGGCAGGAGAGGGCTCTCTCCGGTATATCTCAGCAAAGATCTTCAAAGGGCGGAGATAACCAATAAAGAACACTGATTTTAAGCTAGTAAATTGATAAAAGGGGTTTTTAATAAATTGATGGGGTTTTTCTGGGCTGCATGGGGCAAAGGAACAGCTAGAACAGAGAAATATAATCAAAAACACAGGTTATCTCCTGAGGCAAGGTAGGCAAGAAATTTTAACATCAAATTGAGATTAAATGGAATGGCAAGACTGCTGAGGAGCTGACAAGGGCATAGAAGATGAATCCTTGTCAAACAGAAGAAAACATTGAATATGAACAAACTTAAAGGCAGAGCATACAAATGATGAATTCTACCTTAACACTTCATTTGTTCAATTAGAAATGATCATGAAATGAAATGAACACATAATAGGCTACATGTAACAAAGGAGGACACAAATGTCAAATTTCATACCACAGGAATCTCAGAAGCCAGAGCTGTGTATTTTCATTAAAATCTCTGTCAAAAAACTGTACAATGACACTCAGTTTCCCTCCACCAGCGCTCAGAACTCTTTCTCTTCCCTCCACCCTACAAATGAATTTTTAATACCATAAATAAAATGCTGCTAAGGGAAAAACAAATCGACCCCAAAACAGGGGCACTGTTTCATCTGCAATTATAAAAATGGCAAAGAGCGTTTCCTCTATTCTAAAATAAAACAGCGTCTCCCTAAAAATCCTCTGATGGCCGACACATGGAGCGCAGATCCTGTTGAATCATTAACTGAAGTCTTGAAATAGGAATCGAATCCTATATCTTCTGCTGTTTTGGCTCCATTTGAATAGCGCTCGTGGGCCATATTCATGAGCCAGAAAAGGGTCAAATGACAAAGATGAAAAACTCCACGATCTTCCATTTGTTTCCAGCTTCGATAAGAACGTCACTGGGTTTAGAATTCTCAGTCAAAATTGCTCCATTGAAAAATCTCAGAATATTCCAAGACTCGAAGATTTGCGAGTTGCAGCTTCAATAAGACGATACATCCATCGATCCAGCATTCCTGTCAGAGCAAAAGTGCCCCCAAGAACAGCACAAAGACGCGTAATAAAGTGAGTGAAACTACGCTTTTCCTCCCTGATGGTAACAGTGATAGGAGAAAGATCATACAAAAAATAGACAGCTGGCCAGCTCCGGTCAGAATCCTTCATTGCCACAAAGTATTCTGTTACAGAAAATTGATTTGTTGGCAATACTTCCTTTGACAGATATCTGTATTCAGTGGGAACAATCTTGATGTAATATTTGAAGGTGCCACTTGCATCGCGAAGAATGCGGACAGTATCATCAAGTGGATGGTGTATTCCAGGGTATTTGAGTCTAAATGATAGATCATGAATTACATGGCTCACATTAACATGATTTGCACCCTCGAATATCTGTTGAGCAAAAATAATATTCAAGACATGCACCGAAATGTGGAAATTTCCAGCGACCCTTTGAACATCCAGAACACCAAAGACCCGACATCCTTCACCATCATCTATTGCACGCTTAACATCCTTTATCATCTTTACATGATCGTTTCCAAGCCGAAACAAGCAATTGTCCATAATTGTGATTCCACCTGCAAACCTTCATAGGTACTCTGCACCTTGACACAAAGTATCCGAAATACCAAAAACTGAAACAATAGATTAACCAATGTTTACATCATTTGCATTTGGGGCGCTCACGTCCACTGATGATACCAGCGGATACTTTTGTCCCTACATAACCAGAAACATTCAGCGCTCAATGGAACTTGAAAAGAAGATCCAGAAAAAGGAAAGAGAGCCACCCACGCACAGGCTTTTATGATCTATCTCCTCTCTCCATCAAATCAAATCTAAAGCACAAATTCCTGGAGAACAGCGACCCCTGAAATCAAAACCACTGCATAGGAATGGAGAAACAAAAACAGTAGTCATCGACACATTTACAAGGCCCGTTAATATATTTGCCAGGAGGAAAGTCACAAGCACATTCTGATCAAAGACTTCCTCAAGGACCAATGATTTTCTTGTGGGGACCAAATCTGAGAGCATAAGCATCCCAAGAACCTCAAAGTTTTGTGCCAGAACAAAAGTTACATATGCCAAATTGCACATGCGACGAGAAATTTTTCTCTACAAACTTATCCAAAAAGATTGTTAGCACCCAAAGGAAACCGTCAAGCAGCCAAACTTCGATTGCAATACTTGATTTCCCTCCAATTGAAGCTACTCTAGAACTAATGGGTTTCTTTAGGAAGAAGAGATGATAGCCTAAGTTGACACTGACAAGGTATAAGCCCCAATATCCAAATAAACTGAAGATGCCCTCTTTGTTCAGACTAATGATATTTGCACCCCTCTGATCTGAAATGAGGTAACGATTTAATCCACACAACAGGACTGCTTGATAAACTGTGAGAATTGCACATCCAAAGAAGCCACAGTATTGGGGATGAATATTGATTATTGATGTCACAATGGCCACTGCTGCAAGAGTGAAAAAGAAATTCCAGTGTACACCATATTCCCCAACATGGACACTGAATCAATGTTGCGTGCCTGTTTTGAAACTAGTGCATTTGCAACTGCAAAAGATCCAACCCTGAGATCCATTAATCCTGTACCATACGTTTCTGTCTTAGCAAATCGCCTGGGAAATATTTTGAAGTCCACAGCCAGGATTGACAAGCATGTCACCAGCATCATTGCAAATCGATATGATGAGAGGTTTTTTCTTCCAATAAGACACAGACAAAGTACTACTCTCTGCATGGGTTGAAATTCCAGAATGTGACAACAACCTTGTGTAAAAAAAATCTCAAGCAGTACAAGAAGCATCAAGCATATAGAACAAATGTAAGTCTGGTCTGCCATAATTGTTAAGCAAGAAAGCATTGGTAAAACAACGAGAAAGAAATCAACAATCAAAGAAGATGCATAATTCCTCCAATCTTTCAAATGTTTACTCCTGCTGCTATGCTCCTCCATTTGAATATTGGTAGATCCACCTTGGTCCCATCTGAGTTGCAACACATTCCATTGTCGCAGGAGGATAAGAACAGGCATAATTGCAGTGAGGGCAGCAATTTCAAGAATTGATGTACCATTCAAGTTGCTGACAAAATCTTTCTTAATCTGCTTGTGAGGATTGAGGTAAGTACTGTAGGACTCCATTGATATATTATGAAAAGTGAATATTCTTCCACTGCAATGTTGAACATAAGCCACTTCAATGGAAGAGCAGAGTAGGTGACTGCCAACTGCTTTGACAGGTTTTTCCTTTAGCAGTTGACGAGAGATAAATTTTGATGAATTTGACTTTGATGGAAGACTGACAAGACAGAGTCTAACATCGGCTCCACTTGGGATGGCAGCTGCCGCTTCGTGGAGGTGCCAAGAACCGCAGAACTTTGGGAGAGCAGACAGTGCCTCCATCCATTGGGCAATGGAGTCCATTATTTCAACAAATCAACACAACTGAAGACTCAACTTATTAACTGGAAACTGACTGAATTGACTAATTCGGCAAACTTCAAACTAAACTGTAATGAAACTGGAACAAGATGTTGCCTTTTGGCTGCTTATTTATTTACAACATCTACCCTAATCTGTTGTACAAACAATAGATCAGGTAATATTAAAATGCCAGATTAACCATTCAAGTAAACCTGAGAATGATGTCGCCGCTTGAGAATGCTTCCGCCAGGACACAGATGTAATTATTGGCAGCCCTTTATGCACATAATGAGCCTGGTTATGTATAAGACAGCCTGATCTATCAATCAAACTGAAAAAAATTTCCATGTATGTTGCCATTGGATCGTGGAAGCCGGACTCTGTTGGCTGCCCCAACTCTACAATACATACTTCCAGCTGCACATTGTCAATGTAAACATCTGTAGGCAATTCTATGAGTTCTTGTTTTAATGGAGGAAGGATTTCCAAGAACTTTTTAGGGTCTTGGAAATCATATGACTGGATCTGCTCATCTAGACACTGAATCTCCTTCTCAAGTTTTTCAACAATTAACTCACAGGCACCAGTTTTAGTTTCAAGATGAAACTTCGAAGATTTCAAACATTGAAAGAAGGCACTGAAAAATTCTTCATTAATTTCAATATCCACTAACCACTCTCTAACTTCATTTAGAGCTTCACAAAGTGCAGGGTTTGCCACATACCCCACCATTGCATGAATGAATCAGCGAGCACTGAGCTGTCTGGAGCGAGTTGGAGTCGCCAGGTCAATGGTTCAGCCTGCATATGTATCTGACTGTTGTCCACCATCAGCATCCAATCTGCAATTTGATTTCATGTACTGGGACAAGACAATCAACAAGTCGAATGTTCTCCCCAGTATGGTCGCCAATATGTTAGCGCTCGAATTTGCCTCAGGCTGAGAAAGGTAAACTTCAAGGCAACATCAAACCACTTAGCCTCGTAGCTAGCCCTACGGGGCAGGAGAGGGCTCTCTCCGGTCTATCTCGGTAAAGATCTTCAACGGGCGAGATAACCAATGAGGAAACACTGATTTTAGGCTAGTAAACTGATAAAAGGTTTGATTTGAGATTTTTAGGATTTTGGTGGAAAATCGGGGAAAGGCAATTTTGGGTGCGGGGATTGGACACAGTTTTTGCAGGGGGTTCTTTGGGGCAAGGTAGGAGACTGTATTGATGCCTTTGAAAGAGTCAGATGGGCAAGAATGACTGGTGAGGAGCTAAGGAGAGCAAGTAAACACCTTGAGTTCTCCTTAAACAGATGAAAACATTGATATTAAGCAAACTTAAAAGCAGAGCATGGCAATCATGAATTCTACTTTAACACTTCATTTGCCTAATTTGCAGAAGGAAAAGTAAGAATATGAATCACATAACAAACTTAAAAGTACAAAGAGAAACACACCATCAATACATGTAACCACAGGAATCCCAAAAAGGACTGCAAAACCCTGGTCTTTCTTCCTTTGCCAAAATTGCAGAGATACAATGAGTAATACAATAGAAGCTTTCTCCCTCAAGAGTCCAATCATGAAAATGACCAAGAAAGTACATAATATAGGCAATATAACATCTTTCCTTGCCTCTAGGGGTCGAGCTCACTATCCTAGGAGCTGTTTCAACCAATTCTAAACTGAGCACTGAAAACTAGGCAGTCAAAACAACTTGCCTCTATAAGCTAGGAAACCAATTCATTCATTAAATTTTTGTCTATCTCATGAATGAATCTTCTAGAAGAGATAAATGAGTGTCAAAATATCATAAAATTACATCATTTACAACAAGGAGGATCAAAATCCACTCCAAAAAGTCAAATCCAGTCAAAACTGCGTTTTGCTGAGCTGTAGGTGCATTTCTGTGAAAATTGCCCAACGCGTAGCGCCCTGATTCTGAACACGTAGCGCGCCTTTGGAGCAACTTTTGAGGCACTTCCAGGTGTCCAAATGAGGCAAAAGTGGGCTTGTTGGAAAGGTCTGGATGTCTACTTTCCAGCCCAAGTAAAATTTCTGAATTTGGTGTCCATTTGCCCCTCCAAAATTGCAATCTCCCAAGACTGCTTCCTGTGTGTCAAAAAAGTGGCAGAAAGTCATTTTTTGCTTGTTTTTTGACCTTCTGGAGGCTCAAAACTTGATGAAATCTCTTGGTAATTGCTGAGCAGGTGTATTTTTGCATGAAAAATCCAAAAATGCTGATTTTTCCTGAAATGGAGTTGCCCATCTAAAGGGTCGCGCGCGGCGCGCTACGCGTTGGTGAAGAAAACCTGTTTTTAGCCCAAAAATTCACAAGTGACCAAAAATGCTCAAAATTTTTTGAAATTTGTGCTGGAGTTGAGTCATTTAGCACCATGCTCCTTCAAGGAATCCTCAGCCAAGATGTGGAGGGGATCGGGCCCTTTTCTTCGTTTTAGTGCCTTGGCCAACCGTCTTTTGAGCACCTTCATTCTCGCCTTGCATACGTGCATTCGGGCCCAATAGTGGTTCTTCATGTTCCGGAGCAGGTCCTTATCTTTGTTGGCCTTGGCCAGCAGCCTCTCCAAATGAGCATTGACCTGGAGGAGCATAGCCTCTCGCTCAACGGGTACCAAATCACCGAGTCTCTTGCGTGCCAAGTTGCGGTCTTCATGGATCCTCCGCAACTCATCAAGAGTGTGCTCATCTTCCAATTGCTTGTTGTGCTGCTCTAAGTAGGTGATTGTCCAATTTGCCATTTCCAACCTTTGTTGCAACGAGTCATTTTCAGCCCTCAGTTGCTGGATGATCTCCTTTGGCTCTAAGCTAGGAGAACTGATATCGAGGTCAACAACATCTATGCCTGGATCACCTGATGGCCCCTCATCAATTTTGGGCTGCTTGCCTCTCTCTTGTACCTGTGCTGCTGTCGAAAACGAGGCCCCTTCCACCTGGTGTGGAGATAACACTCGCGGTGCTGATGAAGAAGGCGAGACCCCTTCCACCTGATGTGGAGAAAATACTCGCCGAGCTGATGCAAATAAGGCCCTGTGGCCTTTCTGATATGTGACCAATGGAGGGGAGTTGACATGTCTGGCCTCGGGGATATCATGTTGTTGTGAAGGTCCTCCCTCCTCATGAACAACCTCAGGAGGTGGTGGTGCTGTGAAAAAATCTCGAGAGATAAAATCCTCCCATGGGATACCCTGCTGAGCCAACTGATGCATGACCACAAGCTTGATCAAACCATAATGAAAGATGCTCTGGTGTTGCTGTGCTGGGCTCTTTCTCTGCACCAAGGGCACCATCCTCTCAATATTCCGGCACATGAAAAATGGTATGTTCATCATCCGTACCCGTGTGAAATGCATCAACAAGCGGATATGGTACGAATACAAACGTGAAAATCTGCCCTCACAGGTGAAATAACGAATGATGAGCCTCATCAAGGGAGCATACTCATCCCTCAAAAATCTGAAAGGAAATACACCAGTCATGTACCTCATGTACACAGGTTTAATGTAGGGCTCATACTGAAATCTGTCCAATAGTTTGCGCTTGTTCCACTCTTCTCCAACATTGGGTATCCTTGTTGCTTGAGCAACAATCTCAGGTGACAATATAAAATCCACCCCTGCAACCTTGAAGAAATTTGGGGTCGTTTGAAGCGTGTAGGCAAATTTTTTGTGTGTTATACCCCAACGCGTAGCGCGCGGGTCCTGACGCGTAGCGCGCGCCCAACGCGTAGCGCCCGTGTCTTTTTCCCACTGTGCTGACCGCCCCGACGCGTAGCGCCTGCCCAACGCGTAGCGCGCAGGTCCTGATGCGTAGCGCGCGGGCTCTGTCCACCAACTTGCACAGTTTTCACACTAAATCGCCTTTTGCTCTTGCTTTTGGAGTCTTGGAAGCAAATAATGATAAAATGAAGGGAGGGGAGCTTTTATAAACTTGATTTGAATTAATTTCCCCTCAAACCCACTTTCTAATGTTTATAAAATGACACTTTTCAAAATTTAAATGCTGCTGACTTATGGTTTCCTTTTTGTCCTGAAATTGGTTGAAATGATGCTTTTTCTTGAAAATTTTTGCAGAGGTAGCTTCTGAAGAGTCTTGGCAAAGGAGACCAGGGCTGCATGCCAACTTCTGGAGAGTTTGAATTTTTACAAATTTTTACAAAACATGAGAAAATGACCTTGCCTTCAAAAACAGGGTTTTTGAACTCAAGGTAGAAAAAATAGCTGTACAATATGAAATCCTTTGAAGTGATGCTTAGATAGACATCCCTCTGGCCTGCTGGGCATTTATTGACCTTTAAAGACATGACCTCAAAGACAAATTGGACCTAAACCCTAGACCTAGGACCTTGACTTAAAAACAAGACCAATGACCCTGTAAAGAATTTTATTGACTGAAACAACTTGAACCAGCACTGCCAAGAGGGGAACATAAAGACACAAGCTCCTCCATCGGGGTTATGGCATGCCTAATGGAATGCAATAAGATGACACTGATGAGACACCTACTAATGAAATGCAAAGAGCTTTGATCGCTGATGAAGGGCTACTAGACCGACTCTAACAGGACCATCTGAAGAAGAAAGAAGAGCTGTCATGGAAGCTGGACTGACTACACTGGAAATATTGTTGAAAACACAGTTTGTACCAGAACCAGTTGATGAGAAGAAGCAAATCATAACTGATCTTAGCCGCATGGAATTAAAAGATTTGAAGTATCTTGATCAATTCAGCAAAGACTTCATGGCTAAGGTATTTAAAGCTAGTCTCTCCAATGATGTAGCTCAGAAAATTTCATTTTTATCAAAATTACCAGGCAATTTAGGAGACCTCGTCATGAAAGATCTAGATGTACAAAGCAAAAGACTAGATCAAATATATTGGGTAGACCTTCTGTTTAGAGTCACAGAAAAGGTAAAATATTTATGTTGGCAAAAGAAGGCACACGACATCACACCCAGTTCTGATGTCTGCAAAATTATGCTACCATGGACACCTTTCAGAAAGAAGAAGAAAACAAAAAGGTATGGTAGATTCAAGCCCAAGAGAGTCTCTAATCCTAGAAAGCCTTTTAGAAGATATAAATTCTTGAAGAAAAGAACAAAGCCAAGAAACAACAACTGTTGTTTCATCTGCAAAAAAGAAGGCCATTTTGCAAGAAAGTGTCCCCAGAATTCTTCTAGTAAACTCAAAGCATGTATAGATATAGAAGAATTTCAGGATGATTGGTCAGTAGTAGATTCAGAAGATGATGTTTCAGATGTATATATTTTAACTGAAATATCAGATGTAGAAGAAATAGAAGAAAATGTACAAAAAATGAATTTTTGTCCGTCATGTTCTGAAGATGATTTCTCAGAAGAAAAGCATTACAGTGATGAAGAAAGTGAAAGTGATTTTGAAGTCACAAGTGAAACATCCGAAGACTCAGATGATGAATCTGCAAGTGCAGTATCATTATCGGTCAGCCAAGGTAAGCAACCTGTGCTACCTTTGCCAGAAATTAATGCTTTTTGTCCATTTGAAAAAAAGATAGCAACCTCATCTAGTTTTCCACCACCAGAGATTAAAAGGACAGAGGAGAATACATTGTTGAAAAAGATAGTCAAAACAAATAGCCTCATATACATCCCGGTACAAGTACAGGTAGGAAAAGAATGGATATCTGTAGATGCATTTGTTGATACCGGTGGTTCAAACAATTTGGCTAGACCATCTTTATTCAAATCTCTGTGGAAACCACTGAAAAACATTCTGGTCTCAGAAACAATTGGAGGATCTGTTAGTTTAACACATTATGTAGACAACATTTCTTTAAAAGTTGGGGGGAGTATTGTAAAGATTTCTGCAATTCAGCATTTTGATCCCTCAGCCAGTCTAATGTTGGGAATGCCATTTATAAATTCTGTGCTTCCAGTTACAATCAGCCAAGATAAGCTGATTATAAATTTGAAAAAGAAAGCTATCTCTGTTCCTAGATTATTTATTGCAAATTCAGAAGCTAGGCATGAGAATAGTCAGAAAAGAGTAGGAGCCAGAAAGCCACAAAAGGATTCTGATGATTGGGAAGAAGTCCTGCAATTTTATGAAAAAAGAGCAGAATCCAAGACAAAGCAATTGGCTTGCATTGATCCCAACTGGTCTACAGAACAAGGTGATATCTATCAAAGACTTCTAAAGAGTTGCTCGGACAACCCACAGCAGTTTTGGGAAACAGAGAGTCCAATGCAAGAGATTATAACCTTGCATGACAATGGAGTCAAAGGTAAGATGATTCCCTGCACCCCATCTGATGAGCAAGAGATAAAAAATCAGATAAAAGAATTGCTACAAATGCAGCTCATCGAGTCGAGCGAATCTCATTATAGTTGCTTAGCTTTCCTTGTAAGGAATCACTCTGAGATAGTTAGGGAAAAACCAAGAATGGTAATAAACTATAAACCCCTTAATGCCATTACTCAGAGCTTCAATTATCCATTGCCAAGACCTGAAACAATCATGCAGAAAATCCAGCACAGCAAGGTGTTTAGCAAGTTTGATATGAAGTCAGGATATTATCAGATTCAGATCCAGCCAGAAGACCGACATAAAACAGCCTTCATATGTCCAGCAGGTTTTTACCAATGGAAGGTTGTCCTGTTTGGTTTGAAAAACGCCCCAGCATTCTTCCAACGAAGAATGGATTTTATTTTTGCAAACTATGATTTCATTATAACATATATAGATGATATTCTTATTCATAGTCCAGATGTACATACTCATCTAAAGCATTTAGATATTTTCCTGGAGGAAGTTAAGCAGCATGGAATAATCCTGTCAAAAAGAAAAATGTCTCTTTTTCAAGATAATATTGATTTTTTGGGAATTAATGTTGTCAATGGTGCAATCCAAATGCAACCTCATGTTTTGACAAAATTAACACAGTTTCCTGATGAATTGAAGGATACCAAGACAATTCAGAGATTTTTGGGAGTCTTAAATTATCTTCACAAGTATATTCCAAATTTGACAGAGAAGACAGTGCCAATCAGAAGACATATTAAACAGGGATGGTCACAAGAAGCAACAGAAGATGTTGAACAATTGAAAGAAGAATGTCAGCACCTGCCAAGGCTTCAGCCACCAGGTGATGGTTTACTCATTCTTCAGACTGACGCTTCTTTGGATTTTTGGGCAGTTGTTCTATTAGAACAAAGAAAAGATAGTGAAGGTAATATTGAAGAAAAATTTTGTGCATATGCTTTTGGAGAATTCACACCTAGCCAGAAGAACTATTTTATTGCAGAAAAAGAAACACTAGCTATCTTCAATGGGATTCAGCGTTTTGAGGTATATCTTACGCCCGTAAAAATTTTTATCAGAATAGACTCCAGAAATTTTAAATATTTTCTATCTGCCAAATTTCAAGACAAATTGTAAAAGGAAGAATTTTAGCTTGGCAGATCTGGTTCCAGCAATTCGATTTTGAAGTTGAGTGGATTCCTGGAAATTCCAATTTTTTTTTATTTTTTTTTTTTAGGCATAGGAGGGGGTATGTTATAGGGAAGCCCATCTATGTGCCAAATTTTTTGCCACAATTTAGAAGGTCGAGTGTGGCAAGGCTTTCACTAGCATATCATATCCTTTCTTAACAGAATATCTTTATTGGGGACTGATCAGCCAGGAACATTGATCTCCTATGAAAGTGTCAACTAGATCAAATCCTTTCAGTAGTTTTATTAAAGTTGGCCATTGTGTTTGTAAATTTGAAGGTAAGCATGGAAAAGTCCAGCCCTTCCATGCACCTTGGGAATCCCATTGAGATATATCATTCAGTCTTATTCATCCTTCGTCTCTCATCCATCTTGCCAATTCATTTAATTCGTCTCGCTCTCCCAATGGACCTAATGATGATATATTATATTTCCAAATGTTGATTCGGGCACCATTGCCAACTCGCCAACCCAAATTCTCTAGAATTATGGGCATTGACATTTTACATAGTTTCCAAATATTCGAGCCCATCCCAACCCATTCAAACTCTTTTTCCCATAGCAGTCCTCTCTTATGAAATTATTTGTGGAGAAAAGCCTATTTCGGGCACTTTTGTGAATATGAAATAAGGCACCAAACTATTTTGGCTCCTAATGTTATATTCATTAATTGGGGGTCTTTAATCTCTAATCAACCATATATTTTAGGGAGATGAATTGTACTCCAATTATCAAGATGAATTATTTTTTTTGTTGCATTTCCCCCTCTACCATAAAAATTTCCGAATGAACCCCCCTTATCTAGTTTATCACACTTTTAGGGGCTAAAATATTGGAACATAAGTAGATTAGTAAGGAAGATATTATTAATTTGATTAGAACAAATTTATCTGCTGCATTAAGCCACTATGCTCCCCATGCTTGGATTTTCTTTTTGAAATTTTGAAGGAATTCATCCCATTCCTCCAGGCTTGAATCTCCCAAGGATATTGGGATTCTAAGATATTTAGAGGATCTCCACCCATGTTCCACTAGGAATTCTAACACTGAAGAAATTTCTCTTAGAGTGGACTATGATCCAAATAGTTGGCTCTTTCTATTATTCACCAAGTCATCCAATAGATCTAAATAGATATTATGACAAATTTAAAGCGACACGTAATTATTCTCGAGGCTTCCCCCCCCCCCCAAAAAAAAGTGTCATCCTCAAATTGCGAATGGTTTACTTCTTTTACGTTTCTAGAAATATTGAGACTTGGCAACCAACATTCCATTCTAGCTCGTTCTAGATTTATGCTCAAGCTTTTAACAACCAATATATACAATAGAGAGGAAAGGGGACACCCTTGCCTTAAACCCTGGTGGTTGCAAAGAAATAAGTAGGTCTTCCATTAACTAATGGGGAAATCCAAGGAATACTGATACAAGCCTTTATCCAATGAAATAATTCTCCATTAAAACATAATTTCTCAAGAGTTGCAAAATAGAAGGAATGCCTCACTCGATAAAAGGAATTATCCATGTCTAATTTGATTATGAGGCCAGGTTCCCCGCTCTCTTTATTTGAATGAATTGCTTCCTAAATAAGAATTATGTTATTTAAAATTTGTCGACGTTGAATAAAACCACCTTGATTTCCATATATTATTACAGCCAGAATCCTCTTTAATCTGTTTGCAATGATTTTCATTAGAATTTTATAAGTTGTGTTACATAAGGAGACATGCATGAATCAAATGAAATTCACAAGATTAGAATCCTTATATATCAAGGTGAGAAAGTAGGAGTTATCACTCCCACCAATTTTATCCTTTTTCCGGGTCCAATTTAACATTCTCAGCAAGTCCTTCTTGATCAACAACTAGAAGGCCTAATAAAAACTTATTTTAAACCCATCAGGTCCTAAGGCTATGAATCACAGAAGTTTACATTCTCAAATAAGTAAATAAATAAAATAAGATTTATTTTATATTAATTGGTATAATATCTAACTTAATCATTACCATTTTGACCATATTATATATTTTTTTATATTTTATTAAATATTGACTTGAACTCTCCCCTAACTTTCTTTTGTTGATTTTGACAATCTATATTTTTTAACAGCTAATTCTCGAACGAGATGCATCTCTGTTATTTAATCCTAGGAATACATTGGTGTTTTCATCTTGGTACTGAGGATGAACCTCATTAGAGAGTTCGAATCGTCAACCAGTATATATTGATTATGTGATTAATCTGAAAGTCAGTTTCAGCAAAAAAAAAAACCTTTAAAAAAATTAAAAGTAATCCATTAAATTTAACAACAATTACAACCCTTCACCCCCCCCTTGGTAGAGGCCTGAGAATCGGCCCTCTGCAAGCCGAAGGGCCGTTGCAGCACTGACAGAGGGGTGTCTAGGCCCGCTATGTCGGCCCTCCAGCCCCAAGCTGGTTGAGGGCCGGTGGAGTGTGCGTCAATAGAAGATAAAAACATCCATAGTCAAAAATAGTGTTTGATAATTACATGGCCAACTAGGCATAAAACATGATGAGAAATATAATAAAAAACACATCCGAATGTCTGGAAGAAGAAGAAAAAAAAAAAAAACTGATGAGTCATATGTGCATGAAAAATTGTACATAGAAAAAGAAGAGAGAAATATCCACTATCACGACAAGATAGCAAAATTTCTCAAAAAAACTGCGAGTATTGGGCACAAAAAAAGAGTGTAAAAACAATTGTGGGAAAAAAATAGCATGTTCAAACTTTCTAAAATAAAAGGATGTTGAAATCATATTTTGGAATCTGTTGACCTTAAAAGTTGGTCTTGTAGTATACGATGATGAGACTCCTTAGAGTTACCATTATTCTCTTCGACTATGGCCCAAAAATCGTTCTCCAGATGGATGCCAACTTTAGTAAAAATTGTCTATGTCCTGGTTCCTTTCCCTATAAATATGCAAACATGAGAAATATGTAAAAGAAACAATAATACGAGAAATCTCCTTAATGATAGGCCTCAAATAAATGTTCCTATAGGAAATAATGCCTTTTAGCCAATTGATTGCAAGCTTTGAGTCTCCATATGTGGATATGCAAATATTTGTTCTCCTTTGTAGATAATAACAGGTTTTTGCAAGCAAGGAGTTTGGTTTTGTTACTTAAACCAATACCAAAATGAATCTTGACTTTGAAAGAGTGATTTAGGGAGAGAATTAATATAAATCCACCACCACTATGTTGACCATTTTCAAATGAAGAGCCATCAAAATAATCCCATGCTTTGGATGGCTCAATAATTTTAGGAGTGCTAACCCTGGGAGCAGCAGAATCTTTGTCTTGAGGAAAGTGGTTCAATGTGGCTAAAACCATATTAGCAGTGTGTGATGGAATTGAGACCAGATCCTGAAAGGAAACCATGTTTAGAGCAAGCCAAAACCCCTAGCATATTATTAGGGGAAGGGATTTGAAGAGGTGACATAAAGGATAAATGTGCCACAAGTGCCATGCCTGTTGAAATATGTAACTAGGTTTGGTCTTCATAATGACATATGTAATCATGATTTTATTTGATGTAATGAGAAAAATAAATTTAGTATTGTTGATCTAGAGACATGGGTTGCATGCTCAAGTAAATTTATTTTTATAGGTCAAACTTCCATTGAGAGCTTCTAGGTCATTTTCATGTATGAAATACCCATTTGGGGGATGTTACATATTGTAAACAGTCATTGTAAGAGTCAAAATACCCTCAAATACCTCACCACAAATGCTCATTAAGTCAGCCTTCAAAAGAAGCTATAGGCCTATCTAGAAGGAGATGTCAGCTTAGACATGAGGACAATCTGGCTTAATTGCATGGGTAAGAAGACTATATAAAGAGGACTCGGCCTCACTTGAAGGTACATCAATCAAGAAATCACATAAAAGAAAGGAAGTGCAAAAAAGGAAGGAAAGAAATCCCTTTTGCAGCGAAAAGAAGGAAGGATAAAAGTGAAGCCTTTAGGGATTGTTTTTGGGTCATTTACCTCGCATGTGCGATTGCAGCTAGGGTTTCTACAGTAATGAAGTTCAGATCTTGAAGGAAGCTTAAATATAGCACAAGGAAGGATCATCTTGTTAGTCGAATACTCAAGAAGAAGACTCCAAGCCAAGCAAAGAAAAAATGCCTTACCAATCAACCTCAATCATCTCAAACGTGTGGAATCTCTATGATTTTAGGTGGGCCAAAAATTGCAGGCCTGTAATAACAGGCCGAATTCAAGAGAAGCCGAAATCAGAGGTATTGTAATTAGTTTGACTAGCATTGACTTGAAGAAGAAGAAGAATTGTTCATGGAAGTGTTGTGACTTGGTCTTGGAGAGGTTCTTGGTCAAGGGTCTAGGTCTCAAAAATTTTCAATTGAAGATTCTATAAGAAGAAGAATTATGTGGGTTTTCCTCACAAGATTAGAGAGGTTTTGGCCCTGGAACCAATATCTTGTGTCCTTTGTCTTATTTTTCTTTATGTTTTGGTATTTGTTTGATGAATAATAACACTAATAATAATCAAGTACAATAAGAAGCTAATGAAATAAAATAAAAATAGATCACAAACAGTTATCAACAAAAGAGAAATCACTTACTCTTGTTGCCCCTAGATTGCTTAACATGGTATAAGAGCTAAGGTGACAAAGTCAAGGAAGGGCAGCTAAAAGAAGGACACTTAAGGACTAAAGCGTTAGAATATCATCAAGAGAATCAACCATAAAAAGGGACCTCTCATCTCAAAGACACTTCAAGGTCAATAATTACATCATCATCTTGAAGAAAGTCTCTAGAAGAAGACTTGCAAACCCTAGTTCACTCAAAGAAGGTTTCTACACTTGAAACATTCTTGGGAACCTCGCTCAATCATCACCTCAAAGAAGGAGACTTCAAAATACCTACAAATTAAAGCATCTTAAAGTTTACTCATCCAAAGGAAATCAAAAAGAAAGGTGTTGTCATCATCATCAAGAATTCAAGGTGATCTCCCCTCCTTGAAGGATCATATTTTGAAGTAGGAAATCTCCATCAAGAAGGTAGCAGATTGAAGATATTGTAATCAAGGAGCATCTTCTCAAGTAAGTATCTTTAATGTTCACATCTAAATCTATCAAATTGTCTTTTTGCAAGGAAAGACACAAGTTGGTTGGGGCTAAAAACTTTCTTGCATGGAAGAAAAGGACAGATCTGAACCTTATAGGAAGTCATGGAACATGCTAAGGGCTAATTCACCAAACCTCCAAAGGCAAAAGCTCAAGATTTTGAAAAATTCATGAAATGGTAAGTAAGGGCTCAAAGGATTCTCATAGAATCCATTAAGGATCTCGTCATTCCCTATGTATCAAAATTAAAAACATCAAATAAATATATGACAAACTTGTAGATTTTTTCTTTGTAACCACTGCATGAGGAGTGATCTCATTAAGACAAGAAATCTACAAGATGAAGATATCAAAAGAAGGAATAACATCATACTTTATGAGGGCATCTGAAATAAGGGACCAAATACAAGAGTTAGGAGAGATAATGTCTAACAAGAAAATGACTACTATAGTGGTCAATGCACTACCGGAGGAATGGGGTAACTTTACATCAAGCATCTATGGGAAGAAGGAAGCTACTCCATTCAATGAACTATGGTCACTATGCAAAAATTAAAGAAACCAGGTTGAAGGCAAAAAGTGATGTACGATCAATTGAGAAAACTCAAGCATATGCTGCCATGGTGAAGAGGAAAGGAAAGTTTGGGAAATTTGATCCTCATAAAAGGAAGAATAATATGGCAAAGGTTCAATGCTATGGATGTCAAGAATATGGGCACTACAAGAGATATTGTCCCAAAATCAAGAAGGACAACAACAAAAGAGGAAGAGAAGAATCCCATGTCACCGAAGAAGTGGAAGAATTTGAAAAGAAGAAATCCAAGAAGGAAGAAATAAAAGATCTCTACTATGATTAAGATAAGTCTTCTCCACCTAGTTCTTTTCAGTTTTGTAAAATATGGCTATCATGGTAAGAATCATTAGAATCATGATAGGATGCATCATTTTAGGATATGGCATCATAGGAGCATATGAATGAAGAAATATCTCAGGACATCATCATAAGAAGCTTGAAAGATAGTTGAAGTAGAATTCTATGAAAAACATCATTAGAAGGAAGTAGCTCTTGAAAACCTCACTAGAAGCATAACTAGTACTTATGGGTACAAGAGAATCATCTAGTATATGAATCTCACCAAACATCATTGGGAAAGAGAATTTGCAAGATGAGGATAATCAGGATCCTCTGCTAGAATCTTCATTAGAAGATTCATTTCTTGGAAGAAGCAAATGTCTCGTTGAGAATTCAACTTTGCATGGAATTCATTGTTTGAAAGAATGATGGTATGATGACGAAGGAATTCAACATGTCAAGATGGTTCTAATACTTTCAATCAGGGAAAGGAAGTTGTCAAAGAAAGTCTAGATGAACAAAAGGAAGGAAAGAGGTATGTATGCACATGTTTAAGATAGGTCATAGTTGCAGATAACAGGGAAAGATACTCTACCTCATGAGTATGATCAAAGGAAAGGGATCTCTTCCATTGGAAGAATGAATGGGTCACATATTGTCTAGATAAAATCAACATAATATGTCCTTGTATGGAATATGAGGTGGCTAACAAGGATGAAGGAACTATAGATAAAAGTCCTAGGGGAGCAATATGTGATGAAAGAAAGAAAGAAGAGATCATGAAAGATGCAACTATGATCAAATGGAAAATAAAATCAACATCTGATGACTAGAAGATTTGACTATGATATCTCCATGGGAAATATATTGTGAAAGTCTGGAAAGAAAGAAGACCCTTGACAATTGAAAATCTTGGAGATGTGTCAATATGTATGCAGGATGTTGATGATGCAACAAGCAGATGTCATGATGAAGGTCCATCACAAAAGGTAATTTTTTATTTGATGTTCATTTTTTATTTTTGAACAATATATGGATAAGCTAATACATGGCTACCTAAGGAGAAGGTGTGGATGTCATCTACAACCAATACTCATGTGGAAGGATGGACGATATTGAAGGATACATGATGTGGAAAAATGTGGTTATCTGAAGAAAAGACAGATATGGTCTAGTAGAACACTTTCCAATGAAATGAAGGATGGCATGACTGACATGGTTCGAGAAGGAAAGTGATGGATGGTTGATGCCCTATAAAGAAGTCCCAAAATATGAAGGCTCCGTAACATTAAAATGAAATTCATGACAACGAATGGAGGAGCGCTACATGCAACTTAAGGTCCCATGATCTCCACCAATGAAGAAAGAGTTGTTACTGGAAACAGGTCTCTGCTTAAGAGGAAGTCTGGAAGCAAGTTTTTAATTAAGGGGAAACTTGGAAACAAGTCCCTGATTGAGAGGGAGCTTGGGTACATTCCTTTTATAGGAATGGGTACATTCCTTCATAGGAATGGGTATATCCTCCCTAGTTGAGAGGGAGAGATAGACATATCATTCTTGTCTTCACTTGGGAAGAAAGAATGGAGGATTGGGTAAGAATTTGGCATCTAATACTCTTTGAGGATGTGGTAGGGAATCCAAGATAAGAGTAGTCATAGAGGACCAATATTCTTTGAGGATTGGGAATCCAAGATAAGAATAGTCCCGGAAGGACATACCCTATGAACATCCCGGTGGCGTATGCTCCTTGAGAGACAATGATGATGGTGTCTATAAATCATTGGTCTCACCAAGAATTGTGTTATGATCTTGTGGAGAGAGAGAGTTGTTAGTCAAGGCCTTGCTATGTGACAATGTTGGATGATTTGATGTTATACAGATGGGTTACCAATCTGACTCTTCTTATGATAATTCTTCAAATTGAGAATTTCCAAGTATCTACGGTATGGATTATGAATACTTCCCTAGTTAAGAGGGAGTTTTGAAATATGTAACTAGGTTTGGTCTTCATAATGACATATGTAATCATGATTTTATTTTATGTAATGAGAAAAATAAATTTATAATTGTTGATCTTGAGACATGGGTTTCATGCTCAAGGAAATTTATTTGTATAGGTCGACCTCCAATTTAGAGCTTCTAGGTCATTTTCATGTATGAAAGACCCATTTGGGGGAAGTTACATGTTGTAAGAGTCAAAATACCCTCCAAGACCTCGTCACAAGTGTTCATCAAATCGGCCTTCAAAAGAAGCTATAGACCTATCTAGAAGGATATGTCGACTTAAACATAAGGACAAGTCAACTTAATTGCATGGGAGTTAGAAGACTATATAAAAATGACTTGGCCTCACTTGAAGGTACATAAATCAAGCATTCACATAAAATAAAATAAGTGAAAAAAGGGAAGGAAAGAAGTCCCTTGTGTAGCGAAAAGAAGGAAGGATAAAAGTGAAGCCTTTAGGGACTGTTTTTGGGTCATTTATCTCGCACGTGTGACTGTAGCTAGGGTTTCTGTAGTAATGAAGTTAAAATCTTGAAGGAAGTCGAAATATAGCACAAGGAAGGATCATCTTGCTAGCTGAATACTCAAGAAGAAGACTCCAAGCCAAGTGAAGGAAAGAATCCTTACCAATCAGCCTCAATCATCTTACAAGTGTGGAATCTTTATGATTTCAGGTGGGCCGAAAATTGCAGGCCTATAATAAGAGGTTGAAATTCAAGAGAAGCCAAAATCAGAGGTATTGCAGTCAATTTGACTAGTGTTGACTTGAAGAAGAAGAAGAGTTGTTCATGGAAGTATTACGACTTGGTCTTGGAAAGGTTCTTGGTCAAGGGTCTTGGTATTGGTATTCATCAATTGAAGATTCTATAAGAAGAAGAATTATGTGGGTTTTCCTCTCAAGATTGGAGAGGTTTTGGCCCTAGTTGATTGCCTATATCTTGTGCCCTTTGTCTTATTGTTCTTTATGTTTTTCCAGTTGTTTGATGAAGAAGAAAACTAATAATAATCAATTACAAGAAGAAGCTAATGAAGTAAAATAAAAATACATCACAAACAATTATCAACAAAAGAGAAATCACTTACTCTTGTTGCCCCTAGATTTCTCAACAATGCCTCCTCTAAACTTAAACTAGACCAAGTAATTGTATGACCCAATGTAGATTTGAAAAATCACCACACATTTTGGGAGAAAGGACATTCCATGAAAACACAAAGGGCATTTGCCTCATTATTTCAACATAGAGAACACCACCTAGGACCACACTTAAACCTCCATTGAAGGACGTCCCATGTAGGCACCATTTTCATCATGAGGAACCACATAAAGATTTTAGATTTTGGTGGAAATTTGGTTTTCCAAACTTCTTTCCACCACCATTTAGGCTTAATATCAAAATATTTTGTAATAAGAAAAATAAAACCCAACTTAGGAGAATAGATCCCATAAGGGGAGAAGAACCAGATCAATTCATCTGGTTTATCTAGCATATGTATATGACCATTAGCAAGGGCTAGAATATAATCAAGTCAAAAATCCCTATAATCATCCTCAATACCCAAATCCTCAACTGACAGCTATCCTGGATTCCAAAACGTAGAATTCTTCAGGTTTGTAATATGTGCAAGCTTACTATAACCACAATCTTGAAGCCAATCAACCATATGGAAAAGTAGAATATGAAGAAGATCACATCCAGGCCACCTCACCTAACGACTGCCTTAGTGTTCGCGCAACAAGGATACAATAAGGTACGATTAGTGAAATGGGAGAAGCACTAGTCATGCAAATGACCCCCACCCAAGTGGATAGACGCAATTGAAATGCATAATGACATATATAATGAATGCTTGGAATCTCCCTCATTCATCCAGCGGTCATGACATATATCATTCATTTCCGACCAAGCCAAGAAGTAAGAGGCTGCTTGATATTATAGCGCGTCATTACGCTTTCTTATCAATGCATATATTATGGATCAAGACCTAACCAAACTTTATCCCCCTGCCAACCCACCATATTAAACCCTTACCAATGATATCAAAAGTGTTAATAACAATGTGTTAGACGATTTAAATGTTTGATCTTGGTTTATCTAGCGTACATATCCAGTCTTCAATGGGAAAAGGAGCGATATATTTTTTTTGCACCACAAATGTCCAAAGACTTTCCGAAGAGATCAAGTGCCACCCACATTTGCCTACCAAAACCTTTGAAAATAGGTGTAAATGCTTTAAACCCCATCCACCCAAAGCTTTAGGCCTAGCAATAGAACCCCAACTTACCCATGGTAGAAAACCTTTTCCTCTTTCCCCATACCAAATGAAATAGAAGCATAATTTTTTAATCTTCTCCAAAATATTTTTAGGGATCCAGGCTAAGGAGGCCTAGTATGTTAGAATAGCCTCCAAGATCGATTTTATAAGAA
The DNA here is from genome assembly GCA_031772625.1 of Pinus tabuliformis. Taxonomy (NCBI): domain Eukaryota; kingdom Viridiplantae; phylum Streptophyta; class Pinopsida; order Pinales; family Pinaceae; genus Pinus; species Pinus tabuliformis. The sequence continues at coordinate 307,584,876 of CM062808.1, read as the reverse complement.
CCAAACGACGAGCACGAGAAAGCCATCTTTGGCACTAGCATTTCAATAATTTATCCACCTTAATAACCAACCAGACCCAATCTTCATTGCTATAATAAATGGGCTTCAAATGGAAACCTAAGTATTTTAAACCTTGATCCAAAGGAATTATAACATATGGAAGGTACTGGGACATATGATGAACCTCCTCAATAGAAAGGTTGTAGTGTGAAATAATGGATTTATGAATAATGACTAGCATGCTTATAGCATGCCTAAACAAATAGAGTAAATCCTCCATAAATGATATGTCATTGATATCATTGCTACTAAAAATCAAAATATCCCCTATAAATAACAAATGAGTAATTTCCAAGTTCTAGGCAATAATAATACCCTTGAAATCCCACTGATTCTAAGTATCCAAAAGAAATCATCTAAGAATTTTCACCACCAGTAAGAAAAGTAAAAAAGGAAAGAGGACATCCTTGGCGAAGACCTCTTTGAACATTAAAGAAAGGAGAGGCAAAATCGTTTGTTAGAACAACAAAAGACATAGATTGAATGAATGACATAACCCAATTTATGAAATCAAGATCGACAAAAGAGTTTTGCAGATTTAAAGAGAGTTCACAAAGAATTTAATGTTAGTGACCACATTTATCTGAAAGTGAAACCCAGGAAGAGTACCCTTAAACTCAGTAGTTGTGCCAAGTTGTCACCAATATATCGCAGACCCTTTGAAGTGTTAGCAAGGATAGAGCCAATTTCTTATCAACTTGCTTTGCCAACAAGCATAAAAGTTCATGATGTGTTTCATGTGTCTTTATTAAAGAAATATGTACATGATCCAACTCACATAATTGAGTGCAATGTTGTATAGATAGAATCAAAAGGAGAGTTCATGGAAGAACCTCTACACATACTAGACCAGAGGGAAGTTATGCTCTCAAATGGAGTTATAGCCCAAGTCAAAGTTCAGCAAAAACACTTCATCTTGGAAAGGAAACTTGGGAATTGGAAGATGCTTTTAAAGAAGCATATTAATCCTTATTTTGAAAAATTAGGTTGAATTCCATAGCAGACATCGAAATAATGTCACACTCAAGCGGGGAAGGTATATGTCAAGTGTGTTTGATGTTCTAACTTTAAGACTTAATTGGGATTGGTCTATCAGTATTATGTCATTGATAGTTATCATATGTAAATTTGCTTTGTTAATTTGTTAATAATAAAAAAATGAAAATAATTATGAAACTATAATTAGTTGAAGAGAAACTATGGGCTACAAGTTAAAGATTTAATTTAATTACCCATGATGGTGTAAGGCCTAGGCACATAATATGAGGATTAGATTATTAAATTATGAAAAAATATTGTTCAATAACTCTCCCATTAAGATGGAACGTTGTCTTAGTATGCTAGAGAGAGTGGGGTTCATTAATGAGCCAAGTAACCACCTACCACTTGGTGGATAAGGAGGAGCTAGTTACTAATTACAAACAATAGTTGGAAAAGGGTATATTTTTTGTCATATACTGAAGGAGGCTCATGCAGTGATTAACTGAGGTGGGATGTATAGTGACAAAATGAAAGAATAATGGATAAATTGATTTGTAGTCTATTTAATACAATAATAGACAAACTTCTATAGGATCACGTGAAGGGGGTAGAGAACATGATTCTAAGCTAGGAATGATGGGGGGAGAATTCAGAAATCAAAATAACCATGAATCTAAGATTTTGCAAGTAGTTTGTAGTCTAAAAGCATATTTAGACAATGTAAAAGATAATCAAGAGAAATTGTCTAAGGAAAGAGATGAACAAGAAGATATAAATGGGTACATACTCAAGAGGTTAGAAGTAAACAGAGGTAGTATGAACGCTGAAAGAACTTGTAAGAAAAGATTTAGAAACGAGTCTTCAGGAAAAACTGAATCTATAACTTCTAGTGAGAGTGAAACACCTAAGTTTGGTGATGAAATGGGAAAACAAAAGTCTGGGAGTAGTGATTCTGTGTCTAAGAAGAAAAAGGTTGTATCCCAATTAATAGGTGAATTTGAAAATATCAGACCTTTGAACTTTCACGGAGAATTTGAAGAAGGGGTAGAAACTTGACTTTTAAATATGTCAAAATATTTTAAGGTCTATAATTACCCTAGTGATCTGAAGGCCAGACTAGCTACATATCAGTTGACTGGCAAAGCAACTTTGTGGTGGGAAGAAAACAAAGAAATAAAGAAAATTAGAAGCAAAAACTTGACCTATAAATTAATCAAGATGGAATTCAAAAAGAAGTATCTATCAGAGAGGTACTTCAATCGAAAGCTAGGGAATTCCATGAGTTAAAAATGGATGAATTTGTGAACATATTTATGAACCTGTTGCGATATCTTCCATATATTAAAGAATAAAAGGAAAAAATTCAAAGGTTTATCAGTTGTTTACCTTTCTCTTATGAGGAGAGGATTGAATTTGATAATCCAAAAACTATCGATGACACGATAAGAAAATCAAAATTGTGCTACAACTAGAAAAAATCAATATCAAAAAGAAAGGATTCAATAAACCTACATTAGCCAATACTTTTAAAAGTGTTCAAGTGGGGAATTACGGTAGGAATGTGAATTAGCAAAAGAACATGAGTCAAAGAAGTGGACAGGGAACAGGAACAGGGAACCGAAACATTGGTGAATCAACTAGGCTACCAATCAAGTGTTGGGGTTGTAATGAAAATAATTTGTGGAGGGATTGTCCACAAAAATCTTTGAATAGGAAAGAGATAATGAATAGCATTCAAGAGGAATCTACATTAAATGATGTTTCCAATAATACTCCAAGGATTAGTGCAACACTAGATGATAGACAGGTTGACCATCAATCCACCATGGTGGAGGTTCAAGGTAAAATCTTTGGAAAGATTGTAATTGTGTTAATTGATCCTAAATGTACTCTAATTTATATTTATCCTTCTATGATTGAAAAATAGATTGCACACTAAATTAAATTTAAATATTTTACCTTTGGGATCATATGATGTCCTTATTGGCATGGATTGGTTAGAATAACATAGGGTAGTCTTGCACTGTTTGGAAAAATCTTTCACGTGTGTTAATGATGAAGGGGAGACTTGTATAGTAAAAGGGATTCTAAGAGTCATTTCAATGAGGCAAATATCTGCCTTATAGTTAAAGAAATGTGCCTAAAAGGGATGTAAATTGTTTTCACTTCATATTGAAGAACATTTTAATAGTAATTAGAAACATTCTATGGAATATTATCCCATTCTAGAAAATTATAAGGATGTCTTTCCTAAGGAAATTCCAGGACTACCTCCAAGAACGGACATAGATTTTACTATAGATATTATCCCTGGAGAAGTCCCAACATCTAAAGCTCCATACAAAATGAGTATTCTAGAGTTAATGGAATTAAAGATACAACTACAAGAGTTGTTAAATAAGAAATATATAAGACCTAGTGTGTCACCTTGGGGTGCACTAGTCTTATTTGTAAAAAAGAAAGATGGAACCAGTAGGCTTTGCATAAATTACCGATAACTCAAAAAAATGACAATCAGGGACAAGTATCCTTTGCCCATGATTGATGACCTATTTGACCAAGTCAAAGGAGCCACTATATTCTCAAATATTGATTTAAGATTTGGAAATCATCATATCAGGATCAAAGATGAAGACATTCATAAAACAACTTTTAGGACATGGTATGGGAATTATGAGTTTGTTGTACTTCCTTTTGGACTCACTAATGCACAACCAATTTTATGTGTCTGATGAATAGTGCACTCATGCCCTATCTATACAAACTTGTCATTGTATTAATGACATCTCAGTTTATTCAAAGAATAAGGAGGAACATGACCAACATTTGCAAATGGTTCTCCAAACACTTAGAGAAAATGAATTGTATGCTAAGTTTAGAAAATGTGCATTTTATAAAAAGCATATTCATTATTTAGGGCATGTTATATCTGAAGAGGGGATTGTTGTACATCCAAAGAAGATAAAGGGCATTATGGAATGGTCAATGCCTAAGGATGTGGTTGATATCAGGTATTTCATGGGATTCAAAGATTATTACAAAAGGCTCATAGAGGGATTTTCCAAATTAGCTCACCCAATCACTTATTTACATAAGAAGGGAACTAAATTTAATTGGAATTAGAAATGTCAGGACAACTTTGAAAAATTGAAGCAATTATTGACTACTGCTCCAATTTTAAAACTAGTTGACCCCAACAAAGACTTTGTAGTATGTATTGATGCTTGTAAAGAAGGTTTGGGGGGAGTATTAATGTAAGAAGGTCATGTGGTAAGCTATGAGTCTCAAAAGCTTAAAGATCATGAGAGGAATTATGCTACCCATGATTTAGAACTAGCAATTATTATCAGTGCCTTAAAAATGTGGAGGCATTATCTTACAGGGCAAAGATTCCAATTAAAGGTTGATCATGTCAGTCTTAAATAATTGTTTGATCAAACAAACTTAAATTATAGGCAAGCTCGGTGACTGGCATTCCTTAGTGAGTATGATTTTGAAAAAATACATATTAAAGGGAAAAAAAAATAGAAAAAGGAGAAGAAACAAAAGAGGAAAATGAACAAGAAACGGAAGGGGAAAATGAAGAAGAAACAGAGGCGAAAAATGAAGAAGAGACAGAGGAGGAAACAAAAGAAGAAAAAGATGAGCACAGTGAATAGATAGAGGAAGGAGGAGACAAAGAAGAGGATGAGAAAGAAAATGGAAAGGAGGAAAAAGGACATAGTGATGAACAGAGGTATGCAGCTCAAGACAGATAGGAGGAAGAATCACCAAGGGTGTATCGAGAGCCCACAGAGAAAGAGGCGGCAGCTGCTCTTACTACCCTAAGTACACCTGTCAAATCAAAGGGGAAGAGGCAAAGGTAAACCCCATTGTACTTCAAGACAAGAAAGAGCACTAGGATTAGACAAGGAAGACCTCAAACCCCCACCAAAACTCCAATTGTCATTGAGGATTCACCAAAGCAACAAGAGAAGGCAGCCCCTCTAAAGAAAAATGAAGGAGAAGGATCATCAAAACAAGCTTCTCCCAAGTCTCCAATCACCTATGTTAGGAGGTCTATCACAAGGTCAGCCTCATCAAAGGGAAAAGGTCTCCTACATGAGACACAGGCAGACCTACAGGAAGCAGAGGCCATCCTATAGGAAACTCTGTCAAACCTACAGGAAACAGAGAAAAGAGACCAGGAAGGAATTACTCAACAAGAAACAAAGGAAGAAGGCCAAGAACTGAGAGAACCTAGCCCATAGCCAAACCTCAGCTCCTACTACAGGTTCATTGAAGGAGGTAGGGTGATACCACAAAAGTTTTCCATTCCCCTATTCTTTGAAATTGAAAAAGAGAGGGCAAGGACACACAAGTGGGTGCAAATTGCTAAATCAAAAGGGGTAGAGGACGTAGGCCACATGGAGGAGAAATCGCAGGACATGGGCATAGAACTGAGCAGCATAAGAGACAAAGAAGCAATGATGAAATCTCAGTTAGAGGTTGAGAACACATGGCTAAGGAAGCAGCTACAAGAAAGGGAAAGCCAATTGGAAACTATGGTCAGTTTGTCCATGGAGGCAATCTAGTGCAGGATGCTAGCAAAGTCTTATGCCTTGTATCTCAAGGAACAATGGTTACAATTCCAGATAAAGACCCTAGCACAAAGAGGAACTATGCCCTTCCAAGACTATAGACAATTCATTGATCTTTGTGATCAAAGCACCTTGGAAGATAGAGCAAAAATATCTGAGTTTTACCTACACAATTTGGCCTTGATAGATTTAAATGTGTGGGACCCAAATCCAAAGCTAGGGGACTTGCAATTGATGGCCTTAGCATCATGGATGAATCATGAGGAGGCAAGAGCTACAGAGATGAAAAAGGTAATGGCAAAAGAAGAGACAGAACCCCTTATGATCAAAGCAGAACAATCTAACCCAATGGTTGTCATCAGCACCCACAACCTCATTGCAAATGATCCCAAGCTTGCACCAAGGTACCTTGTTGTACAAGAACAAGAAGTCACACACTTTGAAGACATGTTCAGATTGCTAGGAGATGACAGCCAACAAGCCTGCCAAAGGAGATGGAACACCTTGCCTTACAGCCTAAAAATTAGAGAATATCATTCTCCTGATAGAATGAGAGAGGCACTAAATAGAACCCCAATGTATAAGCAGGCACTACAAAGACTCAAAGTCAATTGGATTGGCTTGAGGCTCAGTCCACCATTTCTTTTGGGAATGTTGGAAGGAAGAAAAGAAGAAGAAGAAAGAAAGCAGTGGGAAGAGATAGAGAAGAAGGAAAGATTTTATTCACAGGAGGAAGAGACTACAGCAGAAGCATGGGATGTCAGGGAAGCCACCAAAGCAATGAAGGACATGGACATAGATTGAGTTTCTCAGAGGATGAGAAACACTTTCAGTAGGGGGTGATGATGAGGCTCATCATTGGGTAAAATATATGGACCTTAATACACCTCCAATCTTACTAAAATCAACTCTTCTCATAATTCTTTACATGTTTTTATTATATTTTGCTTAATGAGATGAGTAAAAGTAAGATGTTATGTCTAGTGGTCTAATGTGCATTGATTGCAGGTTTTTGGGAGAAAATTATGGCTAATTAAGGTGCAGGAACTCGAATGAGACAAGAAGGAGAGATTATAGGAGATGGATCTTCCTCATTAAATCCTCACTCATTCGAAGATCCCTCAATCAAATCACACCATCTCGGAGTTGCAGACAACTAAGTCATGAGGATCATTGGCAATCAAGCCAGTGATAGTTAAGAACCAGTTAATCTTAAGATTGGGAGCCAAGCCTCCCTAGATTTAAGGAAGTTGTTGGAAACTTTAGTTGTATAAATAAGGAGGCCTAGAGCCTCATTAGGATTCAGATTTTTTATGCAAGATAACTAAGCACTTTCGAGTTGAAGGATTGTGACAAAACATTGTTATGTATTTTTTGATATGTTAATGAAAATGAGCATTCCCTTGATCCAACACTGAGTTGACTCAGAGGGTTGAAGCTCTTGGGTTAGGGCCCAACCCTAGCAGTAGAGGTTCCTCTTATTGTACTTGTATGCTTAGGTTATTTCATAGATTACTTGTTGAATTGATTTTGGCATTGTTACATTGCAAGTATTGGTGAATTTGATTAGTTTGCTTCCATTTGTGCATAGCTTCAACAGTAGCATTAGAGAGATAAGGAAATATAAAAAAGGATAATAACAGGTGGATCTTGCCTCATTCCTCCCTTCAGGGACCATGGTTTGAGGAAAAACTCCCATTCAGCCCAAAAAGACAGAATTCTGGTTTCTTATGAAATTTAGGGTTTTTCTGCTAATTAGGTCAGCATCTTTTAGTTTTAAAAGATAGGTTGCAGTTGTCATTTCTAATATCTTAAGCTTTGTATTAGATTTCATGGTGCTTTCATAATAGGCTTCAAGCATTTCCATGCATGAACTAGGCAAATAAATGATGAAATTATGTTTTCCTATGTTGATGTAAACCTTTCTTGTTTTGACATGATTTATGGATAAATGCCAACAATGATGTGTATGTTGCAGGAGTTTCAATATTGTAGGAAGACCTCATATCATCAGTCTCAGCCAAACCATACCCACCCATGATCGCCAAAGGCCACTAAGTTCACAATCTGAGTTATCATTTCACAAGGACAACTTGCCATGCTTGTTGAGCAAATCCAACCATCATACAACTTCGGTTTGAGTTTTGAGTGAGTCCCAACCACTTCCTTGCCTTATTCCTTCCATCACTCACCTTCCCTAAGCTCCATACCACTGTCCAAATCACTCCTTATGCTTTCGGCCTGTTCCTGTAGGAAAACAGGGGATCCGTAGGTGAATTAGGACATCCTGTAGGACGACCTGTAGTGGCCTGTTTTGAGCCCGATTTGTGAGAAATGCATCATGAAAGCTAGGAGAAGACCCATGCTTGCCTCCCAAGCCATCTGACCCATCACAACCATCTCTCTCCACACCTAACCCACCTGCCATAAAATCAAGAAGGATTAGCATTCATGTTTTCACAAAAAGACAAAAAGAAAAAAGTTGTTATGCTTATTCATGTGCACAGCATTTAAGTGTTTGATGAGATTAGATTGCATGCTTAGGTTAGTTAGGATTTCACATGTTTTAAATTAGCATTCTTATGAAGCAAGGTATCTTAACAAATAGCTATATGAGTTGTGTGTTTTAGGCATCAATTTCAGTCTTTCATTACTGCAGTAGGTAGCATTTCAATTCTCGCAATTAGGGTAAAATTATCCTTTCTCTATTGGTAATCAAACTTCTTCTAAATCAATAGAATGTTGGTTTGAGAAACCCTAGTGGTCTATCGCCCAGCTCAGCAATGACAGAGTGGACCCGTTGCATTTATTTATGTGTACAACACTGTCATGTCCAAGTTTGTACGAACCACGGATTGATGAAGTAAAGTTGGTAGCCCCAGGAGTTGCAGCATTCTTGCTGCAACAGTGGTGCTCATCAATATTCAATAAAAATTCTAAATAAGGAAATAAGACTATTCTAGGGTATTTTATAAGTGCATCCATGGAAAAAATATTGTGCCAAGACCATCCTATGCCTATACAAAAACTTTGGATGGTTAGGGTTTCAACTCTGGAAACCCAAATTCACAAATAACAAACTAAAACTTAATAGAAACACTGTAGTTTCTTTTTCTTAAAAGGAACATTTTTAAGTTTCTCACCTGCAAGAAAAGAAACCTATCTGAGCATCGAAGATTTGCTAAAAGAAATCATTATTGAAAACAACGACATAGTTAAGAGACGGTCAGATGAACCTTTACATTCTTGCATTGAAATAATAGACATAGAATAAGAGAATTAAAGCCTTGGTGGTGGAACAATAAAATAAAAGGGTAGAAGTTTACCTTAGAAAACAAATGGATGGAGTACCCACAATTCCATTAAGACTAAATAACCCATAAAACAGAAAATGGAGTAATTTTGCCAAAAGTAGAGGTCGAGAAGAGTCTTGGTACCAACAAAAGAATTTTCCTACTAAACCTGGAGGCCAATACAATGGTTAAATTGATATTCAAGAACACAACAATGAAAGTGAAGAAATACCTAACATAGATAATTAAAATCCTTCAGAAAGACCTGTGTTTTCAATTACTAGTGTGAGTAAGCGAAACTGCGCATAGTTTCCACCATATAAAATAAAAAAACACTAGTAAGAACTAAGATCCTCTATTATCGAACGAACAATAATGGTGAAAAATAATAATAATAAATAATAAATAAAACTTGTTGCAGAGCGTAATGAGCTATGTCTGAAATTCATTGAAAGAATGGCCCAGTGATTAGGCGGAAGGGAAGGTCATTACAATCAAAACGAAACCATAAAATTGAGCACCGTTAATTTATCAAGCTTTAATCCCAACCGTTGATTCAAGATTTACACTATTCCCAAGCCATTGCACATGAAGGCAGGTGGAACACCTCCTTAACACCTAATTGAGTTAATCCACGTAAACAAGGGAGGCCACGTTACATGCGTCGTTTAATGCCATTTCAAGCGCAAATTAAGGATAATATTATATTAAAACCCTGGAAACAAAAACCAAACATATATTATAAAAATATAAGGTTGCATATGGCTGGTAGAGTGTGCTTGTGTCTATATATATAAAACATGATTTAAAGTTTATAGGTGGGTGTGGGGTAAAGAGAAATGCGAAAATGTTTTAAATTGTATAAATATGCCTTGCTATATATGATTTAATATTGTTTTTTTTGTTCTAATAATGTAAACTAAACTTTGAAACGGGAACTTTAGCAAAACAATCTCTTAAAAATATAAAAAAAAATGCTAAAAACAAGAAGTGTTGATGCTGGAATAACACTTTTTTTTTTCTAGGGTAAATTTTGAACATGTTTTAAAAATGGCAATGAAAACCAATTTTTTATGCAAAAATTGTCTAAAAAATGCCCTCACAACAAAAAGTGTTAATGTTGGGATAACATTTCTTTTCCCCTTTTTTTTCAAGGGTAAAATTTCAACATTTCGAAATAATAGCGTAAAATATTTTATCATGACCCTAAAAAAAATTAAAATTTCAAACAAATAATGAACACATAAAATAAAATTAAAAATAAAAAACACAAAACAATGAAAAAACACAAAACAAAAAAGTTTAAAAATTAACAAAACATAAATTAAAACATATACTAAAAAAAAAAACAAACAAAACAATCATAAAAATGTCAAAAAAAACTAAATTAAAAAACTAAAAAAAAAAAGATCTTGTAAAAAAAAAATTAAAAAATTAAAAAAATTGTCAAAAGAAAATAAAAAAAAAAATATATATATATATATATATATATGGAAAAGAAAAAAAAATTGAAACAAACTATAAAATTTAGGTGAAAATAAAAAAAAACTAAAAACATTATCAAAAAACTAAAAAAAAAAAAAGAAAATTAAAAACAAACTAAATTTAATAAAAACATAAAAAATTAACAAACTAGTAAAATTAAGATTAAAATGTTAATTACTTAAAAATAAATATATTAAAAAGACAAAAAAAAAAATTAAAAAAAATGTTAAAAAAAAAATTATCTCATAAACCATAAAAGAATCAAGAAAAACAAAATTAAAAATACATACACACATATATATATATATATATATATATATATAATTAAGTTAAAAAAAAAACAAACAAACAAACATTAAAAAATTTAGGAAAAAAAATTTAAAAACAAACTAGATTTAAAGAAAAAATAAAAATAAAAATAAAAAACTAGTAAAATTAACATCAAAAACATTTAAAAAATAAACTAAAAAAAAAAACCAAAAAAATTAAAATTTTTAAAGAAACATTAAAAAATAAAAAACAAAATTGATTAATCTTAGCTTTTTTATTTAAAAAAAAATAATAATAATAATAATTAAAAAAATTATACATATTGTTTTTTTTATTTAGAAAAATATATATTAAAAAAATTTAAAATAATTGCTTAACAGTTTTGTTTTTTTTTATTATTTAAAAAAATAATTATTAAAAAATGCTATTTTTTTAAACAAGGTTTTTTTTTATTTAAAACAAAAAAATTTAAAGTTTTTTTATTAAAAATAAATAAATTAATAAAATTTAATTTAAAAAAAAAAAAAAAAAAAAATTGGGGCCCTGTCGGCCGCCCGCGGTGGCCCAGCATCGGGCGGAGGCCTGCGTGAATCACCCCTCCGCCCTCCGGGCCGCCTGCGATGGCGCGGCCCCGGGCGGAGGCCTGCGTGAATCGCCCCTCCACCCTCCGGGCCGCCCGCGGTGGCGCAGTGCCGAGCGGAGGGCCTGCACGCAAGCCTCTGCCGAGGGTCGCGCCACCGCGGGCGGCCCTGAGAGCGGAGGGGCGATTCCGGGAATCACCCCTCTGCCCTCCGGGCCGCCCGGGATGGTGCGGCCCCGAGCGGAGGCCTGCACGGAATCGCCCCTCCACCCTCCGGGCCGCCCACGGTGGCGCGGCCCCGGGCGAAGGTCTTGCGCGGCCGGAATCGCCCCTCCGCCCTCTGGGCCGCTCGAGGTGGCGCGGCCGCGGGCGGAGCAGGCCTTCGCCTGGGGCCGCGCCACCGCAGGCGACCGGGAGGGCCCAATTTTTTTTTAAATAAAAAAACTTTAAAAAAATTTGTTTAAAAAAAAAACAAAACAAAACAAAACACACATTTTTTAATAATTATTTAAAAAAAAACAAACAAACAAACAAACAAAACAAAACAATACAAAACAAAAAACAAAATTGTTTAACAATTAATTTAAAAAATTTTAATATATACTTTTCTTGAAAAAAAAAAAAAATTGTATAAAAAAAAAAATTAATTCTTTTTGTGTTTTAAATAAAAAAGGTAAGTTTAAAAAATTTTAATTTTTTTTTTCTATTTAATCAATTTTGTTTTTAATTTTTAAATAGAAAAATACATCATTCTTGAAAAAATTAATTTTTTATTTTAAATACATGTTTTTTCAATTTATTTTTTTTAAAGACATATTTTTAAAATTTTTATGTTTTTTTGGTTTTTTTTTTTAATTTCAGATTATTTTTGTTTTTTTAGTGTTTTTTTTTAAATGTTTTTAATGTTAATTTTACTATTTTTTATTTTTATTTTTGTTGATTTTCTATTTTCTTTTTTAATCTAATTTGTTTTCATTTATTTTATTTTATTTTTCTTGTTTTTGTTAATGTTTTTTTAATTTTTCTATTTTGACTTACTTAATTTTATATATATATATATATACATATATATATTAATTATGTTTTTTTTTTTTGTCTTTTTTATATATATTTTATATGACTTTCTTGAAGTAATCAACATTTAAAAAAATAAAAATAAAACAACTTAAAAATTCTTTAAGTAATCATAATTTAAAAAAAAATGGACATAATAAATTTTAAAGTGTGAAAAATAAGTCCTCTAAAAAAAAAGGTATGCTATATAACGCGTTGCATCAACACGTTTCAAAATCAGCATAAAATTCACTAACATTTAAAAACAAATATTTATATTTAATACATAAGAATATTTAAATTGTCAAAAATATGCTCCAAAAAATAAGTATTGTATTCTGCATCACCACTTTTCAAAATCGGGTCATGTTTTTACTACCTCTATGAAACGGGTAATCGTATCGGTTATTTAAGGTTATTTAAAGTGCAAAAAACTATGTTCTAAAAAAAATATGTGTTCTGCATCGCCCTTTTTCAAAATCGGGTCAATTTTTTGCTATCTCTACGAAATGGGTAACAGCATCAGTTCCCGTTTCAAAGTTTACATTGTTTTCTTCTTCTTTTGATCACTTTTGATTACATTTCGTACACTTTTTGTTCACTTGGAGTACATTTTTCACCCAAGGAGGACTTGAAATCGGGACCAGGAGGATCAACATCCTCACTTCGCACAGCTACCACCAACTAGGATGCCTATCTTGGGCATGATTTAATATTGTCAAAGTGAAAACTATTTTATGTAATATATATATATATATAGGAGTAGGGGTAAAGCGAAACCCCACAATGTTTTAAATTATAATTATTATGTCGAAAGGCATTTTCTTTTTCGGCTTTGGGTGAGCAAACATTATTCACCTCAGGAAATAAAAAATGTTTATTTTCGTCATTCCCTCCATTTACAAATTAACATTTGTCTCAAGCATCTGGATTGGTAGTGATATTTGAAGCACTCAGAGTTGGAAGCCTACCATGTCCATACTTTGCCTATTACTTCGTCGCAGTTACCCAACCTAATGATCTCCTTCTTCACCTATGTGCGCTTTGGAGAATGTCAGCTCTTAGGGTAGAGTCTTGAAGTGGAGACTGCATCTTGCAAGCTCGCCCTCCGAAACCTGCTAATCCGAATAGGACTTCGATATCTCCTAGGAGAAGGCTTTTTGTCGGTAAATTGTCTCCAACTATAATGGATTACGGTAAGAAGAAAATGATGGTCTATGGATCAAGGGTAATGACAAACCAACCCAAGAATGCTAGGGCATTGCGTAAAAGTTGGGAAGAGCCCATCCTGGAAGGAGCAGAAGGAGAAGTGTTCCACCAAGAACAAATTGGACCTTAAATCAGCATTGCGCACTCAAGTTGCTCTCTCTCGTAGGTTAAGCGATGCTGAAGGAGAAACACAGTCGAAGCAAGAAGATATCATTGTAAAGGATGCATCTGAAAATGCCAAGGTTGTAGTTGTAGACAAAGCTTTGGGTGTATCACCAACCAAGAGATCTCCAGTTGATAAGTCAAGCCACAGTATACCACAAATTACAGTTCATGATAAGAAATGGACAGATGGAAGTGTCCCTTGGGATTCTATTTCTATGAACATGTCTCAACTTGGACAGGAGGCTCTAAAAAGATGGAACATTACTTCCATAGCTGCAAGAAGCCTCTGCTGCTGAAGTTGTCATTCAAGGATTGAGTATGTTTTTTGAGCTATGCTCTTATACTAATACGAATAATCCCCATCCTTCAATTGATTGGTTCTTTGAGATCCATCCAACACTTTTACAATCAGTGACTGTTGTTGAATCCCTAGTTGCAAGCAGGACTGCAGATAAAGATAAGGACATTCCACATACTGATGGATTGGCCAATGACCTTCTTAATATTTCAACGGAAAAAGTGAAGAGTGTAGTTCAATGGGTTAGTGTTGCATTAGCAATGGACTTGGCATCCATATCCATATTCAACAAATATGGATTTAACTATTCTTTCAAGAACTCCCCAAACAAAGGGACATCAAATGTAGTCCTTCAAAACAACCAGCAGACTATAACATCAGAGGATCCTTCCGCTGCACAGTCATTTAAGAATCAAGCTTTTTCATACTTTATGTCTTCCAGAAGTTCCACTCATGTATCCCTTGATAACAAAGTTCAGGCAAGGGTTGCATTGTCATCTATAGCTCAGAAAAATAGTGATAGAAGGCGTAGTATTTCTGATAAAGGGGATTTTAGATTAGTTGTTCCTTTGGTGACCAATGCAATGAAGCTCCAATCTCTTGGCGCACCTATAAATCCCAACAACATAAAATTTGTGAGTAAAGTTTATTCAGAAGCACCTTTAAAAGGTATTGGAATTGAATGGATAAAAGGAAATGGACTAAATGAGACAATGGATCTGGCTAGGAATCTCCAACAAGAAGCACAGAGATGGTTTTTGAAATTTATAGACGATATATTGGATGTTGTGTTTCATATGGAAAACACAGATTTTGACAATGCCTCTATAGCCAAAACTCAGTCGCAGCAAGATAGCGGCCAAATTGCAACAATGTTATCTCAACTTCAAAAGGTTAAAGACTTGCTAGATCAACTTGGGCATAAAAAGGAAGATATGTCAGACACCAAGTTCATAGAAAATATTGATCGTTTGAAGAGAAAAAAATATGGTTTTCTGTCTTCATTCACTTTGAGCTTGGTGAGAGCATTTTCCACATCAACTTTGTGTTCTTTTATCTTTACATATGTGTGTTCTTTTGGTTTGGCAACATTAACAAAACCATCGTCACCACCATCATCATTGGATCATATTTTCAGGTACGACCAGTTATCTGGTTTTGAGGGGCAGCCATGTCCACCTTGGCGTCATCTTTTAGTCTGTTGTAGATCATGGATGGAGTTACGGGACTACAAGCATTGGCTAATCACTCAGGATTTTCCCAAGGACCCTAGGCCTACACGAGAAGAAATGATTGACACCTATGTTAAAACCCCTGTTGTTGTTCTCAGAAGGTATTTTTCTTCAGTTTACTTCATCTTTTATATTACCAGGTGTTCATAATTCTTTCCTCCCATTCCCTCCTCTTTCAGAAGGATTTCGGTCTCCTTGATAGTAAGTAGAAGGGTCACGCTATTAATCTCACATTAACAAAGGTGGACTATCTCACATTAAATATAATGGTGAGAGCTTGCTGGTTTATGAAGCACTATACTCGCCAAAAACTTGACGAGTCCGAAAGTGGACTTGAAATGCGGGGTGGTTTATGAAGCACTATACTGGCCAAAAACTTGACGAGTCTGAAAGTGGACTTGAAACACTTTCTTTAATGGATAAACATATTCAAGCCCCTGAAAAACCGAGGGGCACTCACTATACAGATGTATCAACTCAAATCTGCCATCCAGACAATTTTTAATTGGGTTTTGAGCAAAAGTCACTAGAAAACTATTGAAGCTTATAAAAAATTAAAGTGACATATCATTATTGGGGTTTTGGTGAGACATGTTAGTATGAATATCACAGAAATGGAAAAATTTCCCAATCTGAAAAGTGGTTTTTTGATGCAATTCTCGAGTTTATTATGATATTATCTTCTTTCACAGTTTTAACATTGTATATTGTCATAACATTCTCGGATGTGCATGCCTATTTTTATGGATTTCCTCTTGTCATTGTTGTCTTTGTGTTTCCTTTTTAGTTGCAAGCTTACTCAGAAATCACAGTTCATATCTTTCATGTATTTTTAAAAGTTTGGCTTGTCATTGTTTATGTTATTCAAACTTCTTACAAGTACCCACCTTTCATGGATTACAGTGAAGAGGAGGCTAAAAAGAAAATATATGCCCTGAGTACCACTGTATACACTGGATTTCAGTGTAATATAGATGAAGCCACATCAGAAAGATTAAAAGGTACGTGTATGTGCATCCCACTTGAATCACTTACGAAGTTTGTCAAACTATTTATATTTTTGTCGTACCTACCTACCTTCCCTCTAGGTCCTGTATTGATAGATTTTATATTGATTTCAGAACAACCTCTTGTTAATTGGGTGCTTCCTGATGGGTATGGCGACCCCGAACTTGGTATATTTGCAGGTGAGAATATAGTTTATATCTATATTTTTATGAAATTGTAGTTTATTTGTATTTTTTAATGTTTGTCTTCTTACATGCTTT
This sequence comes from Pinus tabuliformis, assembly GCA_031772625.1. Lineage (NCBI taxonomy): Eukaryota > Viridiplantae > Streptophyta > Pinopsida > Pinales > Pinaceae > Pinus > Pinus tabuliformis. The sequence continues at coordinate 307,568,402 of CM062808.1, read as the reverse complement.
GAAACCTATTTGGTATATAGGACATCTTCTCTCAGAATCAAATTTTATTAAAGATGTTTTTAAAAAATGGTCATTTAGGAGAATTCAATCTTTTAAAAGATTTTATTAAAAATGGTATTTTAGAAATTCATTTCCGAATTTGGTTATTAGTGATTAAACACATTAGTTATGACCTGATTAAACAACTTGTTTATGAGCGAGAATATAATTTATTTGTGTGCTTAGTTTGTTGTTTGTGTTTTTGTTTAGTAATTTAATTTTAACATGCTCAACAATAAATATCGGCCTCTTAGGACATTGATTCATTGATTAAACAACTAAGTTATTAGCGATTAAACAACTCAGTTATAGATGATTAGACGTCAATGATCACAATCAGGTAATTAGTAATACAAGCGTTGATTTGTTACTGACAAAAGGAATTGTTACTCAGGTGATAGATACAACAACAGGGTAATAACACCCGATCCTAATCCACCCAGGCCTCCTAGTGAGAGACTGAGGCAGAGAAACTACGATAGGCCGAGATTTAACAGGGAAAGAGATTCCAGAGCCACGAAAGGAAGAGACAATATGCAAGGAGAACGTCAAGATTATAGACCCATACCAAAGGAAGGAAGGGGTAATTACCGGCCAATGGAAGGACAATATAATTACAGGCCTATGGAAGGATGGGACAATTATAGTCCAGTGGAAGGATGAGATAATTACATGACTATGGAAGGACAGGACAATTACAGACCTATGGAAGGAAGAGGCACAATGCAGGGAGAGCGATGAGATAGTAGGCCACCATACGAACGAAGAGAGCCAATCCAAGGGGAGGGGAGGGAATATATGCGACCTGAGGACCGAAGAGACTCTATGCCGCCAATTGACCGAAGAGGTTCATTCTAAATAAATGTCGAGAAGCAGTTGGAGGGGAAGGTAAGCTTCTAAATACAAGCTAGAACATATGATATATTAACTCTAAATATAGTACATGAAATTGTTTAGCTAAAAAAAAAAACCATATGTTATACAGGGTTGATACACAAGTAAACAAGATAATTGTTCAACTATATATAAAGATGTATAGGGATAACTTATAATTTGGTATCAAAATTATTTAATTGGCGAACTGTTATCTGTGTGTGCCTTAATTCTGATTTTTTGGTGTAAAACTTTAGAGATATAAGCTTGTGCCCTCTCCAAAATATATATATATAACTTCCTAGTTGCTTTTATAGTTCTAGTAAGGATAGGAAGGGCTTATATATATATATATATATATATATATATATATTCTGAATTGACTTGCCTCCTCTGTAAGATTTTATTTTTCTCGATTAAAGTTTGATTCCAGTCTTGCTATGCAGGTAGGTGACAACATTCTGGTTACTAGATTAAATGGAAGGCACATACCAAAGTTGGTGTCTTGCTTCTCTCCCAATACAAAGAATTCATAAAAGTTCATTCATTCATTGGAACTTTTGTTATGTGGCTAATACATGCAGAGTGTAAATGGTAGACGTGAAATTATGAAGCTACGCTCTGCAAAATATGGACTATAGGTTTGTGTGAATAGATCTATTTTAAAATTTTATGTTTAGATGATATAGGGAAAATGGGTGTCGTGACTGTGATCGAACACTCACATATGAAGTTTTTTATTAATTGGACTATAAATACATTCAATATCTGCAGGTTTAAATGTTTCAATTCTGATTATATAATGTAGCACAATCTGGCTAGAGATGCTTGTGAGTCTAGTGTTATATTCAAATGAGCATCTCTTTCTCAAGTTTCTTTTTTTCCAATTTTCTTTTCTTTCTCATTATTGGCAAGGAGCTCGATGATTTTTTTATTTGATCTAGTGTATGAGGGAGTTCATGGATGCATTTTCTATGCTTCTTGAGTGCAAAGGGTTTCCTTTCCTTCATTTTCTCTCTTCATATTTTCCATTGATTGATTCCTATCCCACCTTGGTACTTCCTCCATTTCTCAAATGTCATATAGTAAAGCTTAGGATGTGGAGGGAGCAGGAAGGGGAAGGATACCATCATTACTATGCCATTGTTCTAGGACATTTATGTTAATGTAACTTTTTTCTTAAATTTAATCTCTTGCTACTATAGAAACTCAAATTTTGATTGTATTTAATTGTCCATATATTTCGCTTGATTATTTCCTTCCACATTTCCCTACTCCTCCTATCGGCGTTCCTTTGCACCTCTTGGTGCAATTGTTAGTGTATATATATATGATTTAGTATTGTGAAAGTGAAAACAACTTTATGTTTACTTTTATATATATAATGATTTAAATTCTCGTGTATTTGTAACGAAGAGTTTTAAGGAATGTCTAAGTTAAACATACTTCAACTTTAAAGAAGCTATAGAATATAGTGAATTTAGAAAAACAAAATAAAAACTCCATAATGTTCTTGGAGAGTAATAGGGTTTTAAACATATCACCAGCTCAACCATTGATTGCAAAATATAATAGAAAAATTTTGACAAATTTAAATACAAGTGAAACAAAGTAAGCAATCCGTCAATGACCAAGAGTATTTCAAAATATTATAAACATGTGAGATATTGTGTAAATATTGTATCTCCATTCAATTGTATAATTTTTCTTTTAGACATATTTGGAAGGGTTTATTACACTCACCAATCCATTGTCTCACCATAAGGAGGGAGCCCATAAGGGCTTCAACAAGAAACCTATCATTCTCTTAACACTACATTCATCTTCCATCTCCAATTACTCCATGTTGGTAATAATTTTGTTAGATCCACTAGGATAAGCTTATGTTTTAAAAATTCAAATTGAGGCTCTGGCACGAGGACCCCGAGATTCAAAAGGGCCGAAGGAAAATTTTAAATCACCACCAATAATTACATTTGCGACTTTTTGGAGATTCCGGTGACGGAATCCGGCGGAAGAAATTGAGGTTAAATCTTGATTTGTTGCAGTTAAAATGGTTTTTTAACTGCATATTTGGATTCAGCACCCTGAAAAACCCCTGAGACACTTTCATTGTGCAGAAACTAGCTATCAAACATGCGATTCCAATAAATTCCTGCCGGATTTCGACCGGAAAAACCCGCTGGAAAGGCTTTCAAAAAGTCGCGTTATAGACAACTACTTTGTTAACTACGTGAGATTATAAATTTTGATTAAAAATTATTAAATTTGGAGAATTTTTTTAATTTAAAATAAAAATAAAAAATATTTATTGATTATTTTATCTCACAAAACACATACTGAGATTTTATTCAAATATACTTGAATTTCATTATAAATAAACCAACATAGATTTATGGTAATTCTGGATCTACCAAGGTCTTAGAGGTATCAAATCTCTTTTCACTCTAAAAGAGGTTTGCATATCAAGATATTTGATTCCTCTAGGGGTTTGGTAGATCCGGAGCTAAGATGAATCTATGCTGGTTTAATTTCCCCCTTTAAATAGATTATATTCCACATAAATACCATGGTTCAATACCATGGGCTATTTTTATCTTATTTTTATAGGTTTATTTTTATTTTAAAGCAAAAGTCTTCTGGACAAATCACATCAAACCCCTGGAGAGGTTCATCATCAAGAAAGAGATGGATAATGAGATCAACATCACCTAATTATAGTAGGGATAACGATTATGAAATTAAATAATATTATAATAAATAAATTGGAACGTTATATTAAACTTTTATTTTTTATTTTTATTTTGTTATTATTATTTTTACTTTTTTTTACGAGTTAAAATGTTTACATTACATTCCATTAATTTTTTTTATTTAATTTTATACTTATATTTTTATGTAATTTAACTTGGTCAAAATGTTAAATATTACATTACAACATCTCTAACATAGTGGATGCAAAAACAAAATAACAAAGAAAATAAAAATTAAATATATAAAAATAAGCTAATACACATTCAATTAAAGTAATAAATAAATCAATATATAAAAAAATCCCATACACATTCAATATAATTTATAAAACTAAAAAATATACTTCTCAATTAAAAATAGAAAAATAAAAATAAAAAAATACACACAACATGGAAAAAAACAAATAATAATCAAAACTAGAAAGAAACTTAATAAAATACACAATATAACCATGGACCATAAGTTCATAGTTATGTTGTGTATATTATTAAATTTCTTTCTAGCTTTGGTTATTATTTGTGGTTTTCTTGTATTAGTGGATGGTAGCCAATAATAATTATTCCATTACTCCATTGACCACTGAATTATGATAGATTTTTCCATAGTTTAACAAATGTATAACCCTAAACAAAAAAGGAAAAAGACCATATACCTTAAAAAAAAATCATAACTTTATAAGCTCACTTTCATGAGAATTTGAAATCAAAAATTTCCAAAACTTTAATAATTGATTAATTCAAACATATTACAACCATAATCTTAGTAGTCATATATTAAATGTTTTATAAAACAAATAATAATAAAAGTGGGGAAAAATGTAATAATATACACAATCATTAAAAATAAATAAATAGAAAAATGGTAAGACTACATTTTCAACATGTCCAACATACCACCCCAATCAGGCATAGAATTGAACTGTGACTTCACATCAAGGAGTGTTCACCATCTATCCAAGACCCCGAGGACAATGCATAAAACAAAATTAGGATAAATAACATTAAATATATATTTTTTAATTTTATACAAATATAATTTTTAATTCTCAAAATGTGATTATGTTAATCGATCCTTCCAATAATAATAATTATAATAAAAATAAAAATTCTCCCTCTTCAAATAAAATGAACGATCCCTCCAAGTCTTTTTTGAATTCAGGGTTACTGTTTGACAAAAAAATCTTTCGGTAAAAATCACATAGGAGAAAATCTTGTCGACACTTTCGAACCGACTAGTGTGGTTCATCTTGAGGACGAGATGAGGAACCTGATCTAGGCATCGAAATAAATAGATGTAGAGAAAAGCTAACTAGTAGTATTAATAAAATAAAAATTATTTTATAGAAAGAAATAATTTATTATAATAATAGTTATTATTATTATTTGATTTTAAGGTCACAACCAAGCCACATTGGTGTATGAGACCCCCTTGTTTGTGGGACAAGGGACCCACCTCCACGCAACGATTTGACTGTTAAGTCTACGAAGGCATACATACTCTACCCCCCTTGAGTTTTGAACATGTGACCTCTTAGGAGGAAGCACATGCTCTTAACCATTAGGCCCACTCAAGTTGTATTTTCTTTTAATAAAAAAGTAATCAATCTTTCTAAAATTTCTTTTGAATCCCACGTGTTTCGTCATCTAGAAAAAGGGCCTAATTTTGCCCTTGCTCCTAGAAAGATCCCCGTGGAGGATATCATTTGCAATATTGAGTATGGAATTAAGGGCTTATCTAATCCCATCAAAGACATCATGAGACAAGATTGCGCTATGATTCTTAGGAAGGCCAAGCCACCTAATAGAAATATTAGTAAATCTGAATTTGAAACCCTCAAAGCTTTGAACAATAACCTTAACATTGTCATTCTCAAAGCTGACAAGGGTGGAGTTGTTGTAATTATAGATTATGAAGACTATCGGAATAAGATGATTGATCACATTTGCAACAATGTAGCTACAGAAAGCTTGACAATAACCCCCTAAAAAAAGTTTCGAAAGCGGTTGCCCTTGCTATTAAGTCCAATAGCTCTATCAACTCCATTAGCCATAAATTTATTGAAAGCAACCCTATTACTCCTAGGATCTATGGACTCCCCAAGATTCACAAGGAGGGGGCTCCCCTTAGACCCGTGTCAATACAATCGGTGGGTCTAATTATCTTCTTGCTAAATATTTAGCCCGTAAGCTCAAGCCCCTGGTTGGTCAGACATATTCTTTTGTTAAAGACTCCTTGTCTTTTGTCAATGAGTTAAAGGGATTGAATTTTGAGCCTAATGACCTTATGGTTAGTTTTGATGTTGTTTCTCTTTACACCAATATCCCCATCAAGGAGGTTGTTGAGGTCATCAATAATATCATTGATCCTGATATAGATAAGCTTGTCGAAGTTTGCTTGACCTCCACATTTTTTAGCTCCGAATGTGAGCTCTATGAACAAACTTTTGGCGTGACCATTGGTTCTCTGGTATCCCCTATCGTAGCTAAACTGCTCATGGAGGACTTTGAATCTAAGGCTTTGTCCTCAACTCAATTTCAGTCTAAGGTGTAGACACGATTTGTTGATGATACCTTCATCTTATGACCTCATGGTTGGGAAGAATTAGATTTGTTTCTTCAGCATCTTAACAATCAATCAAGATCCATAAAATTCACCATGGAATCTAAGGTTAATGGTAGCCTCCCCCTCCTTCAATGTTTTGGTCTATATGAAGTTTGATGGTTCTTTTTCTCACCAATTTTTTCGTAAGAAAATGCACACTTAGCAGTATCTTCATGTTGACTCCCATCACTATCCTACCCAAAAGATGGGGGTTCTAAACACTCTAGCTAATCGTGCTTTAGGGGTTTCTAATGAAGATCACCTAATGGGTGAGAAAACCATCTCCTTAATGTTTTTTGACGCAAGTGGTTATAGCAGATCCTGATGAGTCCCATCAATAGGTATATTTTGAAGATCATCATGCCATCCTCCAACCTTAAAACTATCCTTCTCTCACATAAATTCACACTTTTTGTTCTATTATGCTTAGTGAGAGGAGTAAAAGGTGTTTGTCATAGTATGTAGTAATGTGGTTTAATTGCAGGAAAAAGAAGCATTCTTTAGGCAATTACTATGCAGGGGCTTGAAGTAGACAACCAGGAAAGAATCTAGGGGGTTTTTCCACCTCCTTAACTCCCTAACTCGTCTTGGGATCACAACATCCTCTCTCACCAGTTAAAATGTAACAGCGAGGTGACAATTCCATGTAATAAAAGTTAATAAAGGAAAAAATAATAACCACGGTTGATGGGACACTTATTCCAAGTTGAATGTTGGGCAAGACATCCTAGTGTGGGTGTTCATTAGGTTATTAATGGCTAAGGAAATTGCCAAAGGCAATGGCTAACGCTTTGGAAAGGCAAAAATGGTATTTTTGGCACATTTATTTATGAAAATAATGGAAATTAGGAGAAAAGGGAGGTGAAAGGTCATAGGTTGCATGTGAGGAGGAAATTGAAGGTAAATAATGGAATGAATAAAATAGAGGCCTCATTCATAAAAAGGCTTTTGAGGATTAGTTGGTAACCTTTTGTCAGTTCAGTTTTGGAGCTCTCTCATACTCTTGGATACTTAGAGTTTTCTTGCACACCTCTTGGAGGGTGTGGCACACTTGGATTTTTGCAGAAAGAAGGCAAAGGAAGAGCAGGAAAGCATAAGAGGACATCGGGATCAACAACTACAACAGATTTGGCTTGCGGGTACCAAGTTGCATGTATGTTTTCCTCACTAATTTTGGCATGTGTGGCATATGCATGTGGATTTTTAGTCATGATCTGTCACTGACATGGAGGATTGCCTAGATTGACGGTGGATTGCCTAATCTTGCCATTTCTTAGATAGCCATGGAGATTGTGGGTTTATTTCCTTGTTTTTTTTGTTGGTTCTCATGTTTCCTTAGCTTGGGTTGAGTTATTAGTTCCTAGAAGCCTTGGTTGGACAAACTCTTTGTAAGCCCTGTAACAACTTGGGTTGAGTTACTAGTCCTGGAAGCCTTGGTTGTACAAACGCTTTGGAAGCCCCTAGTGGGTTGAGTTACTAGTCCTGAAAGCCTTGGTTGGACAAATGCTCTGGAAGCCTAGCGGTAGCTGTGGATTGAGTTATTAGTCCTGGGAGCCTTGGTTGGAACAAACGCTCTAGAGCCCTGTAAGCCTTGGATGAGACCAATCTGATGATGGTTTTGTGATGTCCAACCGTGAGGTTGAATCATTAATTGATGGGTTGAGGTGGATGTCAAGGTGAGTGGAGCCCCATGCTCCCTCTGAAAATTAACCATACCCAATCCAGTAGCACTATACCTCCCTTTGCCACCCATCTCGATATGCATCTGGAGATATTTCTCCTCCACGTCACTGAATAACTCCTTGTGGCCAGTCATGTGGAATGAAGCTCCATTGTCTAAGTACCATACACTTCCCATCATTGATTACACCATGCATGAAATGAGGGAAAAGTTCAATTTGAATTGAGAGGCCAAAGCCTCACCCGTCGCTCCTCCTGAAGACTTCTTCTTGGACTTCTTGAGTGGACAATTTGTAGCAAAATGGCCCAACTCGTGACAATGAAATCACTTAACTTTCATCATGTCTTTTTCTTACCTCCATGGAAAGAATCCGTTTTGGAATGGGAAGCTTTACTTTTCCCCTTATTTGCCTTAATCGTTAAGGCACAGTTCTCTTCATCATCAATCTTTGATGAAGAGCCATCCCTGGTGTTCCTCTTGATCTCCTCCTACATCAAATCCGACCACAGTCATTCCCAATTTGGCAGCTTCTCTCGACCATTGACAGAGTCCTGATAACTATGCCAACTCTTTGTGAGTCCCAAAAGAGCAAGACTCACCATATCATCCTCGACAACCGTGATTCCAACACTTCCAAGTTCATCACAACATTGAGTGAACTTGGTCAAGTATTTTGGAATAGTCTCGCCTTTCTCCATTTTGATTTTTTGAAGTTTGTCCTTCAGTTCCAATTTCCTTTGGTCACTGTTGTTCTGATACAAGTCCATTAATGCTTTCCACATAGCATACGGAGTTTCCTTTCCATGGAGACTTGAGACAATGTGGTCTCAAACTCCCTCAAGGATTATCTGCCTCGCCTTCGCCACACACTTCTTCCATTCGGCCAGATTTTGTGCATCCGATGTTGTTGGCTTAGGAATGCCTTGATCAACGAATTCCTTCAAGCCATTATCCTCCAGCACAACCTCCATTATGTCCCTCCAGGCTATATAATTCGAGTTGCCTTCCAAGGCATACTTGAGCCACAAACCGTAGAACGCCATCTGTCGATCTTGAAGTATGTATTGCAAATTCGAATTTCATCTATAACCCAAAACTCAAAACTTCTAAATCTCCTTTAGTATATTGTCTTCAGCTTTGATACAATGTAGATTTTCTTGTATGTGCCCGGGATGAAGAATAACTTGGTATCCATTGCCATGCTAGAGGATAGAGGCTATGATGTGATATTCTCGCAAGGAAAGGCGTTCATTCGACACATAGCCACGGGTCAACTAAAGAAGATAGGGATTCGGGTGAAGAATCTTTATAAGCTGGAGGTAGAGGATTGTGTTGCTTTGAGCACGAAAGCAAAGATGGTATAGAGCCAATACGTTGGCAATTTGTGACATAGGCGATTTGGGTCACTTGCATCATGGGGCTTTGAAGATCATGCAATAGATCTCCTTCGGTTTGCCTAAAGTTACACTAGAGAAAGTTGATACATGCAAAGGGTGTACTTTGGGTAAATACACCAAGTCTTATTTTCACGACAGAGACAGTCAAGCAGGGGTTATTCTAGAGCGAGTCAATTTAGATGTGCGTGGACAATTCTCAACAACATCCACAACCAAACATGGGTATTATGTTCTATTTGTTGATGACTTTTTCTCAAAAATGTTGGATATTTTTCATGCAGAAAAAAGGATCAAACCTTCACAAAGTTTTGTGAGTTTAAAGCATTGGTGGAGAAAGAGTCGTGAAAAAAGGTTAAATATTTATGGAGTGATAACGGTGGTGAGTATGTCTCAAACGAGTTTAAGAACTTATGTGCAGCAGAAGGGATTAAATGGGAGTTGATGGCACCCCATAACCCTGAGTAGAATGGGGTGGCCGAGAGGAAGAACATAAGCATAGTAGGGGAAACTAGGGCAATGTTGCATGATCAGGGTCTCCCACTACACTTGTGGACTGAGGCATGCAACACACCAGTTTATGTTCATAACCGTAGCCTGCATCCAATACTTGGGATGAAGACACCAAAGGAGGATTATTCCGGTAAGAGGCTAGATGTTGGTCACTTCAAGATATTTGGGTCATGGGTATATTGCCATGTGACCAAAGATGCACGGAAGAAGCTTGATCTGACAACAGAGTTGGGGATATTTGTGGGGTACACTGATACACCTCACAACTATTGGGTGTACTTGCCGACCAACAAGATGACAGTGGTTCACAGGGATGTCAGGTTTGATGAGGAGAAAGCCATGCAAGTTTCCCTTGAGAGGGATCTTCAGCCACATGCGGTTGAGGAGATTTTAGCTCCTAAGGTTGAGGAGCCTCAGATTGATGTGGAGGAGCCACATGTAGAGGATCTACAAGTGGAGACATCCATTCAAGCAAAGTCTTCCAGAGATGGGAGAAAGTGCACCAGAGAGGCGGATAGATTGTTTTCAGATGCTAGAGAGAATGTGGGAGCACCCACATCATAGCGCAGACAGAGGAGGTCACCTGACAGGTACACTGGATACATGGCTCTTATGAGCAGATGTGTTGTGACAGAGCCATCTTCCTTTGAGGAAGCAGTGCAACAGTTGATTTGGGTTAATGCCATGGTGGAGGAGTATGACTCCATAGTTCGTAACAGTGTTTGGGATGTGGTCCCGAGACCAGAGGATAAGTCCATGGTGAGCTACCGTTGGATTTACAAGGTAAAGCAAGCTGCAGATGGTAATGTGGATAAGCATAAGGCTAGATTTGTGGCCCGTGAATTTTCACAGGTAGAGGGGTTTGAATATGATGAGAACTTTTCTCCTGTTGCAAGGTAAGCATCGATCAGATCTATATTGGCACTATCCGCGCAGATTGGTTGGAAGATACATTAGATGGATGTAAAGACAACCTTCCTTAATGGCACGATTGAGGAAGAGGTGTACATAGAGCAACTTGAAGGTTTTGAAACCTTCGACTATGAGTCACATGTGTGCCGACTCAAGAGAGCGTTGTATGGGCTGAAGCAAGCACCTCGTGCTTGGTACACCAGGATAGACAACTACTTCACTGAGTTGGGCTTCACGAAGAGTGAAGCGGATGCGAACCTGTACCACATAGTGGTGGAAGGTAAATTGTTGATCATTGTACTTTATGTTGATGATCTCATACTGACAAGTGATGATCAATTGATCAAATATTGCAAGGAGGACCTTGCAAGAGAATTTGAGATGAAGTAATTGGGGCTCATGCATTACTTTTTGGGCATGTAAGTATGGCAAGGTGATAGGGAGTTGTTTGTGTCTCAAGGCAAGTATGCCAACGAGATACTCAGGAGGTTCCACATGGAGAGTTGCAAGCCTATGGAGACTCCTTTAGCTGGTAACTGGAGGAAGGAGGATGCTACTTTGGGAGAGGTAGTGGAAGCTACTGTTTACAGACGGCTTGTGGGTTCAATCATGTATTTGGTGAAAACACAACCGAATATGTGTTATGCAATTGACCAGCTTAGTCAAGTGATGGTTAGGCTTACCAAGTTGTATTGGAAGGCAGCAAAGCATGTATTGAGATACCTCACGGGCACTATTCAATATGGATTATGGTACAGAGAGACATAGGGAGTGAAGCTTCAAGGATTCACAGATGCAGATTGGGTGGGGAGTCCATCCGACCGGAAAAGCACATCAAGGAGGGATTTTCAGTATTGGGTTGCGTAGTTTCTTAATACAACGTGAAACAGAGATCGATTGCACTTAGTTCAACAGAGGTAGAGTACATGGCTGCAAGTCAGGCAGCATGTGAGGCCATCTGGATGAGGAAGATCTTAGTTAGTCTATTTGGTCAATAGATGGATCCGGCAATGATTTACTGCGATAATCAGAATTGTATCAAACTCTTTGAAAATCCAGTTTTTCATGATAGGTCCAAGCACATTGATATCTAATGTCATCATCTACGGGATTGTGTATTGGGGCGGATCATGTTGTTAGAGTACATTCCCACAGAGGATCAAGATGCTGACATTTTGACAAAGGCATTGTCAAGATGTAAATTCAAGTTTCACATAGATAGGATCAAGGTAGCAGATAATCCCTTTCTTGTTAAGAAGGAGTGTTGAGAAATGGCGACAGGAAATTCCAGTTTAATTTGTCCTTGAATTAAACTGTGAATTAAAATAGAATTATATTCTCATAGAAACTTGTAAATATTTAATTAAGTTTAATTAACTTAATTAGCTTAGGAATTTCGAGTTGGAAGTCATGTAAGTGATCTCCCTAAATTTTAGGGGTCTAGTATGAGTTTAGATTGAGTTGTAACTAGATAACTCAGTTTACTGAGTTATAGTTAGTTAAACTAGTTCTAACTGTTTGTTGAACTAGTAGAGGATTAGCAGTCAATTAGTGCATTGGTGCATCCACAAGTGCTACTCCAGATAACTGAAGATTCACTCATCGGAAACTGATGCATGTCAGTTCTAAGAAAGACCCGGTTGAGACTAAAGTGCAGGGACAATGTACTATCAGTTATATGATTTACTGAGTTGTAAATACCATGCATGCAATCAGGAAGAGGACCTAATTAGGATTGTACATTTTTGGAAGAATGATTTCCCTTTAAATACGGGTTATTCATCCTAGGAATTATGCAAGGAAATAGGGGCTTTGAAGGCAATCGAAATTGGCTAAGTGTTGGCTAAGAGCGGGCTTGTGAGGCAAATAGTTGAGCATACTTGTGTGGAATTGTTCTAGTGAGAACAAGCTTTGTATCTTCACTCATATTTCTTATTAATGCAATACAGATAGGCGAGGTTTTAAGCAGAGGATTTCCCCAAGAGAACTTACTGTGTTATGTGCCATTGATTTGTCTTCTTCTTGTTCATATTGTTTCCATCGATCTATTGGTTTCCACTGGTTGAAAGTAGAAGTAGATTCTTGTACTGTTCTTTAGTAAATTGCATGAGCTTGTGAATCTATAGGAAAATCTACAGGCCTCTGGAAGCCTTGGATGGTTTTTTATTTATGTGTTCTATGAGATCCCACATTCATGCTTGGAATATGGCACGGGGGTGAATGGCTAAAGAGATATTTGGCTCAGTCATTCTACAGTTGGGTGGAACGTGGAAGTCCCATCCTGGGTTTGGATGTTCCAGCATTAATATGAGGTTATTTTTCCTTGTAATCCTATGAGTATTATACTGTTTATATGTGGTTTATATGGCTGTGATTTCATTAGTATTTATGTTGTTATGTTGGTTATATATGTGTGTGTGTGTGTGTTTTATGACAGTAGCTATGTATGGCTCTCGTCATGTTTTTTACTGGTGAATGAATGGATAGTAGTTGATGTGTTGAGGAATCAATGCTTCTTAGCAGTTATCAGCTAAGAATAAGACCCCTATGCTCAAATTTGTTATTTACACATGTAGATTACATCTTCATGATATGTTTGAAGAAATGTCTATCATGGCTAGTAGGGGTCCAGTCAAGGTCTCATTCAAGTGAATGCATTTGTAGTATCATTTCCTTGTTGTTTTATTGTTATGAAGATGTCATTCAATTCTGGGCAGTGACCTGGGCTTTGGGCCTGAAAAAGTGTCTCAAATACCGAGGGCGCTGGCATACCCATAGCATGAGAGCGTCTAGAGGTTAAGTGGTCCAAAATCTCAGTGGGACTCAGGGGATGATTGGCAGCAAGGTTGGGTTGGTTCCTGAGGGTCCTAATGCTGATCTTGAATGTTTGTATGGTGTGTTTTCATTGGTTCCACTTCCTTAACGTGACTTAGGAGGTCGAATAATATCATAGTTACCTCTCGTTGCATGTTTACCCCAGCTAGCCAGTTGCTTGGGTAGACGTGGGAAGAGGATGTTACATAGTGGTATCAGAGCACGGTTCACCCCTCGAACTGGATGGGCGATGTGTTGGTCATGCATGCATGTCAATTGCATGTGTTTCTCTTATGCTTGCATTCCATGTGCTCGTTGCATTTGCATAATGTTGATCATGGTTGTAGTGATGTCGCCATGTGGAAGTTGATGTTGTTATTTTGGGATGCATCACCGCGAGTGAATGAATGGTTACATGTTGCTATATGTCGCTTATATGTATCATTTGTGTATGCTTTGTTACATTCTCATATGTTTGGTTTCATTCTTGTATGCTTGGTTACATGTATCATTCTTGTAGGTTTCGTTACAAGTATTGTTCGTTTATGCTTGATTACATGTGTTTATGCATGTGTATGGTTGGTTACGCATTGCTTATTCATGTTAATGTTTGCATGTCGTCAACCATAAAGTGATGTAGTGGTTGTTGTCATACATAAGGTCGTGGTATGACTTGTTGATAAGGTCATGCATTGATGACTGGACCCTAGCCAGAATGATGGTTGCATGATTATATGCTTATGTGTTATGTTTCTATATGCTTTCGTGATTATGTTATAAATGTATCATGCTGATTTTTTGATATGCAGACAAAGTATCCTCCCCGAGCTATACTAAGGTACGTTGGTTTATTATGATTTGGTTTAGCTGACATGATATATCTTGAAGGAAGAAATATCAAATGGCTAGTGAAGATGGTAGTCTACAAAGACTCTCCCTATGAATCAGATGAGTAGAATGGTGTTGGGAATTATTCTGATTTGGCAGACACATTGAGAAGCTTAAAGGAAGAAATAAGGAGTTGTAAGGCAAATAATGACATAATCATGTTGGCACAGGAGAAACAAGCAGATGTAAATGCAGTGATACTTCAGAGTTGGTCATATTTAAAGCGACAAGGACCACGTCGTATCAGCTATGAGTAGGAGGACTGAACTAATGGGGCATATGGTAGTAGATCACATGGTGGTCACATGTCAGATAGAGATGACACGGTTAGAGATGGCAGATTGTTGGACACTCCGGATAGGAGAGGGGATAGACACAAGTATTACTCTAGTTCTGATTTAGATAGGCACTATGATTGTCATCGTTATCATCCTTACATGAGGAGTGATAGGGAATACTTGTCAGATGAGTTTAAGAAAGAAAAGCTACCTGCTTTTGATGGAGAGATGAAGAAACCATAGGATGCAGAGGCATGGTTGATTGGCATGAGGAAGTTCTTCAGGTTACATGATTATTCAGAGAACATGAAAGCCAGAGTAGCTACATTCAGTCTCAAAGGTAAAGAAGGCATTTGGTGGGAAGACATGAAGAGTGTCAGATGGATTCATGAGGAAGACTTGACTTGGAGTGAGTTTGAGTAGATATTCAAGAAGAAGTATTTGTCGAAGAGATACTTTGATGACATGGCAAAAGAATTCTATGAGTTAAAGATGGGATCGATGATCAATGGTGATTACACTAGCAACATCTTGGAGCTACTAAGTTATGTGCCTTACCTCGCAGAGAAAAAGACCAAGATTCAGAGGTTCATTAGTGGATTACCAGTTGCATTCAAAGACATGATTGAGTTCGACGAGCCTAGACCATTGGAGGAGCCCATTCGAAAGTTAAGGCATTGTTATGAACAACCGAAGCGTAGATCTGAGACTAAGCCAGACTAGAAAGGTAATGCAAAGAATAAAGGAAAATGGGACAGAAAGCGAGCAAGACCTTAAGGTACAAGTAATAAAGAGAATGTAGTGCCATCTAAGAAGTTTAATGCATTAGATAGAGGAAAAGGATTTTGATCAAAAGAACAGAATAAGAATGCAAACTGGAAGCCTATAGAGTGTTGGACTTGTGGCAAAGATCATTGCATGAGAGATTGTCTACAGAATTAGGATGGTAGGCCTCAGATATATAGTGCACAAGACGCACAGACTATTGGGGGTGTTGATCAGAGTGTTCCTCGTATTTATGCAACATTGGATAACAAATATGCAAACCATCATAGATCTATCATTGAGATGGACGGTAAGCTTTGTGATCAAGTTATTTCTATTTTTATTAACCCTGGATCTAATTATAGCTATGTTAGTCCTGACTTGGTGGATAAGTGTGGTTTAAATAAAGAATTGCATGCAGAAACTTGGTTAGTGCAGTTGGCTACAGGTACAAAGAAGCAAGTTCATCATTGGGTAAGAGCTTGTGCATTTGATTTGAATGGTATGCCTACCACAACACATTTGAATGTATTACCGTTGGGATGATACAACATGTTGTTGGGCATGGATTGGTTCTACCTTTGTAGAATCAAGGTAGATTGTTGTGACAAGGCCATTGAGTGTGTGGATGACAATGGGGAACTAAGAGTCTTACAGGGAAAGAAGAAATCCACATCAGTTATTATGGTAACAACTATGTAAGCAAAACGTAGTCACAGAAAAGGGTGTGTGTTATTTGCAGTGCACATTTCTAGTGACAAGGATAAGGAAGTTGAGGATGCATATGTTTTGAGCAGGTACCCAGTTTTACAAAAGTTCAAGGATGTATTTCCTGAGGACATTACAAATTTTCCACCTCACATGGAGGTAGAATTTTTTATTGAGTTGGTGCCAGGGGCAGCTTCGGCATCAAAAGCACCTTATAGGAAGAGCACAACTAAGTTGGTAGAGTTAAAGCTACAGTTGAAGGAAATGTTGGACAAGGGATACATTAGGCCAAGTGTATCATAATGGGGCGCACTAGTATTGTTTGTGAAGAAGAAAGATGGTACTCTTAGATTATGCATTAACTACAAGTAGTTGAACAAAGTGACCATCAAGAAGAGGTATCCGTTGTCAAGGATTGATGATCTGATAGATCAGTTGAAGGGAGCAATAGTGTTCTCGAAAATTGATCTGAGATTCAAATATCATCAGCTACGCATCAAAGAGGACGACATTTACAAGACAATGTTTCGGACCGGGTATGGGCATTATGAGTTTGTTGTAGTTCCATTCGGTTTAACTAATGCTCCAGCTACATTTATGTGCTTGATGAATAGTGTGTTGCATTGTATTTGGATAATTTTGTTATTGTGTTCACTAATGGCATATTGGTATATTATAAAAATGAGGAAGAGCATGTCGAGCATTTAGCAGTAGTGTTGAGGTTGTTGAGAGAGCATCAGTTGTATTCTAAGCTCAACAAGTGTAGTTTCTTTCAGATTGAGGTACGCTACTTGGGACATGTTGTCTCCAAGGAGGGCATTGAAGTAGATAAAGAAAAGATAAGGGCCATCATGGTGTGGGTAGCTCTAAGAATGTAGATGAGGTGAGATCTTTAATGGGGTTGGTAGGATATTATAGGAGGTTCATCAAGAACTTATCACAAATTGCTTATCATATCACATCATTGCAGGGGAAAGGTAAGAAGTTTGAATGGACAGAAGAGTGTGAGGCTAGTTTTAAGCAACTTAAGCAGTTGTTGATACATGCACCAGTGTTAAAGATTGCAGATTCAGAAAAAGAGTTTGTGGTATGCATAGATGCTTGCAAGAAGGGACTTGGTGGAGTCCTTATCCACGATGGACAGGTGGTATGTTATGAGTCAAGAAAATTGAATGAGAAGCAAAACTATCCCACACATGATCTTGAGTTGGAAATGATTATACATGCATTGAAGATGTGGAGACATTATCTTCTGGGCAGGAGGGTTACATTGATGAGTGATCACAATGGTTTGTGGTATATAATTGACCAACCGAATCTGAATGGTAGGTAGGCTCGGTGGTTGACTATGATCAGTTAGTTCGATTTTGAGATCACGTATATCAAAGGTAAATAGAACATAATGTCAGATGCTCTTAGCATACGGGTACAAGTAAATCACTTAGAAGCTATGAGCTCCTATGGGACAAACTTACAGGATATGATCTTGCAGGCAGGTCAGCATGATGTCATATATATGGAGATTATGCACAAGTTGCGGCAAGGTACAAGTACAGGTACATGTGGTAGTCCATGTACATGTACAAGTGATATTACAAGTATGGGTACAGGTACAGGTGCAAGTGCACAAGATGTCAACTATTTCCTTACAACATATGGATTGGTTAGGTTCATGGACATGATATATGTGTCATATAGTAGTGAAATCAAGAAGGTGATCTTGAGGGAGTTTCATGTGAAACCATATTCGGGTCACCCAAGTTATCAGAAGACATTGACAACAGTGAAGAAATTTTATTATTGGTCAAACCTAAGGAGGGATGTAGCAGAGTTTGTGGCTAGGTGTTTTAATTGTGAATGTGTGAAAGCAGAGTGTAAGAATCTAGGTGGACTGCTACAACAGATTGCGATTCCAAAGTGGAAATGGGAGGTCATTTCTAGGGACTTCATCACAGGTTTGTCGAGGATAGTGAAACAACATGATTCCATCATGGTTATTGTGGACAGGTTGACAAAGGTTGCACATTTCATTCCAGTGAAGTCTACATTCTCAGCTAGCGATGTAGCACAAGTATTCATCATAGATGTGGTCAGATTGCATGGTGTTTCGAAGAAGATTGTGTCAAACAAGGATGTGAAGTTCACATCCAAGTTTTGGAAGGAGTTGTTTGTAGGTTTGGGCATAAAGTTTGCCTTTAATACAACTTATTATCCGCAGATAGATGGACAGATAGAGAGGGTCAACAAGATATTGGAGGACATGTTAAGGATGTATGCGATGCATCAACAAGGAAAGCGGGAAGAGTATCTTCCACTGGTAGAGTTAGCTTACAATAATGGGTATCAAGAACCTTTGAGGATGAGTCTATTTGAGGCATTGTATGGGCAGAGTTGCAATACTCCCATTAGTTGGAGTGATCTAGCTAAGAGGGTGTTGATTGGATTGGACATGGAATAGGAAATGCAGGTAATCAAGAGGAATCTAAAGGTAGCACAAGATAGGAAGAAGAGCTATGCAGATTGGAACAGGTTGTTCAAGGAGTTCTAGGTTGGGGAACATGTGTACTTGCGCATCAAATTGAAGAAGAGCTCCTTATGGATTGGATCATGTGCCAAGCTGGCACCATGGTTTTGTTGACCCTTCATTATTATTGAGAGGATTGGGCCAGTAACATATCGATTTGCATTGCCTCCGATAGTGAAAGTCCATGATGTTTTCCATGTGTCATTTCTTAAGAAGTATGTTAAAGATGTTGATCATGTGATTGGTTGGTCTATATTGCGGGTGGAACCATATGGAGAATTCCAGTCAGAGCCTTAGTGTATATTGCATAAAAAAGGTGCTCATGCTCCGGAACCAAGAAATCGAGCAAGTTAAAGTGCAATGGAAGCACTTTGGGCCTGATGAAGCTACATGGGAGATGGTGGATCAAATGTGGATTATGTATCCTTCCTTGTTTACCAGTTGAGGCAAAGCAATTTGGTATGGTGTTTTGGTATATGTCTTGGTACATGTTTTGGTACATGTTTTGGTACATGTTTTGGTGATGTTTGGTATATGTACATATGTATATGGATGTAAATACCACCATGAGGTATATTATAAAGTTCCAATAAGCAGTATGGGTGTCATGTCATTATGATGTTATGTTTGTTACGTTTTCATGTTGGTTGCTTCTCAGCAAGGTTGATCATTGTAAATATTTCATCGAGCTAAGTTATAATGCTTCATCGATGGTATGTTTTGCTTACAACAGTCTTGTGGTTATAGGTGTTCCCACAAGGGGGAGGATTTTGTAACAACCCTGGTGAAAATTCCATGTAATAAAAGTTAATAAAGGCAAAAATAAAAACTATGGTTGATGGGACACTTGTACCAAGTTGAATGTTGGGAAAGACATCCTAGTGTGGGTGTTCATTTGGTTATTGTTGGGCATGGAATCCCCCCAAGGCATGTTTTGGGGCTCAAAGCCCAAGTTTTGACCGAATCTTATTGTAAAGCTCCTTGAATTGCGAGCGCGGGGTGCAAAAGTATGATAGAGTCACAAGGTTGCCCACCCTAGATTTGTAATGTAATGTCGGTTGGATAGACCTACCCATGGTCTGTAGACCATGGGATTGTATAAATAGAGTGGGGCTCTAAGTGTAAAAAATAAGCAAAAGGGTAAGGAAAAGAGTCTAAGTGACTGAGTTGTAAGTTAAAGTGTGTCTTTAGGTCATAGAGTAGGAGAAGGCTCTGTAGCTAAGTGCAAAGAGGCCTTGTAGTCCGCAGTTGAGTGCGCGAACCCTTGCAGCTGAGTGCGCGGGGCGAAATGAGTCTGCAACCAAGGAAGGAATTAATAAAGAGAAGTTTTGTTATAATCCGGTGTATCTGTTCTTGGGTCAATGCATGTTTGATATAATTTGTAACTATACTATTTATTTAGTGAGCGCACCTATATGAATGGTTTATGTGGTTAAGTAAAACTTAAAGCACGCAAGTAGGCTAAGATAATCAACTAACATTGGAATACCGGTAAGGTCTTGGATAATAACGCAAAGCACGACGTTCAGCCCCTGGGTAGGGTTGCGCGAAGATAGTATATCAGGCTGTGAGGTACAAGAAAGTGCGCGAAGCAACCTGCATGCAAGGTCAAACCGCGAACCAGTTGAACTCATCAGACATCTCCAGGGTGCGGAAACCTGGTTCTAGCACCCTCCCATACTACTTCAGGTGAGACCTCAGTCCGCGCTCCACGGACTGTTGCCGAAAGGGCCAGTAGTACCGGGATTTGTTTGGCTAACTTAACTTTGAACTTGGGTCAGGCCCCAATAAGCCAACAAATGGTTCTGTTGTCGGGATCGGGATCTGCATAGAGATGTCTGATGTCATATCGCTGGAATCTAACAAAGAAAGGAATTGAAAAGTGGTTGGACAGAAAGATTCACGAGTTCGCAGAGCAGGAAAATAGGAATCCGCGATTATTAAAAGAAGAGCGGTTAGATTGCTACTTATACACGGAAATCCACTAAATTTTCTTTGCATCCTTCCCCTCTGAGTTGTATGAGTGGATCATGAAGCTAGCAAACAGTCAAGGAAGGTGTAAGCTCGACAAACCTATTGTGTGGACTCCAGAGTTGGTGCACACATTGGAAGCATCAGAAGATAAGATCGTGCGCGCTGTGGATAACTGGCTCGATTGAATTATTGGAGGATTTATCACCGAGTTCGTGGTAGATACTTTAGTCAACTATAGCGAGGCGGAACGACGCTTCCTCAAAGGACTACGAGGTATGTACGTTAAATCTTTGAACACTTGGATTAAGATGCTACGGTGTGAAAAGCAGGTTATGCGAATAAATTGATGTTTAGGGCTATGCAGAGTGGGAGGATCTACAGAAACGAAGGTAGCGCAAAACTAGAAACTAACCCCTTGATTTCACCTCCGCGAGAAAGCGAGGAAGAGCTCACGAAGGTTTCACCAAGAAGTGCGATCAGTTTGATAAAGCAGTGAATTCCACGCATACCACTTCCACCTACACCACCACTAATTTCACCATCTTCACCCCCGTCTTCACCCACACCACCTCCGCCACCACCACAGTTCAATATGGCAAGCGCGATAAAGTTGCCAGTGTTCAAAGGAGTAAGGAATGAAGATCCGAACCAGTTTTGGTTCATGGTAAGGGTTGTGTGGGAAGCGCAGGGAGTCACGGATGACAATATAAGAAAGCAATGCTAGTCAGCGCTTTGCAGGATCGTGCACTGACTTGGTAAATTAAGCACTCCAATGACAATCCGAACGCATGGATCGTAGATATCCAAGCTACGCTAAACAAGGAATTTAGCAAGCCAAAATCAGAGACACAGTCGATCATCGGATTTAAGGAAATCGCAATGCTTCCAGGTGAAACCCCCTGGGAACTGGATCAGAGACTGAAGTGTACAATTCATGAAGCTAACATGACCTTGACGGATGGGAAACATCGCGCATGGTTCGTAGCATTGCTAACGCCGCATCTAAGGAACGCGTTGTTATAGCAGAAGCTAACCACTCAGGCCGAGGCCTTGGAGATCACAATGAGACTGCACGAGACCCCGATACAAGACCCTAACCTGGGAGTTCAACAGATTCACGCACAGTTGAAAAAATTGTGCCTTGAGATGCAGAGTTTGAGACAAGACAGGACAACTCACCCAAAAGCGCGCGAGGAGGTATGGTGCATAAAGTGCAAAGGCCAGGGGCATGACAAGGAACATTGTCCAGTATTCGCGAACTACCTGGCGAGAGGAGGACCAATGCCATTAAGACCGGAGGCACAAGCAGGACCAAGCGCGGTGCCTGCATTATGGTGCACGATTTGTCAAATAAGAGGGAAGCATGCTACAAATAACTGCCATTTATTACAGAAGTATACGCAGAATTCCCAACAGTTGTTCTGTAATTTCTGCAGGTCAGTAGGCCACGATGAGCGCACCTGTAGAAGTTACGAACTGATGATGGATCGGACTCTTACCTACAGATTTCAAACTGAAACACGGGCCCTTGATCAAAATGCAAGGATGTCGCGCACTGGATTTCAGGGGCGCAGACGAGGTTGAGGAGGAATGGGACCAGGAACAGGTCGCGGCCAACTGATATGTTACAATTGCGGAGGACCGAGGCATTAAGCCCGCGACTGTACAAATCCGACGAGACCATCATGCTTATATTGTACCCAATTTGATCATGAGACGGAGGACTGTCCCACGCTAATAGCGAGGTTGCGCGATAAAGGAGCACCCCAACCTCCCCCAACTCAGAACCTGCAAATGATGAGGTCTGAGCCATGCAAGGAAGACCTAAATGTAAATATTATGCTCCGAAGTGGTATCACGACAGGAGATGACAAAGGAAAGCAGCCCGAAGAGAGTGCCTGGGTTCGCAAGGCTCCAACAAAGGAACTAGAATTTGATTTAGAGCGCGCTAAAGAGACATTCATGGAATCTAAGAAGAGATTTGCGGATGCCTCCACTTCAAGAAGTAAAGACAAACTAGAACTAGAAATGGACACATCAATGCTCACTACATTTTTGGAGACATGCATGAAGTTGCTACGCGACAGCAAAGCTGTGAAGGGGATGCAAGAACTCATAACTAGATGTGCTGGGACCGCGCCAGGAGAACCGCGTGTAGTCTGGAAGCTCGAGAATCACACAATGTGGACAGGAAGAGAGATGAGATTGACTGCACAGATCGGGGAATATGAAATGGGTCAAGTGATTTTGGATCTAGGATCGGACGCGAACATCTTGCCAAAACAGACATGGGAGCGCATGGGCAGGCCTGCGCTGCAATGGTCTCCTATTTAATTGTGAATGGTGAACCATCAAAATATCCTACCTATGGGAAGATTGCAGGGAATAACAGTAGATATCGAAGGTGCGAGCGCGCTTGCAGATTTCGAAGTGATAAAGATTGTTGATGACAGAAATCCCTATCCCGCACTACTGGGAATAGATTGGGCCACTGACATGAACGGAGTGATAAATCTAAAGAAGCTCAATATGATTTTCGAGAAAAAGTCACTGCGCATAGTGGTACCTTTAGACCCCGCGGAAGGATCGCGCTACACAGAACCAGTGCGCGACTACGATAACGATGACGATCTAGACTATATCTACAAGATAACCGCATGGGAGCAGGACTGGGTGAATCCAACAGCGGATGGCAGACTCTCGTCGTGAAAGCTCTTGCGCCTCAGATTTGGACGAGGAAATAGAATTATGGTAGAACCGGTTACACGAGGTAACCACGCTCAACTATAACGTGATGACAAGGTCACTGCATTGCGTGGCAATAGACGTAAGAGTTATGCCTATGTATGAAGGGTTGAGCAAGGTGGATGATTTCCTGAACAAATTTGAAAGAGAAGTATCAGAACAACAGCATTTCGACCCTCTGAAATGGGTACTGCGCGCTATGCCCGCAAGATGGTGGGGTACGCATCATAGAAGTTTTAAGGATTAGCGTGAATTCAGAAGGATGATGCGCATGCGGTTTGGGACGCCTCAAATACGGCTAACAGACAAGTATGATAGACGGGATGATCCACATTCACACCTCGCAAAATGGACCAAGGTCTACAGGGAAGAGCCACAACCTGAGTGGGTACACCTGTTCTATCATACCTTGGATATCATACCCATGAATTGGTATATTGAGACGGAGCTCCACCATGGCACGAGCGAATAGGATATCTTGCGCAAAGGATTCCTGTTAAACCTTGAAGATCGTTGGTGGGATATTGTTGATGATGCGCTTCAAGTAGTAAAAGCAACTATCTTCATAATACCCCAGGAACCAATGGAAGTGCTTCAGCAGGAATGGGTGACCCAACTGAGCTGCGCGCTGGAGTGTTACAATGTAAATATTGAGGAGGACGATGAAGATCCACGAAAAAAGTAACATTCTAGAAACGGAAGGCTATCGTGAGGTTCAAGGACCATTGATTGAAGATCCTAACATCACCACGCCAGTAAAAAAGAAGCAAGTAAACATCGGAATGGAGGCTGAACCGAAGTATGCAATGCTCGGTGACTATTGGGATGATGCCATGGTGGATAAGGTCGTTGATTTACTCCGCAAGTACCAAGACTTATTCCCGACCAAGATTACGAACTTAAAGGGGATCGTTGGTGATTTAGGGATGAAGAAGATCACCTTAAAACCCGACGCGAAGCCAGTTAAGCAGAGGCCTTACCACTTGAATCCGAAATACAACAAAAAGGTCCACGTAGAACTAGACAAAATGCTTGCAGCCGGAATTATTGAGCTGGTGGAAGAATCCGACTGGGTAAGCCCTATGGTAGTGCAGGAGAAAAAGAAAAAGGGCGAGATAAGAATATGTGTGGACCTCAAGAAGTTGAATGACTCCTATGTACACACCCATTCCCGGCCCCGTTCACAGATGAAGTATTAGAAAATGTTGGTGGGCAAGAAGCATATTCTTTCACCGATTGGTTCTCAGGGTACCACCAGATCAAAATCGTGCCGGAAGACAGGAGAAAGACCACCTTCGCCACTGAATGGGGCTGCTTTCAATACACCGTCATGCCATTTGGGTTAAAAAATGCATGAGCCACCTTTTCGCGCATAGTTGTTTCCACCTTCAAAGAATATATCCACAAGTTCCTGGAGTTTTATCTGGATGATTGGACTGTCTTTGGATTGGTTAAGCACCACATAGCAAGCTTACGCTTAATGCTGGATACTTGCCAACGACACCAGATTGCGTTGAACCTTAAGAAGTGTACATTCCTCATTCCCTTTGGGAACCTACTGGGACATGTGGTCTACAAACAGGGACTAATGGTAGACCCCGCGAAGATTGCAGTAATTCTAAATTTGGAAGCACCGTGAAGTGTTAAACAATTGCGCACTACCTTGGGACACATAGGGTACTACAGGAAGTTCATCAAAAGCTATGCCCAGATCACCGCGCCGATGGAGAAACTATTGAAAAAGGATGTCACATTCTGCTGGAATGATGATTGCATGAAGAGCTTGGATGTCCTAAAGGGGAAATTGGCCTCCGCTCCAATCCTGGTCTTCCCAAAATGGGATGTGGAGTTTCATGTCCATGTTGATGCGTCATGTATCGCACTGCGAGCGGTGCTCACACAAGAGGGCGAAGAAGGCTTGGATCACCCTATCACATTTGCAAGTCATAGATTGTCCAAAGTTGAAAAGAACTATTACACAACCAAGCGGGAGGGACTGGCTATGGTGTACGCGCTCCAAAAATACTGGCACTATTTGCTAGAAGGGAATTTCAAAATGTATACAGACCATTATGCACTAAAGTACTTGGTTAATAAGCTTGTGTTGGGGGGGAGAATATGTATATGGCTCTTATTGTTCCAAGAATATGACTTTGAGGTCATGGTAAAACCTGGATGCTTGAACGCAAGATCAGATCACTTATCACGTATGGGGACTGGCAAGGAACCTACTAGTTTGGAGGAAGGATTACATGACACACAACTCTTTGCTGTGCGCGTCGCAGATGGACACTTCAAAGATATAATCCACTTTCTGACAATAGGGACTACGTTGAAGGAATACTCCGTCCAACAGAAGAAGGAATTGGTGGTGCGTGCGGCGGATTTTTCTATCATCGCGGGGCACCTATACAAAATGGGAAATGATGAGATATTGCGAAGGTATGTACCTGAATTTGAACGAAGTCAAATCCTCGCAGAAGCACATGGGGCGCTACAAGAGGACACTATGCAGGATGAGCGACCGCACAAAAGATTCTCCGCGTAGGGTTGTGGTGGCCAACCCTTCACCAGGATTCAAAAGCACACTATAAGGCCTGTGATATAGGACAAAGGATCGGTAAACCATCGCAGAGGGACAAGATGTCGTTGAATCCACAGATGATGCTGCAGCCCCTCAAAAAGTGGGTAACTGACTTTGTAGGACTTATCAAACCTCAAGGAAAAACGGGTGCGCGATACATCATCACCGCGATGAAGTACATGATTTGCTAGGCGAAAGCGCAGCCGGTCAAAGACTGCATGGCCGCCACAACTGCAAAGTTTTTGTTTGAACACGTGTTGACTCGATTTGGCTGTCCGAAAATCTTAATGAGTGATTGCGGTACACATTTCTTGAACAAAACCATCAACGCGCTCACAAAAGAGTTTCAGGTGCATCATGAAAAAAGCACACCGTATCACCCACAAGCCAATGGGACAGTAGACACATTCAACCAAATATTGGAGACTACGCTAACCAAAGTGTGCAACGTGCAGCGAAGCGATTGGGACCTACGCGTACTTGCGGTACTATGGGCTTATAGGACAATGTACAAGAAACTGACAGGACAAACACCTTTCCGGTTAGTTTATGGCATGGAAGTTGTCATGCCGATGGAGTATATTGTACCTAGTCTGTGCATAACAGCGCTCACAGGTATGACGGACTGTGAAGCTCTGGAAGAAAGGCTCTCACAATTGGAAGAACTTGAGGAGGAATGGTTCTTGGCGGGTTTTCATCAGCAGGTACAACAACAGAGTGAAAAGGCCTGGCACGATCGCCATATTAAGTTGCGTACCTTCAAGGTAAATGACTTAGTGTTGTTGTATGACAGTAAGTTTGAAAAATTCCCAGGAAAGTTCAGAATGCATTAGCTGGGACCATACGTGGTTAAGAAGGTCACAAACAGAGGCGCGGTCCAACTAGTAAAACTAAATGGAGAACCTTTCCCAGCAAAGTGAATGGCAGCCGCTTGAAGCCCTACACGGGTGGCCCGACTATCTGACTAACCAACGGAAGCATAGTCTTCGTGCTCCAAGGATCCGGACAAAGGCGTGGGACTATAAACAAATGCAAGGGATATCGACACAGATGCAGAGAAGCATTTCGGACACAGAGGTCTCGGAACATCGTATGCAGCAGATCCAGCAAGTAGAAGCTCAGTGCATTGCTAACCTCCAAACAGTTCGAGAATAGTTGGAGGGACTCTGCGCAAAGATTTCCGCGCCAACAGAGTGACTCGAGGGCGAGTCACGATGTTTGTGTTGGGGGCTTGTTGGGCATGGAATCCCCCCAAGGCATGTTTTGGGGCTCAAAGCCCAAGTTTTGACCAAATCTTGTTGTAAAGCTCCACGAATTGCGGGCGTGGGGCACGAAAGTATGATAGAGTCACAGGGTTGTTCGCCCTAGTTTTGTAATGTAATGTCGGCTGGATAGACCTACCCATGGTCCGCGGACCATGGGATTGTATAAATAGAGTGAGGCTCTAAGTGTAAAAACAAGAAAAGGGGTAAGGAAAAGAGTCTAAGTGATTGAGTCGTAAGTTAAAGTGTGTCTTTGGGTCGTAGAGTAGGAGAAGGCTTTGCAGCTGAGTGCGCAGAGGCCTAGTAGTCCGCAATTGAGTGTGCGGACCCCTGCAGCTGAGTGCGCAGGGCGAAGTCAAGTCTGTAACCAAGTAAGGAATTAATAAAGAGAATTTTTGTTATAATTATGTGTATCTATTCTTGGGTTAATGCATGTTTGATATAATTTTCAACTATACTGTTTATTTACTGTGCGCACCTGTATGAATGGTTTATGTGGTTAAGCATAACTTAAAACATGCAAGTAGGCTAAAATAATCAACTAACATTGGAATACCGATAAGGTCTTGGGTAATAACGCAGAGCGCGACGTTCATCCCCTAAGCAGGGTTGCGCGAAGACAATATATCAAGCTGCGAGGTATGGGAAAGTGCGCGAAGCAACCTGCGGACAGGGTCAACCCGCAGACCAGTTGAACTCATCAGACATCTCCAGGGTGTGGAAACCTGGTTCTAGCACCCTCCCATACTACTTCGGGTGAGACCTCAGTTCGCGCTCCTTGGACTGTTGCCAAAAGGGACAGTAGTACCGGAATTTGTTTGGCTAACTTAACTCCGAACCTGGGTCAGGCCCCAATAAGCCAACAGTTATTAATGGCAAAGGCCATGGCTAAGGCTTTGGAAAGATAAAATGGCATTTTTTGCACATTTATTTATGAAAATAATGGAAATTAGGAGAAAATGGAGGTGAAAGGTCATAGGTTGCATGTGAGGAGGAAATTGAAGGAAAAATATGGAAAATGAAGAAAATAGAGGTCTCATTCATAAAAAGGATTATGAGGGTCAATTGGTAACCTTTTTTCAGTTCAGTTTTGGAGCTCTCTCATTATTCTCTCTCTCTCATACTCTTGTATACTTAGAATTCTCTTGGAGCATTCTTGAAGGGTGTGGCACACTTGGATTTTTTGAGTAAGAAGGCAAAGGAAGAGCAGGAAAGCACAGGAGGACATCGGGATCAGCAACTACAGTGGATTTAGCTTGCAAGTACTGAGTTGCGTGTATATTTTCCTTACTAGTTTTGGCATGCATGGCATATACATGTTGATTTTTAGTCATGATCTGTCACTCAAATGGAGGATTGCCTGTATTGATGATGGATTTATATCCTTGTCATTTCCTGGATAGCCATGGAGATTATGGGTTTATTTCCTTCTTCTTTTTTGTTCGTTCTCATGTTTCCTTAGCTTGGGTTGAGTTATTAGTTCCTGGAAGCCCTGGTTGTACAAACGCTTTGGAAGCCCTTGGTGGGTTGAATTACTAGTCCTCGAAGCCTTGGTTGGACAAACACTCTGGAAGCCCGGCGACAGCTGTGGGTTGAGTTACTAGTCCTGGAAGCCTTGGTTGGAACAAATGCTCTAGAGCCCTAGAAGGCTTGGATAGAGACCAATCTGATGATGGTTTTGTGATGTCAATCTAATGATGGTTTTGTGATGTCCGACCGTGAGGTCGAATCATTAATTGATGGGTTGAGGTGGATGGCTTCTAAAATCCTTGGATGGTTTTTTATTGATGTGTTCTATGAGATCCCACATTCATGCTTGGAATATGGCATGGGGGTGAATGGCTAAAGAGAGATTTGGCACAACCATTCTACAGTCGGGTGGAATGTGGAAGTCCCATCCCGGGTAATCCTATGAGTATTATATTGGTTATATGTGGTTTATATGGTTGTGATTTCATTAGTATTTCAACTGTTATTATGCTAGTTATATATATATATATATATATATATATATATATATATATATATATATATATATAGATATAATGACAGTAGCTACGAATGGCTCTCATAATGTTTTTCACTGGTAAATGAATGAATAATGTATCTATGACCTAATGGATGAAATGGTAGTTGATGTGTTGCGGCATAAATGCTTCTTAGAGATTCTCAACTAAGATGAGACCCCTATGCTCAAATCTATTTTTTACACCTGTAGATTACATATTCGTGATACGTTTGACGAAATTCCTGTCATGGCTAGTAGGGGTCTAATCAAGTTCTCATTCAAGTGATTGCATTTGTATTGTCATTTCCTTGTTATTTTATTGTTCTGAAGATATCATTCAATTCTGGGAAGTGACCTGGGCTATGGGCCTGAAAAAGTGGCTCAAATCCGAGGGACGTTGGCATAACACTATACAAAATAGTCCTTGGATGCTGGTTCACAGGCCTATGAGAGCGTCCAGAGCTCCCTGGACATTGCCATGCCCATAGCATGAGAGCGTTTAGAGGTAAAATGGTCCAAAATCTTAGTGGGACTCAGGGGATGATTAGCAGCAAGGTTGGGTTGGTTCTTGAGGGTCCTAATGCTGATGTTGAATGTCTATATGGTGTGTTTCTCTCGGTTCCACTTCCTTAACGTGACTTAGGAGGTCGAATCATAACATAGTGGCCTCTCATCGCATGTTTATCCCGGTCGGCCGGTTAATTGGGTAGATGTGGGAGGAGGTGGTTACATCGAATTCATTGGCAGCCGAGTAACTCCTAGTCCAAGTGAAGATCAAGAGGGACAAGATCCACCATTTCCGAGATCAAGGAGGGAATCACTCCTATTTTCAAGGTAAATTCTATCAGGTACCCTTTTGTATAAATAAACAAGAAGAAAAGCTCATTACGATTCAAAGTTTTTATTCAGCTAGGTGTAGCTATTGAGATTGAATATTGACATTGTCATTTTGAACTTTTATGTCATGTATGAGACCTTTACTTTATGATAATGAGAAGTTGGAGATTAACTTGCATATGAGTTAGTTTCAGAGGTCTGAGACCCTTGGATTTGGGCTAAACCCAGAGGCTTTGGTCCCTCTTTTTGTACTTATGTTTTGTTCCTGATTCCAAGCAGTTCATAGTTTATTTCATTTCGGTAGAGATTAAGCTACAAAAACCTGTGGTTGCAAGATTCTACATCACCTCTCTTGTGGGAGAATGAATAAAAGGATTCACAACCTAATTCCAAAAATATTGTGTTTATGACTTCTTGGAAATGGATAAATGTTAGTTGTTCTTCTTTACATTTGCTTTATGTAGCTCATAAGTCAGTTTAGTGATTATATTAGTGTTATGGCATAAAATAGATGTTATTTAAATTCAACTCATCTTTTCCATCATAGGTTATGTCATTTTGCTAATGATCAATGGATGTATGCATGTGATTGATTACAGGACCGTTGTGTTGATATACATGGAAGGGAAACTTTTCCACTTCCATCTTAGACTCCTCTATATTCTCTTTCCACCCTCAATTCTGTCCCAAAACTTTGTTTCCATAAGTCACTTTTCCTAGTAAAATTAGGACACCATGAACATTTATCCTAGTGCAAGACAAACCTCTGATATGTATCGGGCTTGGCTAGGGGGATCAACCAAACCTTCCTTCATTTTCTTTAACCTCCATCCACCTATCGATACTCTCAAGGCATCATTTTCACCCTCAAAAGCCTCTCGGAACCCCTCCTGTAGCATTACATGCCCTCATGTAGTAAGCTTCTAGCACCACTTTTCTTCACTAGTTTTGATCCCCACTTCAACTTTAGCTTAGTCATGATGATTAATGATCCCCAATTGTGATTTGATGATAAAGGGAAGCTCCTAGGAAACTCCAAACATTCCTTTTCCTCACTGCAAAATAGAGTAGAATTAGTTTTTTTATCACAAGTATGATGAAAGTAGGCTTTTGATTTTCAAGCAAGTGTGAACTAGGTAGATGATAAATGCAATAATGTTGGTAGTTTGATGAATAATGCAAGATAAAGTAGTTTTCTTTCTATGAGTAGATTTGCTAGTTTAATGAACTTTGCAAAATTAAATAGCTTTCGTTATGCAAGTAGATTAGCCCTTGTCCTTTCATGAATTAATTAATTAGCATCTACAAGTTGAGTAAATGGAATTTCCACTTTCATAGCTAGAATTAGTTTTCAATTGCACTTCCATCAGAAAGCTTGCATTATAGTTCAGTAGGAGGAACGGTCTAGGAGGAACGATCTCTGAGCACTTTGATCAAATGTCATGACTGAGGGTGGCATGAGTGGAATCCAATCTGCTATGCATATAGCATTGTCACCTCTAATTTTGTACAAACAACGTGTTTATAATTTGAGGTTAGGATCCCTTGGGAGTTACAACATTCTTGGTGCAATACCAGGGCTCACCACATCTTAGTTTTGTTGTCAGGGAGGTGTCTAAGTAGACGTTGTTCCTGCTTGAACATTATTTTCTGTTTTGCATACAATTCTTGAAAAAGTGAAAAAAAAAATCATGCCTCATAGGAGTAGGGATGATCAAGGAAAATTCTTACCAAAAAACCCCACACCCTCAAGTAGTCAACCTACACTCTTCTTTGGTGACTATGAGCTTCCCTCTATTGCTGCAAGCGAGTTAGAAGACCCCCTAGGTGAGCAACTTGAAATTTTTGAAGAACCTATTAGGGAAGAAGAAGAACCCACTTGACCAACACAATCTGTGGCTAAAAACATGGACAATGAGGTTTTCCCTATTAGAGAGACCAATGGAGAGGCTAAAATGAATAATATAAGCCCTACTTCCCTTCCACACTTCCATGTCTTAACATATGAGGACCCTGACACCTTCATGTTTGAATTTGTTGTTGTTTGTAGGACCTATGACTATGCCTATGATGACCAGAAGCTAAAATTAATCCCCTCTACCCTTAAAGATGCAGCCTTGTGATGGTTTATGGGTTTGCCTGGGGTAGCATCACTACCTGGGCTCAAATGCAACATGCCTTCAATAGAAAGTAGAGGGACTACTATAGGTCCAAAGAAACTAGGGAAGAAATATTTAGGATGACTCTTGGACCTGATGAATCGCTAGAGGACTATGAGGAGAGCTTTAAACTCAGTTATAGGAGGGCCAATTGTACCCTTGATCCCGAGTCACTCGAGTTAGTTCTTCTCCTAGGGATCAGGGAGGATATGTTGGAAACCCTCAACCTGTTGTCTGGAGGAGATATCTATCAGTTATCATATGATGAAATCAAAATCGTATTCAAGAATCACTATAGGGTTATCAGGAAGAAGGGTAGGGCTAGTCGAGGCTTGGTCAGTTCCTCTCCCTCCACAACATCCATCAAGAATAAGTTAGGGAACATGTTGGAGGATTTAAAGAGTGAAATGTTGCATACCTTTTCATTGCAAATGGATACCATGCAAATCAAAAGAAAGCAGGAGGAAGCAAAAAGGGCACTAGCTATTTTCTGCCCTAGATGCACCAAAAGACATCCTAGGAATGAATGCCCATTGAATGTCATAAAAGTCTTCCTAGTTTGTGAATAAAATCATGCGACAAACAAATTCCCTTCTTTTCCAGGACTAAAAGTTGTATACCAAGGGGTAGAATGCGGGTCAGAGAAACTTTGCTTCATTAATCAAAGAGGACCTCAAGGACCTCAGCCATATCAACAAGGCATGCAAGGTGCACACTACTCTTATTACAATCCAAATCATAATGCACCTTTGCAACCTTGGTAATCTTCCACTTATTCATCCTGGTCCACACCTCCTTCTTGGCCTTACACTCCTACATATCCTCCTCAACCTATCAACCATCATTTTCAGCCATATCCACCCCAATCATCTCAATGGGGCAACCCATCGCAAAGGTGGAGGCCTCAAGTCAACCAGCCTCCTACTTTACTGCCTCCACCCCAACCTCAACTGTAACACACTAATCCTACTCCACCTAAGAAACCTCAAATGCCTGCTCAACCAAATCCGAACCCGAATAACAAGCAAGCACAACAGGTGTACAATGGAGAGACATCCTACCCTGCTTATGCTGTGGAAATCTAGGAGATCAACCTTCAGTCTGGGAGAGTGCTCCCAGATAATCACCCACCTTCTCCACCTGAAGAGCTTGAATAAGAGAAGGAGGAGAGTGCTCCTTAAATAAATCAACCTCCCTTTCTTGAGAGGTTGATCCACCCTAGCCGGCACACTCGAGAGGAGGTTGAACTTCTGGGAGAATTGAAGAATTTGTGTGTTAAGATACCCCTTCTCCAGGCCATTAAATATGTTCCCATCTATAATAATATTATCAAGGAGAAATGTTTCAAAAATCTTGGGAGAAGAAAAAGAGACACCCCCACCATAAATGTTGTTGGGAAACTATCTGATTTGATGCTTGGGAGGGTGATCTTCCCGAAATATCTATACCCTTGAAGCCCAGTAGTGGATGTTCACAATGATGGCCTTATAGTCCCTAATACCCTAATCGATCTTGGGGCTGCAATCAATGTGATGAATAAGGGAACCATGCTAAATTTGAATCTCCAATGGGCTTTAAGGAAAACCACCACAATACTACAACTTGTAGATAGATCCACAGTAACTCCCAAGGGAGTTGTTTAAGATGTTATGGTCTCCATTAACTCTTGGGAGTATCTTACTAATTTCCTGGTTATCCAGCCCAAAACCAAGTTTAATGGTTATCCTCTCATATTAGGAAGACCATGGTTGGCCATTGTTGATGCCTACGTTAGTTGTAGGGCTAGGAAGATGACAATTAAGAATGGACATTTATCGAAACAATTGGTATTGTATCCTTTTGCTCAACCTTCTATTGAACATGACCTGCCCTTGTGGTTAGAAGAGGAGGAAGAGGATGAACTGTATCACACCACCCCCCTACCCAATTTTCACTCTATATACTATTACAGGAGGGGGCCAACCTGATGAAGATGACCTCATTGACCATATCCTTCAAAACCAACCTCCCACTCCCATACCAATTGATGAGTTGATGAAATAATTTGGGAGTAGTCCTTGGACTGACTTATGCTCTATTGACTCAAGTCCATAACATGTCAATATTGTAGAGTTTGGCTCGTTCAGAACCTTAAATATCAACCCTTATCTTTCATCCAAATAGGAAGAATAATTGTGCAGTGTGCTGAGGCAACACCTGGATACTTTTGCTTGGGATTATAAGGAAATGAAAGGTGCGCATCCCTCAGTTTGTACTCGTCATATTTACATCAAGGAAGGATGTAAGCCTATGCACCAACCCCAGAGAAGGATTAACCTAGCTTGTAACACCCCTCCCTTGTGTACTACATTATTGTAAACCTAAGCTTAGTTAAAGCTAGGTTTGATACCCTCCCTTGGGGTTTAACCTATTCAAAACCTAAGTTGAGGAAAGCTAGGTGATATGTAATATGAAAAGCAAATGTGTTTTTAAATAAATTAATAAAATAAATCACTTGGAAGGTGGAGCACCAAGAGAGAGGAGATGCTTGCCAAATCCCATGAGGAATGGGATAGAGATGAATCTTTCATGATAAGCTTCTAGATGTGATTCTAGATAAGCTTGGATGGATTGGATATCCATCAGATGGATGGGAGATAAAGATCCATCAGACATAAAAGCTTTGTGGGAGATAAAGGCAAGCTTTTATGTGGAAAAGCGTCGTGGGAGATAAAGACGAGCTTTTCCAGATAAGACCTAGGCAAATGGAAAAATCCATAAAGCGGGACATCACTAATGGTAACTAAATCATGAAAGAGGGTATTAAATACCCAGTGCATCGATCAATTGAGGACAGTTGATCCTTGGCAAGATCTTCGACTCAGGGGGAATTAGAGGTGATTCATGGCTAGGTGGTGGTGCTCCTCCCTCCAAGTGAGATTTAGTTGGTGTTATTTGCATGGAATGTTTGTATGTTGACTCTTACTCTCTTTCTCTCTTTGTTATTGTTCCAATTTTCCTATGAGGAGGTCTCTTAGTTATGAGAATAATTGAATGAATTTTATATGCTTAAGTATTGATAGATTTAATGGTGTTTTCCTCTATTTTGATGAGATTCACTTGCATGGTATGGTGTTTATATTTATCCATACTTGTTATGAAGTCAAATCATTTAGCTCAGATATGCTAATGGTTGATTTCCTATCTTTATATTTATTTCCTATTGTTAGAATGGTTAAATCGTTCAGCTCAGGAGTATAGAAGTTGTGTAGTTAATGAATGTATGCATATAACTAATTATTTCACTTCAGATAGCAATGAAGTAGTTGTTGAATCTAATCTTCGACCTCATTAAAGGCGCTCAAGGAAAATAGAGTGTCTCTAACTTATCTGATATTATTTATACCTTAAGACTTCGGTGCATGCAAAAAATTATGGAGTAATGTTGCTAGTTGTATAATGAGGTAGTATTGTCTATGCCCTGCATGAGCTATATCAATTAGGCGCAATAGACTCACAGTAATATTCTATTACATATTAATGAGGGGGTTGTCAAAGAGTTTAATGGTTGTATGTTATGATTGTCCTTAAGAGTTAATCTGAATTATAACCTCTGACAACTGGATCTAAATGTTCTACTGGTTGGGGAATAATGTAGGTAATCTTGCATGTGCATATTAAACAGTAGTAACTTTGCAAGCCCATGCTAGCAGGAAATGTGTTATTGTTGTTACTTGGAATATTGCATGAAGACACAAAAGTTATGGTAAGGGTTGCATATTAAGAGAGCATGGGATATTACACCTAGTATATGACTCATCACCTGGATCTCTCACAGCAGTTATGATCCTTGATTCACTGAACTAGTGACAATTGTGAAATCTAACCATAACTGATATAAAAATCAATAATTTTATGGGGTCTAAAGGCTATTTTCCTAGGTGGGCTAAGGAGATTTGTTACAAATGGTATCAGAGCCCAGGTTCAAGCCTTACGGCCTATGGACTCATCTACCTCCGTAAATTTTTGTGGGAAGATTTAATTATAAAATTCCTATGGAACAATAACCCCAAAATTTGATGAGCTTCAAGAGAGCAAGAGCGGGAGCACCCTTCATGAGAGGAACCAGCTAGTGGGAGCCTGGTGCAGCCTCCGACCGGAAGGAGGAAGCCCAGAGGCAAAGAGACACAGCCAACCTCGAGACTAAGCGAAGCTCCAGAGCCATGGCCCTAGGAGTGGGTCGCGAAAAGGAAACTACCTTGTCACCAGAGTTAGTCACATTCCGGGATCTGGTTGCAGCTTGCAATAAAAGGCTAACATCCGAAAAACAACAGAAGTTCGTGAAAAAAATGGCAAATATCCCCGCAGTTTCTCTGCCTACTGAAGAGCCTTGCAAAGCGGCACTAAACCTAGCAGAAAGAGGACTTATCGGCCAGTTCACAGGCTTATGGCCCTTGCCAGAAGTGGTTGAAGCTTGGGTTCAAAGGAACTGGCGTTCACTGGTCAAAGAAGGAATAAAAATCCATTTCGTCGGCAAAGGCTTCTTTGTATTTGTTTTCGAAGCAGCAGAAGATAGAAACCTAATATTTAGAAATGGCTTGTACTTCATGGGGCCTCAACGACTATATCTGAACCAATGGACTCCATATTTCGACCCGACCCAGGATGTGCCCTCGGCCTTTCCGGTCTGGGTGAGATTGCCCCACCTTCCTCTGTGCTACTAGAACCCTAAATCCTTGGAAACCATAGTCAACAAGCTAGGTAAATACATTGACCAAGCAGAAAGAAGAGACTAGTATTCTTGTGCTCGAATTTGTGTAGAAGTAGACCTGGAGGAAGGTCTCCTTGAAGCCATTAAACTTACGGTGGCTGATTGGTCTCACATACAAGTGCTAGATTACGAGCAACTACCATTTAAATGCAGACACTACCATGGCTACGGGCACTTTGCCAAGTATTGTAAAAAGAAATCAGAGGAGGTAGTTGAGAAAGAGAAGGGAGATCAATGGACTCAAGTCCAGAAAGAAGGACCATCTAAGCAGAGCAACAAGAACAAAGGGAAAGCCGCCTCCACTGGGAGGGTTGCTCCTCTAGAACCCCAAGCAGAAGGAAGTTCAGTCCCTCCAATAGCAGACATATCAACCAATCCCTTTGATATTCTTAGCACACCAGAAGAACCCCAAGATCCAGCAGATAAAGAGAATGAACAGCAGGCAAACAACATGGAAGAAAACAAAAGGCAAGAGGAACCAATCCAAACCCCAAAAGGTGTCTCTGGTTCCCCAACCTACGCAGATATGACAAGAAAGAAAACCTCTGACACATCAGGATCCTTGGAAGATGAAACAACTGAGAGGCCCTTGAAAAAAGAGTGGTGAGGAAATCTCACAGAGAGGCTAGAGAAGAAGAAGCAGAGGGACAAAAAATGCAAGGCAATCAGGCCACTATAGAGATGACTATCGGCAGAAATACTAGAACCAGGCCTCCCAAGGGAGAAGTTGCCCCAACCCCTACTAGTAAATAATGCAATTAGTCTCTTGGAATTGTAGAGGACTGGGGAACCCATCAAAACCTGAAGCAGTCAAGAGCCTATTAAAGTCAGAACTTCCCGAGATCCTCATGCTCCAAGAGACCAAAATAGAAGGAGAAGCCCTTCTGGAACTCAGCAAAGCAAAATGGAAAACAAAAGCGGGAAAAACGGTAAGTGCTAGAGGTATGTGCGGCAGATTAGCCACTCTCTAGGAGGCTAACAAATTCTAGCTTGAGAGCTCCTTTCAGACACAACACTGGATTTACACCGAACTCTGACACCTTCGAAGTAAGATAAACATTGCTCTCTTTAATCTATATGTTCCAGTACTCTATGTAGAAAAGGAACAATGCTGGCAAGCCCTGACTGGTTTTTTGGAAGCTTACTCCCTCAATAATATAATTATTGTCGGAGACTACAATCTAATCTTAGACACAAAGGAAAAAATGTTAGAAAATTATATATTATAGAGCAATGGAACACATAAAATATTGCAGAAATTTAAACCCAGAAAACGCATAAAACAAGAGAGACACAGATATACGTGGTTCACCCAGTTTGAGCTACGTCCACGGAGAAGCAGCCAGTCCTTCCTTTTATATTATCCAACAAACTGAAGGGATACAACCTACAACAGATCTGCTGTAATTCCCTCTTTGCTCTCAATCTCCTCTCTTTTCCTCACTCAGAATACAAATATACATAGACACAATACAATTCCCTCATATATAATGAGGGGTTTCCTTCTAGGGAAAAAAACCCTAAATTAAACATAACTTCTACCGTCAGATCTCTGCCTAATGAACGACCCAGATTAACTATGAAATTACAACATTTTACAAGGCAATTTTACATCTATTTTTAGCTTCGGGGGTGTTGCTGCCAATCCCCCCACCAAGGGGGGGCTCCCAAAGGTCGCACCCCCCCTCGACCCCCCCTGCAGCGAATATTTTACAGGTGGCGTTGCCGCCCCATTACAAACTAGGGTCGAATGCAGCGATACCTTTGAATACAAAAGATAATCAGGCTCCACACCCAACAATCTCCCACTTGGACACTGATTATAGCAACTCCATCGTTACTTCATTTGCTGGACAATGACTCCACTTTGGACCTGGTTATTTCTTATCTTTTTCATCATACTTGAAGACTAATTGAAACTGAGCAGATTCTCAGTTTCTCCCTGGTTACAACTTGTGTTAACATATCTGCAGGATTCTAGCTATTGTGTATCTTTTCCAGCTTCAACTGTCCATCTTCCAACGTTGACCATATGAAATGGTACTTGAGTTGTATATGTTTAGTCTTCGAATGAAATGCAGAGTTCTTTGCAAGATGTATGACACTCTGACTATCACTGTATAACCTGCCCAACTCCTGCTTCTTACCCAATTCATCCAGAAACCTTTGTAACTAAATCATTTCTTTACTAGCCTCTGTAGAAGCAACATACTCTACTTCTGTTGTTGAGAGTGCAACAACACTTTGTAGTTTTGAGACCCAACTGACAGCTGTTCCACCTACAGCACATACGATGTTGTGCTCCTCATGTTATCATTATCACCCGCCATATCTGCATCAACATATCTCTGTAGAGCAATGTTTGAACCACCAAATCATAATGCTTGATTTGTGGTACCTCTCAAATACCTGAGAATCCACTTCACCGCCATCCAATGTTCTTTTCCTGGATTGTTCATGTACCTACTTACAACTCCCATTGCATGTGCAATATCAGGCCTTGTGCAGACCATTCCATACATTAAGCTTCCAACTGCTGATGCATATGGAACTTTAGACATATGAACCATTTCTTCCTGAGCCTTGGGACACTCCTCCTTACTTAATTTGAAATGGCTAGCCAAAGGCATACTAACTGGTTTTGCATTTTGCATATTAAACCTTTTCAACACCTTTTCTATGTACTCACTTTGAGACAATGTTAATTTGTGATTCTTCCTGTCTCTAGTTATCCTCGTACCAAGGATTTGTTTTGCAACACCGAAATCCTTCATTGCAAATGAGTTCGCCAATTTTCTTTTGAGCACATTTATTTCCTACATGTTAGAACCTACAACAAGCATGTCATCTACATACAATAACAATATAATATAGCTGCCATCATTTTGCCTTTTGAGATAAACACAATGATCAAAGTGACATCTAGTATAACCTTGTTCAAACATAAACCTGTCAAATTTTAGATACCACTGCCTTGGAGCCTGTTTTAAGCCATACAAGCTCTTCTTCAACCTGCACACTAGTTTCTCCTTCCCTTTTACCTCATATCCTTGTGGCTGCTGCATATATATCTCTTCATCCAAATCCCCATGGAAAAAGGTTGTCTTTACATCTAACTGTTCAAGATGAAAATCTTCAGCTGCTACTAGAATTAAAATAGTTCTGATTGAAGTCATTTTAACAACAGGAGAAAATATCTCATCAAAGTCTATACCCTTTTTCTGTGCAAACCCTTTCACCACAAGTCTAGCTTTATACCTTTTTCTACCTCCATCTTCTTCCTTCAACTTGTAAACCCATTTATTCTGCAATGTTGTTTTACCTGCAGGAAACCTGACTAAGTCCCAAGTCTGGTTATGTGCTAAGGAGTCCATCTCTTCTTTCATGGCTTGCTCCCACTTCTTCCTAGTTTCTATCTGCACTACTTCTTCATAACATTCTAGTTCACCAGAATCAGTCAACAGTACATAATATAATGAAGGAGAGTATCGTTCAGGGGTTCTACTTATCTTGGTAGATCTTCTAACACCAATTTCGGGTGTTTGAGGTGCTTGTTGTTGTTGTGGTTGTTGTTCTGGATGTTGATCATTATGATTTCCAGGCACCATCACTTTTTCTGTGATCTCGTCAAGCACTGTGTATTCTTTGTTTTATTTTTCCTGCAGTTGATCTTTATACAAAACCTTTTCATTGAATATGACATCGCTGCTCCTAATGATTTTGTGTTTTTTGTAATCATAAAAGAGTTAACCAAAATCATTAACACCATATCCAATAAAAGTACATTTCTTTGATTTTGCCTCAAGCTTTGTTCTATTTTCTTTATTAATGTGGACAAAGGCTTCACAACCAAAAGTTTTTAAAAATGACTAGTTTACCTTTTTACCTGTACATGCCTCCTCTGGAATACCACCGTCTAAGGAACTTGAAGGCCCTCTGTTTATTAGATAAATAGTTGCATCTATAGCATCTGCCCAAAATTGTAAAGGCAATCCTGCATGCAATCTCATGCACCTTGCACGCTCCATGATTGTCATGTTCATCCTTTCTGACACATCATTTCCTTGTGGTGTTCTTGGAACTGTCTTCTCTCTGTGAATTCCATTCTCTGAACAATACCTATTAAACTCTTTGCTGCAATATTCACCTCCATTGTCTGATCTGAGACACTTCAACCTTTTTCCTGTCTCATTTTCAACCAAAGCTTTCCATTTCTTGAAAGTATCAAATACATCAGTTTTATTTCGAATATAATAAATCCAGGTTTTTCTGGTTGCATCATCTATAAAAGTAAAAATAACAAGAGCCAACAAGAGATGATACCTGAGCAAGTCCCCATACATCTGTATGCACAAGCTCTAATTTTTCACTCTTCTTTTCTTTCCCAACTCTGAGGAATTTGACTCTCTTTTGTTTTCCATAAACACAATTCTCACAGAATTTTAAATCAACATGCTTCAAACCTGGCAACAAATTTCTTAAGTGAAGAATCTGCATCCCCTTCTCACTCATGTGCCCGAGCCTATGATGCCACAATGTCATATCTTCTCCTGTAGAGGTTAAAGCATTAACAGAATTAGAAATATCATTGCATAAATACAATGTACCAACCTTTTCTCCTTTGCTATTACCAGGGATCCTTTAGCGACCTTCGAGGTTTTATCTATAAAAGTAGTCACAGAGCCTTCACCTCCCAACTGCCCTGTTGAAATAAGATTTTTCTTTAGATCTGGAACATGCCTTACTTCCTTCAATAGCCGTTGATTTCCATTATGTTGTTTTAT
Organism: Pinus tabuliformis; assembly: GCA_031772625.1. Classification (NCBI taxonomy): domain Eukaryota; kingdom Viridiplantae; phylum Streptophyta; class Pinopsida; order Pinales; family Pinaceae; genus Pinus; species Pinus tabuliformis. The sequence goes on along the minus strand of CM062808.1, from coordinate 307,526,555 downwards.
GAAAATTGTACCCATTCCAATGATTTTACAGGGTTTATCATCACCCAATCAAACCTGTCAAAATCTCCTTGAACATAATCATGAAAATGTTTCCTATCAGGTGTGGCATGGAATGAGGCCCCTGAATCTACCACCCATGCATCAATAATATTTTATAAAGAAAGAATCAAAGCATATTGCAACACATCACCTATTACATTAGCTTCATGATTATTTTCTTGTTGCGCGTCTCCTTCTTTTCCCTTCCGAAACTTGCAGTCTTTCTTTAAGTGTCCTTTCTTTCCGCATTTCCAACACACTATCCCCAATCTGGACTTGGATCTGCCTCTTCTTGACTTACTGCAATATCCAGGGCTCTTTCCTCTTTCCATTTTTCTTCCCCTAGTCTCTGCAGTCAAAGCATTACTTGGTGTCTCACCAGAGCTTTTCCGTCGCATTTCCTTGCTAAGGATTGCACCGACAACATCATCAAACTTTAAAGTACTAGATCCAGAGACAGAGTTACTAATGGCCATAACTAAACCATTCCAACTTTCTGGCAATGAGCACATAAGTAACAGAGCCCTAACTTCATCATCAAAAGTTACCCCTATAGAACTTAACTGACTGGTAACTATATTAAATTCATTTAAATGATGAGCAACAAATCCACCTTCTAACATGTTCATATTAAATAAACGCTTCATAAGAAATACCTTATTTGAGGCTGAGGGTTTTTCATATAGTTTGGCCAATGTCGACATTAAACCCTCTGTTGTTGTTTCCTTTGAAATATTAAACGCTATCGACGCCACTAGGCACAGCCGTATTGTTCAAAGTGCCTTTCTGTCGAGAATATCCCATTTTGTGTCTGTCATACTCATTGGCTTCTTTGCCTTTCCGCTCAATGGTTGGTACATATCTCTCTAATATAGATGATCTTCCATCTGCATCTTCCACAGTTGGTAGTTTTGGCCGTTAAATGTTTCGACCCTAAACCTACCATCTTCCGCCATTGCTCCCGCTCGAACTAGGAACCCTTTTCTCCTGCGAGTTTATCAACCAAATAGACCTTCGGCTCTGATACCAGTTGTTAGAAAATTATATATTACAGAGCAATGAAACAAATAAAATATTTCAGAAATATAAATACAAAAAATGCATAAAACAAGAGAGACACAGATATACGTGGTTCACCCAGTTTGGGCTACGTCCACGGAGAAACAAGTCCTTCCTTTTATATTATCTATCAAACTGAAGAGATACAACCTACAACAGATCCGTTGTAATTCCCTCTTCGCTCTCAATCTCCTCTCTCTTCCTCACTTAGAATACAGATATACATAGACGCAATACAATTCCCTCATATATAGCGAGGGGTTGCCTTCTAGGGCAAAAAACCCTAATTAAACATAACTTCTACCGTCAAATCTCCGCCTAATGAACGACCTAGATTGACTATGAAATTACAACATTTTACAAGGAAATTTTACATCTATTTTTAGTTTCGGGGGTGCTGCCGCCGATCCCCCCACCAGGGGGGGGGGCTCCCAAAGGTCGCAGTCGCACCCCCCCCCTAGACCCCCCTGCAAGGAATATTTTACGGGTAGCAAACTGGGGTCCAATGCGGCAATACCTTTGAATACAGAAGATAATCAAGCTCCACATCCAACAAAAAAGAGGAGGAACCAACAACAGGGACCACTTCCTCCCCTTAGTGGACAACCTGATTCAATAATGGGACTTAATGGACTTCAAGCCAAAAAAAGGGCTATACACCTAGACAAACAACAGAATAGGGGAGGAGCATATCTTAGCCAGGCTGGATGGGTTTATTATCCAGAGTTCCTTCCTCTCCGAGAAGATGATCATTTCCACAAAAATTTTGCCAAAGTGGAACTCAAGCCATAAGCCCAGCCTCCTTTTGATGGAAGAAGAAGAAAACCAGGGACCAATCCCCTTCTGGTTCAGCCCACTATGGGCAAACAGGGAAGGGTTTTTTGACACAGTGAACAAGGCCTAGTCCACTCCTGTTCAAGGATCACCCAGCTATGTTTGGGAGCAAAATATAAAAGCCACCAAAACAGCCCTGAAGCAATGGATAAAAAATCCCACAGTCTCCCCCACTACCCAAAGAAAATAGAGCACCAAGCAGCTGCTAGATCTTCAAATGGGCCTGGAGACACAAGACATAACTAGAGCATATATTCATAGGGAGCAAGAACACCAAATCAACACCCTCCGAACATTTAGAGAAGAGGAAGAATACTTGAGGCTCAAGTCACGCAATCTCTGGCTTGAGTCTGGAGACAAGAATACAGCCTTCTTCCAAAAGAAAATTCATACCCGCCTCTCTAGAAACCACATTGCTGAAATCACCTCGTCAGACGAGACTGTTCTTAAAGACACATCTCGGATAAAAGAGGCGGCAACCTCTCATTTTCAGCTGTTGTTCAAAGAAGAAGGCGTGGAGGATAATGAGGAAGAGCATGACTTCCTCAAGCATGTTCCAAGAATGGTTAACGAGGAGGACAATGAAACTCCCCTGAAGCCATTCACTCAAGAAGAAATCAACAATGTCATATGGAAGATGGAACCAGACAAAGCCCTAGGACTAGATGGATTCTCAATACACTTTTATAGACTCTGTTGGGATATCATCAAGGCTGATTTGCACCGAATGATCAAAGGATTCCTTTGGAAATCTAAAGTGGAAGGAATCACAAATTCCACCTTCCTAGCCCTAATTCCCAAAGAAGCCAACCCAGAGACTTTCAACAGGTTCAGACCAATCTCGCTTTGCAACGCATCCTACAAAATTCTCACCACGCTGATGGCCAATATAATAAAACCTCTGCTGGACAAACTCATCTCTCCCAATCAAGGAGGGTTTGTCAAAGGAAGGCATATCCTGGACAATGTGATCCTGGTGCAGGAAATCATCCATTCCAGCGACCAGCGCAAAGAGAAAGGTATGCTCATCAAACTGGATATGGCGAATGCCTTCGATAGGGTAAGACATTCCTTCCTTCTCCATGTTCTTTAGGCTTGTGGTTTCAGTGCTGAATTTGTTAAATTGATTAAAGCATGCATTGGAGAACCTTGGATAGCCCCTCTAGTAAACGGTAGTCCTGCAAACTACTTCAAAACTACAAGGGGAATTAGGCAAGGTTGCCCTCTATCCCCCTTCCAGTATATTATGATGGTAGACTCTCTAAGCCGAAATCTTTCTGATGAGAAACTCAACGAGACTCTTCCTGGCATCAGGGTGATACCAAGAACAACCCCATACAATCATGCCTTGTTCGAAGATGACTATATCCTTATGGGAGGAGCCTCTATTAAAATAGCAAGAGCCTTCAACGGAGTAATCCAGAGCTTCTATAGAGTCTCTGGAGCTATGGTCAATAATAGAAAAAGTGTAGTGTACGGCTGGGCTGTAGACCAGCAATCTATTCACACAATTTCCCAAGCCCTAGGCTTCATCAGATATGTAAGTTGGGATAAATTCAAGTACCTTGGCATGCCTTTAACCTTGGGCACTACTAAGGCCCCTCACTGGATGGAAACTATCAGCAAAATCAAGGAAAAAATGGCTGCTTCTGGAGGCAGTGGCTCACCACAGCCGAGAAGCTTATCCTGGTCAAGTCAGTCCTCTCATCCCTTCCTATCTATTAGGCATCCTTCCTCTTAGCTCCAAAAATGATCACCGATCAGTTAGCAAAGTTGATCCAAAAAAATTTATGGCAAAGAGGAAAGGGGAACAAAAAAAAAATCCATATAGTAAGCTAGGACATAGTGAAAAGTCCAATACCTGAAGCTGGTCTTCAAGTTAGAGATCCTGTGTTGGCCATATCTGGAAATGGGAGGGAAGATCCTTTGGAAAATATTCTCAAACCAAAGCCACCCTGTAAGTCAAGTTCTAATTAAAAATCTCTGCACAAACTCTCGATAAAGAATATGGATGAAGGAGCTTCTCACAAAGGAACCACGCTGTGGAAGTTGTGTAGCCAAGGCTGGAATTTCTTCAAAGAACAACTTTATAGAATACTAGGAAATGGGAAAATAATTAGACTATGGGAGGATAAGATCATGGGTCTCCAACCCCTAAGCCTAGCATTAGATATAGCTGACTTGCATAACTGGCTCTCCCAAAATGTTATTCACAAACTTGCTGACATTTGTACATGGGACTCAGAAGGGAACTGGAGTAACTGGGACCTTCATCGCCCTCCTGAATGGATGCTCCCACAATTTCATCAATTATTAGATAAACTCACGGGACTGGCTCATGTGCACCTGCATTCGAGGGACAAGTGGGGCTGGGGGAAAACCAGAACTGACTCAGCACGGTTGGGCTTTGCAGCTCTCTAAGAACATCATCAGATCCATACTACAAAGCTCTGGAACCATATATCGAACCCATTTGGACTCCCAAAAATCAACTTCTTTAGCGACTCTAGGGATAGAGACTCTAGGGGTAGATTTGTAGGACGAGGAAGAATTTTAATTCCCACAAATCCACTCACTCCACCACGATTTCGAGATTCCACACCACATACTCAAACCCGAATTCCATTTAGAGGTCGACAAAGACTTCTTGAAGTCTCAAGATCAGAAATTCAATCCAGAACTTCACCTACTTCTTCTATTGAAGCTATAATTGAAGAAAATCCTACATCCCCAACCATAGGAGTAATCTTTCTATCCCCCACTAGTGAACAAATTTTAGGAGAAGAATTAGAAATTCCTAGTGAAGAAGAGGAATTAGAAACTTATTTTAAACAACCATTGATAGAGGAACCAGAAAGATTAGAAGAACACTATCCTAGCTTCGAAGAATCTATCATGGCTGAAGAAGGGGAAGGAGAAGTACACAATGTCCATGGCGAAGAAGATAGGATTGGAGGTAGAGGAAGAGGAAGAGGTAGAGGTAGAGGAGGGGGTAGAGGCAAAGGAAATCAAGATCCTTCAGGATTCCCTATTCTTGATGAAGATACAACCCTCACAATGAAAAATATATCACCCTCGATTCTTCCTAATTTCCACGGGAAAAGAAACGAAAATCCAGAGACCATTATCTTCAAATTTGAAGTATTATGCAGATCATATGACTATCTACATGATGCTCAAAAGTTGAAATTGTTTCCTGCCACATTAAAAGACCCAACGTTAAAATGGTTCATGAGCCTAGGAGTGCATTCCATAACAACATGGGCACAGATGAAAGAGGCTTTCTTAGGAAAGTATAGAGATTATTGTATGCCTAGTAACCTTAAAGATGAAGTCTTCAAAATGACACAAAAAGAAGATGAGAATCTTGAAGACTTGGTAGAAAGGTTTGTTTATAATGTTAAAAGAGAAAAAATGGATAATTTGGATGAAGAAACCTTAAAATCTCTTTTACTCAGAGCCGTTAAAGATGAATGGATCGATCTCCTTAACCTAACTGGAAAAGGAGATATTTCCCAACTACCATTTGCAGATATTTGTGATTTATGTGTACATATCTCAAGGGGCAAAGCAAGAGTTGGAAAGAGTCCTAGAGACCCTCTCTTATCAAGAATAAACAAGTCTGCAGCTGGGACAGTTAGTAGGGAAGAAATAGGAAATCTGCTTGACACCTTTAAAACAGATATTTTAGGGAGCTTAAGTGAACAAATAGACACCCTTAAAATACAAAACAAGCAAAATTTTGAAAATGTTGCATTATCTATCTTCTGTCCCAAATGTCGAAAGAAAAATTATCTGAGAGAATGTCCCTTAGACTCAAAAGCCATAGAAACCTGTGTCATATGTGCAGATAATCATGATACAAAGGAATGTCCATCCTTACCAGGTCTTAAGGTTGTATTCAATGATGAAGGAATCTCAAAACCAGTAGACCCTCTCTACTTTATAGCCAAAAGACCATGGCAAAACCCCCAACCAAATCAATCACAAGGATTTAGACCACAACAATTTGCCCAGTCTTCACAAAGTAATTGGAATTCAGCTTGGCAGCCTTGGGCTCTGCCACAATCACAACCTTGGAATCAAGGATGGCAAAATCCTTATGGAGCCTATGCTCAATATCAACAATACTCGCCATCCTACCTTCCACCACAATTCTTAACCCTGTCCAATCAAATTCCTCAAGCTAATCAATTGCCACAAGTCCCAGTACAGAATCAAAACCTGCAACTTTCCCTACCATTTCCACAAAAATCAAATCAACTACCCGCTCAACCACTTCCAAATCCTAATAATAAGATACCACAACAACCAATATACAACATGGAGGGTTAGAATCCTCAAACTTATGTGATAACCCCACTAGACCTAAACAATGTCCAATTAAGGTCTGGAAGAGTATTACCAAAAAACCCTCCTGTTGTCATTCAAAAAACAAAATCTGATCTTCAAAAAAATAAAAATCAATCAGTAGGAGGGGAGACTTCTCTCCCTTAAAAAGAAACTAAACAAACAAAATAAATTCCAATAGATGCTCCTATCATAGAACAACCTTCAATATCAGTTAAACCACCTTTCCCAGAAAGGTTGAAAATCGATGAAGGAGTAGAGAAACAAATTATCTTGCCTAATTACAATATGATGGATGAATTGAGAAATGTTTGTATTAAGATTCCTTTATTACAAACCATAAAAGAAATACCAATTTTTGCAAAAACAATTAAGGAATTAAGTACACAACGACTAGGGAGAAGAACAAAAGATATAAAAAGAATTCAGTTAGTCGGAAAAATTGCAGACATTATGATGGGGAAGACGACAATTCAAAAATATTTAGACCTAGGAAGCTCCATTGTAAAAATTCACATCAATGGAACTGAAATACCAAACACACTGATTGACCTAGGAGCAGCCATAAACATAATGAGCAAACAAGTTATGGACACACTTAGGCTTCCTAACCTTCAATACACACCAACCTTATTGCAATTAGCAGATAGATCTATTATTAAACTAGATGGTGTGTTAGAGGATGTTTGTGTATCTTTAGATTCTTGGGAATATCCTGTTGATTTCATGGTCTTAACACCCAAGAACAATCTAGGAGGACATCCATTAATTCTAGGAAGGCCTTGGTTGGCTACAACAGACGCTTTTATTGGTTGTAGGTCAGGTGATATGTTTATCTTAGATGGAAATTCTACAAAGAAATTTACATTATACCCCCCTGCAAGAACAACAATAGATATAGAAACTGAAGAATGGATAGAAGATGGAGAAGATATACAACCTATTTTTGTCACTGAACAAGTAAAAGAGGAAGACAAACTTTTAAATTTACTAGAAAATAATGAATCTTCCTCACATTATGAGCGTAGTCGAAATGAATATCTCTCCTCTAAACAAGTATCATTGTTGTCCATGGAAAAATTTGGGAATTCCTCGATAGAAATCTTTCCAGGAAAAACCTTAAATGTCAATGAAAACTTGGAAGACATGCAAAAGAAACAATTGATAGAAATTTTATAGAAACATTCTTCTGCTTTTGCATGGGAATACACTGACATGAGAGGGATTGATCCTAAAACTTGCATACGCCATATCTACATTGAACAAAATGCAAGACTAGTTAGACAACCTGTTACAGGGAAAAGTGTCTATTTAGAACTACTCTATCCCACTAAGGTGTGACAGCTGCCCTAGAAGCAAACAGAGAAAAACTACTTTTGTATTTCCTTTATGAATTATAGATAGAGAGGAATAGAAAGAACCAACCTGTGTCTTGCGCTAACTCTTTGATCCAATCCCTCTCTCCTTTGATAGTCTCCAGCTACCTGCTCCCTTGCATGCCCAGCTTCACAAAGTACCTGCAAGATCACAGAAGAAGAGCACTATACAAAGACATGGATCTATATTCATAAACAACTTAGGATCAGATTTAAGTTAACCATACAAATGTAACAAGCATCAATGATACAAAAGCATGGAGGAGAACTCAAATAGTTTTTATTGATAAACAAGAAAAGATCCAGGAGGAGTTACAACCAGTGGTTCCGACCCAGCATCAACCTCCCAGCAAAGAAGCCCCTCTTCACCTCAAGCAAAGCATAAATCACCCAACAATCTGATGTTTGTCTCTAGAAACCAACAACAATTCCTTACAATATGCAAAATTCCAGCCTCCAACCTCTGGATCTCTGGGATGAGAGATCTATATATAGATATTTGCAGAGGTGTGAGTCAGCTTTGGGTTTTTTATTAGTGTCTTCTCTCTGATAGTTCTTGATGCCACTTGGAGATCTCATTGATCTCTTACTCATCCTTGGGCGATTTTGAGAGGCAAGTGTCCCAGGAGAAGTTTCTCAAAGATTCCATGATCATCCACCTCGCAAACTGTCTCTGCCACTTGTCTTTTCCCGTCCATCGCACCCCACAGAAGGGCTTTTTGAAATGCAATGCACTTCCCGTGTGTACAAGGTGCGATGCATCGCACCCTGGCCATGGAGCAAGTGCATTGATCCAGTTTTGACCAGTTCTGAGTAGTTTTTCATGGAGAACTTCTGGGAGAAGCTGTAATCAGTTGACCTTGTTCCTTTAGGGGTTAGAACAACACTTTTAGGGACTTAGGAGCCCTTGGTTTATGGACATTTCATGCTTGGGGTTGTAGGGCCCAAAAATGTCTATAACACAACCTCAGTGAAGAATGAACCCAAATCTAAAAGAAATTGTTAAGGAAGAATTGCAAAAATTATTAAATGTAAATTTCATCTATCCAATATCTGACAGTCAGTGGGTTTCACCCCTAGTAATCGTCCCTAAAAAGAATGGAAAATGGAGAGTATGCATCGATTACAGGGAGTTGAATAAAGCAACATTAAAAGACCACTTTCTATTACCTTTCATAGACCAGGTCTTAGATACTTTAGCAAGGAAAAAATATTTTTCCTTCTTGGATGGGTTCAGTGGATACAACCAGATTCAGGTGGCCCCTGAAGATCAGGATAAAACCACATTCACTTGTCCATGGGGAACTTATGCTTACCGGGTACTTCCCTTTGGGTTATGTAATGCTCCAACAACATTCCAAAGGGCAGTCCTTGGCATTTTCTCTAACCTTATCCATGATTGTGTGGAAGTGTACATGGATGATTTCACAGTCTATGGGGATTATTTCAATGAAGCACTAGAAAACCTAGAGAAAGTCTTAATAAGATGTCAAGAAACAAACCTCTCATTAAGCCATGAAAAATGTTTCATGATGTTTAACGAAGGAATTGTTTTAGGTCACCATATTTCTGGAGATGGAATTAAGGTAGACTCATCTAAGGTGGAAGTCATTTCCAAGTTATCAATGCCAAGTTGTCAAAAGGATGTTAGAAGTTTTCTCGGTTTTACCGGATACTATAGAAGATTTATAGAAAACTTCACAAAAATTGCATCCCCACTCTTTAAATTACTCACCAAAGACTGTGAATTCAGTTGGGATTCTGAATGCCAAGTTGCCTTTGAAACATTGAAAAAGAGAATTTCTGAAGCACCCATCTTAAAAGTACCTAACTGGAAATTGCCTTTCCATATCTCAACAGATGCTTCAGATTCAGCCTTAGGAGTTGTTTTAGGAAAAAAAGATCTCACTCCTTATGCCATTTATTATACTAGTAAAAATTTAACCCCTGCAGAGTTAAATTATATTATAACCGAGAAGGAGTTCTTAGCTATAATTCATGCCATTAATAAATTCAGACATTATATAACTGGCTATGAAACCTTTGTCCACATAGACCATTCTGCCATTAGATACCTAATGAATAAACCAATCACTAATGGAAGAATAACTAGATGGCTCCTACTTTTACAAGAATTCAACATAACCATTCTAGATAGGCTAGGAAAATAGAACACAATTGCCGATTTTCTATCTAGAATACAAAATGAAAACAATGATCGACCCGTAGAAGATAAATTTCCTGATGAATATCTTTTTTCAGTATCTACTAAATCACCTTGGTATGTAGATATTGCTAACTATTTGGCCACAGGAAAAATGCCATTTCATTTATCTCCTAGAGAAAAAAGAAAAATAGTCCACAATAGCACATCCTACTCATGGATAAATGAGGAATTATATAAGACAGGACCAGACCTCATCATCAGAAGATGTGTTTGGGAGGACAAAATACCAGAGATACTAAAAGCTTGTCACGATGAGCCATGTGGAGGACATTTTTCTCACAAGAGAACTGGTTACAAAACACTGGTTTTAGGATATTATTGGCATTCCATTTTCAGGGACACCAAGGAATATGTTAAAAGATGTGACGGTTGTCAGAGAATGGGCAAACCTACTCTTTCAAATGAGATGCCACTGCAACCACAGGTACTTATCAAACCATTTGAAAAAGTATATTCTGGTATGTACTGATTATGTCACTAAATGGGTAGAAGCTAAAGCACTTCCTTTTGCTACTGAAAATACTGTAGTTTCATTTCTTTTTTAGGATATTTTTACTCGTTTTGGTGTTCCAAGAGAAATTGTAACAGATCAAGGGACACAGTTCACATCCAGACTAGTGCAAAAGCTTATGGACCAATACAAGATAAAACATCAGAAGTCAACTCCATACCATCCACAAGCCAATGGACAAGTTGAGTCCACAAATAAGGTGATCGAGGCTATCCTTACAAAGACTATACATCTACACAGGAAAGACTGGGTGGAAAAGCTTCTAGAAGCCTTATGGGCCTATAGGACTACATGGAGGAATACTACAAGACATACTCCCTATGAACTTGTTTATGGGAAGCAAGTCTTACTTCCAATAGAGTTCCAGATCCAAACCTATAAGACAACAGTCCAGTTAGATCTTGACTTGTCAGAAGCCCAAAAGCAAAGGATGACACAATTAAATGAGCTCGATGAAATTAGACAAGAGGCCTTCCAGAGGACCAGCTTAGTGCAACAACAAAGGTCAAGATGGCATGATAAGTACATTAAAGAAAGGAAGTTTCATCTGGGAGATTGGGCATTGCTCTTTGATTCAAAATTCAAAAATTTTCAAGGGAAATTCCAAACCCATTGGCTTGGACCTTATGAGGTTGAGAATGTCTTTGACAATGGTGTAGTTAGAATCAGGACTATTGACGAAGAAAGAACTCCTCTATTAGTAAATGGACATCGACTCAAGCTTTACCAGAAACCATTAACAAGAGAGGAATTTGTTAAAATATTTCAGGATAATTCAGAACTGAAGATGGTCAAGAAGAATTCTTCTTCTTTTCCACCTTAGAAATTTTCATTTAGTTTGTTCTTAATATATGTATATATATATATAAAATAAAAATATAATAAATAAATTATATGGGTATATCGGTATATATATATATATAATATGAAAAAAAAAATGTATAAACATGAAAACCAACATGTTGATGGCATGTTTATACGGAAAATTTAAAGTGAAAACCAATTTGTTGGCACTTCAAATTTTCTTTTCAAAAGAAAAAAACAACAAAGTTCGTCTACTAAAAGCTTTATTTCTCTTAAGTTGCAGAAACAACAACTTTCCACAGCTTGGACAACTTTTCGCAGCTAAACAAATTTCTACAGCCTAATAATTTTGGAGTCTACAAGGATGCTTTGTGAGTTGCTGCAAAGAAGACAATGGTTGCAGTTCATTGAGAAATTTTACGGCTTCCACAAGGAGGTAACCAAGACATTTGCACGCTCATTCGATGGAATGGAGGCCGAAATTGGGGACATAAAACTCACAATAACGGAGTCTATGATTGTTGAGGCCACTGAGTTGCCAAGACATGGAGAAAAATGGTTTAAAAACAGAGGGATTGACAGTGAGGACTGGAAGGTTTTCCTCAAGAATCTAAACATGGACACCATGGTCTACAAAAAAGGTATTCCAAGCTCTGCTCTTAAAAACAAATGGAGAAACTTATTACTTGTGCTTCAGAATTTTATCACTTGTGAGGGTAGGTTTGGACAAATGTATTTTTATCATGTTAGAATGATGATGCACTTCCTTGAGGATCATCAGATGAACCTCCCCTATTTTCTCTTGAATAGCCTCAGGAAAATGGCTACAAATGTTCAAAAGAAAATTCAATGCATAGAAAACACCATGTATCATCATGGTCTGGTAAAAATATTGGTCGAATTTCACCTCCAAAGTATAGGGGATGACTGGGAGAGTTTCCTAATAAGGAACCATTTTGAGGAAAAATCCCCAGAAAAACCAAGTAGCAGCAGGGCCCTCAGAGGGAGAAAGAGAACCATAGAAATGATAAAGGAATATGCACCTCAAACTCAGACAAAGGTAACAGAAGAAGAGTTGCCTATAGTAAAAATTTTGCAGAGAATGAAGAGGGGAAACCCTAGAAGAAATAAATCCAACCCGAGTAAAGAAGAATTCTCACAAACCAAAACCTCTCCTCTAGAGGAAAAATCAGAAAATAAGAGGAGGAAAATGCAGAAAACACAAACCCCAGGGTTGAGAAGGAGCACGATTCCAAAAACAACCTCAAAAACTATAGAATACATTAACCTTGAGGAAAATGAGCCAAATGAAAAGGAGCCAACTGAAGAGGAGCCAACAGAGAACACTCCAACAAAGATTGAGCCAACAGAGGATGAGCCAATTGAAAGCCCTGGGAATTCTCCAAAAGGTCACCAAGATCATCACCACAACCTTACAGCTCACCTCTAGGAAGCCCGATACATAGTCCGGGAATTGACCCTGCATAGCAGGAAATATATGACTACATAGAGTCACTGGAAAGGAAGGCGACAACAATAAAGGAAACAATACAGAGCCCTGGAGAAGGAAGCAACCAGGTGAATGAACAATTGGCCTCAAACATCTTGAAGCAGGAAATCTTTGAACTAGAAACACTAAATCGGTATCTTAAAAATGAAAATCAAGCCCTGAAGACACAAAGTGAGATATAGATTGCCAAGAGTGACAATCTGATCCTACATCTAAGCTTGTGGTATAAGAAAAACAAGAAGCTGAAGAAAGAGAACAGAATTATGCAGAAAGAGATAATCAGTTTAAAGTACAAAATTCTAATGAGGAAGCCTAGAATGCTAATCTCTGCCAAAAAGAAGAAAACAATGAAACAAGGAGATGACAAACAAGAGGCACAAGCAAAAGACAAGGAAGAAGTGTATGAGGACATACAACATCTCCAGTCCGGGGGAATGTAGATTCTGAAGATTTTCCTTCCTTTTTGCCTAATGATCCTCTCTTTTTCATATATATTTATCACTTAAATAAAGCCATATCTACCAGGTTTTGATGAAGGTATGCAATAGTATGTTTTCTTGTTCATATTTAACTGTATACCCTATTGTTTTATTAAAGTTGCAATTGGCTACCGAATCAGCTTGTTTCTGCAGCTAATCCAGGTTTCTATAGTTGTCTTCATTGTTCGCAAGGTTCCAGAGTTCTAGGTCAACAGCGAAAGGTGCGGATGGATAGAGGATGGCTCCCTCATGGATACCTTCCTATCCACTCGAAATTGTTTGCTAAAAGAAGCACAGGAGATCGCAGTCAAACTCCAAGTCAACCGTCGGATTAACGCAAAACAGAACCCGAGATTAGTTGAAACCTTATTGTTTTGCTTTCGGAATAGCAAAACGACAGTTTAACGATATAAGTTTAGATAGGTTAGAGATATTAGGCTTAAAATCTTCGTACAATTATGCCAAGAGACCTGTTATAAAGCTAATGGTCACACTGTTATTTATGTGTGCGCCAAATGATATGTTTATGAATAGTTTGTGCATTTCGTGTGAATAGAATTGGTTTTTGTGTGCAAATGTTGTATTGATTTGAAGCTCTAAACTGCTATGTGGAGGGCCCCCTACAAACAATGGCAATTTTTAATCAAATACAATCTGATTTCCTTTAATTCTTCGATTTCTCTGTTTTGTGTGACAATGCTGCATAATGATCTCGCCAGCAAATTGTTATCTGCATAAGAACTTTAATTTGCTTTATACCTAGCTTAGACTGTTATCTAATTTGCTTTATACCTGGTATTGCACAGTTCTTTCCTTTGCTTATTATCCAACATAATTGAAGTGTGTTCAATTCACAATATAGATGTTGCTTGGGTTACTTTGTTTGAGCAGAATTTGAACAAGCAAGAAGACCTCTCCTAAAACAAATGAGTTCAACAGTATTCCTTCATAGCTAATAGAATAGGTTTATTTTTGCACTTAGAGAATTAGGAGCTGCAACATAGAGATTTAAGATCAAAAATCCCAAACAATCTAACATAAGTAAAATCACTCTCACATCATCTACAAACTAATTGGATAGAGATTAATTCCTAGGAAAATTAATCAACGTCCCTAAGAATTACGACACTAATACAATTGACAAACACCGCCCCCATCTTAAGTTTGGATCTTAACAAATACATAACGACCTAATGAATAACTTCTAAGCACATATTGTGCACCTGTACTTCATCAGTCTGCACACCCCAATTGACAATTTATGATTGCAATTCAAGGACATTGAATTGACCAAACAATAAGCTTCTAGATGTGATTCTAGATAATCTTGGATGGATTGGATATCCATCGGATGGATGGGAGATAAAGATCCATCGGACATAAAATATTTGTGGGAGATAAATGCAAGCTTTTATGTGGAAAAGTGTCGTGGGAGATAAAGATGAGCTTTTCCATATAAGACATAGGCAAATGGAAAAATCCATAAAGCAGGATGCCGCTAATGGTAACTAAATCATGAAATAGGGTATCAAATACCCACTGCATCAATCAATTGAGGACAATTGATCCTTGGTAAGATGTTCAACTCGGGGGGAGTTAGAGGGGATTCATGGCTAGGTGGTGGTGCTCCTCCCTCCAAGTGAGATTTAGTTGGTATTATTTGCATGGAATGTTTGTATGTTGACTCTTACTCTCTCTGTATGTTATTGTTCCAATTTTCCTATGAGGAGGTCTCTTAGTTCTGAGAATAATTGAATGAATTATATATGCTTAAGTATTAATAGATTTAATGGTGTTTTCCTCTATTTTGATGAGATTCACTTGCATGGTATGGTGTTTATATTTATCCATACTTGTTATGAAGTCAAATCATTTAGCTCAGATATGCTGATGGTTGATTTCCTATCTTTATATTTATTTCCTATTGTTAGAATGGTTAAATTGTTCAGCTCAAGAGTATAGAAGTTGTGTAGTCAATGAATGTATGCATATAACTAATTATTTCAATTCAGATCACAATGAAGTAGTTGTTGAATCTAATCTTTGACCTCATTAAAGGCGCTCCAGGAAAATAGAGTGTCTCTAACTTATCTGATATTATTTATACCTTAAGACTTCGGTGCATGCAAACAATTATGGAGTAATGTTGGTAGTTGTATAATGAGGTAGTATTGTCTATGCCTTGCATGAGCTATATCAATTAGGCGCAATAGACTCACAGTAATATTATATTACATATTAATGAGGGTGTTGTCAAAGAGTTTAATGGTTGTAGGTTATGATTGTCCTTAAGAGTTAATCTAAATTATAACCTCTGACAACTGGATCTAAATGTTCTACTGGTTGGGGAATAATGTAGGTAATCTTGCATGTGCATATTAAACAATAGTAACTTTGCAAGCCCATGCTAGCAGGAAATGTGTTATTGTTGTTACTTGGAATATTGCATGAAGACACAAAAGTTATGGTAAGGGTTGCATATTAAGAGAGCAAGGGATATTACACATAGTATATGACTCATCACCTGGATCTCTTATAGCAGTTATGATCCTTGATTCACTGAACTAGTGACAACTGTGAAATCTAACCATAACTGATATAAAAATCAATAATTTTATGGGGTCTAAAGGTTATTTTCCTAGGTGGGCTAAGGAGGTTCGTTACACAACTCTTAAGAACATTGTGAAAGAAGAACTACAAAAACTACAAGATGCAGGGTTCATATACCCCATTTTAGATAGTGAGTGGGTGTCACCTCTTGTTTTAGTTCCCTAGAAGAATGGGAAATGGAGAATCTGTGTTGATCACCAGGAACTTAACAAGGCTACAAAGAAGGGCCATTTTCCTTTACTCTTCATTGCCCAAGTCCTAGATGGCCTTGCAGGGAAGGAATTCTTCTCCTTCCTAGATGGATTTACTGGATACAAACAAATCCAGATCAGCCATGAAGACCAAGATAAGACCACATTTACATGTCCTTGGGGTACCTTTACTTATAGAGTTCTTCCATTCAGCTTATGAAATGACCCTACTACTTTCTAGAGGGCAATTTTGAGTGTTTTTGCTGAACTTGTTCATGACTCTGTTGAAACATACATGGATGATTTCACTCCTTATGGATGTGACTTCTATGAAGCTCTCTCTAATCTGTGCAAGGTATTGAAGAAATGTATTGAAATGAATATCTCTTTGAGCCCTGAGAAATGTGAATTCTTGATGAATGAAGGGACTGTCCTTGGTTATTCCATATCCAAGGAAGGGATACAGGTTGACCCAAACAAAATTGCCATCATCAAAAGGGTCCCTACCCCTCAAAATCAAAGAGATGTCAGGAGTTTCTTAAGACTAGCTAGGTATTATAGGAGATTCATCAAAGACTTTAGTAAAGTGGCTTCACCTTTGTTTGGATTATTGGCCAAGGATTCATATTTCTGTTGGACAAGCAATTGTCAAGAGGCCCTTGAAGTGTTGAAAGAAAAATTGACCACTACACCCATCCTTAGGGGTCCCAACTAGGCATTTCCTTTCCATATCCATACTGATGCAAAGTTGTGGGGGGACCCTTAGGACAAGTAGAAGATAAATTGCCTTATGCCATCTATTTAATTAATAAGAATTTGTCTAAAGCTGAGTTGTATTACACTGTCACTGAAAAAAGAACTCTTAGTTGTAGTACATTCTTTAAACAAATTCAGGCATTATATCACTAAGTCTCAAACTTTTTTTCATATTGTTCACGCAACCATTAAATATTTGATGAATAAGCCTGATGTTAATGCCAGGATAATTAGATGGTTGTTATACAACAATTTTATTTGACTATTATTGACAAACCAAGGAAAGAAAATGTGGTTGCAAATTTTTTGTCCAGGCTAACCTTGCCTGCAAGTAATGAGGAGATAGTGGATGATCAACTTCTAGATGAACACTTCTTTGCCATCTCGGTGCTTTCTCCTTGGTTTGGTGACATAGCTAACTACTTGGTTGCTAGGAGATTCCCTCCTAATATATAGTCCAGAGAGAAAAGCAAGATTGTAAGGAAAAGCTTTCCTTTTACTTGGATTGGGGGAAATATTTTCAGATTGGGACCAGATTAAATCCCAAGGAGATGTGTAAGAGAAGAGGAGGTCTTTGACATCCTCTCAGCATGTCATGATGATCCTCGTGGGGGTCATTTTGCTGCTAAAATGACAACCTTTGAAGTTTTACAGATTGGTTACTATTGGCCCACTTTACATCAAGATGCAAGGAGATACACCACTAGGTGTGATCAGTGCCAGAGGATGGGAAAACCCACGCTGACGGGTGAAATTCCCCTACAACCTCAAGTTTCCTTAGAGTCGTTTGACAAGTGGGGCATGTATTTCATTCGGCCAATTGATCCACCATCAGGACATAAGAGGTACATCATTGTGTGCACTGATTACTTCACAAAGTGGGCTGAGACAAAGGCAGTCAAAGCAACAACTAAGCAGAAAGTGGTTGAGTTTTTAAGAGAAAACATCTTCTACAAGTTTGGGTATCCAAGGGAGGTAGTCACCGATCAAGGAGCACAATTCACATTAAATTTGATTGAAGATCTCATGAGGCAACACCATATCAAGCAAAATACATCCACTGCCTATCACCCTCAAGCAAATGGGCAAGTAGAGGTCACAAACATAGCATTGAAGATCATCCTCACCAAGGTTGTGAGCATCAATAGGAAATATTGGGCAGAAAGACTAGTAGAAGCCACTTAGGCCTACAAGACCACTTGGAAAACCACCATTGGGTTCACTCCATATGACTTGGTTTATGGGAAGAAGGCTTTGCTTTCTATTGAGTTTGAATATAACACTTTGAGAATGGAAGTTCAGTTGGACTTAGACTTCACTACAACACAATAAGAAAGGTTGCTCCAACTTAATGGCTTAGATGAGTTTAGAATGCAAGCTCTCCTACACACTGAAGTCATACAACTGCAAAGGAAGGTCTGGCATGACAAACATATCAAGGAAAAGACTTTTCAAGAAGGATATTGGGCCCTGTTATATGATTCTAGGTTCAAATATTTCAAAGGGAAGCTAATGACAAGATGGTTGGGTCCATACCTAGTAGAAAAGTGTCATGAAAATGGATTTGTCCAGATCAAAACCATTGATGAGGAAGGCATTCCCTTACTTGTAAATGGTTATAGGTTGAAGCTATATAGAAGACCTCTATCCAAGGAAGAATTTATAAGTTCAGTCAGTAATGATTGGGAGTTTCATAGCTTCTAGTACACAACATTCCTAGAAATTTGAAAAAAAATAAAAATAAAATAAAAATTCCTCGATGAAAACCTCTATGAGGCATCTGAGGCCAACTCCAGGGTTGAAAACCTCTCTGAGGTAGCCCATGAGCGAATAAAAATAAAAGAAAAAATAAATATCCCTAGGTTAAAACCTCATCTGAGGCACCTAGGGAAGGCATGCAGGTTGAAAACCTCCATAGAGACAGCCTTTTTGTCTAAAAGAGAAGAAGAAGAAAAAAACGAGGAAAAGAGGAACACAAGGAAGAAGCTTACACCATGCCTGCTAACCTTTATCTCCTTTTGCAGTATTGCACACAGTGGAAAATTTCATGGCTACAGGACAAAACCTACAAGTTCTCATCCATCCTCCCATCCATACACCTCATCTCCATACTCTCCACTCATATAATCATCTCTCTCCACCATCCAGTCAACTATAAATTTGAATTTCACTTCCTCATTGTGATGCTACAAGAAGGGCCTGTATTGCTATAGGAAGTTCTGTAATGTTATAGGAGGGGGATCCAATGAGGAGAACATCCCAAAATACCATGATGCCTCTAGGAAATGATAAAGAGGGCCCTCCAATGATCTACTCATCATCCATACATCACCCATCCACTGCATTTCACCAAAAAAATTCTCAAATTTTCCACTTTGTCCTACCTCTAAAAAAACACACAAGCCACCATTTTCTATTTCTACAGTGTTTGTACTACTCCCTCATGACTCTAACCCTGTCCTTGTGGCTTGTCATCATCTCCCTCAACACCATCAAACTAAAGACTTAAAGGGAGGATCAAAAGACTGCTACAGGAAGAAAACTCCTCCTGTAGGAGCCTGTGCAGTCACAACATAAGTCATTGATATTTTTTTCCCACCACCAGAAGGCATGATGGAGCCTTGTCTGCAACTAGGAAGAGACATGTCATCCTCACAAAGGCTTTCCACCACCACCAACAACTTGGACATTAGAAAGGCACCTGCACACACACAACAAAATAAACAGTCAAGGTGTCATCAAATATGAAGAAATGCACATGAAACATGTCAAAGAGTCAACTTCCTTGATCATAATGATTATATGGCCTAGCTCTAGCATGCGACCATTTGCAACAATTCGATCCACACATAGGCTCAGGTATGGAAACCCTCACCTCTTCCCTATGCATAAAATGACTAAAAATATGTAATGGTCAAGAGAGGTGTTTTAATAGGCTAGAGGTGGCAAGTGAACTTGGCCGCCCTCAGCTTGTAAACTTAAGTTTGAGTTAAGTCACCCATGCAACTTGGAAATGTCAACTCAAAATGAAGTGGTGTCCTCAAAGAGTGGGGTGATAATCACAACGAGAGAGAAGTGATTACAATGAGTGGGGACAACGGTCCAAAAGAGGAAACTCGTGTTAGTGCCATGTCACCAAACTACTCCAAGATTTTAACCCAAAGTGGATACTATGTACTGGGATCGACTTCATTTACACCATCACTCATTCCAAAAATAGGTAGAGGAAGGACGAGTTATTGTATCAGACAACCTAGGGTGCCACGAAGGAGTTTTGAACCATGTTTGCAAGTGCTACAGACAATCCTACAAGTGCTACAGGAGGGCCAAGAGGAGCTACAGGAGGAATTGGGAGGTGAAAAGGGAGTCACAATGGCTCAATATTGTCTCAAAACCTTCATGCATACACACAATTGTTTTGACAAGAAGTAAGTGACACCCTCCTTCTTCATTTATACATCCATTTGCCTAAGAAGTCTGCTTGAAAGTAAGAGTCTGTAACAGTCAATTGATCAGTAGGAGGTCTTTTTGAAAATTGTTGTAGTTAAAAGAGGAGAAAATAGTTTGGTGGATATCAATTTAAGCACCCTTCTCCCTCACCACTACCAAGAAATTTAACATTCTTTCACCACTGAGACCATTTGAATTTTTTTGAATTCCACACCTAAATAACACTAAGGAGGAATAGTAGAAGAAATGGGGGGAGGATTTAAAAGAAGATAACCCCCAGAAACTAAGAGGATTCACCAATGGTTGGGTTTCTTTGAGTTACTAAAGGTGTATGATGATGATCTTGCTCATGAATTTACCATGGCATTACATTCTCAAGAGGAAGACAATGCCACTACTATTGTCAGAGGGTTGGCCATCTCTCTCAGTCCTGAAACCATAAGCAAAGTGACCACCTTACCTCTAGGAATTAGGTGGAGTAAAGAAGACAAGCAAGTGAGTGTCACAACTAGGAAAAACTTCTTCCTTTCAAAGGAGAAGCCTGTAGAAGATAAGAATGGAGTAAGAAGAGAAAGTATACCTTACCCTTGGGATTAGGTAGCTCACCATATCCTCAAGTATATATCTTGTGAAGGAAGATTGAGTGTGATTTATGCCTAACACTTCAGATTGCTCCATGAGTTGAGATTCAAGGCATAATTGCCTCTCCCTCAAAGACTTAATGTTCCCCATTTCCTCTGACAGTCATTCATGGAGATGAGTTTGAAGGCGAGGGAAGGAAAGCACCAAAACTTAGCTCACCATGGCCTCATCAAGTTAATAGTGATGGATGCTTTGAGCCACTTGAGGATCGTTGTCCTATCGAATAAATTTGTGGAGATGGATAGGGAGACTTTCATAGAAACCTAAGCTAACACACCTGGAGAGACACCAAACTCTAGAACTAGAAGTAAATAAGGCAAAACAAAGGAAGAAAAAGGAGCAAGAATAGAGGAGGACGGGGCAACAAAAACAAAAGAGGAAGAGAGAAAAATAGAGGAAAAAGAGGCAACAAAGACAGAGGAAGGAGAAGCAAAAATCAAAGGAGAAGAGGGGGAGAAGCAAGTAGAAGGGAGAGTAAGCCCTGAGGAGACTTCTAAACCCCAATGAGAATAGGAACAACCACATAAAACAAGTATATCTCCATGGGATATTGAATAGGAAGTAGCTGCAACATTAGCTACATTGGACACTCTTGTCAAGCCCAAGAGGAAACAATCAAGATAAGGTCCCATGTATTTCAGAACCATGAAGAGAACCAAAATTAGAGAAAGAAACCATAGGCTCCTACAAAGGTCCCTATAATTATTAATGAATCACCAAGTAAAAAGGAAGAAATAGGACCTGGTGAAGGAAAGATTGATGAAGTCACTTCTACTAAAACCAAAACCAAGTCACCTATAACATATGGGTAGGCCCACCACTAGGTCAGTGACCTTCAAGAAGCCAAGGACACAAGCTGCATTTGAGAAAGTAGAAGAAGAGAAGCTACATGAGAGACAAGATTTGCTAAAGGAGGGGCAAAGTCTACTACAGGAAGAATAGGGGAAGCTACAGGAGCACAAAAAAGAGATTAAAAAAGAAGCAGCCACCTCAAAGTCAGTTGGAAAAGACCTACAAGAGCTCCAAGAGGTTGACCCACAAGCTATCTTGGAGTCCTACTACAAATTTGTTGAAGGAGGAAAGGTTATCCTTGAAAATTTTGCAATCCCACTCCTCTATGAGTTGGAGAGAGAGAGAGGCGAAACCAACAGGTGGATGCAAATTGCCAAATCCAAGAATGTGGAAGATGTTGGCCTCATGGAGGAGAAAGTCGTTGAAATGGCTAAGGAATTAAGTGATTTGAGACCGAGGGAGTTTATTATGAAGGAGCAGCTACAAGCATAAAGCACAAGGTTGAGAGAGAGGTTGTAGGAGAAAGAAACACAACTTGCCACCATGGAAAGTCTCTCTATGGAAGCCCTGCAATGCAGGAAACCATCAAAGTCTTATGCTCTCTTCCTCAAAGAACAGTGGTTGTAGTTCCAAATAAAAACTCTAGCACAATATGGGTCTCTACCTTTTTAGGACTACAGGTAGTTTATTGAGTTTTGTAACCAAACTAATATGGAAGATAAGGCAAAGTTAGCTAAATTCTATATGCATAATCTCACTTTGACAAATCTAAATTTTTGGGATCCCAATTCAAGATTGGGAGACATGCAGCTAATGGCTTTAGCATATTAGTTGAATCATGAGGAGACAAGGGCTGAGGAGGTGAAAAAGGTAATGACAAAGGAGGAGAAGGAACCCTTGTATATCAGAGTAGAGCTAGTGAGCCCTAAGGTTGTCATCAACAATCATAGCCTCATCTCTAATGATGCTACTTTGGCACACATATACATTGCTACCCAAGATCAAGCCATTCTAGACTTTGAAGACACCTTTAGAATGTTGGGAACAAAGAGTTTGCAAGCTTTCCAGAGAAGATGGCATGCCTTACCCCACAGTCTACAAGTCAGAGAATATCACTCTCCTGAAAGGCTAAGGAATGCCTTGGAGAGAACACCATTGTACAAGAGAATCATGTAGAGGATGAAAATCAGGTGGATAGGACTCAAACTCAGTCCACCCTTGTTGCTAGGCTTACAAGAAGGAAGAGATGAAACATAAGAGTAGAGGGAGTGGACTGAGATAGAAAGAAATGCAAGTTTTTACCCACAAGAGGGCACACCATCTGAGGAGCCTTGGGATGTCAGAGAGGCCACCAAGGCCATGAAAGAGCTTCACATGGATGACTAAGTTTCTTAGAGGATGAGCAAAACCTTCAGTAGGGGGTGATGATGAGTCCCATTAATAGGTATATTTTGAAGACCATCATGCCATCCTCCAACCTCAAAACTATCCTTCTCTCACATTAATTCACATTTTTTGTTATATTATGCTTAGTAAGAGGAATAAAAGGTGTTTGTCATAATATGTGGCCTAGCGTGGTTTAATTATAGGAAAAGAAGCATTTTTTAGGCAATTACTATGCAGAGGCTTGATGGAGACAACCTAGGAGAGAATCTATGGGGTTTGTTCACCTCCTTAACTCCCTAACTCAGCTTGGGATCACAACATCCTCTCTTACCAGTTCGAATTCATTGGTAGTCGAGTAACTGTTAGTCCAAGTGAAGCTCAAGAGGGACAAGATCCACCATTTCCGAGATCAAGGAGGGAATCACTCCTATTTTCAAGGGAGCTACTATCAACTACCCTTTTGTATAAATAAACAAGAATAAAAGCTCATTAGGATTCAAAGTTTTTATTCAAATAGGTGTAGCTATTGAGCTTGAAGCTTGACATTGTCATTTTGAACTTTTATGTGATGTATGAGACCTTTACTTTCTGATAATAAGAAGTTGGAGATTAAGCTGCATCTGAGTTAGTTTTAGAGGGTTGAGACCCTTGGGTTTGGGCCCAACCCAGAGGCTTTGTCCCTCCTTTTTGTACTTATGTTTTGTTCTTGATTCCAAGTAGTTCATAGTTTCTTTCATTTCAATAGAGATTAAGCTATAAAAACCTGTGGTTGCAAGCTTCTACATCACCTCTCTTGTGGGAGAATGAGTGGAAGGATTCACAACCTCAGTCCAAAAATATTGTGTTTATGATTTCTTGGAAATAGATGAATGTTAGTTGTTTTGCTTTACATTTTCTTTCTGTAGCTTAGAAGTCAGTTTAGTGATTAGATTAGTGTTATGGCATAAAATATATGTTATTTAAATTCAACTCATCTTTTCCATCATAAGTTATATCATTTTGTTAATGATCAATGGATGTATGCATGTGATTGATTACAAGGTTGTGTTGATCTGCAGGGAAGGGCACCTTTTCCACTTCCATCTTGGACTCCTCCATCTTCTCTTTCCACCCTCAATTCTGTCCCAAAACTCTGTTTCCATAAGTCACTTTGCCTAGTAAACTTAGGACATCGTGAGCATTTATCCTAGTGCAAGACAGACCTCTGAGAGGTCTTGGGCTTGGCTAGGGGCTCAACCCAACCTCCCTTCATTTTCTTTAACCTCCATCCACCTCTCCATACCCTCAAGACATCATTTTCACCCTCAAAAGCCTCTCGGAACCCCTCCTGTAGCATTACATGACCTCCTGTAGCAACCACCTATAGCAAGCCTGTAACACCACTTTTCTTCACCAATTTTGATCCCCACTTCAACTTTAGCTCAGTCAAGATGAATAATGACCCCTAACTATGATTTGATGATCAAGGGAAGCTCCTAGGCCACTCCAACCATTCCTTTTCCTCACTGCAAAACAAAGTAGAATTAGTTTTTTTATTTTTATTTTTATCACAAGTATGATGCAAGTAGGCTTCTGATTTTCAAGCAAGTGTGAAGTAGGTAGATGATACATGCAATTATGTTGGTAGTTTGATGAATTATGCAAGATAAAGTAGCTTCCTTTCTGTAAGTAGATTTGATAGTTTGATGAACTTTGCAAAACGAAATAGCTTTCTTTTTGCAAGTAGATTAGTCCTTGTCCTTTCATGAATTGATTAATTAACATCTACAAGTTGAGCAAATGACATTTCCACTTTCATAGCTAGAATTAGTTTTCAATTGCACTTTCATCAGCAAGCTTGCATTATAGTTCAATAGGAGGAATGGTCTCTGAGCACTTTGATCAAATGTCATGATTGAGGGTGTCATGAGTGGAATCCAATCTGATGTGCATATAACCTTGTCACCTCTAAGTTTGTACGAACCCCAGGCTAATAATTTGAGTTGAGGAGCCCTTGGGAGTTGCAATATTCTTGGTGCAATACCAAGGCTCACCAGATCCTAAGGTATCAAAGCTTTTCTAAAGACTAGCAAAGGTCCGAAGAGTAAGAGAGAACCTAAAGAGTTGGCTTCTAATGTTCAACTCCCCTTTATACCCTTTATACAAGGAACTAGGGATAAGATTGCTCGTGTTTTTAGGAAGAATGATGTTTCCTCCACTTTCAGATGCTTGAACACGATTTGTAGCTACTTGAGATCAGTCAAAGACCCGATGAATCTTGAAGACATGAAATGTGTGTATTTCATCCCTTGTTCATGTGGGACTACTTACATTGGAGAAACTGGTTGTTCCATTAATCAAAGGATTAAGGAACACACGGTTGACATAAAACACTGTAGAACTCACTCCTCAACCTTGGCTAAACATGCAGAGATGTCTAAGCACCACATTAGTATTGAGGACTCCCAAGTCATTGCCAAGATCGATCACTTCCATCACCATAAGTTGAGGAGGCCATTGAAATTGAAAAAAGGTCTAAGACACTTAAAGTTAAGCCGCTGTTGAATCCCCTCTCTCTCTTTTTTAGTAGCTCTCTCCCTTTTTGTGAGTAAGAGTTTGGGTATTGCCCCCCTTTGTTTAATTCTTTTTCAATAATGTTAGAAATTGTAAATATTGTTTTATAATTCTAATCCATTCATTTTATTAACTTATTCATCTTTTATTATTGTTATTATTATTATTATTTTTAATAATAAATTGACCATGTTTTTATTAGTTAAATCATTTCTCTCTCCTTATGTGGTAGTATTTTACCTTTGGTAATTCAGCCCCCCGTATTTTACCTTTGGTAAATTCTCCCCCAGCCCCCCTCTAAAATCCAATCACAAGTTTGATTGGTAACCCTTGGGTGTAATCCATATATACAATCAAAAAACCAGTTTAAATAACACAATCAAGATTTAGCCTCTAGTCTCTAAATTTTCCCTCTGATTTTGATACTTGAAAGTCCAAAAAGTGGCACTAAAGACAACTCCTATTAATTTTGACTTTAATATTTTAATATAAATTTCTTTTTGATTAATTAAACAAATATCACTCTTCTTGTATTTTATTTTATTAATTTTTAATTTCCATTTACTTTTTTATTCTTTAATATGTTCCGAATCTTTTAGGCTTTTTCTTTTATTTATTTTTTGGTTTTAATGTTTCTTTGATCAAATTATAGATAAATGAAGAAATAATTTAATAAAATATTGTGATTATCGAGGCTTGCCGTTTCAATTTCATGATTAAATAATAGATAATTGAATAAATTAATTAATAAAATATTTTCAGTTGGGATTAGCCATTGCATCTCTACTATATATTAATTTTTTACTTCAATTATCCATCTATGGCCTGATAAAGACAATAAGTGGTTCAAAACGGGTTGACTTAAAAATTTCTATATAATTTAATCTAGAAAATACTTAATAATAAATTTTAATTTTTTAAACAACTAATTTTAAATAACAAAAATTCGAAATCAATAAATTGTAAAATTTAATTAGGAAAAAAAAATCATATAATTTTGTAAATATTATAACTATAATTATTTTTATTTTTATTTTTAATTATTATTTAAAAAGATATTTACTCACTTAAAATTCAAGACAAATTGTTTTTATATAATTTTTAAATTAATAATATAAACTACTATATAATATATATAAATTGATTGTAAAAACATACAAATTTAAACTTAACCTTTATCCCTCAAAATGATGCGCCCATCAAAACAACAAACATAACATTTTCAAGATAGCAATACGTCACCATGAGAAAACTTATTTTATTTTTAAATAAATAGTATATAGAAATTAATAAATAAATTTAATTTAAATGGTTAATAATGAAAAGTGTGTTAATTTTTTTTTTTTTAAATGTTATATGTTCAGTTCTAAAGGAAATAAGGTGCGTTCATGTTTACACATTGTTTATTTTGTTTGTATGTCACTTGCTATAGATGTTAATTATTTTATTCTTATTTGTATGTTTAAGAAATATATATATATATATATTTTGGTATAATTTGAATTTTGTTTAATGATTAAGAATATAGGTTTTTTTCTCTCAAGTTACATGTTCAGTTCAGTGGAAGAGGGTATGTATATATGCAAGTTGCTATTTGAAAATATTTGTGTGGCATTAGAAAGGGATTGGCAAATTCTATTTTGGCTTATGGGTTAGAGAGAGATGAATTGTATTTCTCTAGCAAACTTTAGCGCCCAATTTTTTTAGGTAGGTGAGTTAGTTCAAGTGGTTGACTGCTATGAATTATAAGCGAGGGGCTACAGGGTCAAGTCCTTGAGCAAGTTGATTATGCGAATATGTGGTCCTCACTTGATATCCTTGTCAAGTGAAGTAGCCAAAACTAGAACCCATTGACTTACCTTGAGTACCATTATTGGAATGAGGAGAAGTGTCTAGTGGGTTTCCATAAATGTGCATTTCAACGAAAAAATAAGCAAATTCAAACCTTTTTTTGTTGAAATTATTTCACAAATTTAGTAGAATTTTATCAGAAGTACCATAGAAACCATTGGTTTACCTTGGGTACCATTGTTAGAATGAGGTAAAGTGCCTAGTGACCATGGGATATAGTCTAAAGAGGTTCATCCCAATTTAAAATGATCGAAATAATGGGATTAAAAAAAAATTAGAGCATAAGGTTGCTTGAAAATAGATGATTGAAAAGATTGACTTTGTCTACTTATCAATTCATGTAAAAAATTAAACACAACAATATATAACATAAGATAACACCACCAAAAAACACCTAGGATTAGCTTAATTGGTCGAGGTCTTGTTGCTAAAGCATCTCTCCATTGGGAGGTCATGAGGTCAATTCTCCTTCATGCCCTCAAGGTTAAATTCTCATTAATTTACATTAAGAATGATGTCTAAAACGAAATGTGTAAGAATATTAACTCTACATTGAAATTACAACACACATATTAAAATAATTACCATAATACAAAATATAACTAACATAATTTATTATAACTTAATAATAAGTTGTATTTTTACCATATAATATAACACATATTAAAATAATTACCATAATACAATATATAACTAACATCATTTATTTGAAATTACAACACACATATTAAAATAATTACCATAATACAAAATATAACTAACATAATTTATTATAACTTAAGAATGAAGTGTATTTTTACCATATAATATAACACATATTAAAATAATTACTATAATAAAATATATAACTAACATCATTTATTGTACTTTAAGAATGTGGTTTAAAACCAAATATGTAAGAATAATAATACTACATTGAAATTGCAACACACATATTAAAATAATTACCATAATACAATATATAACTAACATCATTTATTATGACTTAAAAATGAGATATACTTTTACCATATCATTTATTGTACTTAAGAATGAGGTTTAAAACCAAATATGTAAGAATAATAATACTACATTGAAATTACAACACATATTAAAATAATTACCATAATACAATGTATAACTAACTTCATTTTATATAACTTAAGAATAAGATGTATTTTTATCATATCATTTATTTTACCTTAAGAATGATATTTAAAACCAAATGTGTAAAAATAATAACACTACATTGAAATTACAACACACATATTAAAATAATTACCATAATACGATATATAACTAACCTCATTTATTGTAACTTAAAAATAAAATATATTTTTACCATATAATATAAATGAGTATAATAATATAAAAATGAGTATAATAATATAATTGGCCAAAAATTAAAATAATATTAATAATAATGAAATAAAAATAATAACATTTAAATAATTTTTGTAATGATATTCATTAACCTAACTATTTATATAATTATAATAAAATTTATTTCAATCAAAATATCTAATTAAAATAAAATAATATCCCGAGACGTTGGTGCATCGTAGAACTATTTATATAATTATAATAAAATTTATTTCAATCAAAATATCTAATTAAAATAAAATAATATCCCGAGACGTTGGTGCATCGTAGAAGGAATTTAAGTAGCGTTACCCACTTTTTCCCACCAAAGAGACCACTTCCTCTATTTTTAGCGGTGAATATCCAAATGAATATTCCTCCAATTAACAAATTTCCGACCTCATTATGACATTAATCGCAATGAATTCACGCTAAAATGCCTTTGTCCTGCTTTAAGTATTTCCCACGGACAAACAAATACACAACAAAGTTATTACATAAATAATAATAACAAAAATAGAGATATATATATAGACACTTTGGTCCATTCACTGCTTTTTCGGACACTGATGTTTTTCGTGGCTCGGCTCTTTGACTGTACAGAAGGGTTTACTGTTATAACTACAAATGCAGAAGCCACTCGCACCAGGATTCGATCTAGCAACCTGCTGATGCCCTCGATCCGTCGGCCGATCTGTTCGCAGCTCAACATGAGCTCAAGATGCGCGAATTTTGGCCAATGGGACCGTCGGCTAAGACTAAAAGGCGCTCAAGCAGCTCCTGGAGCGACTAAATCGAGCTCAATTGCCACGCGTTTTAAACGGGCACAGCTTCGGCCGTGACCTTAGGGAATCGGTCGAGGAGCTGCGCAGTTCGAGCTCGTCTGGTAGATATTTGTTTCATTTTTGTTCTTCGCATTTTTAGGGTTTCGATCTTGTCGTGAATAATTTTCAGTGTGCCAGGCATGCGACGGTCACTTGCTGCAGGGGTTGCTGTGCGCGAGGATAGAGGCCCAATTTTGGCATAAAGATCTCTGATTTTGGCGAGATTTCGTTTAATCTGGGTTTCAGGTTTGTTATTTTTAGAATTTGGAGTTTAAATTGAGGACCGGATGCAGCATTAAGTTTTCGAGGCAAAACAGGGTTGTTTTGCTGGACACGGTGGCATAGAAATGGGCTGTTTTCCTTGCTTTAGATCTGGAAAGAAGCCTACAAATCCGGTTAATAAGACCGAAAGCTCTAAGGAGGCGCAGTCAAATTCCTCAAATGGTTCCCATCTTACGGGTAAGCTAAGCTCTCGGGAAACCCTTAACGGATGCATTTTTTATTCAAGTGGGGATTGTATTGCTTTTTAAATCATTACAATGGAAATGTATATGGAATGAAGAAGAATTAGAATTGCCACGAAAAATGATATCTTGCTTCCAATTTTTGTTAAATTTGGCATTGAATGCAATAAAAATGTGAGATTTTATTTTTTGGGGGTAATTTATAGCTTTAGTTTGAATATCTTACTTCCAAATTTTGTTTAATTAACGCGATATAAATGCGGGATATTTATTCATTTTGGGGGTAATTTACAGAATATCTTACTTTAGAATTTTGTTAAATTTGGTATTGAATGCGATAAAAATGCTAGATATAAATTTTTTGGGGTAATTTATAGCTTTATTTTCGAATATACATGTTAATCAAGTCTGGCCGTTAAAAATAAATCTCTTACTTTTTATCTTCTGGTGTTTTGTTTATATTTTATCTTAATTGGTTTTTACTTGGTAGGGGTAATCTGCACCTTCATTTTTAATTACACGTTAGATGATTGACATGCGATGGAAAACAACCTTTATTATATATGCACAACATAGGTTTCAACTGTATGCAATTTATTTTTTTTCGCACCAAGGGAAGCGATTTAATGTGCTCTTTCAGCCCTGGGCGGAAGAGCTGCGTGCTAATAGTTGTAGTGAGAAGTGAATAATTGCACTGAGATTCTTATCTCCCGGGGTTGAAGGGATGTGTCATGTAAAAGTATGCAACGCTATTTAAGTAAGAAGGAAAAGAATGACATCAGAGTTTATGTAAAGAGAAGGTAAAAAAGGCTATTGAAAATAAATAAATAAAATAAACTAGCATAGATCAATCTTACACCTAGGTTTTTAATAGATATGAGTTTAGATGGATCTTAACTTTTATATGCCTGGGTATTAGGAGATTTTGAGTCTTGACAATACCTATGATATTTTTAAAATGTTGGCCGTAGTTGGAATCAGGTCTGATAGCAGTACCACGGAAAGCATCTCTGAAATTACCTATTTTGAAATACACAAAACAGCAAATGCTAGAGCAGTTGCAATTTTTTTAAAAATGTTTCTTATGAGTGCTAAAAAAATCAATATTTGTGTATGAAGTTCGAACATATTTAAAGAGACAAAAAGGGTTATAAAGGCAACTAGCGTAGGTACTCTCTTTGAGGTTATTAAAATTTCAAAATTTAAGGCAAACCTTTTCTAATTATCAAATATAGCAAAATGCAGCAAAGTGCCAAGATTACAAGTTAGAAATGACCAAGACTCCAAAAATTATGAACACCATCACATTTGATACAAAAAATTTAACAATAGGATCATCTAGACAAAAGATTACGTAGCTGTTGTGAACAACGCAGTGTTTGGGGAATCACTGTTGTTGCATGGTTTTCCCCATCCCTTGATTTGAGGCTCAGTTTCTTGCAGAGAGAGATTCAGATAAATTAATTAAACAAATGCACACTTCAGGTTTGTGATTCATTAATTGTAGAAAAAAGATAATAGTTACATGAATTTGTTTAAAATATATATGGAAATTAAACAAAACTGCTTGCTTCTCTTTTTGACGAGAAATAAAAAAATCAGATTGATATGGCCAGAAAACATTATTGTTGACTTTTGAAACATTTGAGATCTGGAAAATGGGGAATGCAGTTTCGTTGTCACCAGATTGATTTTTTTAGAATGATGGATTATAGTGCATTCAGTTGCTCCGAAAAGTAGACTTGCCTTCGTAACTTTCCTGTGCACTGTTCGAACATTAATGGTTATAGTTAAAAATATGAAGGGGTTGTGTGTCCAAGCTTCAATTTATATGGTGCTTCTGTGTTAAAATCTGGATCTTTCCCTTGTAGCATTCTTTTAGCATTTTGACCCTTTCTTATGTGTCAAAATGGTCTCTGCAGACTAGAGTTCTCTTATTGGAAGGAGTTTAATGTCATAAGTAGATGATACATTTCGTTCTGTATAGCTGCCACCCTTAATTACATGAATTAATTTTGCATACGGATAGACTACTTGTGCATTTGAATAGATATGATACCAAAACTAGGCATGACCACAATGCACTGAACTTGTTTATATTCTCTCTTATGCTGAATGCAGAAAAGCACAAGTCAAAAAATTCTGATAGCAAGAAGGAGGCTCCTAAAGAAGGAGCTCCACATATAGCTGCTCAAACTTTTACTTTTCGTGAGCTTGCTGCAGCTACAAAGAACTTCAGACCTGAATGCCTTTTAGGTGAAGGTGGCTTTGGCCGAGTGTACAAGGGGCGTTTAGAGAGTACAGGGCAGGCAAGTTACTCCTCATGATATTTGCATAGGCGACATGCACCTTCTAGTTTTCATTTAGTGTTTCAGCTGAAGGCAATGCTTAGAAACTTTATCTTTCTGCTGGGCTTTTTGTGGTGGCAGGTTGTTGCAGTTAAGCAGCTAGACAGAAATGGACTCCAAGGAAACAGGGAATTTCTTGTGGAAGTACTCATGCTTAGTCTTCTACACCATCCTAATTTAGTAAACTTGATAGGTTATTGCGCCGATGGTGATCAACGACTTCTTGTCTATGAGTATATGCCTATGGGATCTTTGGAAGATCATCTTCATGGTCAGTACACCTAACCTGTACTGCAATAAAATGCAGATTCAAAACATTTATGCTAAAGTGCATGCTTATGGGGCTGTTTAAGCATTAACATTTTGTACATGAGATAGTTGCAAACAGTAGAAGTCCATGCAGTGGATCCAAATTCATACCTTGTAAAACTCCATTTCTTAAATTATATGAATATTTGAGTTGGGTCCTATGTTTCATAACTCTAAATTCCCTGGCTTTTGTTTGCTGTTTTAGCACTCAACATAGTGGGTGGTCTTCTCTAACTGTCCATTTCCTGTCCTCTTTGTTCTTTGACCCCCTTCTTGTCCTTTTATCTGGTGAAGATCCTGCACTTTCTCAAGTGCTGCTTTATATAAATATTCTGTTTGCACCTCTTTCATAGCCTTGTCCTAACCTGAGATTGACCTTATATACTGTAGTAGCCTCTCATATTTTTTATCTACCCTACACTGATGTAATTTATCTCCCCATTATAAACCAAAATTTTGCTGTCCTAAGCAAAGATAATTACTTTCAGAACCAAATTGAAAAAATAAAATGTTTTGTAGAGTCATAT
This sequence comes from Pinus tabuliformis, assembly GCA_031772625.1. Lineage (NCBI taxonomy): Eukaryota > Viridiplantae > Streptophyta > Pinopsida > Pinales > Pinaceae > Pinus > Pinus tabuliformis. The sequence goes on along the minus strand of CM062808.1, from coordinate 307,493,322 downwards.
ACAGGAATCAAGATCCACTGATATCAGCATTATTGGACAGAGCATAGCTGTATAATGGTTACAAAGTAGGCCCTAATAAAGACAAATAATTATATGTTCTTGAATCTAGATTCTAAACTGAACAAGACATAATTATATGATCTACTAAGCTTCTGTAAGTCTCTTGCCACATGCAATTTCCAAGTTCTTCTCCCATAGCCTTTAAAGAGTGGTAGATAAAGATATGGATATTAGTCCCTATTGGTTGCCAAAGTTAGCAAATCTCCAAAGATGATGTAACAACTCTACTAGTCTGAAGATTGTCCCAATCTACAAGTGGCGTGCCACAAACTTTGCCTGAACGATAGGATGGGGATCTGTCCTCTTGCATATGGGGTGGGGAATTTGGCGGTGGCCTTGAAGAGTGGTAGGTAGGATTTGGATACTAGTCCCTGTTGGTTGCCAAGATAGCAAGTCTTTGAACATGATGTGACAACTCTACTAGTCTGAAAATGGTCTCAATCTAGAAGGCGTGTGCCATGAACTCTACTTGTAGAATATCATACCTTGTAGAATATCCATTTCTTAAATTATATATGAATATTTGAGTTGGAACCCATGATTCATAACTCTAAATTACTTGGCTTTTGTTTGTTGTTTTAGCACTTAGCATAGTGGGTGGGTGTCTCCAACTATCCATTTCCTGCCCTCTTTGTTATTTGTTCTCTTATCCCCCACTCATCCTTTGCATTTTGAATATTTGGTGAATATCTTGCACTTTCTCAAGTGGCTGCTCTATATAAATCTTTCGTTTGCACCTCTTTTGTATCCTTGCCATAACCTGAGATTGTCCTTATATACTGTAGTAGCCCCTTTTATTTTATGATCTATTAATTTCTCGTAAGCCTCTTGGCACTTGAAATTTCCAACTCATCCTTTGCATTTTGAATATTTGGTGAATATCTTGCACTTTCTCAAGTGGCTGCTCTATATAAATCTTTCGTTTGCACCTCTTTTGTATCCTTGCCATAACCTCAGATTGTCCTTATATACTGTAGTAGCCCCTTTTATTTTATGATCTATTAATTTCTCGTAAGCCTCTTGTCACTTGAAATTTCCAATTTCTTCTCATGTGGCCTTTGAAGTGTGGTAGGTAAAGATATGGATATTAGTCCCTGTCGTTTGCCAAAGTTAGGAAGTCTCCAAAGATGATTTAACAACTCTAATAGTCTTAAGATGGTCTTAATCTAGAAGGGGTGTGTCACAAACTTGCTTGAACGATAGGGTGAGGAACTTGCCTCTTGCATATGGGGTGTGGGGGGGGGGAATTGGGTGGTGACCTTGAAGAGTGGTAGGTAAGATTTGGGTATTAGTTCTTGTTGGTTCCCAAGTTAGCAAATCTCCGATAATGATGTAACAACTTTACTAGTTTGAAAATTGTCTCAATTTAGAAGGGGCATGCCACAAACTCATCTTGTAGAATATGATACCTTGTAGAATATCCATTAATTAAATTATATATGAATATTTGAGTTGGAACCCATGATTCATAACTCTAAATTCCTTGGCTTTTGTTTGCTGTTTTAGCACTTAGCATAGTGGGTGGCCTTCTCCAACTATCCATTTCCTGCTCTCTTTGTTCTTTGTTCTCTTGCCCCCTCTTGTCCTTTGTTGCATTGTGAATATTTGTTTAGATCCCACACTTTCTCTAGTGTTGCTCTATATAAATCTTCCGTTTGCACCTCTTTCATATCCTTGCCCTATCCTAAGATTGACCTTATATAATGTAGTAGCCCCTTCTATGTTTTTTTATCTACCCCACACTGTTGTAATTTATCTCCCATTACAAACCAACATTTTGTAGTCCTAAGCAAAGATAATTATTTTCAAAACCAAATTGAAAAAATATAGCGCTATGCAAAGTCATATACAAGAATCAAGATCCATTGATATCAGCATTATTGGACAGAGCATAATTATATAATGTTTACAAAATAGGTTTTAATAAAGACACATAATTATATGTTCTCGAATCTAGATTCTAAAGTGAATAAGACATACTTCACCTACTAAGCTTCCTTAAGCCTCTTGCCATGAGAAATTTCTAATTTCTTCTCCAATGGTCTTTGAAGTGTGGTAGGTAATGATATGGATATTAGTCCTTATTGGTTGCCAAGTTAACAAATCTCCAAAGATGATGTAACAACTCTACTAGTTTGAAGATGGTCTCAATCTAGAAGGGGTGTAGCACAAACGATAGGCTGGGGAACTATCCCCTTGCATACGGGGTGTGAGGGGGTGGGAGGGGGATTGGATGGTGGCCTTGAAGAGTGGCAAGTAAGACATGGATATTAGTCCTTGTTGCTTGCCAAGTTAGCAAATCTTCGAAGATGTTGTAACAACTCTAGTAGTTTGAAAATGGTCTTAATTTAGAAGGGGTGTGCCACAAATTCTACATGAACGATAGGCTAGGGAACCATCCTCTTGCATATGATAATATGGTGAAGCAAGAGTGTCTTAACTTTCTCGATACGTGGGCCCGATCTGATTCAAACATGCCAGTGCCCCACACCTTTGAACCATATGAAGTTGTGGGTTTGATGATTGAGTTCATCAGGGCTAATTTAGATGAGATGTCTTGGAAGTGTTGCTAGAAACACTATATTTCTATAAGGAGGAGGGATCCTCGACCTCCTCCTCCCTATAGTAGAAGTGATAATTTGGAAGTGTCTTCTTCAACCATTTGATGTCATAATCTTGGTTTTCCCAAAGTTGATTGTCAATTCTTGAAGGTCGTGAAAACTCAAAAGAGCAAACAACAATTTGTGTAGACCCTCAAGTGTGGAGGCAAAAAGGATCACGTCGTTAGTGAAAAGGAGTAAGCAGTTTAGGACATGGTGGAGGAGGTAACTATTGCCTAGTTGGATGTGCTTGTGTTAGAGCCTATAATGACTCTAGTTGGGTCTATCTACATCCTAAATAAGGTGAGTGAGGGTGCACACATGCTTCACCATAATGGTCCTTGTGATGAAGTTTGAGAACTCATGTGCCATATAAAGGTGACCAAGGATGATCTCATAGAGGTCCATAATAGCGATGATGATAATTATTGAGATACTAATGCCTTTGAGCCTTTGGAACATAATATCCTTTGGAACTGAGTCTAAGGTTTTTCAAAAGTCTACAAAATAGTAGAGGAATTTCAAAGGACAGTGTCTTGTCTCCTTAATAATGGTCTATAGGGTGAGGATATGATCCATTATTTAATACTTTTGTTTGAATCTTGCCTGCCCCCTACCCCAAAGGTCTCTTCTCTTGCATTGTTTAGATGGTTGCAAATAAAGAGCAGTGGCATAGAGCTTGGCGAATGTGTGTCACCATGTCTTGTAATTGTTTGGCTTTGCAATTGGAGCTTGATGCATGAATTGGGTGGATGGTATGTTGTAGGAGTAACCTTGTTCATCTCCTAGATTGATTTCCTAAAATGTGTATTATAATAGAACACAATTATTATAATAGAATGCGTGGCAAGAGGGCTATGGGGCGATAGGTGATTGAGAGAAGTGGGTTGTCTAAGGACATTGTAAAGGACAATGGTGTGAGTGAACATGGATTGTGGGTCAAGATCTGTGGGTAAGTTGGAGTGATAGGGAAAAATGGTGCCCCAAAAGGTTTTTAGGGAGTGGCAGAGTGAGGTGCACATAATTCATTCATGCCTCCTCTGTGCCATGAAGAGGTGTTTCTTACTGTGGAGAAAGAATTAGTAAGATCTTTTATGGGTGTGTGGGAGGTGGGCCTATGAAAGAAAGTGAAATGAAGATACTTATGGTAGGTTTTTTTGTACTCTTTATTGGACCACTTGTTCATGGGATAAAATTTGACTTAAAGGAGCAAGATGGGATGCTGGTGGTGTGAGGGTAAGAACTAAGGGCCACTTCTTGAATTGCTAAGGAAAGACAATCATTATTGGAGGAGGTTGCCCTGAGGGCCTAGAAATTGTTTGGCTAGGATGTAGTCTACCACAATGGCTCCCTTGATATGAGGGAAACACTTGAAATTATTGGAGTTGGGAAATAGGGGATACCATTCAGTTTCACCACATCACAAGAATTATTGGGATCTATGAGGTGTTTGTCATGCATTGAGAGGAGTCCCATAGTATCATTTAATAAATAGCCAAGGAACAACAATTAGCTAAGGAAAGACGTTCAGCTAAGGAAAGACGTTCATATTGGGGGGAGGTTGACTTGATGGCCTAGAAATTAGTTGGCTAGGATGTAGTCTATCATGGTGGCTCCCCTCATATGAGGGTAACACTTGAAATTATTGGAGTTAGGAAATAAGGGATACTATTCAGGCTCACTAAGTCATAGGAATTATTGAGATGCTAGAGGTGTTTGTCATGCAAGAGAAGAGTCTCGTAGTATCATTTGATAACTTGTGAAAATAGAAGCTGACTCGATCTCTTGGAGGCATAGAGCAATCCTTTGATTACTATGTAGGGGAATTTTTTGGACCTTGGTATGGAATTTATAGTCCCCTAGTAGAATGACCTCCTTGAGCACAAAGTAATGGATTATGTCAACATACAATGATACAACTCTTGGTATAGGTCTTAATATGAATCTTTGTGAAGGTCAAAGACTGAAAAGGAAGGTGGGAAACAACAAACCACAAAATAAATATCTTGAGGAATGGGGGATGCACTAATAACTTGGACCCAAATGAATTTGGAAAATTCATCTTAGGCGACCACTATAACTCTGCGTTGAAGGAAATCTCAATAAAGACAAGCTACACCTGTTGAACACCTGGTCTCGTGTATGGAGGGTGATAATTAGTGACATGTTGGATATTGGAGATAATCTTGATGAACCTTGCATGAGGCTAGGTCACTAAGAGAATATTCAAATGCTTGAGTGCGTCAAAGACTACTTTGGGGGAAGACTAAAATGTCTTGTCACAATTCCAATACCCAACTATAATCTCCGAAACCCCTTGTGCCCTCAACGACTCATCATTTAGGGCATGTGTTGTGCGTCCAGCCTAGAGGAGGGGAATCCTAAATGATTGCCTTGAGCTTTCTAATGAGTGCACATTTCAAAAGAAATTTCTTGGATTCTAAATTTGATAATCAATTGGTGTGGGAGTCAAACTTTGTAATTTATAATTCATCGGATCCATCTGTTCCATTTTCTTGATAATATCTTGTCCATATATTGAGCATGTTGGGGGACTTGTAGAGCTAAATTGTTTTCCATTAAGCCTTTTGACCTATCGAGTCACTATACATTTGTAGAGGGGTCCATTTATGGACAATGAATCATTTGAATTCTCATGAGGAATTACAATTCGTTGGACATTGGATAAACCAATGCTCCCCGTGTGTTTCACGACATGGACTAACCGCGTCTCTTGGATCCTTATCTTTGGTGTTGTGATCATTGTCTAACACATGTAGGTTTTGGTCTAATGACAATCGTGATTCCCAATAAGTGGTATCATAGCGTAGGTCACAAGTTTGATACACACTCAACTCGTGTTGGGGGGAGATTATCAGACATTTGATAAACCAATGCTCCCCGAGTGTTTCGTGACATGGACTAAGCACCTTGTGGATCCACTTATCTTTGGTGATGTGATTGTTGACTAAGACCTGCAAGTTTTGGTCTACCAGCAATCGTGATTCCCAACACAATTTTCATGGGCCAGAGAGGTTTTGCGGGGTTTGGTGGATATGGGTAGGCATGAGGATGCTAGGAGAAGCCAGAGAGTATGGGGATGAGGAGGAGGAATGGGTTGATGGTGACAAAAGAGGGCGGTGGAGTGTGGGGGTAGAGAATATGGAGATCAGGCATAAGAGGGAGGGGTTTAATGTGTGACAAAGGAGGGTAGCTAAAGGGGTGAAAAATGGAGATGTGTGGAGTAAGAATGAGAGGGGGGGTTAGGTAGGTGGATGGGCCTATAGTAAGCATATTTAGTTTGGAAATAGAAAGTGCAAATTCATACTTCCCTCCTTCATGCTCTCACTATGTGTGTCATATATGGGATATGTATGGATAAATTACAAATTTACATTCCCTTTATGTCTCCCAATCACAAAAGAATGTCCACATCATTAACCTCTTGGTTTCCATGTTGTTTATCATATAAGCTATCAAAGCACTTACAATTTCCTCATCCTTCAAGGATTTCTATACAAAATCTATCCTCTTGAAATCATGAAGGGATTCATCATTTTGAAAAGGAATGTAGCCCATCGAGCCATTATACTTGATGGAATCCATGATGATGGCTACGTTAATTCCCTCATGCAAATGTACATCATCATCCCAAGATGTTTCTTTCAGATCAAGATGGATTGTGCATAGTCTTCAATAGAATCTTCATTATCAATATTTTTTTTAAAGTGATGCAATAAGGTCTTGAATAACTTTACTGCACTTCTCTTCCTTGAGATTTGAAACCTCATGTACACGTGTCTCATATGATTAAAGGGAAAAATAGTCATCCAAATGAAACTCATTTCCAAACTTCTGCAGGTCTGGCCCATCGAACATTTCTTTGATTCTAGACCAAGGACATACATGCATCATATTTATCCGTGATTCTAGCTCATATAGCTAGTAACCAAACATCAGGATCTTGTGGGCTATTGGCCTATCTGCGTAGTAACCCCAACTCACTCTCTGTGCCTTTCATCAATTATCTATTTCATCATCCATGATACAATTTGAACAAATACACCATTATGATTGATTTTACACTTCTTGTAAATTGGTCTCTACCACGAGGCTTGCCAAGCCTTGTCCTTTCTCCAACTTGGTAGGCTTGATGTCCATGTGATAGTTTTGGATATTGGCTATCCATTTGCTCCTCTTACCATCATAATCACGCTGGCACAAGATTTCCTTTACTGCATGATGAACATATGTTATTATTTTGTAGCAGAGGATATAGTCTCTGAAAACTTTGAGAAATTTTACTAGGGGATATGATTTCCATGATACAATTTGACAATGCACCACTATGATTGAATTACACTTCTTGTAAATTTGGTCTCTACCATGAGGTTTGCCAAGACTCGTCCTTTCTCCAACTTGGTAGGCTTGATGACGATGGGATACTCTTGGATATTGGCCATTCATTTGCCCCTTTTACCATCATAAATATGTTATTATTTTGTAATGGAGGGACATAGTCTCAAAAAACATTGAGAAATTATACTAGGGGATATGATTGCATCTTTATGATTTTAGCTTAGCATCCCTAGATGCTGTGTTGAATACACTATAGGTGGATCAAAACCATGACCATTCTTCTGCAAGAGCACAAAAACCATGGTATGTTGAGATGAAAATGAGAAGGTGAGGAAATTCTTGTTGTAGTCAAGGAATACCAATACTAAAGCTTGCTCTAGGGACTCTTTGATGCCTTCAAATGCCATTCTTGCTTGTTTGCTTCCTCTGATTTCATTCCCTTTCTTCAACATGTTGGTGATTTCCTTGGCTATTATGGTGAAATTTTGGGTGAATCTCTTCAAGCAATTAGTCATTCCCAAAAGTGAGTGGAGAATTGTTTAATGCCTAGGAAGAACCATTACTTTTGTTGCTTCAACTCTTCCTCAATTTATTTTGACACCTGCCTTTGAAATAAGGTTCTCTAATAACTTTTCATTAATCATGTCAAATAATAATGTCATGTAAAAAACCCTCTTGAGGTGATCATGATGATAAGTTGTTATCTTGGAAAAAGTGGTCATATGATCAAAGTACTATGAATTTGTGTTTTTCCATCTACAAAGGAGTAATCCGTTTTTGGTAGGGCATAGTAGTCCTTCAAAGAGATCTTGTTGCCATGAAGTCCACACATACTCTAATTTCCCTATTATCGCTTAGATTCTCCCTACATGAAAAGTCCTAACCACTGCAAGTGGAAAACCCAAGTAAACTATCAGGGAAGCTACCCATTGTCACCTCAACAACTTTGCCACTGTCCACACAATCTAATTTGTTTGTTATCTCTGGGATTCTCCCTACATAAAAAGTCCTAACCTCTACAAAGTGAAAACCTAAGGAAACTATCATGCAAGCTACCCACTGTCACCTCAACAACCTTGCCACCCTCTTCTAGGTTTAGGGATGGTTTCCTATCCAAAGAGGGGATTACCTACCCTTAATCCCAAGCCTATTGTTTAATATGAGAGAGTATGACTTGATTAAATGTTAACTTATTTGGAAGGATATGACCCAATGTTGATTCTTCAAACAATTATTAGTGCAATTTTGTGCAGTGTTTAGAACATGTGAACCACATGATTTAGATAGTGCAAGATGCATCCATAATATATTAATTCAATCCAACAATAAAAATGTTAATGCTGACCAAATAACTCATATCATTTTTTTATGACTTTTTGGGCAAGAAATTGCTTATAGAAAAGGTATGTGTGGTGCTATAGCCCTCAAATGTAGCAACATGGGGCGAATACGAGAAGGTAATTTTCTTGAATGTTGTTTATGGTGCACTATAACAATCAAGTGGGTGAAAGGCTGGTTTTAGGAGACTTAGGGGGGTTTCAATATTATTCAAGGTACATGGAAGTGATGTTCGTGTTTGGTTTGTTTGAGGTAGTTCTACTTGAATGGGTGCCTAGACCTCCAACAAGGTGAGCCTTAAGCTTAATGAGTAGCCTTCTAAAGTCTCAGGTGTATTTGCGTGTATGCCTCCCAAACAACAATTTTATTTGAATAACGACAGACCCTATTGTTATCTATAAATGCCAAAACATATCTCTAACCTATATTTCTAGGGGGAATTTGTTGCTCGAAAGTATATGTGATCATGTTTAGCATAATTGTGTTTGTTAACTTAGAAGTAAATATCATTGTTGCAAGAAAATATTATTGCATCACCATTCATTGCATCACTTTGAATTTCTAAATGTTGGGGTTAGAACCTTAAAAGGTAAACATTATTGGACAAAAGAACTTTGAAATGGTGTAGTTGAAAGAATGAACAATATAATCTTAAATATGGTTCGTTCAATGACATTTTTAAAAATGTAATGTTGATGTTCAGGGTTGATGCAGTTCTACGTGCATTATATATTAAAAATGGATGTCCATCTCATGTTCTCAGAAGCAAGACTCCTTATGAAATGCGGTGTGGCCACTTTCCTTCGGTAAGGCATCTCATGACCTTTGGTTCCACTTGCTCTGCCTTGACCCCTAAGGAACAAAGAAACAAACTTGGTGCAAAGAGTTGAAAGTGTATTTTCTTGGGGTATTTCGATACCTCCAAAGCATATCGTCTCTACAATGAGGTAAATAAGAAGTTTATACTATCTAGAGATGTGATTTTTCTTGAATCTTCCAAGACTAACAATACTGTTGAGCGACAACTTGATTGTTTGGACAAATTCAATCATGAAAAAACTTTTCAAGAATTGCATAATGAGATTCCACATCTTGAAGGGGGATCCTTATTTTGGATCAATCTATGAAATCTCCTTTTGAAGCACTCTCACCCCCTCATGAGGTTCCAACCACTTCTTGAGATCAAGAAGACAATTTGAGTGATGTGATTGAGAGGATTGGAAGGCTAAATCTTGATGCAACCCCATCTCAGTCAACAGAGTAGCTCGAACCATCTCAAAAAGGTTCTCCAAAATGGCTCACTAAAACACTTGAAAGTGTTCATCCTGATGAAGTTGGAAAGATAGAACTAGAAGTTCCATTAGACAAAATGGAGGTGTTGTAGATGATTCTAATTCAATTGATGATATGGATGATTTGTCTACTGATTTTGAACCAACTTCCCTTAAAGAAGTTGCTTCTCATGATGAAGGGAAAGAAGCAATGTAAAAAGAGTATGATGCTCTCATAAAGAATGGAACCTGAAAGCTGGTGAATGTTGGAGAATCTACTAGGGCAACTATTAAAACAATTCTCCTTATCCTTGATAAAAGCTTGCGAACTTATATTATCTTTTTATTGTTCTTAGATTCTTTTCATCAAACAATTGTCAAGAGCATAAACCATGAAGATCTTAAAAGACAGTGGACACAAAATATAGGCTTTAAGCTAGGGAAAAACCCCTCCAAGAGGAAAACCCAAAAATAATCTCCTCTTCTTATAGAATAAGTTCAAATGAGAAATCCAACACCCTAAGACCAAAGCCAAGATCTCCTCCAAGCACCAAGTTAACCCTCTAATAAATGCTTCCTCAAATAAGCTCAAGTCAACAAGGTCATCGAAATTCAAACTTGGTCAAATTAGAGTTTCAACCCTTTATTTCAGACTTGCAAGTTCGGACTTGCGATTCTTGGCCTCTTGCAACTCGAACATGCAATTCTCAGCGGCTTGGAACTCTTTAGAAACCCTAATTTTGCACATGTGGGTAGAAAAGATCAAGTTTTTGTCTTCTACCTTCTCTTTGACTTTCTTATTTGCTTCTAGACTTCTTCGCTCTTCTTTTTTTTGCTTCCTTGTTGCAAATCGAATGTGTGTCAAATGAGGTCGAATTTGCTTCTATATATATGCCTTTCATGAGGTCGAATAACATCTTCTAGTCCGACTTCTCATTGTTAGGCCAACTTGTGCTTGGAGGCTTATTTTGACTTTCTAGACTCAATAAATTTTTTCTAGACCTTAGAAGCATGAAGAACATGCTTAACCTAGTCAATAAATCAAGAGAAGCATGAAACCCATGCTTGAAAATAATATTTTTCTTTCATCTTTTGCTTGATACATAAGATATACATGACATGAGTATAATGAGAATTATGAAGACCAAAACTAGTTATATTTTCCAACACTCCCTCTTAACTAGGGAGGTATTCATAATTGTGCCACTTTTTCTCAAATTGAAGAGTTCTCATAAGAAGAGTCGGATTGATAAGCCATCTTTAAGCATCAACATCATAACCAACATTGTCAACATAGTAAGGCCTTAACTTGACAAGCTCTATTTATATCAGAGCATAATGCTGGGAGGTTTTATGTGAGACACCACACTACCTCTTAAAGGTACATACCCCATTCGGATGTTCACTAGGTATGTCCTTTTAGGACTATTCTTATCTTGGATTCCCAATCCTCAAAGAATATCGGTCCTTTTTGACCACTCTTGTCTTGGATATTTGTTTAATCCTCAAAGAATGTCGGCCAACAAGACAACTTCCGATCTTGGATTCTATATCCTCAAGGAGTATTAATCTTAGATGCTTGTCTAATCCTCAATTCTCCCTCCTAGTGCCTTCACTAATACTTACATCTGTTAGCCCTGGTCTAGTGCATGACACATGGAGAATATGATGTCTTTAACATCATTTCCTCTCAAACTAGAGAAGAGATCCCCATTCCCTCTTGATTGGGGAATAGATTCTTGCTCCTCAAATATTTAAGGAGACTTCTTACTCCCTCTATAACATAGAGGATATGCTTATACTTCTTTTCAATTGGGAAGCTTTCTAGTGTGTCTTCATCAATACATCAACTACTTGTCCTTCATGGAGATCTTCAAGTAGCTACATCGCTCCTCTATTTTGTATCTTCATGAAATTGAGCTCTCATCTTCTTGAATGTATTGGAGCCAAATTGTGACAGGATTTGGGCCATCAACCTTTCAATTCACTTTCCTCTAGTCATCATCAACAAAGGCATTATATTTAGCCCAATCAAAACAGAGCTTGGTCATTGCTCCCCTTTAGACATGAAAGTGATCATCATGAACATCGGGTTATCTCTTTGTATTGCTACCTCTTGATTCCAAGATGATGTAAACATTTTGACCACACAATCCTTCAAGGATTACCAAAACCATCCAATCAATCCATGTATTCATTGAATTGAGTTCGAAATTAATAATTGTAGATATACTTGCGTCAACTGCCATTATGCAATTTTCTTCCAGGTAACAAAACATATATTGACCAGATAAGCAACATCAATATAAAAATTACCTCAATATCATGGCTTCTTTGGATTCTGCTTCCTTTTGAGATCAACATCCTTTCACATGGTCTATCTTCTTCTTTTACCAAATATCCTTCTCCATGCTAATCACTTGTAATTAAAGTGTCCATGGAACATACTAACCTGTAAGCTATAATTTCTTCTTCCTTGGAGTTGTCATTATCAACTCTCTTTCTTTCTTCAGGAAACCATATTCAATGTTGATCAATATCATCATGTCTAAGTCATGTCATCTTGTGGAAGAGTCTTGATCCTTAACCATTCCAAAGTATGCCAAACTTCTTCTTCCAAGCATTGAGTAACCATATGGAAGACTTACTGAGCACATTTTTATAACCAACTCCTTTTGCAAGATTCTTGTAGATATGAACCCTACCTTAGAGAAGAGTTACTTAAATACATGCATACTTTTGCTTCCATACTATTGAGAAATCTAGGGTAGTGAGATGAGATGGTTTCTTTTAGCTTGATCACTGTTTGTGATGTATTTTTTATTTTACTTCATTTACTTCTTGCTTATTATTATGTGTTCTCTTCATCAAACAACTACCAAAAACAATAAAGAACAATGAGACAAAGGACACAAGATATAGGCGATCAGCCAGGGCCAAAACCTCTCCAATCATGAGAGGAAAACCCACAAAATTCTTCTTCTTATAGAATCTTCAATTGACGAATTCCAAGACCTAGACCCTTGACCAAAACCCCCTCCAAGACCAAGTCAAAGTTTCTCCTTGATGAGCTTCTCTTCCTTGAAGTCAACGTTGGTCAAACTTATTCACTGCTTCAGATTTTGACCCCTTAACTTAGAATTTCAGTTAGCTGTTGCAGATTTGCAATTGCAACTTGTTTTGCAGAAACCCTATGTTACATAAGAGGCTTGGAGATTGACGGATTTCCCTTTTCTCTTCTTCGCTCTAATTGGCTTGCTGGAGAGACCTTTCTTAGCCCAAAATATAGCTCTTGAAGGTCATTGCAACTTTTTGCTTACTGCTGCAGAAACGATGCCCTAACACTTCGCACGTGTGGAGAAGGACCCAAAATAGACCTATAATTGCTTCGATCTTCCTTTCTCTTGCTTCTCCTTGATTAGGCTTCCTTATCTTCCTTGATCGAACTCCTCTATATGCTTGAGTGAGTGTGTCTTGAGTGAGGCCAAGTTCCTATTTATATAGTCTTTCTTGAGCCCTCAAATATGCCGACTTCACCTTCTAGAGAGGCCGACTGCTCCTTTGTAGGCTGACTTGATACTACAAGGTCTTGGAGGGGCATTTGACTTTCACTTTGACTGAAATAATTCTTCTTACAATATGTAACATGCCCAAGAAGGGTTACTCATACATGACAATGACTCTTTTGACTTTTACAGACTCAATGACAAATCCTAGAAGCTTTCAATGGGAGCTTGACTTAAAATAAATTTCCGTTGAGCATGAAACCCATGTCTCAAGAAAAATAATAATAAATTTGTTTTTCTCTTTTCATTGAATACATAAAATCAACATTAACATATGTTATTATGAAGACTAAACCTAGTTACATATTTCAACACATACAACCATCTAGCCTTACTTTCTTTGAATAAGCTTGGTTCCAAACTTATTGAAGAAAAGCTTTCCTTTAAGAGGAGAAAGACTTTAAACCTGCCCCTCAAACTACAACTTGACCATGCATACCTTTGTCCTGCAAGACTATTGTTTGCTTACTAGATGGAATACATACTAGTCATAATGATTCTTCCAAGAACCTTCCTAAATGATGGTTACTATTGGAAGATCTTGATGATCCTTCAACATTATGTTAGAACTGCTTGGATGAACTATAATGTGCAATATGGTCACTCTCCTCATTCTCATAAGCTAGATGATTCCTTCCAAAGCAACTTGATTTTGTAGACTCTAATTCTTCTACTATCATATGCTTCTTTCTATGATGCCATGCTTTACAAAAACCAAAACTCTTCTAGAGAATGCAACGATGCAAGCTACTCTACTTTCTATTTTCTAATAAAAGAAAGACAATTGCAAATGAACCTGATAGTGATGTAGCTTCCTTTATTAGTAAATATCTTTAGGATCTTCTCCTTCCGACTTCTTCTCCAGTTCTCCCTTTTCTTTAGCTATGTGAGCTTCACTCCCTTCCTTTCTTTGGTTGTTCTTCTTATTTGGACAATCCCTCTTAAAATGTCCATACTCATTGTATCCAAAGCATTGAATCTTGGACATATCTGGTTTTCCTTTAGACTTTTCAAACTTTCCTTTCTTCTTCTTCTTGGATTTTACAATAAAGGCTTGAGACTTCTCATTTGATTCGGTGTCATCCTTTGCCTTCACTCTTGTTTCTTCTAAGACACATTGAGCCCATAGTTCATCAAAATTAGTAGTATCCTTTCATGAGTAGACACTAGTTGCAAAATTGCTCCATTCTGGTGGCAAAGCATGTAGTACACAAGTAGTCATTTTTGAATCAGAAATGACTTACCCAAGCCCTTGCAACTCGTCCCTTATTTGTGAGATTTTCATAAGATAAGTGGCCATGTCTTCATCCTTTGACATATTTATTCTATGTGGTTGATAATTGATTCCTCAAGGATATCTTATGACTTGATGTACTTATAGAGTACAACTTCACCAACTTATCATAGATTGCTTTAGATGACTTCAAATCAACAACAAAGGGAATGCGATGATCTTTTATGGATTCAATAAGAATCCTTTGTGCCCTCACTTCTCCCTTCTTGTATTTTGCTAATTCTTGAGTCTTCTCTTTGTCTGGTTTTCACTTCGCCCATAACATATTCCATGACCTCATTTTTTGTGAGCACCAAATCAATCCTCTTCTTCCATGCTAAAAGTTTGTTGATCAACAAAGTTTATTGCTCTCCTTGCAAAATGTAGCCATTTGATTTGTAGATTGAGACATGGAACACAAGATAGTACTTGTCAAAAAGACTTCAAAGATGCCCTAAAATGATGACTTCTAGGATGCCTTCAACAATAGAGTCTTCAAGCGGCTTTAGAGAGTGGATGATGATCTCGGGATTCTTTGATGCTTCCTTTCCTTCAAGATGATGGAGTGCACTAGAGAACCTTCAACAAGAGTTTATCCTTCCTTCTGGTTCAATAGGTCTTCTTCTTTCTTGTGTCTTTTTACAAATGATTCCCCCTGACAAGCAATCCCTTCTTATGTGAACAAGATTATCTTCAAGCTGCCTTCTCTTTCTTCACCTTAGCTTTGATACCATATTGGAGAATCTACTAGGTTGGCTATTAAAACAATTCTCCTTATCCTTGGTAAAAGCTTGTGAACCTATATTATCTTCTTTTTGTTCTTAGTTAGATTCTTTTCATCAAACAATTATCAAGAGCACTAACCATGAAGATCATAAAAGATAGTGGACACAAAATAAAGGCTCCAAGCCAGGGCAATGCCCCTCCAAGGGGAAAACCCAAAAATAATCTCTTCACTTCTTATAGGATTAATTCAAATGAGAAATCCAAGACCCCAAGACCAAAGCCAAGACCTCCTCGAAGCACCAAGTCAACCCTCCAATAAATGTTTCCTCAAACAAGATCAAGTCAACAAGGTCATCGAAAGTCAACTTGGTCAAATTAGAGTTTCAACCCTCTATTTTAGACTTGCAAATCTCGGCCTCCTGCAACTTAGACCTGCAAATCTCGACCTCCTGCAACTCTTCAAAAACCCTAAATTTGCACGGTGGGCAGAAAAGATCAAATTTTTGTCTTCTACCTTCTCTTTGATTTTCTTCTTTGCTTTTAGACTTCTTTGCTCTTCTTTTTCTTGCTTCCTTGTCGCAAATCGATTGTGTGTCAAATGAGGTTGAATTTGCTTCTATATCCTTTCATGAGCTCAAATAACCTCTTCTAGGCCGACTTCTCACAGTTAGGGACGACTAGTGCTTGGAGGCTTATTTTGACTTTCTAGACTCAAAATAAATTCCTTTACATGTTACAACTTGTCGAAATGGGTCTTATATACGTAACAAAGACTCTTTTGACTTTCTTTACTCATGACGAACCCTAAAAGCATGAAGACCATGCTTAACCTAGTTGACCAATTAAGAGAAGCATGAAACGCATGCTTGAAAATAATATCTTTCTTTCTTCTTTTGCTTGATACATAAGATATACATAATGACATGAGTATAATGATAATTATGAAGACTGAAACTAGTTACATTTTCCAATATTGGACCCTCCATTTGGAACCAAACCAATTGGTTGCAAGTGGGTCTTCAAAACCAAGTATAAATCAAATGGCTCACTTGACGAACACAAAGCAAGGTCACTGGCAAAAGGGTTTGCACAAAAATAAGGGGTTAATTATGAGGAAACTTTTGCCCCCACAACAAAATGGGACACCATCCAAACTCTCTTTGCCTTGGCAGCTCAAAATGGATGGAAAGTCCATCAAATGGATGTAAAAAATGCTTTCTTGAATGGAGACCTGAAAGAAAATGTTTTTGTCTCAACCATAAGGTTTTGTTGTGAAGGGACAAGAACATAAAGTATGTAAACTCATCAAATCTTTGTATGGCCTAAAACAAGCACCACAAATTTATTGAAGAATGTAACTAGTGTCAGTCTTCATAATTATGTTTGAGTCATGATGTAATGTATTTGTCAAAAGAAAGAAAAATAAATTTATTTATTAAGCACGGGTTTCATGTTCTTATTATTTTATTTCTAGGTCAAAGCCACCATTGTAGGTTTCTAGGGTTTATGTCAAGAGTCCTTGTCCATGTCATCTTGTAATAGACACTTCTGGGCTTTTATATCATGTAAAGAAATTTATTTTTGAGTAAAACATAATTTTTTCCCTCCTCACCAAGTTGGCCCTATCCTCGAGAAGTCAGCCTAGTTAGAGGGATTTCATTCGTGTGGAAGCAATATATATAGAGGCAATTCGACTCATTTGAAACACACACTCAACAATTTCGAGCTACAAGTAAAAGAGGCAGAAAAAGAAGAGCAAAGTAAAGGAGAAGGAAGAAAGAAGTTGGGAAGGACAAAATCAAAGTTTTGGGCATCTCTTTCTCACACATGCAAAGTCTTTTAGGGTTTCTGGACGAGTTTTTGGGGGCCGAAATTTTGAAGTAGCTTGCAAGTCCAAAATTCTGAAGTTGCGAGGCCAAAATTTTGATTTGAAGCTGCATTTGGCATTTGAGGAGCTGACACTTCGGAAATTTGGTAGACTTTGTCGACAAGAAGGAAGGGATTACTTAGTGATTGGAGGAGGTCTTTGTTTAGGTCAAAAGGGTCTTGGATTGTCTCATCTTGATTTGAATCTACTAGTGGAAGAGTTTGACTGGGTTTTCCCCTTCATAGGGGTTTTAGCCCTGGCTGAGTGCCTATATCTGGTTTCATTGATCTTCATGCTTTATTTTGATGATTGCTTGATGAGAAGAAGATAAAAGAACATAAATAAAGTTAATAAGAATACAAGAATATCACAAGCAATTGTCAACATAAGAAAGTCTTTTTGCCTTTCTGATTTTCTAAGAGAATTTGGTATGAAAAATTAACTGAGCATCTTTTGAAATTAAATTTCAAACACTTCAATCTTGATGATGCAACTTTATTTGTCAAGAAAGTTGACAAAAATATTGTCTATCTTGTTGTATATATAGATGATCTGTTGATGACATGGAACAATGAAAACTATATTGCATCCATAAAGAAAGAATGATGAAAGGATTTGAGATGACAGATTTGGGACACTTGCATTACTACTTAGGCATTGAAGTGACTCAACAACTGAGATGTATATTTCTCTCTCAAAAGAAGTACATTGGAGAATTATTGAACAAGTTTGGCATGGCTATATGCAATCCTCTGCTCACTCCAATGGAACAAAATTTAAAGCTCACATCTAAAGGAGGAAATGAATTTTAGGATGCAGCCAAGTATATGCAGCTTGTAGGAAGTCTTATCTATCTCACCACTAGCAGGCCAAATCTTTCATTTACTGTTGGATTCCCTTCTAGGTTTTTGCAAAAGCCTCGTGAGGGACATTGTTTGTTGCAAAAAGAGTTCTAAAGTACTTGAAAGGAACTCAAGACTTTGGACTCAAATGTACACAGGCGGATGGTTTCAACTTGACTGGATATTTTGATTTAGACTTTTTTGATGGAGATAAGAAAATTGGAGTATCTACTTTAGGCTATGTTACGAGTCTTCGATCAGGGCCCGCCTCTTGGAGGTCACACAAGTAGTGAGTTCCAATAGATTCCACAATAGAGGCAAAATATGTGGCAACTACAAAAGCAACCAAAGAGATTGTGTGGCTTAGGAAAATTCTTGTAATTCATTTGATTCGACATCATGTTAAGGCTGAGACTATAAACCTATGACATTGTTCCCCAAATGAGCAAATTGTAGACATCTTCACCAAAGCACATGGAAGGGAAAAGTTTGAAAGATTCAAAATGATGATTGGACTCACAAACATCCCTTCAGATTAGGGGGTAATGTTAGACACCTAATCTTACGGGATTGGATGAAATTATGTAAATATGTAAATAAAAAACTTAGAGTAGGAAAAGTGTTAAAATTGGAAACTATGGCCAAAATTCGGTGACCTCGAATCCTACTGCAGCAACTGATTGAGGTTGTTTCTATTTGTCAAATTAATTGAACAAATTATTTGCAGTTTCCTATGACAAATATCAAAACTAATACATTGCAGCCTTCACAAAATAAATATTGCGGAAGAAATAAAAACACTGGAAGAATAGATGCACACACACAATAATATGCCGTTAGTTTTGGACTAATGTCCCGAAAAAACCCAACTTGGGAAAATCGGTGCAACAACTGGGGCTTTATTATTATGCAGTAGTAAATCTGAGTACAAACCTATGGAAGTTCAAATCTAGCTTTCCATACAAAGAAATAATTGACAAGAGATCTAGTGAGAAAAATCTCATTCCCACTGGTGATTTGACACTGACCTTGGCTCAAGATGAGCTGCCCTTGCTGCCTCTGCGTCACCTAGCTCAGAGCAATGTCTCTCTCACTAATTGATCAGCTGCTCCCTGGAAAATCGATCCTCTTGGCCTCTGAGCTCCCACTTCGACTTCTAGCACTGAATTTCGACTTCTCCTCAACAAAATACAAATCTCCCTCTAAAGCTTTGCACTGCCTCTTTGTGGCACTCACTACCTCTCCGTTATGCACTCATCGGACTGGAGAAACTTCCTTCCAGTCTTACTATCCCTGCCCTTCTTTTACTGCTTCGACTTTACTGAATCACCTCCGACAACTCACAACTGCTACTCTGGAAATCGATTTCCCAGCAAATTGAATTTCTGGTGGCTCCAAGTGTGTTCTCCAACCCAAATTGAATTTCTTCTTATAATCTCTCGTTGAGGCTTCAACGACGAAGATTAAAACATAATCGATGGCTAAGATTAACTAGAACTTGATCCACGTCTTCTTTTAGAAGATTTCACCTTGACTTAATTAATACCCTTTAATTAATCAATTTTCCTAAGTTTAGACTTATTCACCATTAAAAAAAAGTTAATTATTTTAATTAAGTCGTCTCTAGGTGGAATTCCAAAAATGATGTCATGGTTTTGGAGAATACATGTATTCTAGCCTCTTCACCAAATTTCGTGGCTAGAAGACATCCCATGCTACAAAAATCAACACTTCCTCTTAGTGAGGAATGTGTTCTAGCGCTGCAAACCATTGAAGCAACACCCTGTCTTTGTACCACCTCTTGTTACGCTGCTAATGTCTAGTTGTTGCCGCTCACCAATTACTGCGCAACTTTGATAAATGCTACATCCGTATTGCTGTCGGCCCTAATGAATTGCTGCTAACACTGCAACTCCCTCTCCATCTGCTGCTGCTGCAACAACTGCAATGGAAAGGCATCCAAAATACTGAACCAACTGTGGTCAGTATGATGCATCTGTCACCTGAGTCCTGACTGCTGCTAGACTTTGCGTTGTCACTGAAGCCTCTGTGCTGCTGCTGACTCTGCTCTGTGCCAACTGCACTGTTGCCAACTCTGCACTGCACTGCCCAACATCTGACTTGCTACTAGCTACTGCATCTGTCACCTGACTGCACCAACTACCACTGATCCATCCCACTACTATATGTTTTGGGCTCTCGTAGCAAGGCATTGATTCATGAGGTGGACCTCCTCATGAATCCTGCCCATACTGTAGCTCTCTGGGGCTACAAAACCAAATCACCCCACCTCACTCTTGGAGGTATTTCAATGATCATGGCAAACTCTTCCTCCAATCTAGAGGACAACCTCCCAATCTTTGCGGATGCAGCCTGCTGATCCTGCTTCTCCTCCTTGTCCTTCTTTCTGAGAGGACATTGAGTGTTGTAATGGCCAAGCTCACCACATATGAAGCATTTCACCTTGGAAATGTCGTTCTTCCTCCTGCACTGCTCCTGTTGCCCCTTTGATGTGAGGGCCACATCTTCCTCTTCCTTTACTTGCGTCGTCCCACTGTTGCTGTTGCTGCTAGTGATGGTGGTCTTCACCAAATCTTGCCTCATCTCTTCCTGTTGCAGATCAGTGCACATACGATCCCAGTCTGGCAACTTTTTTTTGCCTAGAATACTCTGGACGAAGACTTGCCACTCTTCGGAAACATTGTTTAGAGCAAACTGTACCAACTCAGTAGGCTGAGGCGTTGACCCTATTGCATGCAGTTGATCTCGAATATCCTAAAGCCTAGTAAGGAATGGGTCTCTGCGCTCCCCTTTCTGCATCCTAGTGCATCTCAAATTTTCCTAAAGATTCATCTTCTGCTACTCGGAAGATCCCTCGTATAGCGTAGCAAGTGGTTCCCACATTTGTCGAGCAGTATCTTTTCCAACTATGTGAGACACCACGTGATCTCGAACCCCATCGAGAATCAACCTCTTTACCTTCACCGTCTTCTTCTTGTAGGCCTTAAGCGGATCTACATTTGCGGGTACAACTACCATGCCATTGATATAAGCTTTGAGATCGTACTCATCTAAAAGACAATAAATTCTTTCCTTCTAGATTACGTAGTTGGAGGCTTTTTCTAACCGTTCTTGATCTCTCAGCTCGGCTAATGTCATCTTTGCAAAAATGTTGAATTTCTCCTCTTCTCCTCTGCGCAACTGCAGACTAGCTTTTTGCACTCCCTGCAGGAATGGGCAAATCTGCTAACAACTATTGTTGCTTTGCCAGGAAAATTCGAACTTTTGGGCTAGAAGTCCCCTAAGAAAGAATTCCCTCAGTGTGTGCTCTTCCTTCCTCCTGACGCTATTTTGCATTAGCAAACTATTGCAAAAATAAACACGTCCCAACGAAAGATCTTCTTTGCAAGGAAAATGTTGCTGCTGCCTCTGCCTCTGGTAACCTCTTATTTGGAAAATCTATTCTCTATTGACTCTCTCAGAGAAATAAATTTTCCTTTGAAACTGAACCTCCTGGCTGAAGGGACTATGTTGCTTCTAGAGGGTTTTGAACTGCTGCCTCTGAAGAGATTCAAAATTCTCTTCCCTTCTGCTATTGAGCTCTTCAGCTTACAATCTGTGCTCTGATACCATGTGAAAATTTGGTGCCCCCAAATCCTACTGCAGCCACTGATTGAGTTTCTTCTATTTGTTAAATTAACTTAACAAATTATTTGTAGCTTCCTACGGCAAATATCGAAACTAATACATTGCAAATATCGAAAATAAATACTATTGAAGAAATAGAAACATTGGAAGAATAGATGCACACACACAATAATACATCGTTATTTTTGGACTAATGTCCGCGGAAAAACCCAACTTGGGAAAACCGGTACAACAACTAAGGGTTTTATTATTATGTAGTAGTAAATCTGAGTACAAGTCTATGGAAACTCAAATCTAACTTTTCATATAGAGAAATAATTGACAGGAGATCTAGTGAGAAAAATCTCACTCTTGTCGGTGATTTGACATTGACCTTGGCTCAAGATGAGGTGCCCCTTGATGCCTCTGCGTCAGCCTACGTAGATTTGCGTCACCCAGCTTAGACTAGCATCTCTCTCGCTAACTAATCAACTGCTCCCTAGAAAATCGATCCTCCTGGCCTTCTGGCTCCCACTCCAGCTTCTGGCACTGAATTTTGACTTCTAATCGGCAAAATACAGGTCTCCCTCTGAAGCTCTGCATTGCCTCTCTGCTATGCAGTCACTGGACTAGAGAAACTTCCTTCCGACCTTACTATCCCTTCCACTCTCTCACTGCTTCGACTTTACTGAATCACCTCCGACAACTCACAACTGCTACTCTAGAAATCGATTTCCTAGCAAAATCGAATTTTTGGTGGCTCCAAGTGTGTTCTCTAACCCCCTTCGAATTTCTTCTTATAATCTCTCGTTGATTAAGGTTGACTTCAATGACCAAGATTAAAACATAATCGATGGCTAAGATTAACTAGAACTCGATCCTTGTCTTCTTCTAGAAGATTTCACCATGACTTAATTAATACTCTTTAATTAATCAGTTTTTCTAAGTTTAGACTTAGGTACCATTAAAAAAAGATTAATTATTTTAATTAAGTTGTCTCTAGTTGGAATTTCCAAAAACGATTTCTGGGTTTTAGGGAATACATGTATTTTAGCCTCTCCACCAAATTTCGTGGCTAGAACACATCCGATGATACAAAAATCAACATTAAATTCCACCTTGGGACAACTCATTTGATGGAGATGATTACATTAAATTCCTTTTTTCGAGAGGACCAAAATTGATATAAAGATCATCTAATTTGGACAAGCAAAAGTTTGTTTTTTAATTTATGCCCACACAGATGCAAATTGTTCAGGTCGCCACATCATCATGTAGGCTCATGAAGTCTAATAGACGTGACTCTTCACCCTCAATGACTTGTATAAATACAAGTGTCCTCTCACCTCATTTGGCATCATCATCGCACACATTTTTTCTCTCTCCTTCTCTTATTGGTTCGTACAACTATTGGGTAGATCTTCTCTCTTTCACATTTGTGGTAGAATGATGAATTTTCTAGGGAAATTGTAGGGCCGAATTTCAAGATTGTTGCAAGAGTTTGACTAGCGTTGATTGAGCACTTTGACTCATCTTTTGATTATGATTTTTGTGGAAAAATTTCGTTTTTGGCAGGCCATACAGTTTGGGACAGGGACCAAGAATTTATGGGCACTTTGACCGCAGGGTTGACTGTAGGGTTTACTATAGATCTGACTGTAGAGTTGACCACAAAGTTGACCAAGTTTGATCGCAATTTTCAGGACTATTTTGGGCTGAATTTGACCACCTTATTAGGCCGAATTTGACTGGGTTTGACAAAGTTTCAAGAGGATTGTTTGACTACTTTGTTGACCATATTTGACTTTTTGGTTAGGGCTAGGTTTGACTGTAGTTGACTGCATATTTGACAAGGTTGTTTTGAATTTGATTTGACAAGTCAATTTTGACTCTTGTACTCTCTCTCTTCACTGAACATTTGATATAATAATAAGAAGAATTGATCAAAGGATTTTTCCCCACATTGGGATTTTCCCTTGACATCCGCCAAATCTGGTGTTCTCTCGTCTTGGCATGTCTTTTACATTTTATTTTATGTTCTATCTATAGTTATTGCCAATATGATTTATGGTTAATGTGATTGCTGTTGGAAAACTAAATTGAAATTGTCATTGGGCTGCCAAAGAAACATTGAAGTAATTGTGCTAAGCATAGAACATACCATTGTTAACTAAAATTAACATGGTATCAGAGCCCAAGTGAAGACAAAGCCCAAGTAAGAGAGAGAAAAGCAATCACCAAGAAATGTTTATTAGAGAAGTTTCAATGGCTTCTTCATCTTACTTCAAGAATGAGGACAAGCTCAATGACAAATCTGACTATCATGCATGGAAAATGACTTTGGACCTAATTTTAGAGGAACATGAAGTATTGGACTATATGCAGGGAAGAGTGGTAGAGCCTCCTTCAAATGCACCTGTTGCTGCAAAGATGAAGTACAAGAAAGATGAGGTCAAAGCTAAAAGAATTATCATAGACTCCATTCAAAAGCATTTGGTTGCCTATATTTCTGATTTGGGAACATCTAAGGAGATGTATGATAAGCTGATTGGGATGTTCAATGTAAACAATGCAAATCAAATCCTCTTTCTCAAGAACGAGTTGAAGGACATCAAGACGGATAAAGGGGAGTCTATCCAATCCTACTTCATGAAGATCACACAAATCAAGAATGACCTTTTATCTATTGGAGAAGTTATCGCTGATAGAGAGCTCACTCTCATTGCACTTGGGGATCTTAGCTTCTATGAATTATTGGCTAGATGCACTCAAGAAGAGATGAGGATGATGGAGAGAGACAAGCCCGCCCTCAAATGGAAATGAACCTATTTCCTTCTTCGCTCATGCTAAGAGTAAGAATAACGTTGGTCCAAGGAGACAAGGTCAACGGTTCAAGCAGGGATTCAAAGAAGGAAGGAAAGGAAGGTGCCACAATTGTAACAGGTTTGCCACTATGCTAGAGAATGCCCTCACAAGAAGAATTCTTGAAGGGATGATGACAACAACAACCACAACAATTTGAAAGGCAATGGCAATCAAAGGAACAACAGGGTCAACAATAAAGGAAAGAGGAATGCTCTTGCTGCTCGATTTAGAAATGGTTGACCTTCCGAAAGGATGATAAATTCCAGGTATGAGGAAAGTAATGTTGTAGAAAAACAAAAGGAATTTTATCTTATTTTTTCTCTATCTACCGCCTCTCCTTCAGATACTTTGGATCATTGGATGATTGATAGTGGAGTCTCAAGGGACTTCACTGGGTACAAGGAGGCCCTCTCAAATTTGGTTGAAAAGAAGACTAATTTGGAGATCATACTTGGAGATAATGCCACCTATCCTGTGAAAGGAATAGGTACTATCATTCTTCATTTAAATCAAGGTCAAACCATTCATCTACAAGAAGTATTGTATGTACCCGATTTGAAGAAGACCCTGGTGTTTATTTTTGCGATGGAAAATAAAGGTTTTCAATGTAGCATTCATTGATGGAAATGTACGTATTTGGCAAAGAAACCCTAAAGATGCATTTACACTTGGATTTAGGGTTGAAGGTCTTTATCAAGTTGGAGAAAGTCCTTTGGGAGCCTTGACTTGCAATACTTCTCTTCAATTTGAATTATGGCACTGGAGATTTGCTCACGTCGATTACAAAGCCTTACCTGGGGTAAGGAAGACGGTCATAGGTATGCTTGAGTTCAATATAAATCATGAAGGAGTTTGTCAGGGTTGTGTAGTTGGGAAACTTACAAGGGGACCATTCCCTTCAAGTGAAAGCCAAACTATTGATATTCTTCAATTGGTCCATGTTGACCTATCTGGAATGTTGCCCGTAACATCATTGGGAGGATACTTATACTATGCAATTTTTGTGGATGACTTTTCTTGCAAAACATAGATCTATTTCTTGAAGAAGGATGAAGTGTTCAAATGGTTATGTTCTTTCAAAGCCTTGGTGGAAAATCAAACAGGGAAGAAGATCAAAATATTGAGGACCGACAATGGAACCAAATATGAATCAAATGAATTCAATGACTTTTGCAGAGAGGCTGGCATTAAGAGGGAGACAACTGTTCCATACACTCCTGAGCAAAATGGAGTTGCTGAAAGAAAGAATCGAACAATCATGGAAGCCACCCGTGCCATGCTCCATGATCAAGGTTTACCGAAGTTCTTATGGGGAGAAGCTGCAAACATTGCCGTATATGTTCAAAATAGGAGCTCGCATCAAGCACTGGATTTCAAGACACTCTAAAAAGTTTTCACTGGTAAGAAACTTGATATTTCTCATTTTAGAATATTTGGTTGTCCCTTGTATTTTGATGTGCCTAAAGAGAAAAGAAACAAGCTAGAAGCATATGGGAAGAAAGGTATATTTGTGGGCTACAGTGAAAATTCAAAGGCATATAGAATCTATGTGTTTGGACAAAGATGTGGAAGTTAGCCATGATGTCACCTTCGATGAATGCACTGCACTTGGGAAGGCAAAAGATATCCCCATTCCAACGAAAGATAATGATGATGCTGTAGAAAAGTTGGATGAACCTCCGACAGATGAGCTTATGCTTGATGTTGAAGGCCCGATGGATCCCATTTATCCACCTCTTGGTGATCCCTCTACCTCAAGAAAAAGACCCTTGTGGCTCAAAGATACTCTTGAAGTTGCTCAAAAACATGTTGCTCCAAGAGGGACATTTTGTGAAAGTAAGAAGCTGAACACGTATTAAGGGTACTTCGTTGCTATCAATACTATTGTTCAATCTGAGCCAGGTACGTTTGAAGAAGCCGTAAAACACCAAGTTTGGAAGGATGCGATGAATGAGGAATATGGATTTATCATGAAAAATGATGTTTGGGATGTGGTGCCTAGATTGAAGGACAAGTCTGTAGTCACCTCAAAATGGCTATACAAAATTAAACATGGAACTGATGGGAGTGCTGAAAAATATAAGGTCATGTTTGTTGCTCAAGGCTTCTCTCAAAAGGAAGGAGTGGACTATGACGAAATATTTGCACCGGTTGCTCGATATACCACTATTCGATCAATTATTGCTCTTGCTGCCTCTTAAGGATGGAGCCTACATCAAATGGACGTTAAGACTACTTTCTTGCATGGCTTGCTTAAGGAGGAAGTCTACTTGGAACAACCTCAGGGGTTCAAAGTACAAGATCGAAGGATACACGTGTGCAGGGTGAAGAAATCCCTCTATGGGTTTAAGCAAACCCTTATGGCTTGGTATGAGAGGATTGATAGCTATCTTATGAAGCTGGGATTTACAAGGAGCGAAGCTGATCCTAACTTTTACTTCAAGCTTGAAAAGGACATGCCTCTCATTTTGGTCCTTTATGTAGAACAGGTGCAAACCCTCTCATTTACCAATGCAAGAGGGAGTTAGCTTGTGAATTCGAAATGAAGGTCTGGTGATGCATTACTTCCTAGGCCTTGAGGTCTAGTAAAAGCCAGGTGAGATTTTCCTTTCTCAAGGAAAATACATTGTGAAGCTGCTCAAGAGATGTGGGATGGTGGATTGCAAGTCTGTGTCTACTTCGATGGAACTCAACTTTAAGAAACTATGTGGAGGTGCTGCTAGGCCCGAATTGGCAAATCCTTCAGAGTATCGACAACTTGTGGGGACCTTGATGTTCTTGGTAAACTCCTGACCGGATATATGCTTTGTTGTGAATAAGTTGAATCAATTAATGGTCGAGCCTCATCACGTACATTGGATTGGAAATTTGAGGCTACATGGATATACTAATTCTGTTTACGCTAGTAGTGTGGTGGATCGTAAGAGCACGTCTCGATGTTGCTTCTCATTGGGGCTTGCGTCAATTTCATGGATGAGCAGGAAGCAAAATTCGGTTGCTTTAAGCACCGCCAAGGCCGAAGACATTGTAGCTAGTATGGCCTGTTGTGAAGTTGTTTGGTTGAGGAAGCTATTTAGTGAGTTATTTGAGCATGTGCAGGATACCACCGTGATCTTCTGCGACAACCAGAGTGGGATTTGCCTTTCAGAGAATCCCGTGTTCCATGATCGCTCCAAGCACATATATATCAGGTACCACTTTATATGGGATATGTTAGAGCGGGGAGCAATAAGGCTCCAACACATCAGGATTGATGAGCAGGTTGCAAACATCTTTACGAAGCCCTTAGGGAAGGTCAAATTCTTAGCCTCCCATGAGGGCCCCGTTTGAGTTGGACATTGAGCTCTGGGAGCTCCTAGGATCTTGGGGTACCTCTTGGAGCTATGTGCGACCACAGGGTGAGTGGTTCACCTTCCACTATTGGTGTGCTATGTTCAAGGTGAGTGGTTCACCTTCTTCTGTGATACCCCATGATGGTTAACATGTGTGTAGGGTGAGTGGTTCACCTTCCCCTACGATTGATGAAACATGTGTGTAGGGTGAGTGGTTCACCTTCCCCTATGATTGACATATGCATAGGATGGTGGTTCACCTTCTCCTAGGGCATTTGATGAGGATGAGTGGTTCACCTTCTCCCGCTGATGCCCCAGCGTACATCCTACCCATGTAATTCGGAACTCATGGGAAGTACCTCTCATCTGGTCAATGAGTTGGGAAAAATAGTTAGGGACCATAACACTACTGATGGACGCATCGTGTACTACCGTACTCCCTATGACTAGGATGCATAATGTTCAACAACTTGATCTGGGATCAAGTTTGAATGAGGTTTTGCCTCTGGATTGACTTTTGTCAGTGGAGAGTGGTAAGGTCTTGTGACTCACTCTTGATCGATTCTTCTTCGTTATTCATATAAATGTTCAGTAGAGCAAAGATGAGATAAGATTCAGAAATGGTACATGACAACAAGGTGGCATGATGATCGATGATGATGGATGGATTAGCAGGTGGAATTCTCCCTAGTTGAGAGGGAGTGTTAAAATTGGCAACTAGGGCCAAATCCCACCTTGGGACAACTCATTTGATGGAGATGATGATTGCATTAAATTCCTCTTTTCGAGAGGGCCAAAATTGATATAAAGGTCATCTAATTTGGACAAGCAGAAGTGTGTTTTTGAATGTATGCCCACACATATGCAAATTGTTTAAGTCGGCCACAACATCATCTAGGCCCATGAATCCCAATAGACGTGACTATTCACCCTCAACGATTTGTACAAATACAAGTGCCCTCTCACCTCATTTGGCATCATCATCACATACATTTCTTCTCTCTTCTTCTCTCACTGCTCTGTACAACTATTGGGCAAATCTTCTCTCTCTCATACATGTGGCAGAGAGATGAATTTTTTGGGCAAATTATAGGGCCGAATTTCAGAACTGTTGCAGGAGTTTGACCAATGTTGACTGAGCACTTTGACTACGATTTTTGTGGGAAAATTTCATTTTTGGCAGGCCATACAGTTTGGCACAAGAACCAAGAATTTATGGGCCCTTTGTCCGCAATACTGATTGCAGGGTTGACCGCAAACCTGACCATAGAGTTGACCAAGTTTGATTGCAGTTTTTAGGATTGTTTTGGGTTGAATTTGACCACCTTATTTGGCTGAATTGTACTGGGTTTGATTGAGCTTGAAGAGGACTGCTTGACTATTGTGTTGACCATCTTTGACTTTCTGGTTAGGGTTGAGTTTGACTGCAGATTTGACAGGATGTTTTGACTTTGATTTGGCAAGTCAATTTTGACTTTTGTACTGCCTTTCTTTGATGAACATTTGATATAATAATAATAAGAATTGATCAAAGGGCTTTCCCCACATTGGGGTTTTTCCCTGACATCCGCCAAATCTGGTGTCCTCTCGTCTTGGCTTCTCTTCTGCATTTTATTTTATGTTCTATCTACAATTATTGTCAATGTGATTGCTATTGGAAAACTAAATTGAAATTGTCATTGGGCTGTGTTGTCGCACATAATGTCTAGGCATCGTGACAACTACTTAATTTAGGGATGTCAACCTGATCCCCAATCTTTCCGTTTAAGCTGTCTCCCAACAACAGACTAAGGTGGGTAGACCCCACGGAAATGGATGGAATAAGTACTAGTTGGGAACCAACCAATATGGGAGACACGGTTAAGCGACCAAATACTCGTTTTAGATTAAGCAAGATTTTAAAGGATTATATTAAATTTAAACGATTGATACCAGTGCCTTATGTAGTCAACTATCTCGTTGAGTAAATTTAGGACAAGTACTGGATGAATAATAGCTGCTTGAATGAAAAACTAACCTATATGAGATGCAGTGCCTAAAATTAATGTGAAATGCAGGATCTTGGTTAATTTTAATTATATGCCTATCCTAAGTAAGTCTTTTGATCTTTGTCTGTATTGAGTCTAAACTTGATGGCGAATGGTAGAGAGAAGTCAAGGTGAAACAAACGAGGGTGTGATTAATGATCCCTCTCCTTGAAATCTAACGTACCGGTGCCTCCTGCGCTGCGGAGGTTATGGCTTTGACGACTGCAAGGTCATTGTTTTAGACACTAAAAAGAATAGACTTCTCAAGAGAAGACACAAAGGTGTTCCTATCTTTCTTTAAACCAAGCTTATGCTTGGAGGTTGATTATTAAATGCAAGATTAATTTAGAATGTGGAATGCAAGGAGGATTTAGAAGATGTTTCAGTTTTAGTGAAGCGAGATGTTAAAGACTCAAAGCAGTTATATTATGATTTATTCTGTGTTAAACACCAAGTACTTAAGCAAAATTTAATAAAAAATCCCAATTATGCAGATGCTCAAAATACTCAATTTCAAGAACCGAAAGATATACAATTTTCCACAAGTTCACGAAAGAGTACTCAATAAAAATGCTGATCACAATTACTTGAAAAATCGCAAAACTAATTATTCAAGAAATATCCAATAATTCAAGTAAATAGATCCAAACTTAAAGTTAATTTCCCTTTTAGACAATGAGCGATTTCAATAGACATCAAGCATTAAAACCAAAGATCAATAATCACAAAACTTAGCTGAAGTATGCAAATAATGAAAGCCTAAGCACATAAAATTTCAATGATTTAATATTCAGGATATCAGTGAAATTCATATGTTAATTAATGCCAATTTAATGAACAAACACCTCTTCAAATAATTCTGGAACTTTAATTTTTCTAATGTCTCAAATCGAGAAAAATATCTTTTCTCCTATAGTCAAACTCAGAAATTTTAGAAATTATATTGCCTTGACTATATAAGAATTTAAAATTTTTGCCCCAAAAAAATATTTAAGGATTGAAGGCCCAAAAATCCCTTGTCGCAAAAAAAACTCGAAAAAGGAACTTGTTTTTTTATAAAATTGGTGTCACACTTTTATTATTATTTTTTTGAAGTTTTAATGTGATAATGATTATAATTTTTTTTTTTAAATTTTCTCAAAGGGCCAATGTGATAAGCGTTAGGGAGAAATAAAAATTTAAATTTTTTAAAGGGCCAATGGCCACTCTTAAAAAATTAAATCGAAATATGATGTGTTAAGGTCGATTAAGCCGCCGTGAGGAAAAGATGAGGAATGCAAGTCGAGGGAATGAGATGAGGGACGCGGGCTAGGAGGATCGATGAGCGAGGAGTTAGCAGTGAGGGAGTCGTGGGCTGAGAGGAAGGTGGAGGAGCCACAATGCAGAGAAATGGGAGCTACGAGCAGTAGGGAGGATAGGCGGAGGAGCTCACGCGGAGGAGAGGGAGTGGGATGCGTGAGGGATTAAGGGTGGAAGCAACATTTGGGCTTCAGGAATGGAGGAAAATGAGGGACCATAGAGCAGGAAAGGGAAGTTGTAGGCAAGGAATAACGCAGGGAAGAAGAGGGAGGCTGCTGGGCAGCAAAAAGAGCATGAGGAGACTGAGGGATGCATTGGCCGAGAGCAAAAAGCTGATTTTTGTAGGAGAATTTGTGAGGAATTGTATCCCCTTCGATTTTCCTCACGTTTTTGCTTTTTGGGGACATGGAGAAATGTCCCCCAGACATCCCCATGTCCCCGGAGCTCAAGGAAGTGCGGGGACGTGTTTCCCAGGTGGGGGGACACGTCCCCTTGGAACACTGCCCCCCATTGATAATGCCCCTTCTCTTTCATATCAAATAACAACTGAGCATAATTGCCCAAGGTAATACCCCGCTAGTCTTTGCATCCAGTTGTTGCATGAATAAATCCAGATCAACCATGTCACCATCTGAATTAGAATCACTTGCATTCTCAAACATTCTAAGTGGCACACCAACCAACCCCATCCGTGTCTCATCAAGTCCCTCCTCCATATCTACTTGCATCATCCTTTGGATCAACATCCCATTGTGTTGTGGACACATTTCTCAGGTGGGGGGAAGCGCGTCTTCGTGGAACACTAGCCCCCATTGATAATGCCCCCTCTTTAAATTTCATTAGGTTTGCCAATAATCCATTTGTTTGAAGTGGGAGTGCAACAACTTCAAATGTTGAGAGAAACATCATTTTAGCAAGACAATAGGCCCAAGAACTGAGATATCCCTTATGCTATAAGACATCAAGGGCCATGGAACAAGTTAAAGGGAGGTGGAAATGTCCTTTGGACATGCAACTTTTGTAGCCATCATTTCAAGAGCACCTATTTCCATGTGAAAGGGTATTTATTGGGCACATCTTGTGGAATTGGAACCTGTGTGAGTGCATCTAAGAGGAAAGAACTAGAAAGAAAGGCCAATGTTGGTGTTGTAATGGTGGTTGCAACATCTAATAAAAACAAGAATGAGGATCCCCTTGCATTCTTGAGTAAAAACAATTATCCAATTGGGAGTTATTGTGGGGGTGCATGTCAAGCAACAAAAAAGAGGGCACTTGTCCGATGGACATGATATTTGAGCAAGAGAAGCGAGAAGAGATTAATCTTACCTTTTTTTTTTCTATCTCAACTTCATATCATTTAATGTTGCATGATCACCTTATTTATTGAGATGTGTCGAGCTCTAGCTCAAGGGGCTCCATTGGGTTATGTGCCTCCTGTTTTAGAGAAGCTTAGAACCACATTATTGGTTAAGGCAAAGAAGTAGGTGGATAAAATGCTTGAGCCTATTAAATAAACATGGCCAACATCTTGGGTTAGCGTTGTTTCTGATGGATGGATAGATGCAACTATTCATCCACTCATTAACTTTGTGGTGTCTTTCTTGAATGGATCAATTCTCTTGAAAGAGATGGATGCTTTCGAAAAATACAAGGATGAACAATACATAGGTAAGTTGTTCATTAAAGTTATTGGAAATGTAAGTGTTGATTCTTGTTTGCAAATCATGATAGACAATGCACATGTTTGCAAGGCTATTGGCATGATTGTGGAAGCTAAACATCCACAAAATTTTGGACACCTTGCATTGTCTATTTCTTGAATTTATCCTTTAAATCTATTGCTTCTGATGTGCCATGAATTGGAAATATTAGTGAGGATGCACGACATATCTGCAATTTTGTACAAAATCATACCAAGGCTTTCACAATTTACAAAGAGTACACATGTCTATCATTGTTGAAGATTGCATATACACAGTTTGCCTCTGGATTCATTATGCTGAAGAGGTTGATTCATTATGCTGAAGAGGTCGAGGGAGGTTAAGATCGCTCTTGTGGTCATGGTTATTTCAGAGTTTTGGTCTTTTTGGAGAAAGGAAGATCAAGTGGCCTCAAAAAGAGTTAAGGGTACAATTTTAGATGATGTTTGGTGGGAGAGGGTAGATCTTACTATTCAGATCATGGACCCTATCATTGCTTTGTTACAATTTGAAGACACAAACCAACCTATCCTAGGAGAGGTTTATAAGAGATAGGATTCCATGTTTGAGTCTGTGAGGACCATTACTTTTCAGAATGAGTGCCCAGAGTATGAGATATCAAGAAAAGGGATACTACATGAGGACCATTACATGATATTCTTGTCAGCAAGTGGGACAGAGATTGCACACCTTTGCATTGCTTGGCTCACTCATTGAATCCAAAATACTACGAGTGGCTCAATGTAGACCTTCACACAGATTCCCTCCTTATGTGGATGGTGAGATTTCATAGGGGAGGAAGGATGCATTGAGACAAATATTTCAGGATAGAGCATCCCTTGATGAGGCGGAGGATGCCTTTACAGAGTTTTCCACTGGCACTGAGAGATTTGCAGCATATGATGTGATTAGAAAGAGGGGGCTAAGAAGCTCTATTCATGGTGGGCAAGTCATGGGATGACATGCCTTATTCTACAACAATTCGCCATGAAGCTCCTATGTCTCATCCTCTCGTTGAAAGAAGATTTGGAGCACAAATGGGAATTTGTATAGTTTGTAGAAGAGCAGGCTTGAGCAATGTAGGGCAAAGATAATGGTGTATGTGAACACCAACTTTTGTCTTATTTACAGGTAGAGGGATGAGTGGTTGACGGGAAAGAGAAATACGTGGGATGTTGTTCTTGATGATATGGGTTTGGACAACAGTGTTGAGTTGGCATTGGCCAACTTGGATCTTAATGAGCCAATGCTAGAGCTTGTCATTTTTGATGATGATGGTACTTATTGGCCAACTTGGATCTTAATGAGCCAATGCTAGAGCTTGTCATTTTTGATGATGATGGTACTTTTTGAGGGGTCATCCTACACATCATAGATGCAGAGATTACATTGGATATAGAGGAGGAGGACGCAAAAGAGAGCAGTGGTGGTAGTGATGCTGACTTTGATGTGGAGTATACAAAAGACAGCAGTGGTGGTAGTGATGCTGACTTTGATGTTGATGAGCTATAACATATGAGATTCTTCCATCTTGATCTATGATTCTAGTATCTACCCTGTTTAGTATTTGTTATTTGCCATTGGCATTCCCACATATAGTATCTGTGACTCAGTGAGTCGGGACTCATTATCTATGTAATACATTTCAATTTTGATGACTTAATGATAAAACTGCAATGTATGGTTAATTTCTTGTGTTCGTCAATTTAGCGTCATTGATGTAGTCGCAAGTACTAGTTATATCATTGATGAATCATGATCGTATCCATAATGTATGATTGAATTTGAATTATCTTCATGTGCATGTTTAGTTTCTAAATTGATTGAGAATCTGTGTAATATATATATATATAAACGTGTCCTTCGTGTCATACTCTGGGGGGTCATCGTGTCATGTGTTGGATATTTGTATTTTTGTGTCCTCCGCGTCCCTTGTGTAAGGTGACTTAGTATGGAGTTTACCTGCTTGTGCTTGCAGAGTTGCTTGAGTTCTCCCAACTGTTTTTTTGATGTAATTCATTTGTTCCAACCACGTATCTTTTGATCCTATCTGTCTCATCTTCCTTGGATTTCATGCAATGAGCACATATTGATGAAATTTTCAGTGCTCACCTTTTAGGAGAGATGAAGAGTTGCATATGTTTAAGAGTGATCACGATGTTGCATATCTTAAGAGTGATCACGATGTCTCTGGGCTGGGCCACATTACTCAGTTCTTGAAATTAAATCCAGACCTCCTTGTGGATGAAAAACATAGTAATATCACTTCATGTCTGCTTCTTGCCTGACTGTGCTGATGGTACCATGGCCTCTCTGGTTTTAGAAGACAGGCTGTAGCGGTGAATACAACAGTGCACAGTATCTGGATCTTGTCCAAAAGATGGCTTGAAGGAGGCATAGAGGAGAGTTGGTGGTCAGGTTTTTCCAAGCACTACCAGTAAAGGATAACCGGCCAACAACAAAAAACTGGACAGTTTGCCCCCCTAGAAGATGCCTATGGTGTTAAAATGGAAGTTCAATAATGTTGATCTTTTTGTTCGTGTATTTAAAAAACATTCGTTGCACATGTTTCTTCTACCTGACCTCAGTTCAAATTTTAACCTTGGATTTCACAAGGTACATGTTCAATCCATACATGTAATCGATGCTTCTCGATTTTGTTAAGAGAATTCAAGGAAAGATAAAGCTTTTGCATTTTTTGCATGTCAAACAGCTGCTTTAAGAAGTCGATTGTTTCTGTAGTGTTACTTACTTTGCAATAACTTCTTTCCTTTTTCAGATCCTCCACCTGACAAGGAGGCATTGGACTGGAACACAAGAATGAAGGTTGCAGCTGGTGCTGCTCGAGGACTGGAGCATCTACATGACAAAGCAAACCCGCCTGTTATTTATCGTGATTTTAAATCTTCTAATATTTTGCTAGACGAGAATTTTAATCCGAAATTATCTGACTTTGGCCTGGCCAAACTTGGTCCAGTTGGTGATAAGACACACGTCTCTACCAGAGTGATGGGGACATATGGATATTGTGCTCCAGAGTATGCTATGACAGGCCAGCTGACTTTGAAATCTGATGTGTACAGTTTTGGTGTGGTTTTGTTAGAGTTAATTACAGGGAGAAAGGCCATTGACAATTTCAGGGCTGCTGGAGAGCACAATCTTGTTGCTTGGGTAAATTTTATATGTTTTATCAGTCTTATACTATAACTTTAATTCTAGAGTAACAGCCTGGTTCAAAATAATAAATCTGTAAACTCTGATAACATAAAAACAGTCATATTGATAGCTTCTTCTGATATGTTTTATTGCGTCTGCCCTTAATTTGTGACCAAGTGCAGGCACGTCCTTTATTTAGGGATCGTAGAAAATTTCCTCAAATGGCTGATCCCCTGTTACAAGGTCGATATCCAATGCGTGGTTT
The DNA here is from genome assembly GCA_031772625.1 of Pinus tabuliformis. Classification (NCBI taxonomy): domain Eukaryota; kingdom Viridiplantae; phylum Streptophyta; class Pinopsida; order Pinales; family Pinaceae; genus Pinus; species Pinus tabuliformis. The sequence continues at coordinate 307,457,149 of CM062808.1, read as the reverse complement.
GTATCAAGCTCTTGCTGTTGCCGCTATGTGTCTCCAGGAACAAGCTGCTACTCGCCCTCTTATTGGTGATGTTGTGACTGCTCTCACTTACCTGGCTTCTCAAACATATGAACCTGGACTGCAGTCCAATCTTAGCAATAGATTTGCTCCGGGTACACCTAGAGAGAAGAAAGATAAGGATAAGAGGTTGAGTGGTGTGACAGATTGCCAAGATGAATTGGTGCAGAAGGAACGGAGCCCCGGACAAGGTTCTGTCCGGTCACCATCTCATAATTCCTCTGATATCAACCAAAAAGATATTGGTAAACAGCATTCAGCAGGTGGTACTGAAATTTCCAGGGGTCAGGAAGGAGGATCTGGGCGAAGGGATTTGGATGGGTTGGAGAAACAAGAAGGGTCAAGGGAAAGTCCTAGCTATACTGGAAGGGCTAGAGAACGCCAAAAGAACTTTGCATCAAGCCGTGATCGTGAACGGGAGCGTGCTGTTGCTGAAGCCAAGGTATGGGGAGAAAATTGGAGAGAGAAAAGAAGAGCAAACCAACAAGGTGGGAGCTTTGATGGAGGTACGGGATAGAAACTGATTTTGTTGTTAGGGTGAAGATTGTTGACTCTATGTATGTGACTTGTTTAGCATGATCGTGCTTTGGTTCTTGAGTGGAGTCCCACTAATCATATTTAGTGGTGAGGAACCATCAGACCATAACCATCATTTTGACAGTCTGGTTGGGATAATGTTAGCATAGCTCTTACTAACGGAATCGTACAGTATATGGGGATGCATGTGGTGGATACATTACCTTGTTGGTTTGATTGCAGTTTCATTGGGATAATGCTTGCCTAGCTCTGGCTGACGGAATTATACAGAAGTTTCAGATGCAGAAGAGTGGATAATTTTATCAGCCCACCTATTTATCAACGCTAATGAACTAGCATTTCAAGGATTTGGGAACGAGGTTGATAGTTCATGGACAACAAAGAACATTTGTATTGCACAAAATAGAAAAATGCATCTTTGCCTTTTTGAGACCGTCGACAGCAGTTCAGCCGGACTGTTAGTGTGAAGCAAGTTCATACCCATACTTCTCGTGGACGGTATTCGAAGGAAAGCTTGGATAGGTCAATGATGGTGTTTAATTTCTGATTATCTTTTCCCCATGAAGTTGGTGTGCCTGTGTAGTGTCCACCGGCCATTTGCATGTTATACCGAATTCTTCCATAGCCAGGTTTCAATTTGGGAAACAAGGCAGCAAATTCAAGCTTGAATTCTGACAGTTGGCCTATTTTCGTGCGTGGTTCCTCCATTGTTTAGAATTTATAAGGATTTCATCTGTTTTTGGTCATAATTATTTCAGGAGGCTCCGCTTAGTGGATATCTCCTGCATTCCAGCTAGTGGGACAATCGCATGTATATTCCACCACTTGTTTCGTTTATTTCCACTATTGGATAGTACTGTGTAAGTATTAAAACATTTAATATATATTATGTTTTCCTGTTCACGTGTATTGTGTTTGTTACCGACACAGTCGATGGGATTAGACTAATGTATATTCTACCACTTGTTTCGTTTATTTCCACTATTTGATGGTACTGTGCAAGTATTAAAACATTTAATATATATTATGTTTTCCTGTTCACGTGTATTGTTTTTGTTATCGACACACTTGATGGGATTGGACTATGTTTAGGTTATTACATTGAAAACTGCTATTCTGAATTCAACAATGGTTTAGGTGAATTTTATTGTTAAAAACATGCATTTTCTTTTCTAAGTTGTTACACTTCTAAATTCTCAGATGGGTAGAGTACGTACACTTCTATAAAATAAATTTTGTCAGTTAAATCTCTATGCAGAGATAGTTAAATCTCTGTGCAGAGATACTTCTCTTGTTAGTACAGATAAAAATAATTTCATGTACTAATTTATTGTCCAACTTAAACATGATTTTAAAATTAAATTATTTATTATTATTTTACTCAAAAGTTAGTACCCTACAAAAATTTTACAGCTTTCTAATTGATATGAATACATTAGATTGATTCATGCCATGGTATAAATTTTTTTAGGTCATCAATACCTGGTTTTATTTCCTCAGGTATAAATTAGTTGTTTTGTGTGAGATTTTGTTTCCATTAAGTTTTGAGTTCAAATCTAGTGGAAAAGACTTAAGAGTGGGAGTCAATTATAGAGATAAAGTGCTTCAAGGTATTGAGCCTTGATGGAGTCTCACACAAACATGGTAAACAGCATTTCATAGTTGAGTAGTATCATTCTTCCATCAAACATTGCAACGTTGCTCTAGCTCAACTAAAAAACAAATTCAATTTACCAAAAGAAAATACTATTATGATAAAGACTTAAATATATAAAAGTAAAAATAACGTTTAAAATATCCACATAACCAGTTAAAGCAATGACAAACATCGAAAACTTTGTTTTCAAATCATAAAGCTATGTTGATTAATGCAGCTTCATACTCACTTTTAAAATATCCGCAGTTCGAGTTGAACCAATGATAAACCTCTTAAACTTTGTTTTCAATTCATGTAGTCATGTAGCTATCTTTATTAATGCAGCTTTAGACATTCAGTTCAATTAGAATGAAGTTGAGATTTAAATTATTTTTCTTCTCCACAAGTTTGCTTCTTGAAATTTATTTTCGTCGCCAGCGGGTTTGTTTTTTTTTGCTTCTGTTTAGTCTAATGAGGCGGAGGAGTTGCTTCGAAAGTTATGGAAATTCTGGTCATATTTAGAGAAAATCTGGCAAGGATTTTTGCAAATCTAAGTTATAATTGTTAAACTTCAAAATTTGAGGTGTTTTAGACGTTTTTGATGATGCTGAATCCATTTCCAACATCAAAAACATGATTCAAAGACTGTCTTTACAAGATTTTTTAAATTATTTTGTCTGGATTCCGGTCACTTTTGGCTGTCCGGGCAATTCTTCTGCCTCGTTAGATGACTCTTTTTTTTCGCTTTCAATAGGAAGCATTTAAAAAAACTTAGTTAAAAAATAACTTTATAGAATATAGATTTTTTAAAGTAAAAAATATATATTAAAAGATTGCATTAGCATTTGTTTGAAAAGTGCATTCATTTTTTTTTCTCTTCAATTGGAAGTATTTAAAAAAACTGAAAGTTAAATAAGAAGCATTTAAAAAGACTGAAAGTTAAAAAATAGCTTTATAGAATAGAGATTTTTGAAAGTAAAAAAGATATATTAAAGGATTGCATTAGCATGTGTTTGAAAAGTGTAATTCATTTTTTTGAGATGAATTTACCATATGAGGGGTGGGGTTATGGGGAGATAATATGTAGGGGTGGGGAAATAATATTCATATTATCTCTCTTTACTTATTTTCTATTTTCTCTCCCAACTCCACACTTATATGAGGGTTTGGTTGCGAGGATTATTTTTTTATAGAAGAGATTTTTGAAAGTAAAAAATATATATTAAAGGATTGCATTAGCATGTGTTTGAAAAGTGTACTTCATTTTTTTTGAGATGAATATGCAATATGAGGGGTGGGGTTATGGGGAGAGAATATCTAGATTTTTTCTCCTAACTCCACAATTATACGAGGGTTGTCGGAAGCCCAAATGAGGTGCTCTTTCCAATATGATTGTTTTTGGCTTTGCTCGTTGCTAGGATTATTTTTTATAGAATCCAGATTTTTGAAAGTAAAAAAGATATATTAAAGTGTTGACACCTAATCATCAGGATTGGGTGAATAACTGAAATTGATGTAAATAAATAATGGAGAATATGAATAGTCACTGGGAGATGAAATGAACAATGTCTTCCTCGTGTATACAATAAACACCAATCTAAATGAAATCAATGAATTGTTTTGAGGAGTTACTGCTTGGCCTGACATGGTATCAGAGGCAGTTCCATTTTTGGCATCTCTTTCTAGTCTAACTCCCTTATGCCATTCTTTTGCAGTCTGTCCACTGCCCCCTCCACAGTCGCTGCCCATTAAATGCTGCCACTGTTTAAACGCTGCAAATCTCTGACATTATTCTCCGCCTTCTGTTGTCTGTGTGAAAGATTATGGAGCATTGAACAGGTGCAGTGAACGGGTGGTATTGTTGGAACTGTGCTAGTGTACAGAGAAGGGTGCGTATTACCGTTGAAGCACTGGCGTCGCTTGAAGGACTATTATCCGAACCATGGTTGAAGATTGAAACTTCATTAACTGGTATGCAGAATATGCGTTGAGTTCTATGCTTGTAGGTTTTTTAATATAACTCGTGTGAAGGAAAACTCCGTGTTTGAAGAAGGCCATTAGAGCCCATCTACTCCATGGTGGTGGCAGTGGAAACGTCTACAGGAATCGGGTAAAGAAGCCACAGAGGGTTCGGCCCTCTCTCGTCAGAAGAGTACAGTTTTGAATCGACTCCCTCCATATTACCTCTTGTTGGACTATTTTTGGCACATAATAGGACCCATCATCGCTTAACCTTTCTGATAACATATTGTGAGCTTAAAGGACCATGATAGTCACAGTGCTTTATACATTCCTGCGTTGGTGCCAGATTTGGTTGTGGTTCAGAGCATTTCCACTGCCATCGTGCTCGTTGATTAAGCAAACATTCACATTTTTAAAGGTATCTTAAATGACCATTGGGTAATTTTGGTCATGTGATCTTTTACATAATCTAATGTTTTATTGAATTAAGCACTGACGAAGATTCTCGACAGTTTGTAGAACCAACCTTACACTGCTATATATAATTATTGTTGCGGTTCAATTCAAAAATTTCAATATATTCAAGCTGAGCTACTCCAGCATAGAGTTTGTTGAGCATATAGGAAGCAAAATCGATTATGTTGGATTCTGTGTTTAATAGGGAGAACATAGGATTATTGCAAGTTAACTTTTAAATTGATTCCCAAAACAACTATAGCAGTAGAAGTTTTCTCCACAAAAGCACATTTTTGCTAGCAGAAGTTTTTTTGTTATAGTATGCATTCAATCATATCCATTGTGGGAATAGTTCTTACTGGTAAGGAGAACTATCTTGAGTGGTCCCGTATGATAAAACACACTCTCATTTTCAATGAGTTGTGGAAAGGAGTGTGTATTGGAGAAGGAGACAAACAGCCAGAACAACCTACCTCAGAGAAAGAGCTCGCCATTTGGGAAAATAAGAACAACAAAGCCTATGCAGTGATTGCAACATCTGTAAGTGAAGAGGTGAGTTGCCACATTACTCCATTTTCAACTGCTTTCGAAGCCTTACAAAAGTTGAAAGAAGTTGTTCAACTCATGATTGAACTCTTCACTCTTGAATTGCAAAATAATGATCCTCTTGCTCTTGCATCCGGAGTAAAGTCTATAGTGCATGATATCCAAGCCACTAAAATTGATTTGGATATTCCTCTTATCGCTTTTCTTAAGGCACTTTATCCTACTTACTCCAATTATCTTGAGTCATTGGAAGCAAATGGAAATCTTAAAGACATTACCTTTGACTCTATTGTGAAAAAATTTGTTGAAAGAGAGAAAGCTTTTGGAAAGAAGATAGCCCCTGAATCTTCTGAAGAGGCTGTGTGCCTTGCTCATTAAGAAAAGCATCCTGCTCAAGATTCTTCAAGAGGAAGAGGTGGTCGAAGAGGAAGAGGAAGATATTTCAGAGGCGGGGGGCAGACACTCTCAAGGATAAAAGGCAGATTTGCACTGCATACGCTGCAAAAGAAATGGATCACATGATGCCTCTACACGCAAGTTACCATGGGACAAAATTGAGCAACAAAGAAATCAACAGAAAGGTAAAATTGATGATACAGACAAAGGTAAAGCACCTGAATCCGCTCACAATGTTGTGGCACAATGTAATATTGGAGTAAATGAAGATTTATTTAATACTGCACTTGCTTCTTGGAGAAATGATTGGTTACTTGATTCAGGAGCAACTTGCCACATGACTCAGAAAAGTTTTTTTTTGAAAAATTTACTGACAATGTTGATGGAGCAGTATATTTTGCAGACCAATAAAAAATCAAGCCATTAGGGCTTGGCACAATCAGACTTAAATTGCTTAGTCTTCCAAACTTTCTTCTGCATCATGTTCTATATCTCTCACAACTGAAGAGAAACTTGCTGTTGTTGGTCCACATCCACCAGCGAGGTCACTCCATTCATATGTTTGATAGCAAGCTTGAGGTGAGAAAAGAATCTGACCACTCACTTGTCATGAGGGGAATAGAAGAAGAAAGGCTTTTCAAGCTGCAAGGTACCTCTGCTCATGCACAACATTTCTCATACAATTTTTATTATGAAGAATGTACACTTCCATCAAGTTTATTATGGCATGCTAGATTCAGACATTTGAACTATGACAGCCTCTGCTTGTTGAAGAAAAATGGTGTTGCTGGTTTGCCTACAATTCATAGGAAATTTAAGCAATGTGATGCTTGCATTCTAGGAAAGCATAACAAACAGTGTTTTCATGATTCACATTCAAGAGCACATAGAAAACTTGAATTCATTCATTCAGATTTATGTGGTCCAATGCCTGTTCCTTCTGCAAATGGAAATAAATATATGATGTCATTTATTGATGACTACACCAGAATGTGTTGGGTTTACTTATTGAAGAACAAATCTGATGCTTTTCAAACATTCAAGAACTTTCATAAATGGATTGAAAATGATGCACAATGTCATATTGGGTCTATTCGCACTGATAATGGGAAAGAATATACATCAAATGAATTTGAAAACTATCTTTGCCAACATGAGATCAAACATCAAACAACTGTGCCTTATAATCCCCAACAGAATTGTGTAGCTGAAAGAATGAATATGACAATCTTAAATATGGTACGATCCACGCTCTTCTTAAAAAATGTAAAGATAATGTTTTGGGCTGATGCTATTCTATGTGCTGCATATATCAAGAATAGATGCTTATCTAATGCTATTAGAAACAAGACTCCATATGAAATGTGGTATGGACATGTTCCTTTAGTAAAACATCTCAGGGTATTTGGTTCCCCCTGTTATGCCTTGATACCAAAAGTACATAGAAACAAACTTGGTGCAAGAAGTCGTAAGTGTATCTCCCTAGGGTATTCAAACACCTCCAAAGCATATTGTCTCTATGATGAAGTCAATAAAAAGTTTGTTGTATCTAGAGATGTAATTTTTCTTGAATCATCCAAAACTGACAATGTTTTCAAGCGACAACTTGATCGCTTAGATAGATTCGCAAATGCAAAATCATTTCAAGAATTTGATAATCAGAGTCCACATCTTGAAGGGGGGATTCCTATACTAGATCAACATGTGGAATCTTCTTCTGAAGAACTCTCTCCCCCGCATGAAACTCCAACAATGGATGATGCTTTAAGTGATGTGATTGATAGAATTGGGAGACTCAATCTTGATTCAGTCCCAACTCAATCAACGGAGCAGCCTGGACCATCTGAGAAAGGTCCCCCAAAGTCGCTGATAAAGACACTTGAAAGGGTTCATCATGATGAAGTTAGAAAGACAGGAACTAGAAATTCAAACCGGAAAAATGGAGGTGATGTAGTTGACTCTAATTCACCCGTTGATATGGATGTTTCTTATGATTGTGAATTGAACTTGTCTACAGATTTTGAACCAACTTCCTTCCAAGAAGCTGCTTCTCATGATGAATGGAAAGAAGCGATGCAAAAGGAGTATGATGCCCTCATAAAGAATGACATTTGGAAGTTGGTTGATCTTCTATTAGGAACCAAACCAATTCGCTGCAAGTGGGTCTACAAGAACAAGTATAAAGCTGATGGCTCACTTGACAAGCACAAAACCAGGCTTGTGGCAAAAGGTTTTGCACAGAAGGAAGGGGTCGATTATGAGGACACTTTTGCCCCCACAGCAAAATGGGCTACCATCTGGACACTCTTTGCCTTAGCAGCTCAAAACGGTTGGAAAGTCTATCAAATGGATGTAAAAACTGCTTTCTTGAATGGAGATATAAAAGAGAATGTTTTTATGTCAGAGCCTAAAGGATTTGCTATGAAAGGACATGAACATAAAGTATGCAAACTTGTGAAATCCTTGTATGGCCTCAAACAAGCACCGCGAGCCTAGTATGAAAAACTAACTGAGCATCTTCTGAAATTCAATTTCAAACATTATGATCTTGATGATGAAATTTTATTTGTCAAGAAAGTTGGCAAAACAGTTGTATATCTTGTGGTATATGTAGATGATCTTTTGATGACAGGGAACAATGAAAGCTACATTGCATCCATAAAGAAGGAATTGGGGAAAAGTTTTGAAATGATTGATTTGGGCTATGTTCATTACTATCTTGGTCTTGAAGTAACTCAACATCCGAAGTCCATATTTTTTTCTCAAAAGAAATACATTGGAGATCTGTTGAATAGGTTTGGCATGATAGAATGCAATCTTCTTACTACTCCAATGGAACAAAACTTGAAGCTCACTTCTATTGAAGGAAAAGAATCTGAGGATGCAACAAAGTATAGACAACTTGTAGGAAGTCTCTACTACCTAACTACTACCAGACCAAACATTTCGTTCGCTATTGGAATCCTCTCCAGGTTTATGCAAAAGCCTTGTGAGGGACATTGGTCCGCTGCAAAAAGTGTTCTAAGCTACTTGAAGGGAACTCAAGACTTTGGAATCAAGTATACACAGGTGGACGATTTCAGCTTGATTGGATACTTTGATTCAGACTTCGATGGAGACAAAGAAATTGGGGTATCTACTTCAAGATATGTTGTGAGTCTTGGATCAGGAGCTGTCTCCTGGAGATCACACAAACAATCAGTTCCAGTAGATTCCACAACAAAAGCAGAATACGTGGCAACAGCTGAGGCAACAAAATAAATTGTGTGGCTCCGGAAAATTCTTGAAGATTTGCAGGGGAAACAAGTACAATAAACTCCACTCATGATTGACAATACCTCTGCAATAAAGTTGGCCAAGAACCCAAAGTTCCATGATCGAACGAAGCACATCAATACTAAATATCATATGATTCGACATCATGTTGAGGCCAAAACAATCCATCTCTGCCATTGTTCCACGAACGAGCAAATTGCAGACATCTTCACCAATGCGCTTGGAAGAGAAAAGCTTGAAAGATTTAGAACGATGCTTGGACTCACGAACATCCCTTCAGATTAAGAGGGAGAATTTTGACACCTAATCATCAGGATTGGGTGAATAACTGAAATTGATGTAAATAAATAATGGAGAATATGAATAGTGACCGGGAGATGAAATGAATAGTCTCTCCCTCATGTATATAATAAACACCAATCTAAATGAAATCAATGAATTGTTTTGAGGAGTTACTGCTTGGCCTGACATAAATGATTACATTAGCATGTGTTTGAAAAGTGTACTTTTTTTTTTTTTTGAGATGAATATGCAATATGAGAGGAGGGGTTATGGGGAGAGAATATGTAGGGGTGGGGGAGATAATATGCATATTATCTCCCCTTACCTCTACATATTCTCTCCCCCAACCCCACACTCATATGAGAGTTGTCATAAGCCCCAAATGGAGTGCTCTTTCCAATATGATTGTTCTTGGCTTTGTTTTGTCTACTAGTTGCGAGGAATATTGTTTCTCGGTTTTTAATGTACTTGATTTTTCTTATGCAAGGTCAATGTTTGATCGTCATTGGAGAAGCAAGTAGTAAAGTTGGTGATATAAGAAACTTACATAATAAAGTAAATATAATATAATATTATGTTTTACTTATTATTTCTTTCCACTCCTGTTATATAATTGGAAGAAAAATGAAACATTATAAAACAATTTAGATGATTATGGTGATTACTTCTTAAAACAAAATGTTAATTTTGTGTTAGAGATTTTCATCTTTTGCACATATTCATACATTAATAGCTCAACTTTGAGAAGAATATAAGGGCTCAACTTTAGAAGAATATAAGGGTTGACCTAGGTAGTGGGTTTTGTAAACATTAAGACTTGGTAACTTCTTTATTTATATATATATATATATATATATATATATATATATATATATATAAAATATATATATATATATATATATATATATATATATATATATATATACAATGTTAATAGCTCAACTTTGAGAAGAATATAAGGGCTCAACTTTAAAAGAATATAAGGGTTGACCTAGGTAGTGGGTTTTTATAAACATTAAGATTTGGAAACTTCTTAAGATTTAATAGCTCAACTTTGAGAAGAATATAAGGGCTCAACTTTAAAAGAATATAAGGGTTGACCTAGGTAGTGGGTTTTTATAAACATTAAGATTTGGAAACTTCTTAAGATTTAATTATAATTATAATTATAATTATAATTATAATTATAATTATATATATATATATATATATATATATATATATTATTTAAAACAATGACTTTAGGAAGTAGATTTTTTGCCCAATAATAATATGTGGAATTTGGATGTCACTTTGCATGATTAGATTATTATTAATACAAGGAACTAGATTTTGCAGTTAGGCTATCCAATTATAAATACTTTACCATCTTCCATCTTAGGATATTGGTATCTTAATTATAATTAAAGAGACATTTTCACTGTCCACCAATGAATTTAGTCTATGGTTGGATAGATGTGAAATATTACATATCTATAGTTGTGTGAAATATGGGCAAAATCTCAAAGTGGTATCCATGATTAAGAATTAATAGTGGTTGGATTGAATTAGTTAGAATGACATTGGAGCATTTGAGTACGAAATTTTTTACACTGAGTGTTAGTTAGGATGACATTGGAGCATTTGAGTATGAATTTTTTTACAATGAGTGTTAGTTCTTGCATCTAGAGACTTTACAACCCAATAAAGTAGAGATGAGATGTTGTCATATTAGTACCATATAACATTAATGATTAAAAATACTAAAAAATAGTTCATTAAATAATTAAAATAATACAAATTTTAGAGTTGGAAAAAATTAAAGTTTTCTTTATTATTATTTATTAAAAGTTAAAAACTATAAATTAAAAAATGTTAATTTTACTATATGATAGTTATACAAATTAAAAAAAGTCTACTCAGTTAGTTTGTAAGAAAAAAATAATGAAGACTTATTTATACTTACGAGTTATGAATAAAATTAGAATTGGAAAAATGCCATTTTTAAAAATTAGTAACAATGTACAAGAAGAGTTAGACTCTATTCATGGTTGATTGCGAGAGAAGTCCAATATTTTACACAAAACAAATACAAATAATTGCAAATGTACAAAAAATAAATAATTGCATATGTACCTGAGAACACCAAAATAAATAACTACATATGTACATGACAACATGTTATGAAACCAACTCACAAAAAGATAGAAAAGATAGATCAACGCCTTAGAATTCAGCCTCTTCGAGGGGGCAACCTCCTTTACATTACATAAATGAACAATTCTTGGATGATTCAAATGACAAAACCTCCTTTCTATATATAGGAGTCTAAGGAGTCACAATATACCCCAACCGACTTAACAATAATAATATAAAGCCACAAAAATAACAATAAAGGGATTCTATGGGGCACAGTAATAACAATATGGGGATAATAGGGACACAACAATATTAATAAGGGGTACAACTACAATAGTAATGGGGTAATCACTAGTATTATAGGGACCTCACATGCCCCTCTCCTTCAAAAAAGTGTTGTCCTCAATGTTTGAGTAGTTCTAGATGCTTCTGTATAAAATTCTCATCCTCCCATGTGGAATCTTCAGCGGATAAGTTTTTCCACTTGATGAGATACTCTGAAATTGATTGATTTCGTAGCTGTCGAGTTCTTGTTTCTGTGACTGCTTCCGGTTCCAATATAATTTTTCCTTCCTCGTCAAGTTCTGGCAATATTTTTTGAACTGGGAGCTTGTCGCCTATAACCTTCTTTAAACATGAAACATGGAAAACTGGGTGCACTCGAGAAGCTGCAGGAAGCTCCAATTTGTATGCCATAGTACCAATCTTTTGCAACACCTTGTACGGACCATAATACTTTGGTTATAATTTATTATCCTTCTTAGCTTGCTTGAGGGACATTTGTTTATATGGTTGTAGTCGTAGGAATACCCAATCACCTACATCAAAACTTCTTTCGCTGCGATGTTGATCTGCCTGTTGTTTCATTCTATTATGTGCCAACACGAGGTTATCCTTTAAGAGTTGGAGGACTTCTTGTTGATGTTCGATGTGATGTTCCACTGCTTGAACCTTAGAATTTTCTCTTAAATATGATGTGATGGATGGTGGCTGATATCCATAAAGTGCCATAAATGGGGTCATTTTTGTTGTTGTATGGAAGGAAGTGTTATACCACCATTTAGCGAGAGGCAACCATTTGACCCATTGTGTCTGTTTATCAGATACAAAGCAACGGAGATATCTTTCCAAACATTTGTTTACTATCTCATTTTTCCCATCAGACTGAGGATGATAAGATGAGCTATGAGCTAACTGAGTACCAAGACAAGAAAATAATTTTGCCCAAAAATTTCTAGTGAAAATGGGATCTCTGTCACTTACAATAACCTTTGGGTTTCCATGTAGCTTTTGAATTGTTTCCATAAATGCAATAGAAATTGTACTGGCTATAAATGGATGTGATAATGCACAAAAGTGTGCATACTTGGTAATTCTGTCAACTACCACCATGATGACACTCTTTCCCTCAGACTTGGGTAAACCTGTGATAAAATCCATTGAAACCTCCTCCAAACGTTGGCTTGGAATGGATAAAGGTTGTAATAGACCCGGGGTCTTAATTGTTTCAACTTTATTTTGTTGGCAAACCAAACATTCCACCAAAAACTTTTGAATATCTGATTTAAGGCCATCCCAAAAAAATTCCTTCTTAACCCTGTGGTAAGTTTTTAAAAATCCTAAGTGCTCTCCTAAGGGAGAAGTGTGCAATTCCATAAGAATCTTTTGTTTGAGTTGGGAATTCTTACAGAGGTATAAGTGATCTTTGTACCATAATGAATCATTTTGCCAACTAAATGTATCAAATGTACTCGAATCTTGTTGTAACTTTCGAATAAGTGCCCACACTTCTTCATCATTCTTCCATTCCTCCCTTGCTTCGTTTATCCAATTTGGTTGGATAATAGAAATGGCGCACAACAATGCTTCCACATCCTCATCCTTTCTTGAGAGTGCATCTACCACCACATTTTGCTTCCCTTTTTTGTAGATGATTTCAAAGTCATAACCCAACATCTTTGTGACCCACTTTTGTTGCTCTTCAGAGGATAATCTTTTTTCTAAAAAGTATTTAAGGTTATCATGATCCGTTTTTACCTTGAAGTGTCTTCCCATTAGGTAGGGTCGCCATTTCTTAAGTGCATGTAGTATTGCCAACATTTCCTTCTCATAAATAGCTTTGTGTAAAAACTTTCCCTTGATTAAACGACTTTCAAAAGCAATGGGTCTTTCATCTTGCATTAAAACAACACCAATTCCATTTCCTGAAGCATCACATTCCACAATAAAGGTTGTTGTGAAGTCCGGTGCGGCTAAGATCCGTGCTTGGCACATTGCCTCTTTAAGATGTTTGAAGGCATTTATTGCTTCTGGAGTCCATGAAAATGCATCTTTATTCAATAATGTTGTTAGAGGTGCTACTATTATCCCATAATTCTTAACAAACTTGCAATAATACCCTATCAACCTGAGAAATCCTCGCAGATGCTTTATGGATGTGGAGATTTTCCATTCCTTAATGGCTTTAATTTTGCTAGGGTCTACCTTAACTCCTTCATGAGATACAATATGACTCAGATATTCCACCTCTTGTACTCCAAAGAAACATTTGGATATTTTTGCATATAATTGTTTCTCCTCCAATAGTTGTAGCACCCTGTCAACATGTTCAACATGATCATTCCAAGACTTGTTGTAGATTAGTATATCATCAAAAAATACTAACACAAATTTTCTAAGGGTGGGTTTGAAAATGGAATTCATCAAACCTTGAAATGTAGAAGGTGCATTGGTAAGGCCAAAAGGCATGACCAAAAATTCATAATGACCCTCATGAGTTCTAAATGCTGTTTTCGGAATGTCTTTAGTCTTCATTCTGATTTGATGATATCCTGAACGAAGATCCAACTTGGTGAAGTAAATTGATCCATGCAATTCATCCAGTAATTCATCAATGACAGGAATGGGAAACTTATCTTTAATAGTGAGCTTGTTGAGCTCCCTATAATCCGGACACATGCGCCATGGTCCGTTCTTCTTGTGCACCAATACTACTAGAGCAAAGAAAGAACTTTGACTAGGTTGAATTATACCAGCCTCTAGCATTTCTACAACCATACGTTCAATTTCACTCTTTTGGGCATAGGGATATCTATAAGGCCTGGTGTTTGGAGGAACACTTCCTAGAATCAGATGAATAACATGATCATGATCACGAATAGGTGGGAGATCTTTGGGAGTCTCAAATACCTTGGAATGATTGTCCAAGACTTTTTGGAGATCTGGAGAAATAAATGATTCCGATGTGGAAACATCTAGTGAGCATAATTGTGCAATTACACCTCTTTGTTCCCTTTTTAGAAGCTTTATCATACCGTTAGAGATGATTATCTTTCCCGGTTTCCCTGCAATACCTCTTAATTCAACTTCCTTTCCTTCCACAGAAAATTTCATGAAAAGTTCTTGAAAATTAAAAGCTATTGTACCCAAGGATTGTAGCCATTGGACTCCTAGTACAACATCAACACTTCCCATTGGAATGGAAAGCATTGGGCTAGTCAATACATATTCTCCCATGGATAGCTTGATATTATGGCACTTTCCAGAGCAATTTATCGTTCCTCCATTTGCAACCATCACTTGACACTATGGCGCGAGATATAGGAAGCAATTCAATTCTTTTGCTATCTTACAATGAATAAAATTGTGGGTACTTCCTGAATCAATCAACACTATTACTTTTTTCTTCTTGATTTGTCCTTCTATCTTGATGGTTTGAAGAGTGGTAATTCCAGCCAATGCATTAAAATATATGGTCGGATTCATTTCTTCTTTATCTAGGCTTTGTTCCTGCAGTATATTCTCTTCTTTTGACCTTTCTTGCTTCTTTTCTTCTTCCTCTTCACAATCTATGTAGAATAATTTCTTCTCAGCACACTTATGACCTTTAGTGTATTTGCTATCACAAATGTAACAAAGCCCTTTTGCTCTTTTTTCTTCAAATTGTTGTGGTGTCAACCTTATAGGTTGTGGAAGACTAGGGGCAACAACACTTCCATCTTTATAGTTGTGAGTGGTATGCTTCCTGATTGCCATAATTTTGCTTTCCATTTTTCTTGCTAACCTGAATGCCTTCTCTAATGAATCAGGTTCCCGAAGGCAAAGATCATGTTGGATATTATCCTTTAAAGTTCCTATGAACACATCAATCCTATGCTCCTCTGGAATATTTTTTACCCTTATGTTCAATTTTTGGAATTCCTCAATGTGCTCCATTATTGTATTGAACCCTTTTGTTTGAGACTTATCAATTGGCTAAAAAAAGCGTTGCTTTTTGTATCCTCATAATGCGCTGTCAATTCTTTCGTAAAAATTGTCCAAGTGATAATTTGTTTACGAGAGCAAAACCATTGATACCATACAAACTGATTTGGTTCCAAATATAAAGTTGCAATACCAGAAGCTACAGTCCGTCCTATTTCTGTACCTTCTTACAAAATTTCAATCCGATGCTCAGCAAGAAAGTTATGACGATTTTCCCCAGGTCACCTGTTTGGAATGTAATTCAAGAGTCTGCAAAAAGACCAACTTCCTCAGATCATATCTCCGCAAATATTAAAAAATAACCCAATTTAAATCCATCTTAAACCTAGATCTATCAAGTATTTAGAGATCATATTTTTAGAAGTGTGATCTCTTTATTATTTAATATGAATTTATTAACACCTTATTGAGCCAAAAACCTCATTTTGCAATCCAATATGCGGGCGATGTTTGTGCTCAAGGTGGAATTGACAAGTGTCCATTTCAAAATAAAAATAAAATATTCTCTGAATACAAAAGCAATGTTAAACTATAATAAAAACAAAAATG
This sequence comes from Pinus tabuliformis, assembly GCA_031772625.1. Classification (NCBI taxonomy): domain Eukaryota; kingdom Viridiplantae; phylum Streptophyta; class Pinopsida; order Pinales; family Pinaceae; genus Pinus; species Pinus tabuliformis. The sequence goes on along the minus strand of CM062808.1, from coordinate 307,441,071 downwards.
AACATGGTCTGCATATTTAGTTAATTGTCTAAATGACATAATATAATTTCATGTAAAATAATTAGAAGTAAAAAAAATGTGTAAGATATTTAAACCTTATACTTTTCAAAACTATTTCTATTTAAAGATCTACGATAACTAATTAATGCCAACTATGTATATATTATATATTGTTTAAAAAAATATGTATATATCATATAAAGCTATTTCATGAATGGTAAACTAAGGCCGTCAATCTTGATTAAGACGCCTCACTCCAAGAGAATCAAATAGAGTTAATCTGTGATAAGCAACAAATAACAACAAAATCAAAGAACCCCAGATTTAACTTTAGACCACTTGAACTAACTCTTGAAATTAAATAAATAAATAAATATATAAAATAAGAAAAATAAAATAATAATAAAAACCAAAATAAAAAATAAAATAATTAAATAAAAATTAGATTTTATCAACAAAGATACCATGAAAATAATAAAATAAAATAATCCAATTTTAATTGTGAATTAGTTAACACAAAAATAAATATATAACAATATTTTAAACCAAAGTTTTGTCTAAATCATGCATTACATTTTACATTTTTTCACATTTTATCTTATAAGTTAGAGATCTTATTTGGCATCTTCGTTAGGTAGAGATATTAGGTTATACTTTACGTTTATTAACAATTTTGACCAATAAATTAATACTAGTATTAATTTAATAACATTAATATTAAATGTTTTCCACTGATATCTAAAGTTTCAAGTTTCAAACTTTCCATACTAGTATTAATTTAGTAACATTAAATATTAAATGTTTTGCTGAGACTATTTCAAACATTCCACCGATGTGTAAAGTCTCAAAGTTTCGCGTGTCCTGTGAGTTTTATGACATTTGGACTTCACCGTTTTACACTTTGCAAGCACATCTTCATTTTGTTCAGGTGAAGGTTCTTTAATATACAATGCCTTGCCTTTGCTTTGACTTCCTAGCCTTGATCCGGATAGTCGTTGGTGGAATGAGTGATGCTTCGTTCTGCGCCCCTATATTTAAGTGAAGATCCTTGCATGGTTCAATGCCGTTGAAATGGAGACTTCTTTCTTGAAAGCCACATGGGAAGTCGAGTGCATCAGATAATGATGGGCAAATTAAACATTCTGAATATATTTCAGAGCAGAATTGGTAAGTAAATTCAATTTTTTTAATTCCATGCTTCATAAATTCCAAGCACCAACAAGCATAAAAAATTGTCCAGTCAAAAGCTTGCATGTGATCTTATTTTTCTTTTTTACATTCACTTACTTTTTGTGTATCTATTTTGTTGAACCAACTAGCAACATAGCCACAAATATTTTTTGAATTACCATTGACAATATCAATTTGTTTTTTTCCTAATTGCAAGTATTGTTTTCAATGAATGTAAGAAATAACTGCATATGATAAATCACTGACATATGGTTTAAATTACTGCTCACAATATCAATTTTCTTTTTCTTCGTTGCAAGTATTTTTTTTCTTTCAACAAATGCAAGAAATAAGCTTCTTGGGTTGAAATCAAAATGGCACTTTTAGATGCCATTAAGATAATAAACTACGATTTTTGTATCGCTTTGTTGTCCTGGGTGGTTGGGACGGTGCACTGTAGCCCTCCCCATCCGCGTTCGAAACACGCACTACATATCGGGTTGTGCTTTCGCAACATTTGTAAGGATTTCTAGGATGCTGTCGGTTGACGCATCGTATGTTCGGATGTATCATGATGTATTATAAAGCTTCTTCAAAAGGGATTTCCCCTCTGAAAATAAACTACGATATGGAAGTGATACATTCACCATAATCAAAATAACTAGCAACAATAATTTCACAATAAGTTCATGCAAGAACTAGATTGCATGTAAAAATTGAAATGCAGTGGCTAAAATGCATATTATGGCCAACATATTCAATGAAATTGATAAAGTACTCATAGTTGAATTGTCAGGAAAAAAAACCATTATAAAAGACATTTCTCTCATCGCCACAATCCCTGTAACTTTGAATGCAATTCCAGGGATGCACTATTTTGATTATTGACTATGATAAACCAGATTTAGATTCAAAGTAAGGGAATAATGAAAAGGAAACCAAGAGCATGATAGTGAAGATTACCATAAAGAAAGTGAACCTTCATGTTGAAGACATTTACCACTCTTCTGCACATGATTTCAACAAACTTCTTTATAGAACTTGCAAAAAATGCAAATTAGAATGAAAATGCATCAAACTAGTACTTGTAAGACTCATTTACCTATTGGTATTCCGAAGAGTCTTAGAGAAAGTGGCAATGATGGATTCAAAATTTGTTCACTGCATAAATAACAAAACAAACTTCATAAATCAAATATGAGATATCACATTGAAATAGTTAAATGCAATGAGAGTACATGCATGAAAACACACAAAAACCTGATATGGTTTTGATTCTTTTTGTTCCTTACATAAGCTCCAACACATTTGCAGTGGGGATGAACTTTGAAAGATTTCTAGAAACATCCTTCACAAGACACTCTTGGAGAGATCCAAATTTAATCGCTGCATAAATAACAAAACAAACTTCATAAATCAAATATGAAATATCACATTGAAATAGTTAAATGCAATGAGAGTACATGCATGAAAACACACAAAAACCTAATATGGTTTTGATTCTTTTTGTTCCTTACATAAGTTCCAACACATTTGCAGTAGGGATGAAATTTGAAAGATTTCTAGAAACATCCTTCACAAGACACTCTTGGAGAGATCCAAATTTAATCGTGAGAGGACTCTTGTCTCCCCTGCAGAAACCCACAATGTCTCCATCCTGCAACCTCAGGAAATCCAACTGGTTGTTTCTCAGCGCTTGCCACAACTAATGATACCCTAGAGTCCTAGGGCATATGTTGTTTAAAACAAGGCAACACCTTGGCGGAGAAAATGAGACAATTTACATTCATAAGTGAAACATGTAGTCCATGTAGATCCATCTTTATATCTATGACTACTTGTATCTAATGTTTTAAAATTCCAACTCTGACTCCGACTCAGCCGAGGGTCGACTCAGACTCAGACTCTGACTCGGTATCGACTCAGCCGGCTTGATTTCAATGACTCGGTCGTTGTAAAAAATACATTAAATAGTTATTTTTTATAAAAACACATAATTTTAAAGATTTTCATTCATTTTTCCAAACACACAACATTAGAATATAGATAGAAGACAACATATGATCAAAGTAGGCTCATGAATATATCCATTATATCAAAATGGCACCCAGTGCACTGTCCAATACATACACGATGATGATATAGAGATCAAAACAAAAACACATAACCAAGGAGGCTATAAATGGCCTCTACAACAAAACTCTTTGACCAGTACTACTGGCTACTGCTAGAGTTGCCAACATCCTCTGACTCAGTGTTACTTGGGAGCGAGAGCAAAAACAGGAGCGGGAGCGACATTTTCAGAAGCTCCCGGTTTGGGAGCGAATCCCGGAGGAGTTCAACAACCAATGTTACTAACATCAAGGTACATAGAGGGATTGGTGCTCTTGATTAAATACGAGTTCCATACCCTAATACATGACAAAATTCAATGGAAACATTGCAATCCCCCAATCCTGAAATCCTGAAAAACTGATAAGTTTGCTGGATTTGGAATGAAATCTAAAATTCTACTTTTTCCATATGAAATTCAATGAGGCTGGAACCACTCTCAAACATCCTGAGTCATTTCATGGTAATGTTAAAAATTTAAGTAAAAGGATGAAAATGAAGATTAAGGAAAATGTCACTTTTACTTTAACATTACCATGAAATTTCAATAGCATATCAATACTAGGAGAGTGGAATGGACCCCAAAGACCAAAAAACCAATTAATAAAACCATTTGGAGTCCCCCACACTCAGAAAAACACAATTTTTTTTTTTTGTGATTTTGGGGTTTACTGGTTGCATGAAGTGACCCAGCCGAGTTGATACGGACTCGGCCGAGTTAAGACTGACCCGACTGAGTCATGCCATGACTCGGCCGGGTCAGTGTTAACTCGGCCGACCAACCAGTTCGACGGCTGAGTTGAAATTTTTTTTACCGGCTCGGACCAACTTGGCTGAGTTAGTTCTGAGCCGTCCGGCTTTTAAAACACTGCTGGTATCACTTTCAATTACAATTAAAAAGTAATTAGAAGACCACTGAATGTTGTTTGATTTAAAAAATTATAGATTATCACTAAAACTATTTTCCTTCAACTTATCATTCCTACAAATTGGGTTCTTCATCTTCAAGTCCTCATCAATGGAGTAATTGATATCAAATCCATGGCTGTTTAACCACTTGGTTTTCTCTCGGATGTCAAGATCGAAGCAATATTTACAGTGATCGAAGAACTTTAAGTATTTCCTTTGGATCAGGCACGAGTAACTCTTGCAAGAATATACAATCCAAACGATGCTGGAATATGGTGGGATCTTCCACATGCTCTAAGGAAACAAAAACACTTCCTTGTAATTCGAAAGCATTGTTGGATAACAGTGCCCGAGAGGAAGAGGCATACAACCTCTGAGCAAGAGACTCTGAGCCAGGACTTCATCCTTTGGGCAACAATGGTCGGGCTCCTAATCCATGTATTTGTTTAGATCTTCCTTGAAAAATGCACAGGTGTGACCGATGGGTAGAAAGATGGTGTCAGAGCTGAAGCTGGTGTTGCGTTCGAGTGGGAGCTTGTTTCCAGTGATGAAGTCCTTAAGCTCCTTTGCCATGGAGACTTTGTTGGGTCCTCCCCATTGAAGCCACCAATCATATGCATTATCCCCATTGTTGCTTTTGGGGTTTTACAAAAATTGTATCATTTGGGTGACCTCGACAACGAGATTTTTATAGACTTCTTTTGAGGATTGGGTTCAATTTTGAGACTCGAAAGCCCATGTTGGGTTTGGTTGAGTGTGGTAATGAGGAGCTCACTGGAAAGAAGTGGTTATTGGACATATTGGGGGCTTGAGAAGGGGTATTGAAGGGGATTGTAGTAGTTACTATAATGAGCCTGAAAAGAGGAATACTAAACTATATTTGTGCCTAGAACAAGCAGAACAACCCACAATTTTGACATGGGTTTGGATTTGATTTTTTCTTGGAAGAGTCATGAACAACCCACAATTTTGTGTAGAAATTTTGAATAATTTAACACATATTCACAGAGATTATTCTGATCATACAATTATAAGCGGAACATGTATAATACATAATCTCCTCTACGTTGATCATCAATTTACAGAAGCAGAAACATGCACAGGCACACATAGAAGCATCAAACTCATTAACACAGTATGTATCCCGGGGAAAGCATCTCGCTAAAAACCCCACACTATCTGTATATTATATTGATTGAATCATGTAACATTACAAAGTACAATGCTTATCACAAACAATCCAGTACCAGCTCCACCTGTTACACACAATACAGCTCAGATCTGATCTCCAAATCTCCCCCGCTGCTTGCCTGCCTCCACAGCTCAATACCTGCTCAAGAACTGATGAGAATGGCTTACCAAACTCGTATTTCACCTCAAAATAATCACTCACACTTTGTTGGACGTGAGCAACAGGGAAAATTTTAAGAACCCCCCCTAAATTTATAAATATAATAAATTGGCGAATCTCCATGGTATATAGGAAAAATGGAAGGCGATTTTATCAATAATATAATATGTATATATAATTTTTTGGCGAATCTCTCACTAGGCATGGCGAATATTTTACTCAATTATAAAATCTTGTAAGATCTTGGCGAGTCTTTCACTAAATAATAAAACTTTGTAAAGTCCTAGTGAATCTTAGCATAGGCTACATGCTGGTTTAATTCCCCCATTTAAATAGGCTACATTCCAGGTGAATACCATGGGTCAATACCATGTGCCATTTTGGTGAATACCATGGGTCAATACCATGTGCCATTTTTATTTTTATTAATTCTAATATTATGGTTAATAATGGTTTTTTGCATGGTATTAATAACAATCTAGTCCATGGTATTTGTCCCATAGTATTTTGGCCATAGGTTTCACCTAAATTTAACCCATTTTTTGAGTGTTCATAAATATAAGATATAAGGTGACTTATGGAGTAAATATAAAAAAATGTTTTATTTGTTTACCATACCTCTCGTTTATTTATATTTTTATTAATTTACCATACCTCTCGTTTATTTATATTTTTATTAATTTACCATACCTCTTTTACAAATATGGTATTTGGCCCATAGGATTCACTTAAATAAAACCTCTTTCTTGAGCCTTCATAAATAGAACAAGGGTTATGGACTAAATATAAAAAGAGGTTTATTAATTTACCATACCTCTTTTACAAATATGGTATTTGGCCCATAGGATTCACTTAAATAAAACCTCTTTCTTGAGCCTTCATAAATAGAACGAGGGTTATGGACTAAATATAAAAAGAGGTTTTATTTATTTACGATACGTCTAGTTTATTTATATTTTTATTTATTTACCATACCTTTTGAGTAAGTATAAAAAGATGTTTTATTTATTTACCATACTCCACTTTACTTATATTTTTATTTGTTTACACCCTTACATGTATATAAGGTGACTTATGGAGTAAATATAAAAAATGTTTTATTTATTTACCATACCTCTCATTTATTTATATTTTTATTAATTTACCATACCTCTTTTATAAATATGGTATTTGGCCCATAGGATTCACTTAAATAAAACCTATTCTTGAAAATGGGCGAATGGATTCACTTCAATAAAACCTATTCTTGAAAATGGGCGAATGGAAGGCTGTAAGTCCTAATTTCAAGGGCTAAATTTACCTTTTTTACCCTCTCCCTTAAAATAAGGTGGGCTATTTGAGGTGATTTGAAAAAATGTACTATGATACAAAATATTCGCTCACTAAAAATTTAAAACCCCTTAATTTCGCCAAAGGGCGAACATTCGCCCCTAAAATTATCCTTGGTGAGCAAAGGCTACAATACTGGGCAAATACGTGAGAAAACTCATTGGCATACTCAATGCCTTGATTGTGCAAGATCTGGTGCACAACTATAGTCACAACTGATAGCAATCTGATTCTCTACCACTTGTCCCTGTTGAACTGAACATGCACTGACATGCAACTGAGTTAACTGATGTATTCTATAGTTGTATTATGAGTTAATAATTAGTTTAACAACTCATCATTAGTCTATCTGCAGTTAGACTAACTACAACTAGTTTAACTAAGTCAAACTGAACACAACTCCATCAACTCCACAATCAACTCCACCAAACTCAACTGATTGAGTTCTAACTGAAGTCATGCATGCAACAACTCAACTGACTCATAAGAAAAGCGTATTTCCTTCTGACAGCTACATGTGCCACCTCTGTAGCTCAAACTGAAGTGCTCCAAGAGAATAAGATCAAGTTTATAGTCCAAATATTATTATGAGACAATAATATTTGACTTTTCTATTTTTGACAGCCAGTCTAAAAATAGACTTTGATCACTCACACTGTGATCACTCACACTTTGATCAAAAATAGAAGTCCATCTATTTTTCCCAACTTGACCAATCATCTATAAACAACAACCTGCAATCCATAGACATGATCCATATGTCTAAAAATAGACATAGTCTAAAAATAGACTTGCGCCAAAAATAGCCTGCGGGCCCACTTAGTGAAGACGACTCTTTTCACTAAGCTCCATCATCTTGTTGCACTCTCAACAAGTATTTCTTGTTGCACACTTTTCAACACTCCCTCTCAATAAGAAAGGCTTCCTCTCAAACCCGATCCTGTAACTCTGGAATGTTCTCCATGCAACACATCTGGCCGATCCACTTGCTCTGTCATCAAAGTCTCTGACTGTTATTGCCTCTGTCGACTGAAACTCTGCATCTCTGTGCTCTTCAGTATCTGACTGCTCTAGCCTCTGTCACTTTGATCTTTGACTGCATCCGTGTTGCTGCTGGTTCTATCTCCCAGCATGCATCCGCACTGCACCTCCCAACTGACCTCCCTGTTGGGATAGAAACACCCTCTTATGCTGAAGCTCTACCTGCTGCTGACAAGTGCTCCCTCTCTGACATCTGCGCTACTGCAACATCTCCATGCATCTTGCACCATTGCACACCTCTCTGTGCCACCTAGCACTGTGCAAAACACTTGTGCCTCTCGCATTGCTACAACCTGCTAGCTATGCGCTGTCCTGGGATTCCCTGCACTGTCGCTCTCTCTGCCGCTCCATCCGCATCTGTCTCTACCCAATCAGTCAGTTCGTGCTACTACACATCGGGGCTCTCGTAGCAAGGTCTCATCCAAGGGGTTGGGTACCTCAAGGATCTTACCCCTCCTCCTTGGGACAATCAATCCACATCACCCCACCTCCTACCTAGAGGTATGGTTGCATGCGATCCCTCAGCCCACCTGGTTCGAAGTTTCCCCCTACTGGAGGTCTCTGCATGAGTAGATGTCTCTACTCGATCTCCTCTCAGCTTCCCCTGTTGTGGCTGCTCCACGACCTCCTGAAGCTGCTACACCAATCGTGGCTCCTTCACAATCGTCTGAGACTTCTTCTGGCTCTGCATGTTGAGAGGTAATATACGCTCCCTCTCAACCACCAAGTCTCCATCAGTTGCCTCGCTGCTCAAGGCTTTGCATGCATCTTGGACCTCAAGAGCATACAGGTTCTTGACCTGTGAACCAATCTCATGACAACGAAAGCATTTCACCTTCGACTTGTCAACCTTCTTCCCATCATTGGAAGAACAAGATTCGAAAAGAGAAACCTTCTCCTTCCCCTTCTTCACCTTACTCGCTAAGGCACAATTCTCCTCATCATGCATAGATGAAGAACTGTCTCTGGTGCTCCGTCTAATCTCCTCCTGCACAAGATCCGACCAAAGTCTCTCCCATCCTGGCAGTTTCTCCCTTCCATTCACCGAGTCCTGGTAGCTATGCCAACTCTTAGGAAGGTCAAGGAGTGCTAAACTCACCATCCTCATCCGACAGTCACCCCCACACTTCCCAGCTCATCCCGACATTAGGTGAACTTTGTGAGATACTTGGGCATACTGTCTCCATTTTCACACTGAATGTTTCTGAGTTTCGCTCTTGCTTTGGAATTAAATTCGAATTCCACCAGCTAAAAACTCAACCGCTTCCGATCTAGAATTCGTGAGAACAAAGTATTTCTCGTACAGAGATTGACTGTATGGGCTTTTACCGGATATCTCACCTTCCAAAAGAAGGATGAATCCAGAGGCTACCTGGCCCGATTACAGACTCTGCCTGAAGAAATAAAATGTAAACACTTCCTGAATAATAGATCTGATGATCAATCCTCGCTTGATATCCTGTAAAAATCTCTTCTACAAATCAAGCAGCTCTGATACCATGTAGAAATTTTGAATAATTTAACACATATTCACAGAGATTATCCTGATCATACAATTATAAGCGGAACATGTATAATACATAATCTCCTCTACGTTGATCATCAATTTACAGAAGCAGAAACATTCACAGGCACACATAGAAGCATCAATCAAACTCATTAACACAGTATGTATCTCGGGGAAAGCATCTCGCTAAAAACCCCACACTATCTGTATATTATATTGATTGAATCATGTAACATTACAAAGTACAATGCTTATCACAAGCAATCAAGTACCAGCTCCACCTGTTACACACAATACAGCTCAGATCTGATCTCCAAATCTCCCCCGCTGCTTGCCTGCCTCCACAGCTCAATACCTGCTCAAGAACTAATGAGAATGGCTTACCAAACTCGTATTTCACCTCAAAATAATCACTCACACTTTGTTGGACGTGAGCAAAGGCTACAATACTGGGCAAATACGTGAGCAAACTCATTGGCATACTCAATCCCTTGATTGTGCAAGATCTGGTGCACAACTATAGTCACAACTGATAGCAATCTGATTCTCTACCACTTGTACCTGTTGAACTGAACATGCAATGACATGCAACTGAGTTAACTGATGTATTCTATAGTTGTATTATGAGTTAATAATTAGTTTAACAACTCATCATTAGTCTATCTGCAGTTAGACTAACTACAACTAGTTTAACTAAGTCAAACTGAACACAACTCCATCAACTCCACAATCAACTCCACCAAACTCAACTGATTGAGTTCTAACTGAAGTCATGCATGCAACAACTCAACTGACTCATAAGAAAAGCGTATTTCCTTCTGACAGATGTATGTGCCACCTCTGTAGCTCAAACTGAAGTGCTCCAAGAGAATAAGATCAAGTTTATAGTCCAAATATTATTATGAGACAATAATATTTGACTTTTCTATTTTTGATAGCCAGTCTAAAAATATACTTTGATCACTCACACTGTGATCACTCACACTTTGATAAAAAATAGAAGTCCATCTATTTTTCCCAACTTGACCAATCATCCATAAACAACAACCTGCAATCCATAGACATGATCCATATGTCTAAAAATAGACTTGCGCCAAAAATAGCCTGCGGGCCCACTTAGTGAAGGCGACTCTTTTCACTAAGCTCCATCATCTTGTTGCACTCTCAACAAGCATTTCTTGTTGCACACTTTTCAACATTTTGACATGGGTTTGGATTTGATTTTTTCTTGGAAGAGTCATGAACAACCATTGAGCAAAGAGATAAATCCGAGCCTCCACCAGAGGAGAGGTTATAGCTTTGGTTTGGACATGACATTATGCGGAAAATATAGGGTCTTGACAATGGAGTAAATTCAGGGGCTCAAGAGTATTGGTGGGCGATATGTTTTTATCTAGATGGGAAGAATGCAAGATATATTGATGGAAACACCCTACAAGAGAAAGGACAAGAGTGTGAGCATATTACAACCTTTGTAAAACGATCTTGAAGCAACAAATTCTAGGTAATGGGGGCATGTTGGTTGCATCCAAGCCAATTTGTCACCTAAATGTTTATTTATTTTTTATTTCAATTATTTTTAGTCTGACCATATTTTTGTTGTTTTATTCAAATAAATTATATATATATATATATATATATATATATATATATATATATATATATATATATATATATATATATATATATATATAGATATATATATATATATATATGTTAAGTAATAAAAAATAACAAAACATGAAATGAAAACAGTAGCAGGCATTGGATGTATACATTGCATGTGTCTATGCTATTTGAACAAACGTTGAAGTCTGTATTTGGGTTAGAGATACCCCTCTATTCATGAGGTTTCCCCGTGATGGATCTTAATGATTTTATCTTTATTTTTAGAAGGTTGCCGGTGGAATCGATGCATGGCTGGATGCTCAAATATGTTAGGATAGTTTTATGAGGTTTAAATGCCTATGGGGCAACTTTAGGCAAGTGAGGTCAAGGTATTTCCTATTGGTTGTATACCAACAACAATGGAGGAGGAATGGTCAGATCACTTTCGATGCTATGGAGTTGGACTTGTGACTATAACTAGTACGTCTTCCTTATCGTTTCTAAGCTTGCAAAAGATCCAACGATAAGCTTGTAGAAGATCCAAACTATGGACAATATGAAAATTCACCTCTCAGATACAGGTAACACATCATTTTTTATGATTTATCCTTGCAGTGGTCTCCATTTTTTGGATATTTTTATAATGGTGCATTTTTTATTAGAGTAAGAATGTTAATAAGTGGTATCTCGACGCTCATTACCCAATATCCAAGTTACTAAGTCGTGCCTCTTCTATTTGATCCCCTTCTTGCATCACACAATTATCATAAGTTCTATATTGCATTTCTTTCCTTTAGAATTTGGATGTAATATTAAGGTTTATTTTTGGTTTTATTTTTGCAGATAATTCAGATTGATCCTAGTAATAAAGAAGATACTAAGTTCTGGCAAGTGAACAACCCAAAAATTTTCACCATTGCTCAAAAGGGTCCCCAATGCAAAGCTATATCTCATGTTTTCCAAAATATTATGTGCAATCCTCCAATAAGAGATCCCATTACTCTTGAATAGTTTCTTCGTCAACCCCCAAAACTCCCAACATATATAATGGGTGTAAGCAGTGAAAAATAATCGATTCCTTTTTGCTTGTGTTCTGAATTTCATTTAGATCTTGCTGAATTATTTGCTTAATAAGTGTCTTAAACAAGACATATTAGCTCAGAATAATTCAGTATTCAAAAAATCATGCTTAATAAGCATCTTAAACCGGATATGTCAACTCAGAATAATTTGTTACTCAAAATATGGAGATAATTTTCTTATCTATTCAAACTCATTCAAACTAGCAATCATTTCTTATTCATTGAAATTCTTTAACACAAAGTCAAAGCCATACAAAGTCAAAGCCATACCATCTCCTAACATTTATTTACAAGCTCTGTTAGTTGAATCATGTTCAAGTTTTGTTGACAACACAACTTTCTCAATCTACTTCTTAACGTGTGATATTGTGTTCAAGATGTAGAGAATTACAGGGTGAAAAGGCAAAAAAATATTGTTGAAACATGCACAGATATATGAATATTGAACACCAACACTATTGTATAATTTGAAGTGCTTTGATCATATTATTGATAATTATTTAACATATTTAGGTGTAATACAATTTAGTTACTGATCTAAGACTCTCATGATGTTCACTAAAATGAACAACAAAGTATCGAGTTTGGGGCATAACCATTTACATAAAATAAACAAAGTGTATGTCGTATACAAAAAGTCCTGATATACAGGTAAAGTACCAGTAACAACTCATACATTTTCCTTCACCATACACTATTCTCAGTAAGACAAAAAAGAAATCCAGAACATAAGTAGAAATGAATTGGTTATTGTTTTTTGCTTACACCCATTTTATATGTTGGGAGTTTCGAGGGTTGACAAAGCAACTGTTCAAGAGTAATGGATACTCCTAATATTGCACAAGAATTTAGTCTGAAGAACTCATAACCATATAGAATCATATAGTTCATCCCAACCTAATATTGCACAGGAATTCAGTCTGAAGAATTTAGAACCATATAGAAACATATGGTTCATCCCAACATATTTACAATATATGTTCTCTAATCAACTATTTCATTTATCATGAAAATACAATGAAACCATTGCATTTGTCATGAAAGTACAATCAAACTTATCAGATTTACTAGAAAAAGACATTGTAAACTAAAATTCAAGGAAAATCTCTGAGCCTTGAGGCTATCAATGGATCATGGATGTCTCAGAAAGGGTCTTCCATTAGGAGCCAATGCTCCTCATATTTGCTACTGCAATCATGAAAGCATTGCTTTACATGGTTGAACAAGACCAAACAAAATACCTATCAAAATAGCTAGAAAAAGGAGGCCCGAATTCACCGTATAGATAGTGGCACAACACATTTTTGTAGAGCCCTGGTAACTCTCACTGAATGTACTTTATCACAATCTCTGTGTAAATCCTTTCACCCACAAAGCTCTGATCAATGCAAGCTCCCTACATATACTCACACAACAATTCTTTAATCAACTATTTAGTATTAAGGCTCTCCACTCTTCTGTAATTAATTCTTGGTCTGGGATATGCTTCATATAACCATTGTATTAAGAAACAGATAGAGTAGATACAAAAACATGCACTCTTACCTTCTCAATTTCATCAAGCATCTCATGCCAAGGCTTGTTGTATCAATTATATTTATTGACATGGACTTGCTGCTTCACAACTCACCTTGTTATTCATTGTTTTTGTTCCATATTAAAAAAAAAACACATTCTTTTTGTATTTGTTCAAAATACATTCTGTTCAAAATGGACTATGGTGAAATTGACTAGCCGCAATGCTCTTTGTTATTGGTTTTGGGAAGTTTTATAATAGATAGGAGGACCAAGGTGAAGTTGGCTAGTTGTAGTTAATAAGAGGATTATGGTGAAGTTGATTGGTTGTAGTAGTTGTAGGGCTGATTTCTATTGGTTTTGTGAAGTTTCATAATAGATCGTGAAGTTGGCTTTAGTTGTAGGGTTGATTACTTTTGAGTTTTGGGAAACTTCATAGTGGATATGAAACTCTTTCAAGTCTTCATCCAATTTAAAGCTTCATGGTGGGTAAGAAGCTCATTCAAGTCCTCATTCAATTTACTTATTCTTCTAAATTTCATTTTTTTAAATAATTTATTTTTCATTTAAATTCATCTATTTTCATTATTATATTTTTAATGACTAATTTATCATAACCAAATGGGAAGAATAACATTTCTTTCAAACCTAAACCTTGAGTGAGGAGAATAACACTCTCCTGCAGAATCACTGAAACTAAACTCTATATAAAGAAAATAACACTCCATCACATAAATTTTCATCCAAATTATAATATGCTTTATTTGGTACCTTATTTATTTCTTTAATTTAGTTATATTTTATAATTCCATTATATTTTATTTATTTCATTTTTTTTTTTGTTGATTATTGTTTTATAGTAATTTATCCTAAATTAACTAATTTAACTTTTTTATTAGCTTAAAACATCATTATTATACTTTTTTCTTCTTCTTATTATATATTAATTTTGTCAATTTATTTTTATTAATATAAATCATTATTAATTTTTAATGGATTTTTATTTAATTATTTATTCTTTTGAGAAAATATATATATTTTCATTGGGTTGAGAATAATGGTATTGGTGAAATATTATATATATATATATATATATATATATATATATATATATATAATTTTGACTCAATTAAAAAAGCAATGAAAAATAAAAAATATATTCAATTCAATTTATTTTTTTCCAAAGGAAAAAACGAAACTTTTTATTGAGATCATAAAAAGTTTACATTGCATATGCCGAAGCATCACTGTTCATTCTAAGTTTCTGTCAAGTCTGGAATACAAAAATTTCTGCCTTATGCCTGAAAACAGTTCCATTTAGGTGCTGTAGCTATCTCTGATTGTGCTGTCCTGTGATTCTTTTGTGCCTAAGACATACACAAAGACTATGAAACGATCATGAAAGAAAACAACAAAACCGGGTCTCCTCAGAATTGAGGAAAACAACCTGTCACTATAGGCCGCAATATCGTAGCTGTTGGTTTTGAGGTTTTATATTTAATACAAAATTCTGTTGATAGTCAGTAAGCAAAAAGTTCCTGCCAAAGATATCAGAAAGGTTGATTATAAGGTGGCTGGTCCGATCTTCTGATTTGGCCTTGTTCGTCTTCTACTATTTGCCAGCTGCCCAAATCCTGTTGAAGACCATCTTTAGAGAGCTTATCCGCCATGTCATTTCTTTCCCTGTAAATGTGACATATGGAAAAACTGTTAAACATTGTTTTCAGTCTTTGAACTTCTCCCAGAATTTGTTTTAAAGCTTGATTGCTGCATGTACTTTGACCATTTACCCATCTGATCACGTTTTGGGAGTCCCCAAAGATTTGAATAGTGAGGGTGTGCCTTTGGATGAGCCAACATAAAAGGAGTTTGAGGGCAAGCAGTTCTGCATAATTGTTGGAGCCTGTTCCTAGCCCCACGGAAGCTTTTAGAGAGTGAGATGGGTTTTCATGGATGACAAGTCCTGCTCCTGCTTTGTTATTTTGTGATGCACCGTCGAAAAAAGCCCAAGGGATTCCTTCTGAGATCTGTACTTCAGGGAAAATTCTTTGGGAGGAGGATTCCTTAGGTTCTGGAATGCTAGAAAAGATGGCAGCGCCCTGAATTGCGTTGAGTGCTGCAGGGGTGTCTTTGTCCTGGAAGATGCTCTTGTTTCTAGCTATCCATATCCCCCAACTGATGATTAGGGGGAGGTTGCACAGGTTCCCGTCCGGATGCTCATTCCACCACTTCTGCCAGGCTTCTTGAATATTGTTGCCTTCCCAGACGAGCTTTTTGTTCAATAAGTTTCCAGTCTCACCCCAAATCTTTAGTGATTCTGGGCATTTAAGAAAAAGGTGGTTAATGGATTCTACTTCTGCTTTGCATAAGGTGCATCTCCCAGGCCCGTGCATGAATCTGGTCTGCAGAATATCCCAAGTTGGGATTTTTCTCCTTAAAATGCACCAGAAAAGGATTTTAGATTTTGGAGGGCTCTTAAGTTTCCAAAGCAGTTTCGACCACCACTCCGGATCTCCCCATCCTTTCCTTGTCATAAGGAAGGTATACCCATTCTTTGGGGCATATGTCCCGGAGTCTGCATGAGACGAGATTAGCTCGTCTTGCCTGTCGCTCAGCCTTACATTGGACCTGAAGAGTTCCTGAGTGAAAGCATTCCAATCATTCCACCATCTTTGCTCCGGATCCAACTCTTCTCCATTCTTCCAAGCTTGCCCCCAAATGGATGAGAAACCTGGTTTCTCCACTTGGCTAAGGAAGCGGAGATCTTTTCCTTCCAATTGCTGAACCAAGTCAGGGGAGAGGGCATAGTTGTCATTACAGCCAACCCAGGGGTCCTTCCCAATCTTTACCTTTTCACCATTCCCGATCTTCCAAGCTAATCCTTGCTCAATCACCTTAAAAGACTCCAAGGTGGCTTTCCAAATAGCAGAAACATTCTTTTGGATCTTGTTTGGGTTCCTGATCCAATCTTCCAGGGGAGTTGGATCAATATATTTTCTTTTTACCGTTCTTGTCCAGAGGTTTTCCATCTTTATAAGGCGCCAACCTGATTTGGCAGCCAAAGAAAGTCTGAAATCTGGGAGGCTTTTTATCCCCCAACCACCCCAATCCTTTGGTCTCGCCACTTTCTCCCATGCAACCCAAGGGAGAACCGAGTTTTCTTTGGTCCCTGCCCACAGAAATCTGCTGCATATTCTCCTAATTTTCTCCAGGACTCCTTTTGGGACCCATGTTAGAGCTGCCCAGTAAACTGGGATGGCTAGAAGCACGGATTTTATTAAGGTCAGTCGCCCTGCTCTGGAGAGCCATTTGAAGCTCCAGTGACTGATTCTTGCTTCAATCTTTGCGATTAGCCAAGACCAATCCTCCTTCCTATAATCATTTGGCTTCAGCCAGAACCCCAGATACTTGAAAGGGGAGCCCATGTTGCACATTTCATATGGAAAGAATGAACTGAACTGCTCCTTATCGAGTCTGTTTAAACCTTCTTCAATGATTTGAGATTTCCTGGGATTGATCTGCATTCCGGTAGCTTTCAGAAAGAGCTCAAAGATAATTTTTAACTCCTTAAGTTCATTGGGGGAGCCATTAGTAAAAATCAGGATATCATCTACAAAAAGTAGGTGAGATATGAACAAGTTTACTGCTGCCTCAATACCATTTATCTTACCTTCCCTTTTGCTTTTATGAATCAACTGACTTAGACCTTCAGCCACTAGGAGGAATAACAAAGGGGACAGAGGGCAGCCTTGCCTCAGCCCTCTCTGTCCTTTGAAGAAAGAGGTAGCAGCTCCGTTGATGAGGATAGCATAGCTGACATCTGTTATACACCCCATGATCCATCTGATGAAGTGCACTTTGAAGCCTAGGTGCGTTAGGAGCATGCGGATATATGTCCAGTTTATCCTGTCATATGCCTTTGAGAGGTCAATTTTAATCACCGCTCCCCTCTTGTTTTTCATCTTAACACTGTGAAGGACCTCCTGAGCCACACCAATTGCCGCATGGATTTGTCTTCCGTTCATGAACCCAAATTGTTCAGGAGAGATATGCCTTGATAAAATTGGTTTGATCCTGAGAGCTATTACTTTTGTGATTATCTTATAGATGCTGTTGCATAAGGAAATAGGTCTGAAGTCCTCAAAGGATTCCGGAGCTTCCTTTTTAGGGATGAAGGCGATGAAAGTTGCATTGAAAGGACTGTAGACTTCTCCCTTCGATCTTGACTCCTCTACAACTTCTGTGATTTCTTCACCTATCTGCTCAAAAAAGTGTAGGAATAGCTCTACTGACCAACCATCCGGGCCAGGGCTTTTCTCTTTTGCCATAGACTTTATTACACTTTCCACCTCCTCCTTGGTGACAGGATCCATTAGTTGGTCCGCTTCTTCCTCCTCCACATATCTGTGGAAACACTGCGCTGTTTGGATGACTTCCGCTATGGTGATCTCACCAGGGTCTTTGAATAGGGATTGGAAATGATTCACCCCGAGGGATGAAAGAGCCTCGAAAGTCTTGGCTTCCCTTCCATCTTCAGATTTTAGGCTCCAGATAGTATTGGCGCTCTTCCTCCCTTTAGCATAGTTATGAAAAAAGCTAGTGTTTTCATCCCCTGCTTTGAGCCATATTGCTCTGCTCTTGAGTCTCCATTCTTCCTCCTTTGCCAGCAGAATTTGATTCTTGAGCTTCTCCAGGCCTACAATTTTCTCCTTAGAATCTTGTGTCGCATAGCTGTCCGCCTCTATGCTTTCAAGCCTCTGGAGTTCCTCATTTATCCTGGTTAAGTCCTCATTCTGTTTTAGTTTCCTGTCCTTTGCCCATAAGATTGTTGCCTTTTTCAATCTTTTGAGGTTTTCCATAAATAAGAATCCTTTATTCTCTTGGGATCCTCTGACAGGGTGAATCCATGTTTCATTAAACAACTTGTTATAGGATTCATCTTGGAGCCAGGAGGCATTAAATTTGAAAGGAGCAGGAGGTTTTGTGGGACCTTTGGAGAGCTCAATATATATCGGAAAATGATCCGAGGGCCCCCCTTCTTCTACCCATTGCCTGAATAAAGGAATTGCAGCAGCCAGGTCCTCATTGATTAAGAATCGGTCTAGTCGTTTTGCCACCCTCGCTTCTCCTACTCTTTTATTCCGCCAAGTAGGTTTCAGCTTGATGAGATTTGCTTCTATTAGATTGTTTGAGGCTAAGAGGTTCATGAAGAAATCAGATTGCGGATCCTCTCTTGCATTTGGGCCCCAGGTCTCCGCTCTACCTAAGGAGAAGTTTAGGTCTCCTCCCATCACCAAGAATTTATTCTTCACGAGCGAGCTCTCCA
Organism: Pinus tabuliformis; assembly: GCA_031772625.1. Taxonomy (NCBI): domain Eukaryota; kingdom Viridiplantae; phylum Streptophyta; class Pinopsida; order Pinales; family Pinaceae; genus Pinus; species Pinus tabuliformis. Next base: position 307,422,121 of record CM062808.1, on the reverse strand, counting down.
TCAAACCATTCCAGAAGGGAATCCTTCCTTGACATGGCCCATATATATTAATAATAGTAAAAGGGAAATCAAAATCCGTAGATTGACACTCAATCCCCATCACCTGCTTCATTCCCCATTGATTCCGGATCTTGATTCTGCCTTCTCTGATCCCCACAGCCAAGCCACCTGAATGGCCATCAGCATCCAAAGCTGTGAATTCCCATCCTGGGAGAAGTGCTTTGAGCATTGATACAATGTCCTCCCCTTTTCCCAGGGTCTCCTGGAGAAGGATTACATCCGCCTTGGAGTTCAAAACTAACTCCCTCAGGGCCAGTTTTTTGGGTTTACTGGCTAAACCCCTACAGTTCCAAGAGGATATGATCATTTTAAAACAGGGCCGGGGCTTTGCACTGCTCTAAGTGCCCCTGTGATAGAAAGCTGCTTCCCATCTGCCACATCGAAAATAGCCTGGACTTTGGCCGCAGAGAGTTTTGACTTCCTACCCCTTTTTTTCCCGGGCTGGGACAGAGAAGGGGAGGGATCAATGCCCCCCACAGAAGGCAAAGAACCGGGTTTTGGTACCAGAGAGCGAAGGTTATAAGGGCATTGAGGAAGCTGGGCCTGGGAGGAGGGATCAAGGCAACACCCATCACGATTCAAATCCAGGGAAGGAATAGCAGCCGATAAGTTTTCGATACAGTTTTCAATACAGGTTTCCAAATTGCCATCGATCGAGCTTACATTTTTAACAGTTAGTTCGGGAGGGGAAGGATTAATGAGCGGATCAGCAACTAAACGATCATCCAAACATTCGTCTTTATTTGCAATAAGAGGAGAGAGGGATGGATTCAAATGCATACCCTTTTGATCCTCGACAGGGCTTGGGGCTGTGCTTGGAGACTCCTCGACCGCGGGCTTCGATGCTTCCTCTGGGTGCGCTCCATCTTTCGGCAAATCCTTCGGAGGTTCCTGAGTGTCAGCTTCCTGAGCATGGCTCCCCTGTTGCAGGTCTATGTCCATTAATTCCTCCTCCTGTGTTACAGAGAGCTCTTTGTTATTTTGATGCTGAGAACGCCGATAGATCATTTCCGTCCTCTCCCTCGTTCGCTGGAACCTCCTCCTCCGTCTTCCCAAGGGGCATTCCTTAGCCAGATGCCCATATTCGTGGCATCGGTGGCAACGGAACGGCAAGTACTCATAATCCAAGATTTGTTCGAATACATAATCCTTATATTGAAGATTGATTTTCTCTGCCAAACCTCCGCTAGGATTAAGGCTTACCAGGATCCGCGCCATGGCCCTGTTGTTTGTTTCCAGAAAAGACATATCAGTCTCTAGGTAAGTACCCAGTCTATTCCCGATCGCCTTAAACACTGATTCAACCCAGAGGAACGATGGCAAGCCTGGCGCCCTTACCCATACCGGAAAGACATCAACTTTTTCATGAGCTGCATCAAACATGGGGCTCCATTTTTTGAACAGCACCGGAATGTGCCCAAGAGACCAGTTCCTCTGCAATACCCATTCTGCTGCCTCTTTGGATTCAAAACGGACCGAGAACCATCCTTTTGGAAGTGTCAGGACCCAAAAATCTCTGATTAGGTCCGTTTGCCAATTCTGCTTCCCCCAGGATTTGATGAATTCAGAAGAAAAAATCTTCCCTCTTACTCTACCGACCAGGGTACTTTCAGCTACCTCCAACACTTCTTCAATTTTGACGTCCATCCCCAATACCAGGTTTCCTTCAACCCCTTGAGATTTAATCAATCTCTGTTTTTTCCTTTGCCCTTCTGAGAGTTTTGAAACTCTGGGGATGTCTCCTAGGGCTTCATTCTCCTGCTGCCCTCTATGAGCGCTAGGGCCGGGGGATTGGGAGATAAGGCTAGCCTCCAGGCAATGCTCCTTCGACGAATTTGGAAGAAAATTTAGGGAATCAAGACGAGTCTGATTGGTTACCTGAGACCCCTGAATTGACCGCCTATCGTCCCCCCTTGGATCCTGGGGTTCTTCAGGACGCTGATCCGGCCCTCCTATCTCTTTTGCGCTATTTCTGCAGGCTGCAATTGAAGCCCTTGTGATGGGTGCCGAACTTCTCGCATTTCCAACCGGGCTGTGCCCTAGCTTCGCTCCTAAGTTGACAATGTCTTCCAATCCGCCGGAGAGGACCGGTTCTGCAAACCCTAGAGACCCTTTACTTCCGAAAGGAGGGTTGATCGGGTTTGTCTGCGAGGTCCTCTGACTCGAGCTTTGGAGCGAATGTTGGAGCTTTCCTCCCTGATACACATTTACCGTTTCACACCGGTCCTTAGGCGAAATGGAGGGTATATGGATCTGTTTCTCTGGCTCCGAACAGAACGGACGTGTGGCTAGGGCTTCCACCGTCCCGAAGTAGTGTTCAACGTTCTGGGGGGTTGGGTCTTTCCCCCAAACGGAGAGAATATCTTCCATGGATGGGTCTAGATCGATACCCTCATCCGAGATAACCATGGTTACTTCTGAAAAAACAGTCGCTGTCGGATTGTCGGGTGCTGAGAGGTCACGGTCCGTAAAACCTATTCCTGTTTTCCCCCTGCAGGAAATTACCTTCGCGCTTTGCAGCTACAATGCCCTCCAGGTGTCTGTACTTTGCCGTGGATAACCTCCACCTGCCGATAACCTCCTATCTGCCACCGGGACGGGAGCGACTGCCGATGCCTACTCCCCGTCCATCGTTGCTGGGCCCTAACCTCGGCCCTACGGGCCTAGATCTGGCTCTGCGCCAGCTGCCGAGACCTCCCTGTTACCGCGCTCCATCAAATTCTGCTATTTCACAAAATTACAAGAGCCAAGAGTTGTTATTTGTCTCTAGTCTACCACATGGGAAACTAGACTAAAGATAGAATAACTACTTAGTAGTCATGGTCCAAATATGGGCTAGGGAATCAAGCACTAGATTATAAAGGATGAGAGATCTATTCAATTCAATTTATTATTTTCTAATTTTGTTTTTATTAATAAAATACAAATAAATTTTTCAATAAAAAGAATTATAATATACATATTAAATTAAAATAAATTAAAATAATAATAATTCATATTTGCAAGAAACAAAAATATTTCTACATATAGAAATATAAAAAAATATATTAATAATTATAAATTAAAATCTATTTTATCATGTAAACTAAAATAATGTTTCATATTATTAACTATTTTTTCCCCTTGGAAAAATCGTAATTTTATTCATAAGACAAAATTACATGTTGTAGATGCTAAAAAGCATATGCATACGGTGTGTTCCTGTTTACACATAAAAAAAATAAAAAAAAAAAACTATTCTTTTCTCCCTTTCTTTTTTTCCACCTTTCGCCAACCTTCAGTGTTGGGAGTGGCAGTTACAATGGATAGCTGATTTGTATTTATGGGAGAGTCTTTGTCAGAGTCAGATCCTTCTGATCCATGAGTTCGCTTGTTGCCAGATATTTCCATTCCTGTTAGTTGGGATTCTTGTTGCTGCAAAGGGTTGCTGGGGTCTTTCTCCTCCTTGTGTGTGCTGTTCTGGACCTTTTGAACATCCATTTCTGCTTTATATTTTGCTGTTTCTGCTTTTTCTGCTTCTTCATCCAAGGGGGCTGTGTATTGCCATCCTTTTGGCTTTTTTTGTTGCTTCTTGTTCCATTTGGGGATTTGTTTTGCTTGTGGACAGGCACTATGGAGGTGGCCTGTTTGTAGACATCCTCGGCATCAGAAAGTTGTATTTTCGTAATCTAAAGGTTGTGTCCACTGTGTATTATTGAAATTTAATGTAATGTTGTCTGGTAGTCCCTGGCTAAGATCTACTTCAACGCAAATCCTGGCAAAAGTAAATATTCCCCTTGTAAGTCTGTCCCCGTCAATCTTAAGGAACTTTCCCAGGGAGTTCCCTATGGCTATTAAAACATTATGATGCCAGAAGTGTAATGGAAGGTTGTGCAACCTGACCCAAACTGGCATCTTTGTTACCACCATTGTGTTGGCATCGAATTCTAGAAACCAAGGGGTCATGAAGAGTCCTGCATTACCCCAGAACCATGGACCCTTATTGAGGATGTGTTCCCTTTCTTGTACTGTTCTGAATCTGACTATAAAAAACCCCTTGGGGCATAAGTATATTTCACAATTTGGTGACCATGCAACATATATCCATTGGTGCAAAACATCAGATTTTGGCCAGAAACCATTAAATCTGCATATAACTGCTTTAGAATAGAGATATGTGTACAAATCCTTTACCTCAGGCATTGAGATGGTAAGAGCAGGAGTCTCAGATTTTTGTTCCACGATGTAGGGCCCTGGTAGCTCAGGCATTGTTGCTGGTTTGGTTTGTGCTTTTTCCTTACCTTTGATTACATCTTTAAAAGATCCAGTGCTCTTTGAGTTGGTTCCAGAGCATCCGCCCCTTAGACGCAGGTTGATTATGATGATCGAGTATGTGGCAATGCCATAATCTTGAAGTGTGTGGTTATCCTTTAGACTGTGTCCTGAGTAGATCAGATTTTGTTTGCATGTTGGTATACCAAGGTGAGTCTGGATTAGATACCTTAAGTCTTAGATCCTCTTCCCCTTCCAGATCCTCCAACAAACATGCCTGCCTTCCAGCGTTTTGATGAAAATTTGTATCAAGTCTGCTTCAGTAGTGTGTAGGTCTGTCTGTGTATGGACTCGATCTGTTGCCAATGCACCCAACTCTGACGGCTCTGTACATATCGGTGCTCTTTCTGGTTCTTGCTTCGCTAGATCTGGGCTATCTGTTGGATCTGTGCATATCAGTGCTCTGTCTGATTCTTGCTTTGGCATATCTGGGCTAGCGTGCCTGGTGTTGCCCTTTGTCAGATGCCCACCTGCGAATTCCAGGAGACCTCCTAGATAGGGCTCTGCCCATCCCAGTGCTGTGTCTATGTAGATCTTATCATCAGTGAGATCCTGTTCACGGTTTGGCAACCAATCTGGCTCTCTGTTACGCATGATTGTTGCCGTATCAGTAACGGGAAGGGGCTCCGTGGGGCATAGGGGTGATAGTTCTAAATACAGAGCACCCAGAGGGATACCCCAGGCACACTTCTGCGCTGCCCAGTCCACCAAAAAGGATTTTCCTTTACCCTTTGTCTTAGATCCGGCGAGCCAGTAGAGGGCAGGGAGAATACGATTGCATCGACTAGATCTGGCTAGTACATGGGCCGATCTACCGTCTGGCTGCCCATATTAAAGATCCCCTATTCTGATCTATAAAAATCACCTTGTTTCAGAAAGGGAGAGGTCATCCATGTCCATTGTGGAAGTCGATCTGCCTCTGGGGGTTCATGCTCTAGTTCACGATGCAGCCAGCCGATTGCCTGCTTTGCTGAGTCATCATGCACCTCTTCTGGCATCTTGCGAACTCCATTGATGCCGAGATCCATGGTCAGTAGAGAAACATCGATGCTAAAAACGTTCTCGGGAACCCTATCAATGCTCAGATCTCCAGGTTTTTGTGTTCGCCGCGCTGTCTCCATGGAGAAAACCCAAACCCAAAATCCATCTGAGAAAGGCCTATGGGTGCTTTGAAGGGCTTCTTCTGGAACAATGCTAACCCAATACAAACGATCAGTTGAAAAAACAGATCTTTTGCCTCTCCTACTCTCTTTTGGGGGTTCGATGAGGCCTTTCATTCGTTTCCGAGGAGAGGCCCATAGGAGCGAGCCTATCCTAGCCGTCAGGATATACAGGACTAGACTTTGGCCGTAGGCAAGATTGCCGAGGGTTGCAGTGTCGAGATCGACCAGTGTGACAACGCCCAACTCAGCTTCAGAGAGATGAAAAACCCTAGCTTTGTGCACCATTGCTTCAAAACCCTCTCCACCTATAATCATACCTTGTTTGAATTATTCATATTATTAACTATTATATTTTAGAAGACCATATTTAAATTTAATTAATAAACATATAAAACTCAATACTTACCTTAAACTCATATATATATAATTAAGTTGTACAATTCACATTAAAAATTATATATATATATTTTAAGTTTTATATTTAAAAAGAAATTTGCATTTTCAAAGATTTATTTCCTCTTAAAATTTAATCCATTCAAAATTAAAATAATTCTATAATATTAAAATAAATATTGTTATTTTTCTAATGATTAATTCCTTCTAAAATTAATTTTATTTATTTAAAATTTACATTCTCTTTTTTTGGTAAGTTCCATATTGGTGAGGCTACATCATACTCATGTGGAAGAATAACACCTCAATAGGGCAAAGAATTGAACCAATTACTTAACATCTAGGAGTGCCTTTTTTTCCATTGGAAAAATCGTAATCTTTCATTATGTTTGAAAAATTACATGTAGTAGATGCCTTTCAGCATATGCTTCATTGGCCGTTTGCCATCTCTGTGAGCCATAGTAAAAAATGGAGTTCTGTTTTGTCAAAAATGGTGCAGATTTCTTGCTTCACACCACGCAGGGTGTTCATTGAGAGTCTGATAATTTAAAACCATGTCTGTTATCTACAATATAAACATTCACCACGCAGGGCGATGTCCCTTCTGTAAAGGTCTGTTATAAACAAAAAACTATTGCAAATATATACATATGTATAGTCTGTGCATGTTCAAAAAGTTACACAAAAATTAGGGGCTCCCTGCCCTGTGATATGTCTGATCAATATAGGGCCTGTGATAGTATCGGTACTCATTTGTAACCCTTTGTTCCTATATCATCCACTTACCTCGGGGGAGTATTGTGGCCTCCTTGGAAAGCCCGTCATCGCTGCTCATCTAGGAGTGCCTTAACAACACACACAATCAATATATATACAAGACCGACGAACTATATTTTTATTTAAAAATTCTAGCTTATTTTAAAAACCCTTTGTAACGCACTTTTTTTTTCTTAAAAATTTTACTCTAAGTGAAGCACTTAGTTAGAGTAAAGTTTTTAAGAAAAAAAAGACTTAGTTAGAGTAAACTATTTTTTTTTCTTAAAAAGTTTACTCTAACTAAAGCACTTATTTTTTTATATGGAAATCATTATTTGTTGCACCGTTTTCCTTTTTACACATGTATGGTGAATGGGTTTTTATGATGATTAAATCATTTTCTTGAATGTATTGTGTTTTTCCCCGATGGGGTGTCATTTAAGGCCTCCACGAAGATAATTTTTCACATGATTACCATGTGAGAGAAACATTTGGAGGAGGAGGCGGTGCTCGTTGAGGGGCATGCCAAATTTAATAGTTGTCGATTCAAAGGCTCCACGTGGCGAATGCTTAGCTCACCGGGGAGGGTTAACCTAACTCAGTCCCCTCATGATAAATGCTTGCCTGGGAGAGCAGTACTGAATCACCATAGATTTCAGTTAAGTGCAACGTAGTATTGGTTGAGGAAGGAGGGGTTGGTTATTTCTAGGATGGGGCCTGAAAATATTTACACTGAACTCATTTATGGTCGCCTTTACAAGGTTGGGAATGTGGGTTTCGATTGAAGTGCAACTCCTCACACCTGTCTCTGGTACAGTGTCACATGCAGAGAGATGGTTTATTAATATTCTGCTATGTAGTGGTCATGACCATATTGCAGTTGCATGGCTAGTTTAACATGGTGGTGGATTTGGAATTCAATGTGGGGTGGCAACAACGTTGTTTGCAACTAGTTTCTCTTGGGCCTCTATGCCAGGTATATCTTATCCTCGACATGGATGACTCTTGTGCTTTGATTCAGTTTCAAAACACTCTCTTTCATGATTTTTCGTCTGTAGAATGTGGGTTATATTGTTGAATTGTTGGACTATCGAGCCAAGGTCCATGTTTTTTGTGTTATTTCTTCACCATATAGGTGCCAAGCCCATGTTTGAGTTGGTGACAGTACTCTCTGCTGCGTCACTTTAGGGACTCAACCTGGTTGGGTTTCCTTCTCATGCCCGGTTCTTGTCTGTGGAATGTGGTTCCCATGCAATTTTTCAATTTGGTTTTGAAGGCTTGCTATTGGGTACCTTCTCCTTTCTCCTGGATGGTAATTTTGTGCTCAAGTTGCCTTTGTTTCTCAAGTTGAGTCATTGTGGTATTTCTTTTTCTGGACCTCGAAGTGTCATCTCTATGGTTAATTACCCAAGCTATTCTATATCTTGACCTTGCCCATCTTTTTTCGTCATTATAACACACTATCAACTATGGATTTGGTTAGATGATGTCTCATTGCACACCCACCAACTATTATATGTAGTACCTACTTCGTCCTTCCTTGGGTAGGAAAAAAATTATTGGTCTTAGGGATATTCACTCATCACTTGTTGCTGTGTAACTCTTTGGGGAATTTTAAGATCTATAGTTTTGTCTGTGCCCTCTCCCTCTACCGTAAATTTTCTTCAGGTCCTCCATTTTCAAATCAACTTATTTTCTGCTGTCGAGATGACTCCTCGAAAATGAATGCTATGTCATCAAGTTGGTTCATCAAGTTTCCTCCCATCACCATCGTTTGTTTGGGTGGGAATCAATTGATAATTTCTTTGATATAGTTCCTCTTGAGGTAAGGAAGGAAATCCTTTTTGAATATAAGGAGTTCAGAAGATGAACTCATTTCTCTAATTCGAAAGTCAGAGGTGTATCTCTTAAATGAGTTCTCGACCTGGGTAAATTTTGAAAGAGAAAACTCCACTTCTGACACTCTGTCTCAGTACACCAACAAATAGAAACTCTCATGCCTATGGTCCTTAGGGACAAACATATGGATAACTACAAATTGTTCATGGTTCAGGAGAGCATCAAACGAATCCTCAGGGATATCCACTACAACCTAGATGACATCGTCACCCGACTTTAAAGTGTGGAGAAATATATTGTCTCATACTCTAGCACTGAATCGGTCTCGATAAACAATACTCCAGGTGTCATAAATGAGCTGCCACCCGATTCTTCTCCTCTAGTTGATCTTCCTTAGGGGAATTCCTCTCCCATCTCCGTTGTCATTATCTTGCACTTGTTACCCACCATTTTGTGGGTGATATCCCTAGGAGAATTTTTTTCTCCAAGATGGTCCTCAGTTGGCAGCTAGTAACCCCTTAGCCACCAACTAGCTCGTTGTTCCATTTCCATGTAGTTCCTCATTCATATGTTATGATTGTATGTTTGAAGGTGGGCCTTCCAACCCCAAAGGTATGGATTTTCATTGGTATAGATGAGTAATTTTCCTTACTTGTCATGGGAACTTTTGGGCATGGATTGGTGGGGGGATTTGATAGAAAGAGTGGGTTAGGCTTGTGTTCTTGTTTCGCACGGGGTCTCCTTTACTGACCATTTGGCTTTTGGGTTGGTACTACATGAGAAATCTTGATTTTTGTGGCATGGACCTGCTTCCCATACCACCTACATCACTCCCCTTCCACTCATTTTAACCCATTCATATATTTTCCCATCTGGGTCCACATAGGGTCAGCCTCCCCCCCTTATCCACACCTTGGGTCGGGCCTAGAACAATTCCCTAGAGGTTGATGTAGCTGAAAATAAAAGAAATAGCATAATTGGCCACATTCAACAGGAAGATGTACCACAAATGCAAAATATGGCCGGGACAAACACATTTAGCATGTAAGCCAATACATGAGATCTACCCCATCATCATGGCCATCACCTAGTTCCTACAATCCCTATATGAGCCTCTTTATAATTTAGGAACCCATGATTGTCCCAACCCCTAGTGGGAAATGAACCACCCTACGTTAAAGGGGTTATCCATTGTTAAATCTCACACATCATGCTCTTACCCCTTGAGCCCCAAGTAGTCAATTAAATAAAATCATCAAATGCAAAAGGCATATAAAGAAGGGTGGAAAAATCAAGGCCGGGGTACCTCATGTACCACTATTTCTCCCTCCTATACATTATATACCCAAGTGTGGGCTTCCCTTGTATTAGATACCATTGTACCCCAACATGTGACCCAGGGCTGCCCCTTTCATTCCCTACTCCATTCATCTCTTTATCACATGCCACCACCCTTTAAAGGATGTACCTTGGACATACTATCCCCTTTAGAAGTAGAAACCACCTAATATGATACTTGGTTAACCCCATTTGGAGCTTGGAGACATTAGCACATGCCAAAGCCCACTATGAAAGGGCATGCCATTATGAAGTCCCCACTTGTTTTCCATGGTTTGTAATCTCTTTTACTTGATTTCCTTGATGACTTATTGTACTGGAAGGCTAGGGGACACATTAGATCTTATGAAGGATTGCAAGTGGTCTCCGTTTTGGGTTTGGTCTCCCTATACGAGGTCATAACCCTCCAGAGGGATGCATTGGCACATGTAGGTTGTGTGTTGAGAGCCATGGTCCACCACAACAATAGACAACACTCCATAGATCCCCATAGATGTTTAGAGATTTCTTGAGATTCACCTATTGTACAAAGAAGATGCACTTGATTCACTTTTGCCCAACCAACCCCATAGCTGTACCATGCACTTGGTGGATGACCCAGGACTTGTATGATGATGTGGCATCACTTACAATGTCATCTGAGCCCTTATAGATTGTTTACAAACATCTTTGACTTACTTGGAGACCCATGAGGTCACTTGTGTTCCCTCACACCCATCGAGAGAACCACATGTTTATTATGTGGAGAACAAGGGGCCAACCCCTTGTCCATTAATTTTTGGAGTCCTATTCATAATTATGGAACTTATGGAATTCATTAGGCTTCCTAGAGACCCCAATGACATGTATTACTGATCATTCGACCTCTTGAGAGGCTTGTTATTTTGTTTGTGAGCTAGTTTGGTGGGCTTGTCACCAAACGTTAGTTATTTACACATTATTTTTATTTTAGGGGCTAATGTAGGCTCAAGTAGCTAAATAGAAATCCTTAGATGTGTATAAGTACAAATGATGAGAGTTAATTTCTCATCATCACTTGGATTGATCACTCTCTCTTAAGATATTTTTACTATTCTTTTTGGAGGACGAAATTGGATGGATGGATGAATTTTGATGTTTTGATGTCTTCATTTTTGTCTTACAGCTTCTATATTGGCATATGATGATGATTGGATATACTTTTTCTCACATGTAGGTGTTGTTATGTCATTATTTTTTATGTCACATAAATGATGCTGGGATTTTCGCTATACTAGGCCGAAATTTTGCTACTTTTCTTTGGTGAAAGGGTATAAATTTGTATTTTATTAGTGTTGCATCATGTTATGGGACATGTTTGAATAAGTGAATGCTCCTAGAGATATTTCATTGAAATTTAACTTGATAAGTCATCACATATTGCACATTGAAGTATAAAGACCTTGAAGCAATTTTCCTCATGCCCTAATTATCATGCAGAATTGTTCTAAAGGCCTCCTTGACTGAATGAAACCATCCTAATAATTGTAATGTTATTTAATCCATTTCTACCAAAGGAATAGGCACTGGTCTTCCATAGGTGATCACCTTAAAGCATATTTTTCTCACCTTCTCCCTTTCTTTCTAGGCCTAACCTACATAGGTCACCTAGGGCATCAATTATATCACAATATAGCCTTCCAAACACTTCAATTTTTGGTACAAAATTGCGTTGATGTTTTCTCTAGAGGCCCTCCAAATTTGAAGCAATTCGATTGTGGGATCTTGAGATATAGCAAGCCCTATCTCAGGGACCAAATTCTTCCCTTGGTTTCCTTAGGCTAGTAGTCTCATAGGTGTCATTGCATTAATTTCACTGAAGGCTCTTCCTTTGATCCCTTTCTCCTTCCCAATTAGGTCAAGCACATCCTTTATTGATCAAATCCACCCCCTTGACTTGATTTTGGGTCAACTTGGTCTCGTGTGGTCCCCTAATATCTTAAAGACAACTTCACAAAGACCACTTGGAATCCAATTTTCCACAAAGATTTCTTGGAATATGCCCCTCCTTTACAAGTCTAGTTTTAAAACCCTATCCCTTGAAATCCACTTGGCCCTTCTTAGAGAGCCTTACACATTTCTTTTCAAGCAAGAAAACCACAATTTGAGTCTCTTATGTGAATAAGCCTTTACGAATCACTCCTTTCCTTTTATTGACTCATTTATCTAGGTGATTCCCTTCATACCAAGTCTCCTCCCATTGGTTAAAGTCCATAAAGAGTAGGGAGCTTTAGTTGAAGTGACAATGGGCTATTGCTCCATTGTTTCCCTTGACCTAGCAATTTCCCTTCTAGCACCCCTTCTACGACCCCTACTAGTTTGAGCGGTAACATGACTGACACGATCAGCGCCACGGAAGCACTAGGTGTAAGTAGATTGTTGGAAATAATACTAAGAGGGGGGTGAATCGGTATTATCATATCTATAATTTTATTTCCCAAACAGATTTATATATGCTACTTCAGTGAAGTGAACTAGCGTGTACACACAACTATACTTAAAGCAACCAACGTATATGCAAAGAACTTTTGATTTAGACAATTTATCATGTATTGAGCCTAAACCAGTATATCAGAGATTTACTAGATAATGCAGTAAAAGTAGAATAAAGCATCACACATAAGCAACACACATGAACACCAATATATAAGGTGGAAACCCAATGTGGGTAAAAACCACTTGCTGCTGTCGTCTCTGTCTTCTTTTTAATAATAAGAAAATCTGTTTACAATCTTGTACTGGTGAAAACTCATACCAGTGCGCAGGCACCCACCTGCAGAAGGCTACAACATTCTCTTGTTCTCCAGGTACTACTGGAAGGGAGCTACAACCCCCTAGCTCTTGTAATAGCCAATATGTATACTAGTACATAGGTGCCAGCCTACAAAAAACTCCACTCTTCCACCAGGGACCACGTTTCATGAATTTTCAGACTGGATACTCCTGTAACACAACACCACAATCTGAAGGCCACGTTTCATCCAATTTTCATACTGGACCTATCAACAACATTGAAACTCAGAAAAATCATAACTGCAATACAACCATCAAATACATCTGCATCAACCAATCACTGAAACTCAATCATCACTTTCTCAATAAACCACAACTGAATCAATCAATCACTTCAAAACCCATCATCATTGAAGCAAATCACAATCAATCAATCTGATCATTCAGAACACTGTTAGCAGAATATAGTCACTAGCACACAAAGCAGAAACCAAAAATCTGCAACAGCAAATAGAAACAACTGATACTTTAAACATATTACTTCATAAGGTATACGCTACTTTCATGTGTCAAACCAGTGTGTATACACACTTTTACAAAAGGGAACCAACGTACAGATCTACAAATTCAAATTTATGATGTATACGCTACTTTAATATGCTGAACCAGCGTGTATATGCTCTTTTACTAAAGCGAACTTGCGTACAGATCTGTAAATGCTAACTTAAAACATCACAACTATTCCAAACTTCAGTCATAACCAGATCATCACATCTAGAGAATAAAACATGTGTTAGTATTCAGATCTAGATTATTCAAGATCAAACCACATAATGATACTACTCTTAAGCCTTTATGATCCCGGTCCATCAACCTTCATAAGCTATATAGGTGCATCCTTAGATCAGATCAAGCAAACCATTAGAAGCTCATTAATCTGCATATCTGATCCAACGCTTCATAAGATATTCAAATCCTTGCACACTTATGGCCTAATGATCTCCTCCTTATATAGTTTTAGGTTTTTCTCAATACCATGGACCAAAACTACTTTGGACTAATACCTTGGACCAAATACCTCGGACCAATCAAATACCTTGGACAAAGAAATATCTTGGACCAAAAAACTTTTGGTTTTCCAAGATATACACACTTTTCCTTCTGTGAAAGTATGTGTGTACGTATACGCTCCTTTTGTTAAGTAAACCTACATGTATATGCAACTTGGACAAGGTGAACCTGCGTATACCTCTCTTTATTCATTCTTTGGAGTCTGATCTGTAATTCTTTGCTGTTTACCTGCTGCACTGTGATATTTCATCTGAGTGATTTGCCATCAAGGACAACACCTGTATCATAATGCCAACAATCTCCCCCTTTGGACTTGATGGCAACAAAAACACCAAGTCACTCTCCCCCTTTGACATCAAGGGCAAAGGGTGGACCAAGATATTTTCTCCCTTTGACATACATTATGATGTTCATGCTCCCCCTAAGTACATGCTGAATTCTCTGATTGATCTCCCCTTTTGTACATGCTAAGATGCACTGAAACCTCCATGCTCCCCCTGAGCAGAAGCAGAGTCTGCAAAAAATATTTTCTAAAAGGATAACATGAATCCATAACTCAACTATGTGAGAATGAATTTCCTATCACCAATGACTCATATATATATCCATCTCCCAAACAAGTTGGGATATACCAAATTTGACTCATCCATCCAACCAAGTGGGGATACACCAATTGTTTATACATGACAGAAACAATAAATATTACATCATCCATCCCATGTAAAGTGGGGATACAAATTACATCATTTGTCCAAGAGGACTCATTCAAATGTATGAGAAGACATATCACACCCTAGAATTTTACATGACTTAAGCAACAAAAGGTATAAATATCTGAAACCATAGCTGGACTTGCAACCATAATGCCAACAATGCAAAATGCGAGTGAAGGTTAATGCTCTCCCTGAACCTGTGCTACCTGTGCATTGTTAACAAGTCAATGATCAAGGCATCTTTGTCAGTTAGATAAAAATTAATGAACAGAGCATATCAATAGACTGTGATCATCAACATTAGACAGAGCATCCATATCAGAGCCTGCCCCACTATTTTTCTTGTCTGAAAACATATATACTCCTTTTCCCACAGAAACCTGCGTGTGTACGTGACTCGATTTCATGAAACACACGTATAATAACCTTTCTCTGAAAAAATTAGATTTAACAGCAGGATGATGCAACAACTACTCCCAGCTTTTGTCTGAGATATTCAAATGTTTCTTTGGGTAGTGGTTTAGTGAATATATCAGCAACATGTTCTTTGGAGGGAACATACTCCAATTTGACTTTTTGTTCAAGCACTTGTTCACGTAGAATATGATATTTGATGGGTATGTGCTTGGTCTTGGAGTGCATGACTGGATTCTTTGAAATATTTATGACACTTGTATTATCACATAGAATGGAGATGGGTGGAGTATACATGATCTGAAAGTCTTGCAAGCTTTGCATCATCCAAAGTAGTTGTGTGCAACAAGATGCAACAACCACATATTCTGCTTCAGCTGTAGATAAAGAAATTAAACTTTGTTTCTTGCTGAACCAAGACACTAACCTGGAACCCATATAGAATGCACCACCACTAGTGCTTTTTCTGTCATCAACACTTCCTACCCAATCTGCATCTGTATATGCATGAAGAGTAAGATCTATATCTCTAGGATACCATAAACCAAAGTTGTGGGTTCCTTGAAGATATTTGAAAATTCTTTTGACTATCTGAAGGTGTGATTCCTTTGGATTTGCTTGGAATCGTCCAACTATTCCTACTGCATGCATGATGTCAGGTTGGATACCTGTTAGATAAAATAGACTGCCAATCATGGATCTGTAAGTCGGTTGATGTACTACTACTGATTCATCATTTGAGTTGAGGCTACATCTTGTTACCATTGGGGTACATACAGGTTTAGAATATTCCATTCTGTACCTTTTCAAGACCTGTTTGAGATATTTGGTTTGTGAAAGAAAAATACCATCTTTATTTTGTTGAACTTGAGACCAAGAAAATAGGTAAGTTCACCAAGCAAGGACATTTCAAATTCTTGCTGCATTACTGAAGCAAAACTCTGACTCATGGGTTCTTCATTGCTACCAAAAATGATATCATCAACATAAACAATGATAATTAGCAATTTATCACTTTCAATCTTTGTATATAGATTGCTATCTGCTGAACCTTTTTTAAAACCTTGTTGGTGTAGATATTTATCAAGGCGGTAATACCAGGCCCTTGGAGCCTGTTTCAGACCATAGAGGGCCTTTTTGAGTTTGCATACAAGTTTTTCATCATTTCCAAGAATGAATCCTTCTATTTGTTCAATATAAACTTCTTCTTCTAAATCTCCATTCAGGAAGGCTGATTTTACATCCATTTGGTATACTTTGAATTTTTGAAAGCTAGAAAGAGCAAGAAACATCCTTGTGGCTTCAAGTCTGGCAACAGGTGCAAAATTTTCTTCAAAATCTATACCTTCTTATTGACCATACCCTTTACAAACAAGTATGGCCTTGTTTCTAATGACTTCTCCATTTTCATTTAGCTTGGTTTTGAATATCCATTTAGTTCCTATAATATTTTTATCATGAGGTCTAGGAACTAATTCCCAAGCATCATTTCTTTCAATTCGCTCAAGTTCTTCATCCATGGCCTTGACCCAACATTAATCTTTGCATGCTTATTTTACATTTTGAGGTTTAGTGGAGGATAGTAATGCTAGATAGCTTGAGGTCCCTGTAATAGTTCTTCTTGTCTGTACACCTGCCTCTTTTCCCCCTAAAATTTGAGTTTTTGGATGATTTTTTTGAACATACTTGGACGAAGTCTTTTCTTCTACCATTATCTCTTCTTCTGGTGCTTCAATAGTTTCTTCTTCAATATGATTTTGGCTTGATGTGGGAAAATAATCCCCATGTTCTTCATTGTCATAATCTTCTATTGATTGTATGTTTTGGATTTTTGCATGTTTCATCAACTACAACATCAATGCTTTCAACAATTTTTCCAAGTATTTTATTATAACATTTATACCCTTTACTTCTGTAAGAATAACCAAGAAGAGTACCTTCATCTGCTCTGGGATCAAACTTACCAAGTTTTTCATCAGTTCTTTTGATATAACATTTGCTTCCAAAAACTTTAAAGTATTTTACGGTAGGAGTCTTACCATACTAAATTTGATGTGAAGTTTGAGTGCTATTAACCCAAACATTTTCTTGGTTGAGAATAGTTATGGCGGCAAATGCAACTTCACCCCAGAAGGTTGCAAGAGTTCCAGATTCATCTAGCATAGCTTGAGCCATTCGTTGAACAGTTCTATTCATTCTTTCTACCACTCCATTTTGTTGAGGAGTCCTTGCAGTGGAGAATTGCCTTTTTATTCCATGTTGTTCACAAAAGTCAAAGAATTCATCCGAGGTAAATTCCCCTCCTCGATCAGATCTGAGGCATTTGATTTTTTGATCTGATTCATTTTCAACCAAAGCTTTGAAGTCTTGGAACTTTTCAAATGCTTCATCTTTATGCTTTAGAAGACCTATCCAACACATTTTGGAAAAATCATCAATGAACAAAATAAAGTATTCTTCTCCACGAGGTGACTTTTTCCTTGATGGTCCACATAAATCAGTATGGACAAGTTCAAGAGGCTTACTAGTTGACCCTTCCTTTTCAATGAAGTGAGCTCTGGTTTTCTTACCGATTTGACATGGTTTGCATATTGTATTTTCAGGGATGCTGATATCTGGAAGATCACAAACAACCTTGAATCTGCATGCTTTTCTTATTTGAGAAAAGCTTAGATGTCCCAATCTTCTATGCCACAACCAATTTTCATCATTTTTGCTTAGATAGCATTGTTTTTGTCCTCCCTTGAGTATGTATAAGTTGTTTGGAGTTCTTGTACCTTTGATCATGGTCTCTCCTGTATCAAGCTCATGAACAACACATCCGTTTGATCGAAACACCACTTCATTTCCTTGATCACACATTTGAATGACACTCAACAGGTTATGATTTAAACCGTCTACATACATAAAATTTCTAGCTTTAACCTTTTCTTTTAAGAAAACAAATCCTTTACCTTTTATGATAGCAGGAGTGTCGCTTCCAATTGAGACATTCTTTTCCTTTTCTAAGGCATTATATGAGTGAAGTTTTTATTTGTCACCTGTCATGTGTTTTGAGCATCCACTGTCAATGTAACACTGATTTTCTTGTCCTTCTGCATACAAGTCTATACCACATCTTTCTGTTTGAGATTCTTTCCTTCTCCATATCTTGGGATTTAATGGAGTTTTCTCCTTTTGAGATGTTTTCCATGCATTCAGATTCTTCATGCCCAAAGTTGTTACAGATTAAGCATTCTATTTCATTTTCAAGAAGAGAAAAGTTATTATAGGAACTTTTCTTGATCCCTGTCACATTCCTTTGATTTCGTGCTTCTCTAGTCATGATGGTTTTGTAAGCAACACATTGAGCAGCTTTGTGTCCAAAATTATGACATGAAAAACATTGCCCATTAAAGAAGTTCCTGCGACTATCGAATCTATTGACCTGGTGATTGTAGTTTCTATTGATATTCATCTTTGGAGAAAATTGAGTATGATTTACCTGAGGTTGGTTGTGGCTTCTATTCATCCTTGGAGTAAATTGAGTCTGATTTACCTGGTGATCTGCTTTATGCCTTTGCTGATGATTGTCATATTGTTCACTGGTCTTTGTTGCATCAAGATAACTTTTAGTGGAGGTTGACGACTTCTGTGATTGAGATGCTTCTTCAGTATATCCAAGACCTATCTTTATCAGAGGAGAATGCTACACTTTGATAATTTCATTTAAAGTTTCTGATCCTTTAGCAAATCTAAGATTGAGAGATTCCGTTTTCTCAAGATCTTTTCTTAGACCCACAATTTCACATTCTAAATTTTCATTGTGTTTTTCTTTTTTAGCAAGTTGGTATGTCAAGGTATCTATAATCATATTCTTTTCTTATAAACAAATTTTGAGTTTAGAGATTTCTTCATGGAGGTCATCTTCTTCTAAAGCATCCCAAAAATTATCATTGTCATAAGCCATTAGAAGTCTATAATCATTATTGTTTTCATCTTCATCACTATTTGATAAACCATCACTATCTTCATGAGTATAGTAACTCCTTTTATTTACAACTTGTTTTCTATTCCATTTTGCATATTCCTTCCCTTTTTCATATTTATCTTTATGAGGACATTTGCAGCATAATGACCGACTTTGCCACAGGCAAAGCATTTAAAAGGTAGCTTACCTCTAAATCTTCCGGAACCCTGTTGAAGCTTCTTGACAAAGTTTACCTCATCTTCTTCTTCTGAAATATGTCTTGATTCATTGTGTTCTTCCTTTCCTTTTGCTGAAGCTTTAAATGTGGCTTCTCTCATATCTGATGGTCATCCTTTTCTCATCTCAAAGGCAGTTAAGATTCTGTGAAGTTGTGTCATAGTGATAGCTTGCAGATCCTATTTTTCTTCTACGACAAACACTTTTGATTCAAATTTAGCAGACAAGGATCTCAAAATTTTCTCAACTAAGGTAGATTCCTTTATTTCTTCACCCAGATTCTTCATACAATTAACAACCTCATCTATACGTAAGAAGTAACTAGCTATACTTTCATCACTGTGCATCTTAAGAGTTTCATACTAAATTCTGAGAGTTTGAAGCTTAACACGTTTTACCTGAGAGTCTCCTTTGTAGCTCAGAACGATTTTGTCCCATATTTCTTTGGCTGATTTGAGCTGCATGACTTTGACAAATTCTGATTGTGATAGACTTCCCAATAAAGTATTGACTGCTCTGGGATTGGTTTCATATTGTTTTTTACCTACCGTATCTGTAGGAATTGCTATTGGCAATGTATATCCTCCTTCCACAATTTCCCAGACATCCGTTCCGAGTGATTGTAGATAGCCTGTGGTTCTTATTTTCCAATAAACAAAATTGCTCCCATCAAAGATTGGCGGTCTGATGGATCCCACGCTTTCTTGATTACTCATGATGATGGATCTCCCTTCAAGCGATCAAGCTTCCTCTGAAGGACCTGCTCTAATACCAATTATTGGAAATAATACTAAGAGGGGGGTGAATTAGTATTATCAGATCTATAATTTTATTTCCCAAACAAATTTATATATGCTACTTCGGTGAAGTGAACTAGCATGTACACGCGACTGTACTTAAAGCAACCAACATATATGCAGAGAACTTTTGATTTAGATAATTTATCATGTATTGAGGTTAAACCAGTATATCGAAGATTTATTAGATAGTGTAGTAAAAGTAAAATAAAACATCACACACAAGAAACACACATGAACACCAAGATATAAGGTGGAAACCAAATGTGAGTAAAAACCACTTGCTGTTGTCGTCTCTGTCTTCTTTTTAATAATAAGAAAATCTGTTTACAATCTTGTACTACTGCAGACTCATACCAGTACACAGGCACCCACCTGAAAAAGGCTACAACCTTCTCTCGTTCTCTAGGTACTACTGGAAGGGAGCTACAACCCCCTAGCTCTTATACTAGCTAATATGTTTACTAGTATGTAGATGCCAGCCTACAGAAAACTCCACTCTTCCACTAGGGACCACGTTTCATGAATTTTTAGACTGGATACTCTTGGAACACAACACCAAAATTTGAAGGCCACGTTTCATCCAATTTTCATACTAGACCCATCAACAACATTGAAACTCAAAAAATCATAACTGCAATACAACCATCAAATACATATGCATCAACCAATCACTGAAACTCAATCATCACTTTCTGAATCAACCACAATTGAATCAATCAATCACTTGAAAATCCATTATCATTGAAGCAAAGCACAACCAATCAATCTGATCATTCAAAACACTATCAGCAAAATACAGTCACCAGAACACAAAGCAGAACCCAAAACTCTGCAATAGCAAACAGAAACAACTGATACTTTAAACATCATACTTCATAAGGTATACACTACTTTCATGTGTCGAACCAGCGTGTATATGCAATTTTACCAAAGGGAACCAACGTACAAATCTGCAAATTCAAATTTATGATGTATACACTACTTTGATATGCTGAACCAACGTGTATACACTCTTTTACTAAAGCGAACCTCTGTACAAATCTGTAAATGCTAACTTAAAACATCACAACTATTCCAGACTTCAGTCATACCTAGATCATCACATTTATAGAATAAAACATGCATCAGTATTCAGATCCAGACTGTTCAAGATCAAACCACATAATGATACTACTCTTAAGCCTTTATGATCCCGGTCCATCAACCTTCATCAGCCATATAGGTGCATCCTTAGATCAAATCAAGCAAACCATCAGAAGCTCATTAACCTACATATATGATCCAACACTTCATAAGATATTCGAATCCTTGCACACTTATGGCCTAATGATCTTCTCCTCCTTATATAGTTTTAGGCCTTTCTCAATACCATGGACAGAAACTACTTTGGACCAATACCTTGGACCAAATACCTCGGACCAATCAAATTCCTTGGACCAAGAAATACCTTGGACCAAAAAACTTTTGGTTTTCCAAGATATACGCACTTTTCCTTCTATGAAAGTGTGTGTGTACGTATACGCTCCTTTTGTTAAGTAAACCTACGTGTATACGCAGCTTGGACAAGGTGAACCTGCGTATACCTCTCTTTCTTCATTCTTTGGAGTCTGATCTGTAATTCTTTGTTGTTGACCTGCTACACTGTGATCTTTCATCTGAGTGAGTTGCCATCAAGGACAACACCTGTATCATAATGCCAACACAGATATAGAACTTGCGGCAATGACTGTTCTTTCCTTAGCCAACACAGTGCTCAACACTTTCATGTTTGTTTTTTTGTATGAATCTTGTTTTGTTAAGATCGATTATGGTTCTACTTGTCATTCTTTTTAGTATTTTGTAATCTGTATTGATGGAGGCCATGGAAAAATCTAGCTCACATAGGTTGGAATTTTGTGTTTGGTCTATTAGTTTGAGCTATGTTTCCAAGTTTTAACTAGCAGTACTGATGGGTCTTTGGAAACACTTGGTTAGAGCTATGGTCTCCTGGGGTTGTCTTTTTGAATTGTTGAATATTTACTGTACTTAATGTAATACTTTCGAATTCTAATATGAATTCTAATATAAATAATTTGCAAAAGCTTACAAGAAAAAAAGAATGTAGTGTTTTGAGACTTTCATGAGTATTTTTTAACTCTTATTCAAAAATTGCATGGTCAATTTTGT
The DNA here is from genome assembly GCA_031772625.1 of Pinus tabuliformis. Classification (NCBI taxonomy): domain Eukaryota; kingdom Viridiplantae; phylum Streptophyta; class Pinopsida; order Pinales; family Pinaceae; genus Pinus; species Pinus tabuliformis. The sequence goes on along the minus strand of CM062808.1, from coordinate 307,400,160 downwards.
TGGTTTGTTTAATCATTCTTGTGATGTCATCTTTGGCACTTTCTTGGAGCTTAGTTCTAGTGTCAATTTATATTTAGGCAAACCTCTAAATAATTTTTTAAACATATATTTAGTGTGATTGGTGTTCCTTAATTTGATCAGTCATATGCAATTGTTTAAATTTGTGTGTGCCTTATCGAATCTAACCATTTTTTAATAAGATTATTTAATTGATTTCCATTAACAAAAAAAAGGTGCTACATTGATAGCTGTTCATGCTTAATAAATCCACCCTGGGAGGTCATCTCTTCAACCAGGGTTAACCAAAATAACACCATTTCTACTAGTGAAATCCAAAATAAAAGGTCTTGACTGTCATTGAGACAAAGCGACCCTTATATGACTACCATACTTTCCCACTGATTCCGTGAGACTTTTGAAAAAACTAAGGAAGATAACATTGAGATGAGGGAGTGGAAAAATAGGCCTACTAGTTCTATACCATCTTACAGAAAGCAAAAAATGGAGATTTAAATACATTCAAGACAAAGAAAAACTGACTACATTCTGACTGTATCCAGATTACTATGAAGAGAATGAGAAAAAATGAATTGTATTTCAAAGTGCCATGCTGTCAACCCACTGTAAAGACTAGTGCAAAACCATTGAATACCCAACTGTAGAGACAGGTGCATAAAACATCAAAGACTATTAGTTAGAAATGATGACCGAAGAGAGGGGAGGGGAGTTTTTCTAAGGAGAATTCCCAGTAGAAGTGTTAATAACTTACAATATTTCATGTGTCTCATTAGACTTAGTACCCAAGTTAGATACCAAAAACCACTCCACCCATGTTAGTCTGGTCACAATGTCATCAAGGATGTAGCGAATGTCCCAAAGAATTCACTTAATAACCTCCTTACCTACAAACAATTTGTAGTTGTTGACTCGCGTGTCATGAATAACCATGCAGAGTAGTGTTTCCATCTGTCAATGTAGAGTGAGAGAATGAAGAAATTGAAGCCTACACTTCCTAAATTTCCCTAGATCAAGAACCCACTTGAGTCTATTTCCTCCAATCTTAGAATAATATATATATATATATATATATATATAGATATATATATATATATATATATATATATATATATATATATATATATATATATATATATATATATATATATATATATATATATATATATATATATATATATATATATATATATATATATATATATATATCTATATATGATTACCAAACTCCTTTGCTTCTAGGAGGAGAATTTCGTTCCTCACTTTAGGAGGAGCTGAGTCAAAGCAATTCGCCACTAACTCATATTCAAACAAACACCGATGAGAGGAAGATGAATTTGGTGCACCATGATGATGATTGAGAATTATCTGCCTAGGAGCCATGATTAAATAGGGAATGGGGTGATAAAACAAATAGACTAAAGTTAGAGGTGAGAAATTAGGGAGATATATTCTTAAGTGAGGAGAAAAACACCTAAACAAGACGGACATCATCCACTATGCAAAGGAAAAAGGAGAACATATTTGGTCGAGAGAAGAGATGTAAGGAAATTCCACAGGAGTTTAACATAAATAACAACTAAGTCCAAATCTACCCAAATTTATGAGAGACAGAGACAAAGGGAGACCAAAGCCCTTGAGCCTACTACGAAGCTAAACAAACAATTAACAACATCAAAACCAAATGGAAAACGTATCTGGGTACCAAATTCCGAAAACCAACACTAGGAAACTGAAGGAAATTCTCGCAAAATAAGAGACTTGAGGCAATGAGGTGGGTAAAAATATCCCCGGTTTGAAAGAAGGACCAATCCTCGTATTATGGAGAAAGAGAGATAAAACATTGAACCCTGCGTAAACTCACAAAACTACAAAGAATGTACCAGAAGTTCGAGTGTTTAAATAGTGAACAAAAGCGACAATAGGGAAGATAATAATGAAGAAACAAACCTACCTCAGGGCCGGAAGAGACCAACAATAACATCGAGGAACAACACAACTATTTCATACCCTCCTCAACAATACATATAACATAGCTATGGTGCCACTGTGAGAAGTTTCCCATGCATCAAGTAAGGGGCATGGAAATGAGAGGACTGAGCCTTTGAAAGAAAATACCAAAGTGTGTGAGATCCATGGAGGGATAGATGTACAACTGAGCACACTCTTTAATAAACACAAGATTCCCATAAATCATACTATAACGAATGAGCTATGTATACTATATGTCAGGATATCCTCGACCCAAAACCAATCCACCATGAGAAAGCCTAACCAATATATCCTATAAGTGATGAACTGTGATGACAAAGAGAATGTCTTATTCCACTACATATGCGACCAGTTGCACACATTTACACCAACAGGACTGGGGTAGGTGATCCCAAACCTATGAAAAATAAAGGTGCCATGCAAGGACTAAGAGGTGACAGGTGGAGAGTATGGCTCTCGTTCCTAGGGCCACCAACCCATGCTCCATTCCTATGTTTGGCATGTTAATCATGCTCCCTAACCATATTGTGATGCTTAATACCACCCCCATCTAGGACAATATCTTCCAGTAATAACCTATCCTGTTCCACCCACCGTTTAATTTCGTGGACATCCTCTCTTAGTGACACAACCATCCAAGGCTCGTCCAAGGCTAGGTGTTATTCGGGGCTACCCCAATTTTCCAATGCACCTACTACCTTATTTCCTTCCCGTTGTGCATGCTTGGGAATGGTATAATCAAATTTTGAATATTTGAGACCACTTCCTATAAATTCCAACTATGAATAGTTTTATATGCAGGGTGACCATTTAACAGTTTGCGTATGCATTGTATGAAAACCTAGGAGTCTCCATGGGCTTGAATCAAACAATACCCTTCTCTGGGTTCAATTTGTAAACCTTTCTCAATAGTAAGGAACCATTCTAGATTTTTTGTGGTCACACCACATGAACATGCATATACATGCAAAGGATAGGATTTATTGTCCCGAATGATCCCGCCATAGCAAGCCGCTCGAAGATTTTCCTTGGAAGCATAATGGAAACTCAATTTCAAGAATGAGCTTGGGGATGGGGTATATGAATTGTCAATAGTATGATTAGGACACTATAGAGTAGATGGAAAATGGGTAGACATATAGGGATGTAGATCAGGGTTCTTTAAAATATGTTCTTCAGACTCCTCCACTTGTCAATTATCTATAGTGAAAGAGGATGCTAGAATAGTCTCTCGAATTTTGAGAAGGATGACTTGTTTTAACACTGACATTTTCCTTTTCTTCATATTGAAAACTATCAGGTTTCTTTATTTCCACAAGTTGCAAAGGGTAAAGCCTAAAGCCAGTTTCTAGGTTTGTGAGACAACAATGTTTTTAAACTTTCGACCAAACCATTGATTCAGTAGAGTTTTGAAATCTCTCAAACAGGGTAGACTGCATCTAAAGATTTATGGGACCAGTTCCCAAATGAATTCCACGAAGAGGCATGTAATGAAGATGTGTTCTGCTGACTCTTCTACTTGGAAACATAATTGACATAGTGACGATCCATCATATCTCTTTTTGCGAAGGTGATCCTAGGTGAGAGTATGCCCACAAGCTATCAACCCGAGGAAGTTTGAGAGCTTTGGCCACCATGAACCATCCCACAACTGATTCCATACAATTGTCTTATCCTTTACTGGAGGCCCTATAAGTAAGGAGTATTCTTATTTGAGTGTGAAAGAACTAAATGATTGTTGGCCCCATTGTAAAATACCCTGCTTTTGAGAAACCCTATTATGTCTATTTTCAAGTATCTCTTGGAAATCCTCCTAGGGATAAGTGGCATTAGTTTGGGGCTAATTACTTTTTTCCTTCCACTATCTCCATTGTTGAATATCATTTGGTGGCTTCCAAAAATTTGTTATCTTATTGGCTCCCAAATATTTTGATAAAGTTTGGATAGATTGTAGATGTTCTTGCTCCCCCAAATGAGGATGCTGCTACCAAGAGTCCTCCCAGAAGAACAAACTCGTTCCTCCTTTTACATCCCGGAATGGATAACGTATAACAATATATATTTACATTTTGGTGCCCAAGTCCAGGTACTAGATCCTTGAATGGTTCCATCAAAAGGTAACCACTCCTCCTACGTGTGCAGAGGCAAATACTTCCTGAGCCAATTTTGCTTCCAAATTTGTGGGCCTCCCTGAACTGAAAGCCAACATAATTTCACACTGTAAGTATAACTGATCAATTCTGGATCACGAAGGCCCAATCCTGCCATTGATTTTTATCTTATCAATTTTTCCCATCCTACAAGGGCCCACTTTCTTGTTTTAGTTTCTCCTCTCCATAAGTACCCACTCCATAAGGAACAAAGACATTGACAAACTATTATTGGAATGGGAATTATTGCCATATGGTAATTTGGGATTGCTTGCAATACTGCTTTGGTGAGTATTATGTGACTTGGGAAGTTGAGGGCCTAGAAAGCCTAATTACTGATCTTTCTCTGAGTCATTTCTATAAGATATTGTTATTGTTGAAAATGCAAAAAGAAAATCTTGATTTAATTTTCCCTTGAATTAAATTAGGAGAAAATTTTTTAATTTGACATCACAAGACAACTTGTACAAGTTAAATATGTTAATTTGACTTAGTTGGTTAAGTTAATTTGAGTTGAGGGTCTAACTTGAGTCATGTAGAGTGGATCCTACTTTATAGGAGCCCTAGTTGAGTTTATTTTGAGTTATAATTAATTAATTTAGTTTAACCAAGTTAAAGTTAGTTAAACTAGTTCCAATTGTTGGAGGAACTAATAGGAGGTCTAACAGTGCAGTGCTGCTTCATGTGTTCAACCACTTAACTGATAATTCAACCATAAATAACCCATGCATGTGTGATATGAGAGTTACCCAGTTGAGATTGGAGTTCAAGGGTAATGTACTATCATGTATAATCTTCCAAATTGTATAGGTAGTGCATGCACTCAGAGGAAGGCCTATGATGGATTGCGCAATTTCAATTGAGGAATTTACCTAATTAATATAATTCCTAAGGAAACAACACAAGGAGATATGGACTTGAGCAAGTAGAAAATTAGTTAAGTATTGGCCAAGGCTTGTCTAGGAAGCAATGAGATAGATAAATATAGTGTAGAGGTTGCTCGGGCTTGAGCAAAGCATTGTAATCTTCTCATATTTTCTGACTAATGCAATATACAGAAAACATGGGTTTTTAGTTGTGGGTTTCCCAAGGAAATCATTGTGTAATGTGTTGGTTGAATTCTTTCTATTGTATGCTTCGTGATTTCTCAATCGATTACTTGTCTCCGTTAATGAGTAGAGTAGATTCAAGTCGTTTGTTTTAGAAAATTACATAAGCAGTTTGAGTCTACAAGGAATTTCTACATGGTATCAAAGTAGAAATCACACTAGAAGAGAAGAATAAAAGTTTGTCTTTGCAGGTGAAATCGAATTTGTAGCATCATTCTTTAGAGCCTGTTAGAGTCGGTCTGGTCAGCCCTCCGTCAGAGATCAAAACTCTTTATGCATTTCATGTTTAGGTGTCCCGCTCCATTCACTCAGCTGCATTTCACTAGGGGCATGCCATGATCTGACGGAGAAGGTCATGCTAGTCATTTCCCCTCAGGTCTGGTTACTGCTGGCTTAAGTCTTTGTGTCAAATAATCACAAGTCCACGACAGTCAAGGTCTGGTCCTTTAAAGGACAAAAGTCATTTTCTATGTTTGGGTCTAGGAATTCATCAATTTGGTCTTTGAAACATGTCCAGTAAAGCCATGCAGGCCAGAGGGAGGCCCTTACACAGCTATGGTTCAGAGAGCTTCATCGTCATGTGGATAGACTTCGACTCTTCTTCAAAACTTTGTTTTGAAGAAAAGTCAAACAGTGTCATTTATGACAAAATTTTCCAAAAATTTGCCAGTTGATTTTTTCAGATGCAGTCATGGTTTCCGTGGCTGAATGTCCTGTCATACAGTCCCTACAAAGAGTGCCGAAAATTTCATCATTTGAGCCAAAATTTCAAAGGGAAAGTGAAAATCAGTGTGTTTTAAAGTCAGTGGAAAAAGTGTTGAAACAAGACATTAGAAAAGTGGGTTTTTGTAAAAGTTAATTTAAAAATGACCCCCAAAGCCTATATACACAAAATCACCATAAGACAAGCTCATTGTACAAGCAAGGCGATGGAAGAAAGGTGCAAGGTCGAAGAGTTGAAGAGTGAAGCGATTTGGAGCAATTTAGGGTGATCTCAGAGCGCACGGCACACACACAAAGGAGCGCGGCGCACTCATTGGGCGCGGCGCGCACAAAGCCCGTCCACTTTGTAAATCCACCACTGGCGTGACACACTCAGAGCACGCGGTGCACTGGGAATTGCACGCGGAGCACAGGGATATAAAGCCCAGAAACCAACTAATTTGCCCAAAAATTTTGTGGATGCTCATCAAATTTGCAAGGTAGGCTCTTCACACCACTTGTGCATCAATTTTTATGGGTGATATAAGGGTTTTTATGCCTGTAAATAAATGAATTTTTTTTTTATAAAGAAAACAATGGAAGACATAAAAATAAAAACCATGATCCTAGGGTTTGTGCTACAGTGATAGTGTTGCCAAGTTGTTTCCTACCCTACCCCTATTACTCATTCCCCTATGCTATTGTCCTCATAATCACTACCCTAACCCTACCAAAAAATCATACTCCCTTTCCCCCCTTCCTATTGCTCAAAAAACCCAAACCCTACCTTGCAAACAACACAAACCCTACCCCATCAACACTATACCCAAACTACTCCCAAGTCCCTGACAAATCTCTCCCTTTAACCCCTATTCCCATTACATCATTCCCCTCCTAATACTCCCTGTTTAATTGTCCCCTTGGTGGCAGATTGTCAGAGCAACTACCAGCTTCATTTGAATCAAAGGGCAGCCTAAAACTCAGGGTACAAACAGCAGTCATGGCATCCGAGGTTTCATCAGAATATGAGGAAGAGACCCACAATGATACAGATCCAAGAGAAAGGGCCCACAGGAGACATCATCGGAGTGGCAGACATCTTAGAGATGAGCCAAAATCCCTCACTGAGTTGCAGGCATGCCCTCTTTCCATGTCTTGTTTCTAGCACTTAGCATGTTTTGAATTTTGTCAGAGGGTGGCAAGTGTCAGAGTTCATCACGAGTTGGCCCGTCTTTTTGCACTTCACCTACATGGAGGACAATCTATCTTGGCTGGTGTCACTTTCACATTGACACCCGAAACCATATCAGTGGCAACATGCATACCAAACATTGGAGAGTAGTGGCATAAGAAGAAGAAGGTGGAGAGGCATCATTATGAGCCTTACATCAAAGACAGCTGTTTGAGCCACCTCACGAGAGTTTTTCCATTCAGATTTTTGAGAGATGAGTATGCTCCGCTCATGAAATTGATCATGAAGTACTTTAGTTGTGAGGGGAGGTTTTCTCGCCTTTATGCCTATCACATCAGGTTTCTCATGCACTTTACCAGGGTGCGAATGATGAACCTCCCATTTTTCATCTGCGGGAACATAGAGAGGATGAAGAATTTCATGCAGCACAAGACCCCTCGACAGCAGCTCAACAGTGTTTATCAGTTTTCCCTTATCCAGATTTTGGTGGACCATCAGTTGGGATTGCAGGGTATTGCTTTGGAGGACTTCATCTCCCATGACTTCTTCAACGCTCCACAGATAGTATCGGAGGTAGAGCATGAGATAGGTGGCCCATCTCATCAGTATGAGTGACATAAGACTGCTACTATACCAGTATACATCACCTATTAGAGAGGCAGTAGACCCTTATTTGCAGCAACAAAGCGAGTGTTATCTCCACCTGAGGTGGAAGGGGCCTCGCTTCCGACATTAGAATCACATGAGCAGGGCAAGGGTAAGGAGCCAGTGTAGGAGGAAGGGCCATTAGGTGAGCGAGAAACCGAGTTTGTTCTCCTCCATGATGATGAGACAGATGCAGAACCAACAAATGCGGAGCTTACAGAGATCATCTAGGAGCAGCAGTCAGTGATTGAGTCCTTATCCCTTGACTTGGAGAGGGCCAAGTGGAACATGAAGTACTTGGAGTAGAGAAACAAGCAGCTTGAGGACCAACATATGATCATGGAGTTGCAAAACATTCGTGAGCATCACCAAGTTGCTCAAAGAAGAAGGGTTGCGCTCACATCTTTGGAGCAAGAAATCAATGAGGATCGAGAGGCCAACCTGGAGAGGGTCAACATGGATTTGGAGAGGTTTCTGGACAAAGCTGACCAGGACCTTGCTCTACTGAGACACATGGCTTTCTGTTACAGGGTGTGAAACATGAGTGCACAGGCCCGGATGAGGAACTTGAAGGCAAAATTAAGGAAAGCAACAAGAAAGGAAAAAAGGGAAAAAGAGAAAGATCGGCTTCAAATATTGGTTTAGGCTTCCTTGGCCCATCATAACACCCCATAGAGATCCTCCAGCCCAAATTTCAAAAAATTTGGGGAATTTTTGGTCACATGGTAATTTTTTGGGCAAAAAACAGGGATTTTCTCCCTGTGCACCGCGCCACTGGCGGGACGCTAAAATTCTAGAGTTCCAAATGAGGAATGGCTTCCAGTTTTGGATTCAGCATGGAAAATTATGACTACTGGTGTCCGAGCAAGAAATTTGGGCAAATCTGAGTCTCCTAAAGGTTAAAAAACACCCAAAAATGGCCTCTCTGCCACTTATTTGACACACAGAAAGCAGTCTTGGGAGAATGGAGATTTGGAGGGGAAAATGAGCACCAAATTAGAAAATTCCAGTTGGGTTAGAAACTAGACAGGATAGGCTTTCCAAAAAGCCCACTTGGGGACATTTTGGACACCTGCAAGTGCCCCAAAATAGGTCCCAAAGCAGCGCTATGCATGGAGAAAATGGCGCGGCGCACAGAGGAAAAATTGCCAATTTGCTTCCGTTTCGCGAAATTTCGGTTTGCGACTTCTCCAAGTGGGCCCGCTCATCTACACTTCGGTTTTTTGGAACCGAAGGTGGAATTTAAATAGTTTTTTCTCCAGATTGGCTTCTATCCAAGTGGCGAAGGAGGGCAAACGGTCACCCAAAGCCAAATGTCATGTTTGTAGCGCTGCACCTGTAGCTGATGGTTGGCTCTCCATCTCTATTTTGTAATGATTCAAGTAAATCCCCAACCCTTGGGTGTTCCATGTCTTCCTCACACATTCTATATATTGTATGAAGTTTATTTGCAAAGGGTTGGTTGGCTTGTAACTTCTGGGAGACTGTGGGAAAGAAACTTTGTTTCTTCACTGTGTATTTTTGACAGAGAATTAATGAAAGGCAGCGGCTCTGTTTCATGAGATTCTTGTGGTTGTGAGTGTAGCAAATGTGTCTCTTATGTTTTCATATGTATTTCGTTATGTTTCATAATTCAATTCATGTTCATTTCCAGTGAAATTTTCTGAGTGAGATTAGGTAGAATTCAATTTTATTGCTCTGCCTGTGGGAAAATTTCATGTTTCAGTGTTATTCTTCTGTTGAAAAGGATTCATGTCACTATGCCCTTTTCACTTTCTTCAACAATCTATTCATGCCGTGGTACCTCAAAATAAATTGTTACATTTCTCGCCTACTTTGCCTCACTGAATAATTTGTGCCTTTGTATTAAATTCTCTGTTCTTTGCTGAGTGCCGGTCCCATACCATCCCAGAAGCTCGGTCATTCATGAAAATTGTTTCCAGAATCCCTATTCACTTACTAGCCTAAGGTAAATATTGCATTGTAAGTCATCTCAGACCGTTTTCGATCATCTATTCACTGAGCGTGACTCAGAGAGAGCCCTCTCCTGCTCTGGTAGGGCTAGCTACCAGACTGAGCATGGTTTGTGGTTACCCTAATTTTTGCCTTCCTTCAGCCTAAGGCAGATTTAGGTGATAACATAGTGGCGACTCCACTGGGGACAAACTGAAATCAAATCCCCTTGTTTCATAATAATTCTAAGCTTCCGGATGATGAGCTTGGGATTGGAAAGGTTGAGTAAGTTGGTTGTGTCCTGTGATTTTTCTCAATAGCACGCTAGCTTCAAGACGATATACCAGAGCCAATCCAGAACCGAATCCTCCTCATATTTATGAAAACCCCAATTTGATCCCAAGAATCCTTCGTCAAGAAAGCACCATAACTCTCATGTTCAAATCCCATTCATGTCCCGACATTTTTGAGTATCTTGAAGAGCTTGAGTTTGACGAACAATTTGAGATATCATTGTTTGAGTCTAAATCCGAAAGGGTTGTTGATTATACTGTCCCCAATCCGCAATTTATTGTAGACCTCGAAATAGAAAGAGCTAATAGGTTAATTGATAATTACATTGCAACACAACCCCAAACTCCAATTGCAAGCCCCTTGCAAACTGTGCACACTCCTCCAACACCTCCAAGGCTAAATCCACCGAGAATGATCGCTGCCTGTTTCGCACCCCTTGTTTTGCCTCAAGTTTTAGATGATATGCCAACGGATTATCAAAGTAAAATCCCGTTTTTTGATGGCACTCCTAACAGCATTACTGCTCAGCAACATGTAGACAAAATGGCAGACTTCTATGAACTTCATGAGATCGATGCGGAGAACGTGGCAATGAGGCTCTTTGTACAGACATTTGCAGGTGATGTGAGGAAATGGTTCAGAGGTTTGCCGGCAGCAAGTATCACTACCTTGGCTAAACTACAAAGACAATTTTTGAACCGGTGGGAAGTGAAAAAGAATCCCCTTCAAATTCTGGCCGAATATGAACAAATCAAACGGAACGCTGGTGAGTCGGTCCAAGACTATTGTGTTAGATTTAATGCAGTCTATAACGAAATTCCAGATCATCTAAAGCCACCTGTGGGACTAGCAATGATGAAGTTTCCAGATGGTTTTGATGCTGACATGGCATACCAATTAAGAGAGAGAGAACCGACCACAATGGAAGATATGCAGAAAATCGCGGTCAGCGTTGAAGCAAATCTGCTGTCCAAAAGAGCTAGAGCGAAAGCGGAAAAGAAAATCACTGTAAAAGAAGAGTCTTCTTCAATGGATCAACTACTCAAAAAGGTAGAGCAGATGCTTGAAAGGGTAAAACTTGACAAGCTTGAGCCACAAGTTAGGAATCCTAACTTCCGTGGCCAGCAGCAGCCACAATATAGAATAAGACAAAGAGATCAGCGAACTCAAGAGCAGACAGCACAACAACCGGTACAAACACCTTTGCAGTAGAATTTTGTGCATGGACCGGAGTCAGATGAGGACGGGAATGTAATAGGTGAAGAAAACCACCTCTTTACTCCAGATGAGCTGCCTACTTACATTACCGAAGAAGAAGAATGTGCAGTGAATTCAGCTGCACACCAAGACACAAATTTTATTCTAGCTAGCGACACTGTTTTGGAAGAAGAATCAGAAGAATATCAAAGGGGATATATGAATTCTTTGTCTGCACAACAACAACGATATTCACTTAGAAACAGAGATGTGCCGGCCAAACCAATTCAGAAAAAGAAGGAGGTTGAAACAACAAAAAATGATTCATCAGCTACACAAAGAAAAGGAAAGGAGGCGGTTGGTTCGGAGAGCAGCAAATCAAAATCAGCAGAACAATCACAACAGCAAGCTACATCAAGGGAAAGGAAAGAAAAGAGATCCTAGTCAAAGAGGTAGAAAAGACTCCCTCTTTTAGCTTAGAGAATGAGATTTCTAAGTTAAAGGTATCCATCCCCTTGACTGAAATAATGAAGAACAACAGTTATAGAGGGCAGATTTCTAAAATGTTGAATTTGGACCCAATGTCCGACATGGTAAATGTAGAAGATGATCAGACTAAAATGATTTTTGGACCAGCATCGAATGGTGAGTCTCCTGATAGCGATGTGCGACCCTTCTATATCAGTTTACGATTGCATGATTTTGTGTTACATAATGCCATGTTCGATTCCGGAGCTTCTCACAATCTGATGCCCAAGTCTATCATGGATAAGCTTGGTCTGGACATCACCCAACAATATCATGATCTCTATTCATTCGATTCCAGCAAAGTAAGATGTATAGGACTCATCAAAGACTTGGTTGTGAGTTTGGATCAGCTTCCTATGAAAAATGTTTTGATGGATGTGGTGGTAGCAGATATTCCTCCAAGGTTTGGCATGCTTCTTTCCAGGTCTTGGGTAGCGAAATTGAAAGGGACACTACAACTGGATTTCTCCTATGCAACAATCCCGGTGTTTGGACAAATGAGGAAGTTATATCGGGAACAAAAAATGAAATATATGATCACCAGCAAGGAGAAACCTATAAATCATCCTATTAACTATGTACATACAGATTTAGAGTCTTTTGTTTTGTTTTCAGATAGTTTAAATGATATAGATAGTTAGATAGTAGAAGCAGATGACATTCCGGAAATAACAGAAAATTTCAGAGAAATTTTGAAGAAAGAAGGACAAGAAAAGCAGCAAAATGTTGGGAAATCAGCTGAAAGTAATGGACAGCAAGCAGACAAGGCACGACAAACAGATTTCCAGCACTTACAAGAGGAGGAAGAAGGCTTGTGGACCATGGATTTCGATGGAGCAGTAGGAAATGATGGCACTGGAATTGGTATTTGGGTACGCAGTCCTTTCTCCGCCCCAAACAAAGTGCCTAGCAGCGTGAGGGTTTGCTCTTACAAGCTGGCCTTTGAGTGTTCAAACAATGAAGTTGAGTATGAAGCTCTGATTGCTGGCCTGAAGATTCTTAGAAAGCTGAATGCAAAAAGGATTTTGGTATATGGCGACTCCGAATTGGTAATAAAGCAGGTTAGAGGTGAGTATCAAGCAAAACATCCCAGGATGCGAGCCTATTGTAATGCAGTTTTAGACATCTTGAAGTTATTTTTAGAATACACCTTGACATGTGTGCCTCGTATACAAAATAGTATTGCTGATGCCCTTGCCAAGGCAGCAAGCAGTTTGAAGATCCCCATGAACTCCAGCAATAAATTTGAAATCCATGTCAAGCATCGTCCAACCATTCCAGACAATCAGTGATATTGGCAAGTGTTTCAAGATGATGAGGAGATTAAGGATTTTCTCCTAAACAAAGGCAAGTTCAAAGAAACCTCAATTGATGTAGAAAACGATGAGGGCAAAGGGAATGGTACAAATGAAGTGCAGATCAATGAAATGGACTTGTTGCAGCTGAAGAATAACATCATTCCTAAAGGCTTGATACCTCTAGAGGAACTTTTTGATTAGGATGATGTAGCCCACAAGCCAACATTGCAGCCAACAGAGAAGGGTGTAGAAGAGGTCAACATCGGTACAGCTGCCGATCCAAAGTTGGTAAAATTGTCTAAAGAATTACCGCCAAAGACCAAGGACAAATACATCAATTTGATGGCTTCATTTGCAAGTGTGTTTGCTTGGGATTATTCTGATTTAAAGACCTATTATACCAATATTATTCAGCACACGATACCCATCAAGCCCAATCAAAAACCATTTAGAGAGAAGATGAGAAGGATAAATCCAAAGTTGCTGCCATCTATCAAAAAGGAGGTAAATAGGTTGTACAAGTCAGGTGTCATTGTGCCCATCAGATTTTCAGATTGGATATCTAACTTAGTGCCTGTACGCAAGAAGACCGGTGAGATCCGCCTATGCATTGATTTTAGAAATCTAAATAAAGTCTCATTGAAGGACAACTATCCACTGCCCAAGATGGACCATATACTTCAGCGAGTAGTGGGGGCATCGCGTATGTCACTGCTTGATGGTTATTCCGGATATAACCAAATTTCTGTCCATGAAGATGATAGAGACAAGACAACATTCACCACTCCATGGGGAACCTTTCACTACGCCAAAATTCCCTTCGGTTTAAAGAATGCAGGTGCCACATTTCAGCGGGCAATGGACTTGGCTTTTGCAAATGAGAAGGATGTGTTTTTGGTGGTGTACTTGGATGATTTGACGGTATTTTCCAAATCTGATGAAGAGCACATGCATCACCTAAAAATTGTCTTTCAAAAGTGCAGGAAATATGGTCTATCACTGAATCCTAAGAAGAGCTTGTTCGCCATGGAGGAAGGCAAATTACTTGGGCACATCATTTCAAAGGATGGCATTCGTATAGACCCAGCACGTGTGCAAGCAATTTAGCAAATCGATCTACCTAGGAACAAAAAAGAGATACAATCATTCAATGGTAAGATGAATTTTCTGCGTCGCTTTGTGCCTAATCTTGCAAAACACTTAAGAGAAATGACCAACATGCTTAAGAAGGACAGCCAGGTGAAATGGATAGAGAAGGCTGTAAAATCTTTCAACTTGGTCAAATTGGCCCTTTCTTCAGCGCCAGTTCTAGTCAGCCCAGATTACACTCAGGATTTCATATTGTTTTCATTTGCTTCTGAGCACACTATGGCAGCGATATTATTGCAGAAGAGAGATGATCATGAAAGACCCATTGCATTCTTCAGCAGGGCTATAAGGGATGCAGCTTTAAAGTACAACATCATTGAGAAGCAAGCCCTGGCATTGGTGAAGGCATTGAAGGATTTCCGGGTATATATCCTACATTCTCACATTCTGGCCTATGTTCCTAATACTGCTGTAAAAGATGTTTTAGTGCAGACTGATCCGGAAGGAAGAAGAGGCAAATGGATTGCAGCCTTGATGGAATACGATGTGGAAATAAAGCCCACAAAGATGGTCAAAGACAAGGGTTGGCGAAGCTAATGGCCGAATCAAACTTGCATGCCTTGGACATAAATCTGATCGCTGCCATGTCCGATGAGAATGAGGAAATATCATTCGTTCAGGTATCCGAAATGTTTGCTTTGTCCCCATGGTATTCAGATATAATATATGTGCTGAAAAATCTATCACCACCGCCCGGCATGACTAGAAACAAAGCGAGAACACTTAAATTGAAGGCTGCCAAGTTTTGCATTTTGAATTTTGCATTGTATTGGAAAGACCCCGGTGGCATTTTGCTAATTTTTTTGGTGGAAGAGGAGGCAAATAAATTCATGGAGGATTTCCATGGAGGAGAGTGTGGTGGTCACCTTTTTTGGAAGTCAACAGCGAACCAAATTTTGAGAGCAGGGTACTACTGGCCTACTTTGTTTGCTGATGTGTATAAGATGGTCAAGCGCTGTCATAAATGTCAGATTTTCGAAGGAAAATAGAAATTATAGCCTTTTCCACTTAAGCCTATTGAGGTGAGCGCTCCCTTCCACCAGTGGGGATTGGATTTCATTGGGGAAATTCATCCCGCCTCTGTTAGATGATCCAAAAATACAATTTTATCATAGGTTATAAAATTAGAATAAAATAATTATTAATTTAAGATATTAAATTAATAATTATTATTCTAGAATGTTTAATTATTTAATGGAGACTTTTAGAATTAGCATATTGTTGTAACTAGATATGACTCTCCAAACGTGTCGTATCTTAGGCTCTATTTTAGGAGATTTGTTAGCTAGTTGGTTTTTATAGCATTTATTGTAAATGGACACTTGTTATTTAATAAGTGATCCATAATTAGAGGTAGTTAGGACATGGAGCTTATAAATAGCTCATTGCAAGAGTGTTTGTGTTGTTCAGGTGTAAACTCTTGCAAATCATATTATGTAATTGTTTTTTCTGATTAATAAATTTATGTGTCTAAGGACACTTCTGCCATTATTGTGGTATCAGATCTCTAGTAATGTTGCAGTTGATTTGAGGAGGAGATTCCAGCTCTATCAGATCGTGGAAAACTCAACTCCGTTGAAGTGATCAACGAAAGATGGGTATGAAGTTTACAAATTTTTTTATTGATTTTAGATCTGCCAATTCTAAAATCATTTTTTTAAAGCAGCGAATGCAAATCTGTGTTTTCTCTGTGCCTGGGAGGGTTGGTTTCCTTTGCCTTTCAAATTCAAGCTTCTAACTTGAATCCCGGCCACCGGTTTTAGTGACTCGGAGTGATTTTTCAGTGTTTTTCTGTAAAAATTGCTGTAGCAGAGCGTGGAAACCTGTGTTAACTATAATCTTCCTTTATGCACTTAATGCGACCAACATACCTGTTTTACATCATCATCTCCCGTGCCTCTGTGTTGAGAGCCGCGCCTTCTTTTCAGTGTGGCAAGACGTGTGAGAAGCCGTGAATAAGGCATGAAGAAGACGTGAAGCGAAAAATGTGTAAAGGATCAGCGGGGAATTGTTTTACGACCTGTGTGAAGACTCACAGAATGTACGTGGAGATTGTTGTATACAGAGATTGTTGTACGTGGAGGTTGCTGTACGTGGACATGAATGTGTTGAGCTGAACAAACGCAAAAGGGATGCAAAATATTGGTGAATTTCACATCATATGTTCTTTTTTAAAGCCTTGTTTAGAAAGTTCTTAAAAAAAAACACTGGTAAGATGCTTGATTGGTAACCCTGTCTTATAGCTTCGATTACAATAGAATTGTCAGATATTATTTTTGGAGCTGTAGCTTTGACAGGATAAGACTTGATTTACATCTCGTGCTTGAAAGAATGTGACTTAAATTTGTTCATATGCTTGAAGAAGCATTTTATTGAACGCTGAGACTGTTTTTTATTGAAGAGCTCAGCGCAGTGAAAGCTGAGACTGTTTTTTATTGAAGAGCTCAGCGCAGTGAAAGATGAGACTGTTTTTTATTGAAGAGCTCGGGATCTGACGTTCTGGATGGAACACGTGGATGCTTGAAATCCAATGAGGGCCGCGTCTAATTGAAATCCAATGACTTGCAGGCTAATCACTTGTTGAAGGGCGCATCTTCATTATCAGTGGCCAAATATAGTACCGAAGACAGTGTATCATTCAGTTATACAGAGCTTGATTTAGCATTAAACTGGAAGGAACATATTGTTGGAGGAAAGGGATACCATCGTTCCTCATGTGTTGAAAATCGAATCACATAGGCATTACCATGTGTGAGGAATTATTTTGCTAATGGACGAGTTTTTGTTGGTTGTAGTATTTTTTTTTTGGGTCAATTTCTAGTCCAGTGGCTTCCATCTTTAACTATGGGTGTGGTTTGTAGAAATGTTTTGAGTGTATGTACGTTGAAGGTGTTACTTGTGGAGTAATAAGGATTTTGTAAATATTTGGAGCAATAAGGTGGTTTGTATTTTTGTTGAAGTAATAAGGAGATTTTTATTTGTAATTTGTAAATTGGAGAGATAAGGTGTGTTGGGTAATTTGTTTTCAAGAAGTTATTTTTTAATTGGGATCATCACATTGTAACTCAAAGTAATTTTACTTTGAGGGGGGGTAATTTTTTACCAGATTGTGCAAAAGCACCATTGTAAAAATCAAATTTTGAAAGTTGCCTTGTAAAAATTTGAGAAATTGACTAGAGCCAAGTGCAAAGCTCAGTCAATTTTCTCCTGTTTTGACGACTATTCGAGGGTCAAGGCCAAGCCCCGATAGTTTGTTTTTTGCGTCGTGTGTTGCTGTTGTGTTGCGCATCTTGAGGTTTTTGGAGCTTGATTCGTGGTGTGAAGTCTCAACGCTACAATGTCTAAGTTGATTAATTTGTTTTCTGATTCCGACAAACTTGAAGGCACCAAATCTTATAAAACATGGCATCGTCTCATCGAAAGCACACTCATTTACAATGAATTATGGCAGGGAATATGTGATGGAGATGTTAAGCCAAATAAACCCACAGATGCAGCTGCACTAGCAAAATGGGAAATCAAGAATGCTAAAGCCTTAGCTCTTATTAAATCTTCTGTGAATGATGAAATGTATGTCCATATAGAAAATGCTACAGATGCATGGTCTACTTTGAAAACTTTTAAAGACCTCTTTGATACTCAACCTGAATCAAAGAAAGTCGATCTACAATTAAAATTGTTGCAACAAAAATTAGCTGAAGGCGGTGATGTTCTTGAATATATCTCAAGACTTAAGAATATTAGGCAAGAAATTATTAATGCTGGTTTTCCCGCAATTGATGATAGCTTTATGGTCACAATTGTAATTGCTGGACTTCCTTCTTCCTACACGCATTTTTTGGAGACTCTACAAGTAACTGGGAAATTAGAGAAACTAAAGTTTGATGAACTCTGTGAAATGTTAACTCAACATGATAAAACTTTTGGGAAGAAGAAGAAAGTTGGTGAAGATGTTTTTCTCACAGAGGCCAGCACTAGTAAGTCATCAGCAGACAATTCTCGAGGTAGAGGTAGATGGAATCAGAATCAAGCAGCACATAATCGAGGTCGAAGTCAAAGCAGAGGAAACAATTTTAACAGAGGAGGAAGGAATAATTTTCAAGGTAGAGGAAACAACCAAGGAAGAGGCAATTTTCAAGGACAAGGATATAATAATCAAGGTAGAGGACAATCTCAAAATAGAAGTCAAAGCAAAGGCAGAGGAAAATCTTCAAGAAGAGGAAGAGACTTAAGTCAAATTGTGTGTCGAAGATGTAACAAAGTTGGCCATTATCCTGAAGATTGTCAAACTTCAATTAATAAAATTCCCAAGTTTCAGCAGCATTCAGTGCAATTTGCAAATGATCAAGATGATGATAACTTAGAATATGTTTTTACTTCCTCACCAGCATCACAACTTTCATCCCATCTTAGAAGTGACTATGAAGATGCCTGGATCTTGGATTCCGGGGCAACTCAGTACATGACTTGTCGACGTGATTTTTTCTGGAATTTTCAAGATTGCCAACTTAATTCCATTTTTCTTGTTGATGATACAAAACATACTCCTTATGGAAAAGGATTAGTTAAAGTTTTTCTCCCTGGCATTGGAGAAAAGATGATTTCCAATGTATGGTATGTACCAAGTTTTAAGAAAAATTTGCTCTCTTTAGTGACGATTCGACAAGCAGGACACCAGGTGATTATGGAAGATGGTTTAGTGAAGATTAATTCAGTCAAACAAGACTTGAAAACAGTCATGATAGGTTATGAAGATGGAAAAATGTTACGGATGAAAGGGACAGTTATTCCAAGGCATTCTGATTTTGCAGGGGCAGTGACTACAGGTATTTCACCTATAAGACTATGGCATGTAAGATATGGACATTTGAATTTTGAGAGTCTTTCTCAATTCCAGAAACAAGGAATGGTTAAAGGACTTCCCACTTTCAAAAGGGAAAATGCAAAATGTGAATCTTGCATTTATGGCAAACAAAATCGAGAAAGTTTTACAACAAGTTCATGGCGTGCAAACAGGCGGCTACAACTAGTTCACAGTGATGTTTGTGGACCACTACAAACTTCCTTTGGTGGATGCAAATATTTCTTACTATTCATTGATGATTTCAGCAGAATGACTTGGGTTTACTTTTTGAAGAACAAGTCAGAAGCATTTGATAAATTTAAAATTTTTCGCCAACTTGTTGAAAATGAAGTCAAAGAAAAGATAGGTACTCTCAGGACAGATAATGGGGGAGAATTCACTTCAAATGAATTCAAAACTTATTGCAGTGAAAATAGCATAAGATGACATCTTACTAATGTTTACAATCCACAGCAAAATGGAGTAGTCGAAAGAATGAATCGCACTTTGTTAGGCATGGCGAGATCCATGTTAACTTTCAAAAGGTTAAGTCCAACATATTGGGCGGAAGCAATTCATACAACTGTCTACTCAAGAAACAGATCTCCAACTGCTTCTTTAGACGGAATCACACCTTATGAAGCTTGGTTTGGTTTCAAACCTCGAGTTAAACATCTTAGAGTTTTTGGGTCAGTTTGTTATGCCTTAGTTCCGAAAGAAAAACGAACTAAGCTTGACTCAAGAAGTTTAAAATGCATCATGATTGGCTATTCTGATGAGAAGAAAGGGTATCGTCTTTTGACCAATGGAAAATTCATTGTGAGTAGGGATGTCATTTTTGATGAAACTGAGAGTAAAAGTGCTGAAGAAATTGAAAATCTTCTTCACAAGTTAGCAACTAAGGGAAGCAAAAGAAATGGAAAAATGCAAAGTCAACCAACTTCACCAAATTGGTATGAACTTGATTTTCCTTCCTTTGAAGATGAGTCATCCAGTCCATCTACATCAACAACATCATCTGGGTCTTCTAGCATTTCATCTGCATCTCCAAGCAACAACAGTTCTTCTGACAGTGATTCTCCACATTCTTCACCTGAACGACGAACATCAGTTTATATTAATCCTCTTTACAATGATGGGGACTTTACAGAAGCGCAAACAAGTGAGCACCAACTTCCGAAATGGGCAGTTCAATTTTGAAAGATGTAAAGCCTGATGAACAGAATAAAATAGGCACTAGAAGGGCACATAGAAGTGAAGGCAATTTTTCCTTGATAGCAAATGATTTTACTGAACCTTCCACATACAAAGAAGCAGTAAAACATAAAGAATGGCAACAGGCTATGGTTGAAGAATATCAGGCAGTAATTGATAACAACACTTGGAAACTTGTTGATTGTCCAGAAAATGTTAAACCCATAGGATGCAAATGGGTTTACAGAATTAAGTATAATCAAAAGGGAGAACTTGAAAAGTATAAAGCACGACTTGTCGCAAAAGGTTTTGCGCAGCAGGAAGGCATTGATTATGAGGAAACTTTTGCTCCTATAGCTAAATGGAACACCATCCAATTAACACTTGCATTGGCCGCTCAGAAAGGATGGAAAGTTCATCAAATGGATGTGAAAAGTGCTTTTCTCAATGGGGATTTACAGGAGGAAGTGTATATGACCCAACCGCCAGGTTTTGAAGTTGAAGGACAAGAACATAAAGTCTGCAAATTGATCAAGGCTTTATATGGATTAAAACAAGCTCCCCGAGCTTGGTATGCAAAGATGGATGAATACCTTAAGAAAGCTGGTTTTCAACGAAGTGAATCTGATGATACTTTGTATGTGCGAGAACAGGGAAAATATCTGGTCATTCTTGTTATGTATGTAGATGATTTGATCATCACTGGCAACCATGATGATCATATTGCACAGGTGAAAAAGGAGTTACATGCAGGTTTTAAGATGACAGATTTGGGATTACTTCACTACTATCTTGGAGTTGAAGTCTTCCAACGTCCACATCATATTTTCATTTCTCAGAGTAAGTATGCAGTAGAGGTTCTTTAGCGATTTGGCATGCAGGATTGCAAGACCGTTCTTACCCCCATGGAGCAAAACTTGAAACTTTCAAAATTTGAAGGGGGGGAAAAGGTGGACAGTACAACTTACAGACAGTTGATTGGAAGCTTGATTTATTTGACAAATACTTTTCCTGATCTATCTTATGCAGTCAGTATTCTTTCACGTTTTATGCAGGAACCACGAGACAGCGACTGGAATGCAGCCAAAAGAGTTCTTCGATATATCCAAGGAACAAAAGATTTTGGTCTTCTTTACACAAAGACTAAAATCTTTTGTTCCTTGGATATATCGAAGAACTCTTTTGGCTGCATTCCAGTGGCTGTCTCGTGGTTCCTGCATAAAACGTGAAAGAATACTGACTGCATAAGATAGATCAGGACAAGTATTTGTCAAATAAATCAAGCTGCCAATCAACTGTCTGTAAGTTGCACTGTCCACCTTTTCGCCCCCTTCAAATTTTGAAAGTTTCAAGTTTTGCTCCATGGGGGTAAGAATGGGCTTGCAATCCTGCATGCCAAATCGCTGAAGAACCTCTGCTGCATACTTACTCTGAGAAATGAAAATATGATGTGGACGTTGGAAGACTTCAACTCCAAGATAGTAGTGAAGTAATCCCAAATCTGTCATCTTAAAACCTGCATGTAACTCCTTTTTCACCTGTGCAATATGATCATCATGGTTGTCGGTGATGATCAAATCATCTACATACATAACAAGAATGACCAGATATTTTCCCTGTTCTCGCACATACAAAGTATCATCAGATTCACTTCGTTGAAAACCAACTTTCTTAAGGTATTCATCCATCTTTGCATACCAAGCTCGGGGAGCTTGTTTTAATCCATATAAAGCCTTGATCAATTTGCAGACTTTATGTTCTTGTCCTTCAACTTCAAAACCTGGCAGTTGGGTCATATACACTTCCTCCTGTAAATCCTCTTCCAGGCAACATAGAAGGATCCTTACAGCGACAGACTATTTCACAAAATGGATTGAGGCAGCTCCCACCAGACAAGCTACAGACACGGTAATCATTTCATTCCTCGAAAATAACATCTTGTCTCGCTTTGGTTGTCCAAACAAATTAATCACCGATAATGCAACAACTTTCAAATCAAAGAGGATGGTAGAATTTTGTCATAAGTATCACATCATTTTGGGTCATTCAACTGCCTATCATCCGCAAGGCAATGGATTGGCAGAATCTTCGAATAAATCATTGGTCAACATCATCAAGAAGCTGCTGGAAATAAATAAAAAGAGTTGGAATAAGAGGTTGGTCCATGCGCTTTGGGCAAATCGGATCAGTTAGAAAAAGTCCATTGGTATGTCACCGTTTGAGCTTGTTTATGGAGTTGACACACTATTTCCCACCTCTCTTGCTGCCCCGGTAGTCATACTTCTTTAGGAGGCCGGTAGTGAATAAGATCCCATGCAGAGAAGGTTGAATCAAATGATCCACTTGCAGCAAACAAGAGAAGAAGTTTTCAAGAACACATCCAAATTGCAGGAGAAAATAAAGAAAATCTATGACAGAAAAGCAAAGGCAGATAAATTTCAGTTGGATGATGTGGTGCTAAAGTGGGATGCAAGGAATGAAGAGAAAGGCAAGCACAGAAAGTTCGAAAATCTTTGGAAAGGTCCTTTCAAGATTGCAGCATATAGGGGTCAGAATGCCTTTCTTCTGAAGGAAATGAGCAGGGAAGATTGTCCTGGAGGGCCGATCAATGGTCGGCTGCTCAAGCGGTATCACTACTGATTTATTAACGCTGCTTCCACTGTCATTGTAAATACCATTTTTATTTCAGTTTGGTTTCAGTCTGTAAAGTTAGTTTTTGAGTTATTTCAATGTCAAGTTTGAGTCAATTTCTTGGTCATTTCAGTTTCATAAATAAGTTAGAGTCATGTGCTGTTTATCGAAATGATGACTCCATAGCCCAATGGACAAAAGGCACTGTCTAGCTCCCCCAGATATCTACTGCTCTTGGCACCTCCAAGGAGCTACCATCCCCCATTGGAGCCAATGTTAGAGTCAGTCTGGTCAGCCCTCCCTCAGAGATCAAAACTCTTTATGCATTTCATGTTTAGGTGTCCCGCTCCATTCAATCAGCTGCATTTCACTAGGGGCATGCCATGATCTGACGGAGAAGGTCATGCTAGTCATTTCCCCTCAGGTCTAGTTACTGCTGGCTTAAGTCTTTGTGTCAAATAATCACAAGTCCACGACAGTCAAGGTCTGGTCCTTTAAAGGACAAAAGTCATTTTCTATGTTTGGGTCTAGGAATTCATCAATTTGGTCTTTGAAACATGTCCAGTAAAGCCATGCAGGCTAGAGGGAGGCCCTTACACAGCTATGGTTCAGAGAGCTTCATCATCATGTGGATAGACTTTGACTCTTCTTAAAAACTTTGTTTTGAAGAAAAGTCAAACAATGTCATTTATGACAAAATTTTCCAAAAATTCGCCAGTTGATTTTTTCAGATGCAGTCATGGTTTCCGTGGCCGAATGTCCTGTCGTACAGTCCCTGCAAAGAGTGCCGAAAATTTCATCATTTGAGCCAAAATTTCAAAGGGAAAGTGAAAATCAGTGTGTTTTAAAGTCAGTGGAAAAAGTGTTGAAACAAGACATTAGAAAAGTGGGTTTTTGTAAAAGTTAATTTAAAAATGACCTCCAAAGCCTATATACACAAAATCACCATAAGACAAGCTCATTGTGCAAGCAAGGCGGTGGAAGAAAGGTGCAAGGTCGAAGAGTTGAAGAGTGAAGCGATTTGGAGCAATTTAGGGTGATCTCAGAGCGCGCGGCGCACACACAAAGGAGCGCGCGCACTCATTGGGTGTGGTGCACACAGAGCCCGTCCACTGTGTAAATCCGCCACTGGCGTGGCGCACTGGGCATTGCACGCGGTGTACAGGGATATAAAGCCCAGAAACCAACTAATTTGCCCAAAAATTTTGTGGATGCTCATAAAATTTGCAAGGTAGGCTCTACACACCACTTGTGCATCAATTTTTATGGGTGATATAAGGGTTTTTATGCCTGTAAATAAATGCAATTTTTTTTTATAAAGCAAACAAAGGAAGACATAAAAAAAAAAACCATGATCCTAGGGTTTGTGCTACAGTGACAGTGCTGCCAAGGTGTTTCCTACCCTACCCCTATTACTCATTCCCCTATGCTATTGTCCTCATAATCACTACCCTAACCCTACCAAAAAATCATACTCCCTTTCCCCCCTTCCTATTGCTCAAAAAAACCCAAACCCTACCTTGCAAACAACACAAACCCTACCCCATCAAAACGATACCCAAACTACTCCCAAGTCCCTGACAAATCTCTCCCTTTAACCCCTATTCCCATTACATCATTCCCCTCCTAATACTCCCTGTTTAATTGTCCCCTACCAACTACCAGCTTCATTTGAATCAAAGGGCAACCTAAAACTCAGGGTACAAACAACAGTCATGGCATCCAAGGTTTCATCAGAATATGAGGAAGAGACCCACGGTGATACAACTCTAGGAGAAAGGGCCCACAGGAGACATCACCGGAGTGGCAGACATCTTAGAGATGAGCCAAACTCCCTCACTGAGTTGCAGGCATGCCCTCTTGCCATGTCTTGTTTCCAGCACTTAGCATGTTTTGAATTTTGTCAGAGGGTGGCAAGTGTCAGAGTTCATCATGAGTTGGCCCGTCTTTTTGCACTTCACCTACATGGAGGACAGTCTATCTTGGCTGGGGTCACTTTCACATTAACACCTGAAAACATATTAGTGGCAACAGGCATACCAAACATTGGAGAGCAGTGGAATAAGAAGAGGAAGGTGGAGAGGCATCATTATGAGCCTTACATCAAAGACAGCTGTTTGAGCCACCTCACGAGAGTTTTTCCATTCAGAATTTTGAGAGATGAGTATGCTCCACTCATGAAATTGATCATGAAGTACTTCAGTTGTGAGGGGAGGTTTTCTCGCCTTTATGCCTATCACATAAGGTTGCTCATGCACTTTACCAGGGTGCGAATGATGAACCTCCCATTTTTCATCTGTGGGAACATAGAGAAGATGAAGAATTTCATGCAACACAAGACCCCTCGACAACAACTCAACAATGTTTATCAGTTTGCCCTTATCTGGATTTTGGTGGACCATCAGTTGGGATTGCAGGGTATTGCTTGGGAGGACTTCATCTCTCGTGACTTCTTCAGTGCTCCAAAGGTAGTATCAGAGGCAGAGCATGAGATAGGTGGCCCATCTCATCAGTATGAGTGACATGAGACTGCTACTATACCAGTATACATCACCTATCAGAGAGGCAATAGACCCTTATTTGCAGCAGCAAAGCGAGTGTTATCTCCACCCGGGGTGGAAGGGGCCTCACTTCCGACATCAGCATCACATGAGCAGGGCAAGGGTAAGGAGCTAATGCAGGAGGAAGGGCCATCAGGTGAGCGAGAAACCGAGTTTGTTCTCCTCCATGATGATGAGACAGATGCAGAACCAACAAATGCGGAGCTTACAGAGATCATCAAAGAGCAGCAGTCAGTGATTGAGTCCTTATCCCTTGACTTGGATAGGGCCAAGTGGAACATGAAGTACCTGGAGTAGAGAAACAAGTAGCTTGAGGAACAACAGATGATCATGGAGTTGCAAAACATTCGTGAGCATCGCCAAGCTGCTCAAAGAAGAAGGGTTGCACTCACATCTTTGGAGCAAGAAATAAATGAGGATCGGGAGGCCAACCTGGAGAGGGTCAACATGAATTTGGAGAGGCTGTTGGACAAAGCTGACCAGGACCTCGCTCTAATGAGACACATGGCTTTCCGTTACAGGGTGCGAAACATGAGTGCACATGCTCGGATAAGGAACTTGAAGGCAAAATTAAGGAAAGCAACAAGAAAGGCAAAAAGGGCAAAAGAGCAAGATCGGCTTCGAATCTTGGCTGAGGCTTCCTTGGCCCATCATAACACCTCATAGAGATCCTCCAGCCCAAATTTCAAAAAATTTGGGGAATTTTTGGTCACATGGTAATTTTTTCGGCAAAAAACAGGGATTTTCTCCCTGTGCTAAAATTCTAGAGTTCCAAATGAGGAATGGCTTGCAGTTTTGGATTCAGCATGGAAAATTACGACTACTGGTGTCTGGGAAAGAAATTTGGGCAATATCTGAGTCTCCTAAAGGTCAAACAACACCCAAAAATGGCCTCTCTGCCACTTATTTGACACACAGAAAGCAGTCTTGGGAGAATGGAGATTTGGAGGGGAAAATGAGCACCAAATTTGAAATTCCAGTTGGGTTAGAAAGTAGATAGGACAAGATTTCCAGCAAGTCCACTTGGGCACATTTTGGACACCTACAAGTGCCCCAAAATAGGCCCCAAAGTAGCGCGACGCACAGAGGAAAAATTGCCAATTTGCTTCCGTTTCGCGAAATTTCGGTTCGCGACTTCTCCAAGTGGGCCGGCTCATCTACACTTCAGTTTTTTTGCACCAAAGGCAGAATTTAAATATTTTTTTCTCCAGATTGGCTTCTATCCAAGTGGCGAAGGAAGGCAAACGATCACCCAAATCCAAATGTCATGTTTGTAGCACTGCACCTGTAGCTGATGGTTGGCTCTCCATCTCCATTTTGTAATGATTCGAGTAACTCCCCAACCCTTGGGTGTTCCATCTCTTCCTCACACATTCTATATATTGTACGCAAGTTATTTGCAAAGGTTTGGTTGGCTTGTAACTTCTGGGAGACTGTGGGAAAGAAACTTTGTTTCTTCACTGTGTATTTTTGACAGAGAATTAATGAAAGGTAGCGGCTCTGTTTCATGAGATTCTTGTGGTTGTGAGTGTAGAAAATGTGTCTCTTATGTTTTCATATGTATTTTGTTATGTTTCATAATTCAATTCATGTTCATTTCCAGTGAAATTTTCTGAGTGAGATTAGGTAGAATTCAATTTTATTGCTCTGCATGTGGGAAAATTTCATGTTTCAGTGTAATTCTTCTGTTGAAAAAGATTCATGTCACTATGCCCTTTTCACTTTCTTTAGCAATCTATTCATGCCATGATACCTCAAAATAAATTGTTACATTTCCCGCCTACCTTGCCTCACAGAATAATCTGTGCCTTTGTATTAAATTCTCTGTTCTTTTCTGAGTGCCGGTCCCATACCATCCCAGAAGCTCAGTCATTCATGAAAATTGTTTCTAGAATCCCTATTCACTTACTAGCCTAAGGTAAATATTGCATTATAAGTCATCCCAGACCGTTTTTGATCATCTATTCACTGAGTGTGACTCAGAGAGAGCCCTCTCCTGCTCTGGTAGGGCTAGCTACCAGACTGAGCGTGGTTTGTGGTTACCCTAATTTTTGCCTTCCTTCAGCCTAAGGTAGATTTAGGTGCTAACAGAGCCAACAAGATGTCGTTCTATGGATTGAGACTCGAGTATTCCCTTAAGGGTAGCTCAAATTATATTGTTTGGAAGGACAAGATGGAGACAATGTTGTGTTGGAAAATTAGGAAGGAAGTAAATATTTTCTCGATCTTGATAATTACTTGTGATGTTACTAGTTATTATGATTCTTTATGTCTCCTTTCTTTAATCCATAGAGCAATTACACAAAGTAGCGACACATAAAACAATGAACACAATATGTAGGCACATACCAGGGAAAAACCCCCCTTGAGGGGAAAGCCCAGTCAAAGTAATTCTTTCTTTAAATAGTATTCTTTGAGACTCTTCACCCTAGAACTTGACCATACCTTCCCTCCACACCAAGTCAGCCTCCAAAAGATTGATCTCTTTCTAGCAACTTTGACTATGCAGCAACTTGCGGCAGCTAACGACTTTCGACAATAGTCCAACTTGGGAGACTTTTTTATCCCAATGTAGAACACAAAACTGAGAGAGGTAACCACCAAAATTTTGATTTTCCCTAACTTCTTAGAATCCCCAAAACTCGTATTCAATTCATCTTTCCGACAACAGACTTTCCCAGCTTCCTAATTTGCGCTTTTGCCCGACAAACATATTTTCACACTTCTGCCCAAAAGAGAGAGAATGAGAAGTGATGCTCCAAATGAATTCATAATCGCTCCTTTTATAGGCTTCTTGTGGGGTATAATGGGTCCTTAGTCTGAATTGATCCTCTCTTAGGCCGACATGGTGTGGAGGTTCCATAATTCATATTTGACTCAATACTAAACCGATTTACATGATTCAAAATCCCAAGAAGGGTCTCTTTAAATGTACAATAATTATATAGACTCAAAATAAATCCTAGAAGTCCTCAAAGGGGACTTTGACCTAAAACATGGTGACCCAAGCATGAAACCCATGCTTTAATAAGTCACAATAATAATAACAAAAAATATTTTCTTTATTCTTTTGACAAGTACATTACATAATGACTCAAGTACATTATTGAAGACCAAACATAGTTACTTTTTCCAACGCTCCCTCTTAACTACAAAGGTATCCATAATGTACATATACAATGGAAGATCTCAAACTATAGGAACCATGAAGAACTTTTAGGCACCACAATGCCATGGACTAGATTCCTGACCAGGGAAATATATCTAGGTGGTGCTAAGATGGACTCAAGATTTCATCCCCTCTATGTACCATCAGGCTTACTTGCTAACCACCTCATCCAGGTTATCTTTTTCTTATAGATGTATTAAAGAATTACATGAATAATTTGTAGCTTAACGATAGAGAATTAATGTGCACATGAGAGAAGAAGAAGAAGAAACACATGAAGCATAAGAAGAAGATAAGAAACTTGATAACGGAGTTCATCTATCTTGGACTACGTCTCCTTCCCCTGCTCGATCAATGGGGAGGCCTTCATTCATTAAATGGCATCAGAAAGATAAATACATTCATCACTTACAAAAAAGGAGTCTTATACCTCCATTCTGAAAGACGACTGAAAAATGTAAAACTCAAATGGAGAAATGGATAGCGCCATTGCGTTCGTGGCATCGAGAAGGGCTGAAACCATATAAAATTCATCAAAAGTTTGACAAAATGAACTTCCACCCTTCCTGCAAGCTCCTACCTCGAACCGCCTACACTGTTCTCTCCCCCCTTGCACTTTTCTATGTTCATTGTGTTTTATAACATTCTTTTGTTACAGGGACGCTTAAAGTGGGGAGCCTGTTTATTTATAATAGAAGCCGTTTGAACAAAAGGATCGGTGGGTGCGATGAATTTGACCGTCCGACCTTTCTTTGCAACAAAACCCCGAAAATAGCCTTTTCCCATTCAAAACAATAATACACGGAAACATTGAAAAATCCAACCCAAAAGCTTAAAAGCCAGAACTCAAATTATATCCAATCTCCCCTATTCTCCTATTGGGTACGTGCTTATCGCATTCACTACGGTGCGGGGTTCTTCCTTCATACCATAGCATACACCGACACTGATCGCCGACGCCGATATCGGCAATCGCAATGTCGCCTGGTCTGGGGTCCCGACATCACATATAGCCTACCCCCGATTGTGATAAGTCGGAGATTGCTGATTGGGGGTTCCTTTCACCTGGCCTTAAGTCCACCCTTTGAACCCTTCCAATTGCGATTTCCCTTTATAAGGATTTAAGCCCATTTTTTAGAAGAAATGCCTCATTTTTCAAAGGAACAAAGGCAAACTTCTTTTTGCGATAACTTCATCATTTGAAGTCCATTTTAGCCCATTCAATTTGCAATATATTCAGAATGAAAATATATACACAATGGAACTATTTATAGGAGCATCCTTGGACTTTCATTTTCCTTTGTTTCCTGCAAGCCAACCCAGAACTTTGACTGCTTCTATCTCCTTCATTCGGACTCGGATTGGAGCACCGTTCACACCGTTGGAATTAGGGCGACGACCACTTCGTTCTGATGTCAGATAATTGCCTTTTTTCCACTTTGAATTTTGAGCTTTTCCCATGCCACTATGTCTGAAGATCCACCTGGATCAATCCTCCCCATTAAAAAGCTTTTGGACGCCAAAAGTATTAGCATGCTGTCTCAATCCACACTTTCATTCACCTGCACGCGAAACTGGTACATTATTGAAATCATGCACACAACACATGACTTAACAACCCCTCCTTGCCAAGAGTTCATAGCGCACACTCATTGGCCAATGATTACATAAAAAGTAATTAATGCCTCAAATACTAATAAGGAAAGGCCAAAATATCATCGTTGCATCTTGAAGTGATGAGAAACACGCCATCATTTTTACATTTACTTGCAACATATGATTTACAATGGTGGCCATAACAAGCTAATACCCCTAAAAAAACCAACTTAATAAAGTAGACCACCGTGAATGGTGTGGATTCATTTGTTGAACATGTTCACCTTTCGGCTCCTCTAGCGATGTTTTCAGAACATGGAGCATTGGACACGTGATTTGTTGGTGTCCCTCTTTGTTGCAATGATTACAACGATTCTTTCTCCTCCAAAATTTTCGAGTCATCTTGGGGTGCTTTTCCTTAGTGTTCCTTCAATAAGTGTTCATGGAGCCTTCACTATCGCTGGACTGTGAGGACGGAATTTTGTTGTCTGTCGTTGGCTGGTTACTAGCTGTATTGGAGCTTTCCCCCATTTCCTTTTTGGTGTGTCCGAGTCCTACATGGTGCGGCAACTCCTTGACTTTGATGGGGTTTATGATGCCTTGGCCTTTGATGTCGAGGCCCTTTCCTTGATATCCCATTTTCTTCATTAGTTTGGATCCAATCCCTGTAGTACGTTTTCAAAAGCAGTAAATCCATCATCATGAAAATCATATGAAATCGGAGAATCGCTTTTTACCTCCAGATAGCTATGTTGCAGCTTTTCCAAGGCCTCATCCTTGGCTTGCAACTGGCATAGTAATCTTTGGTTTTCTTCCCTTGCCTCCTGTAGAAGCCTCCTTAGCTCAACATTCTCTTCTTGGATGCAGTGGTTGATCTCCTCAAGTTCTTGGAATCCTACTGCGGGGAGTGCCCTTTTCGTTATGTCAGTTGAAATCCTTGATTCATTGCCAGAATCAGACCCCAAATCTATGGGTCCTCCTGCCGCGATCCCAAAGGCTGCAAACTTCGTCTCATCACCAGAGTCAGACCCCAAGTCAATGGGCCTACCCCGTGCAAATCCTATAGCTGTGACCTTCTCATCTTCCTCTGACTCGGAATCTTGGCTTTGCTGCACGGTGGCGATGGCCTTCTGCTTCCCCTTTCTGTCATTCCTCTCAGGTCTCAGCTCAGGGTGCAGCTTTCGGAAATTCTCTTCATCATGCCCCTCTTTCTCACAATGTGTACAAAAGGACTTTTCTCCCCTTCTCTTGGCTACCATGGTTCTCTTTGAGTGGTCATCTTGTCCATGTGTTCCCCTGTTTTCCAGATGGATGGCCTTTACACTGGCCGAGTCAATGGTAGTAGGTTCAAACAATAATAAGGAATGTCTAATGTAGCTATGTAATGATCCAATATACTTGGTTACTACTTCAGGTGAGTCAAGTGCAATGCCTAAATTAAGTGCTTGTTTTCTAAACTCCTCTGTAAAACTTTGCACATCCTGACCTTTGCCTTGCCTTAAATATTGCCAATCCATTAAGGCTTTTTTCTTATAACCCAAGGGATAAAATTGTTCCTTTAATGCAGAAATGAAACTAGGCCATGAGGAAGGAAGATTACCCACACTCTTACTGCTTCGCAATTTTCTCTCCCACCAGACGAGAGCGGTGCCACTCAGCCGAAGAGAGGCCAGCTGAATCTTTGCCTCGTCCTCTGCGATCTGCTGAATCCTGCAGTAGATCTCGATTTGCCTAATCTAGTTATTAAGCTTCTCTACATTACTTTCCCCGTTATACATGGGAAGATAAAATTTGACATCTAATTTAAAGAAATGTTTCTTAGATGCATCCCTTGAATTTCTACGATTATGGTGATGAGAGGAAGAAGAACTTTCACTCGTGGAAGGAGAAGGAGGGGGTTCTTCTCCACCATTTCCATGTGCTGAACCTTGTTCTTTTGGTTTTCTCTCTTCTGCTTTCTCCAGCCTTGAAAGCAACTGACCGACATTCTCTACCATTAAATAGAAGGTTTTGTAGAAATTGCGCTCCTCTTCAAGACGAGCCTCTTCATCTGCCATGTTTCTCCTTCGATGTGCATGCCCCGCTTCGGGATCGAAAGACTCTAGTTTCCCTTCACCTCTTTGGAGCCTGTTTCTTGTTAGCATACAAACATGCAATTCACATCTAAAAATACCTGCTCTGATACCACTTGATCCAGGTTATCTTTTGCTTATAGATGTATTAAAGAATTACATGAATAATTTGTAGCTTAACCATAGAGAATTATTGTGCACATGAGAGAAGAAGAAGAAGAAACACATGAAGAATAAGAAGAAGACAAGAAGCTTGATAACAGAGTTCGTCCATCTTGGAATACGTCTCTAGGCCTTGCTCGATCAATGGGGAGGCCTTCATTCATTAAATGGCATCAGAAAGAGAAATACATTCATCAGTTACAAAAAAAAGGAGTCTTATACCTCCATTATGAAAGTGGCTGAAAATGTAGAACCTAGATGGAGAAACGGATAGCACCATTGTGTTCGTGGCATCGAGAAGGGTTGAAGCCATGTAAAATTCATCAAAATTTTGACAAAATTAACTTCCGCCCCTCCTGCAAGCTCCCGCCTTGAACCGCCTACACTGTTCTCCCCCCTGCACTTTTCTATGTTCATCGTGTTTTATAACATCCTTTTTTTACAGGGATGCTTAAAGCAGGGAGCTTGTTTGTTTATAATATAAGACGTTTGAATGAAAGGATCGACAGGCACGATGAATTTGATCATCTGACCTTTCTTTGCAACAAAACCGCAAAAATATCCTTTTTCTGTTCAAAACAATAATACATGGAAACACTGAAAAATTCGACCGCAAAGCTTAAAATCCGGAACTCAAATTATATCCAATCTCCCTTATTCTTCTATCAGGTCTGCGCTTATTACATTCGCTGGGGCTCGGGGTTCTTCCTTCATACCATAGCATATGCCAATGCCAATATCGACAATCGTAATGTCGCATGGTCTGGGGTTCCGACATCGCATATAGCCTGCCATTGATTGCGATAAGTTGGATATCACTGATCTGGGGTTCCTTTCGCCTAGCCTTAAGTCCACCCTTTGAACCCTTCCGATTGCGATTTCCCTTTATAAGGCTTTAAGCCCATTTTTTAGAAGAAATGCCTCCTTTTTCAAAGGAACAAAGGCAAACTTCTTTTTGCGATAACTTCATCATCCGAAGTCCATTTTAGCCCGTTCAAGTTGCAGTAGATTCAAAATGAAAATATCTACGCAATGGTACTATTTCTAGGAGCATACTTGGAATTTAATTTTCCTCTATTTCCTGCAAGTCAACCCAAAACTTTGACTGCTTCTATCTCCTTCATTCGGACTCGGATTGGAGCGTCATTCACACCATTGGAATCAGGGTGATGAGCACTTCAATCTGATGTCAAGATAATTTCCTTTCTGCCACTTTGAGTTTTGAGCTTTTTCCATGCCACTGTGTCTAAAGATCCACCTGGATCACCACCAACCCAAAATCTAGGTGCGTGTAAGAGCTCAATGACCAACGCCACCTTTCCTACTTCGGGGACTCATACATCAACACAAGTGTTAGCCAAATGTCTCCCCAGGCAATGCTTCACCCGCAAAGCCTCAATTCCCCTTGATCCAGCACACCAAGAATAACCAATCTCTCCCAATCAAACTAATTTGTAACCAACATGATTTCCTTTGAGGGATTCATCTGTACAAATGCAACCCCAATCAATAACATAATTTCACATGTACATAATCAAATACAAACCTCCTAAGTCTTACAAACAACAAATGTTGCTTCTCATCTTTTCATAGTAGGACTATCAACCAAATCTTTGACAAAATATTCCTCGATCATATGTTTTCCTTCCTACTTCAGATGCAACAACATGTTCTTCAATCAGATATTACTTTCCTTCTTTTAGAAACACTACAAAATGCATTCTCCAATTTCCTTTTATTGCTTATGGAATTCATTGAGAATTACAACGATTAGTCCCGGTCTAGTGCATGACACATGAAGCAAAGAACCATATATATCACACCCTCTCAAACAAGAAGCACCTCTTTATCCAAAATCCCTCTCAATCTTAGGGATATCTCTTATATTCATGTTTCCTATGGGAGATCAGGTTCTTCTTTTTTAAATCAAAGGATCTTTCATGGCTTCCAACTATTTCATCAGATTTATCATCATACTCTTCATTCTTATCACATCGAGCATATTCACCGAGTTTAAGATTGTGTACCAACACAATTTTCTTGTTACTTCGAACATCTTCACCAAGTTGAAGATTGTGTACCTACACAACTTGCTTGCCACATTGAGCATCTTCACCAAGTTGAATATTGTGTACCTGCACAACTTAGATAGCAAGTACAACCAAATCTATAGAATCATGATGTTAGCCATATCAGAATCACAGAAGCATTTCAATTTTATTCATATCAGATACCCAAACTTAATATAAACAAGAGACATATACTCTTCAACATTATGACATACCTTACTACAACATATAACAAACCCTAGAAATCATTCTCACAAATATGGGTCTACAAATTAGCTAACAACCTTTCAAAATACATGTGTTAGAATTCTCACTAGGAATTTATACAAATCCTAGATTTCATACAAAATAATCAATCAAAGTTAATCACAACTTAGTCATTAACCTTACTAGCTTCCATTAGGGTTAGTTCAAAACCCCTAGATTTTCAATCAACCATATTAACATGACCGACTACTACTAAGGTTACTTGCAACAATATTATACAAATCTCAAATCATGATATTCCAGAGAATTTACTTTGACTAAGGTTTAAGCCCAAAACCTTATATTTCCAATCTCAACAACCATTACATGCATAAATCCAAAATTGTTATATTTCACACTATACAATGTCAATACTATGGCTTAACTATAACACCCTAGGTTTCCAAACATCAACATCCTATAAGTTTAGACAAGTAATTCGTTAAATCCTAGGACTTATGACCATCAATGACTAGGTCATCACACATATCTATAAATTCATAACCATGCATAAGCATATCGCATGTCCAATAACATAAATACATCTATCTTAGACCAAGCTATGGATTCAACCAAAAGGACATATCTCTATATGCCTAGATTTCATCATCATGAAAACATACATTTCATATCATGTGTTAGTCAAACGCAACTTCACAACAATATCAAATAGTAGTTAGACACACAATCATTTTGATTATACTAGTGTTTGACCAGACAACACACACATTATTACCAAAAATAAATTCTAAGACAATATAAGGGTATTACTCACACATTCCACCAAACCCTAATATTTAGTTCCAATGTGGAAACATATCAAACCCTATATTACCAAAAACTTCAAAGGTTCTAGGATTTTAGATCTTATCATTCCATCCTAACAAGTTAGGATTTCCCAATCATACCAAAATCCCAAACATGAAATCATCAATAAAGACTCCAACTATCATTTCACAATATCCCTAATTAGTTTAGGGCTTTAAACATTCACAACAACATACCCTTCAGTTAGGGTTTTACAGAACCTGTCTAGGGTTCTACCAAATCAGATAAGAGTGGGGTGGGTAGATTTATCAAGAGATGAATCACCCAAATAATAATCCCTATGATTCAATACTGCTAGTCATAACAAGGTTAGTAATATATCATCAAATGAATAATCCTTTCAATCAATGAATTCAAAGAATACCTTTGTTTCTTGACGAACCTTGCCTTGAGAGACCCTCCTTATTGCAGATGTTTTTCCTAATCAAGACAACAGAGGGATAAAGGTGATTAATATTTGATATAATAAAAAACTGAATGAGTACATGAACCTAAAACTGAAAATACATGAGATACTTATCTATAAATTCTAAAACACATAAAACAAGTTATGTAAAGAAAATGACTTAATAGTGTAAGTCCCTAATGTCAGATTCTTTGGGCTTGAATTTCTTTGAGTCTCCTTCTTCAACAAAGTTGGCTTGATCTCTTCCTCTCTTCTTATTCCTAGGATTCTCGGTGGCAGTCACTCTTATAGTGACCCTTTTTCTTCCTTGGTCCCTTAGATCTCTTTCCTTTATGATGAGAAACATAAGCATTTGATACTTCTTCAGGATTGACAGACATAGAGACCCTTAATTCTTCTTGACTACATGCAACCCATAATTATTCAAAGGTGGGAGCTACTTGACTAATGTTGTTAATAGTGAAAAAATGCGACAAGTCTTCATACATCTCATGAGTGTGATTGATGTTATATATGAATGGTACAAGATTGTCTTTTATCCCTTCTAACATCAAATTCATAGCCACCAATTCTAGATCCTTGAATTTCTCCTTTTCAGCATCACTGTATTTTTCTATAGGGTTCTTTACATTTCCTTTTACTAGATCTAATACCTTGTTCTTCTCGAGGATTAGGTCAATCCTATTCTTCTAGGATCTGAAGTTAGATGCTCCTTCAAGCTTGTTCTCACCCTTAATAGAGTTAGACATATTCCTTGAACATGATAGATTCCTTCCCTGAGATAGTGCCTCTGAATAGATATGCATTTTTCTTCTTTCGTCACCAAAGCTCCAATACCATGTTGTAAAATCAGAAAGGTAGTGAATATTTTCTTGATATTGATAATTACTTGTGATGTTACTAGTTATTATGTTTATTTATATCTTCTTTCTTTAGTTCATAAAGCAATTACAGAAAGCAGTGGCACATAAAACAATGAACACAAGATGTAGGCACATGCCAGGGAAAAACCCCCCTTGAGGGGAAAACCCAGTCAAAGTAATTATTCCTTTCAATAGTATTCTTTGAAACTCTTCATCCTAGACCTTGACCAGACCTTCCCTCCACACCAAGTCAACCTCTAGAAGATTTATCTCTTTCCAACAACTTTGACTATGCAGCAAATTGCAGTAGCTAATGGCTTCCGGAAGCAGTCCAACTTGGGAGACTTCATTCTCTCAATCTAGCACACGAAATAGAGAGATATCACCACCAAAATTTCGATTTTCCTTGACTCCTTAGACTCCCCCAAACTCACATTCACTTTGCCTTCCTGACAAAATACTTTCCCAACCTCCTACTCCACACTTTTGCCCAACAAACAGATTTTTGCACTTCTGCCCAAAAGAGAGAGAATGAGAAGTGATGCTCCAAATGAATTCATAGTCCCTCCTTTTATACGCTTCTTGTGGGGTAGAATGGGTCCTTAGGCTGACTTGATCTTCTCTTAGGCTGACATGGTGTGGAGGTTCCATAATTCATATTTTACTCAATACTAAACTGATTTACATGATTCAAAAGCCCAAGAAGGGTCTCGTTAAATGTAAAATAATTCTATAGAATTAAAATAAATCCTAGAAGTCCTCAATGGGGATTTTGACCTAAAACATGGTGATCCAAGCATGAAACCCATGCTTTAATAAGTCACAATAATAATAACAAAAAATATTTTCTTTATTCTTTTGACATGTACATTACATAATGACTCAAGTACATTATTGAAGACCGAACATAATTATTTTTTCTAACATGTTGGAAGATAACGAGATGAAGGGATTCGTAGCAATGATATTCTTGAGCCTCCAACAACTGATGCTCATGATATGGAAGAGTTGAAGAAATGTGTGGCAAGATCACATTGTCTCGAATCTACACGGGAAGGATACACCATATGAATTGTGGCAAGCCTTGATAGACTTGTTTTAGAATAACAGTGACCACAGGAAGCTGGCAGTAAAGGAAAAGCTTCGGAAGATCAAGATGGAGAAGGGTGACACAATACCACAATACTTGATCAGGTTCACTCAATGTTAGGATGGGCTTGGGAGCATTGGTATTACAGTTGTTGAAGATGATTTGGTCAGCCTAGCACTTCTAGGCCTTCCAAAGAGCTAGCACAACTACTAGGATTCGGTAAATGGGAGGAAGCATCTAGAAAAGTGGGAGAAATTGTGGTTTGACTTGGTGCAAGAATAGATATGGTGGAATACCAGAGATGGAACCTCATCCAAGCATGATGATGAGGAGAACTGTGCCTTAGCTGGAAAGGAACAACAACAGAAAGGAAGAAATCCCAATCCAAAGGGGATTCCAATAAGGGCGTCAAGAAGGACTTGTCGAAGATTAAATGTTTTCACTGTCACAAGCTAGGACACTATGCCACGAAGTGTCTGCACAAGAAGGATGACATGAAGCCATCAGTAGGAGTGACATGTGAAGCTATTTATTCACAATTCAAGTTGGATTTTTCCCTCATTACATGCATGGTGACATCGGTGATGGGTAGTGTGTGGTATCTAGATAGTGGAGC
Organism: Pinus tabuliformis; assembly: GCA_031772625.1. Lineage (NCBI taxonomy): Eukaryota > Viridiplantae > Streptophyta > Pinopsida > Pinales > Pinaceae > Pinus > Pinus tabuliformis. Next base: position 307,361,590 of record CM062808.1, on the reverse strand, counting down.
CTCATTCCATATGATCCAAAATGGATTTTGGATAGATTCCTAAGTCAAGGTGTTCCTCATGGAGGAAAAATTAAAGTCCAAGGAAGTTCCTGGAACTAGCCCCATTGCAGAGATCGTCTCATTCTGAATCTGCTACAACTTGAATGGGAAAAAATGGACTTAGGATGCAGAAGTTATCGCTCAAAGAAGATGCCCTTTGTTCCTTAGAAAAAGAGGAAAAATCCTTAAAAATGGCCTAAAAGGCTTTATGAAGAAAATCACATCAGAGGAGGTCAAAGGCGAATTTAAGCAGAAAAGGGGAAGCACCCCCAATCACCGATCCCTGACATATTGGGTCGGAGGCAAGCACATGCATATAACATAAAGTGATACCCAAGCCTATGCAATATCGCGATCTCCAATATCGGCGGATCGCAATCAGCGACGACATAAGGCTAAGGATGGACCCTTGCGCCGAGCGATATTGCGATTGCCGATATCGGCGAATAGAAATCGGCATTGGCATCAGCCATGTCATATTCACAGAACCACGGGTCCATACGATACGCGATTGCAATATCACAAAATCGCATCAGAGCAACACCATGGAGTGGGGACTGATACCTATGCGACTTGCGATATATATACGGACCCGACGGGGTTATGAATGCCACTTCATAAATGTTTCAAGTCCACCATAAAAGCCGTTTTGTGATATTTTAAGTGTTTTAATGTATTTTTTTAAAAGGGAAACCACGGAACGGGGACTGAGACATGTGATAAGCGATTATAGGTGGACCCGATAGAAGTATAAAGCGGATTTAAGGATTTTTGAAGTCTGAAAAAATGATGGATTGACGAATTTTTCTGTGTTTTTAATGTATTTCTCTGTGTAAACAGAGAACACATTTTTTTTGGAATTTCAAAGGCCTGAAGGTCCTTTTAGTTATAGCACAAGTGGCCACCATCCCTGAAGGCGTTTGGAAACGATTTCTAACACTCATAGGGGGATTTGAACGGACAGAGGCTCGGAGCCAGAGAGCTCGACAAAAGGGAAAATGAACGGACAAGTGCTGATTGTCTTTAAAGCCACAGACTGATAGAGAACAAAGGGGAAGCAGGGGTTTTTGCTGAAACCGAGCATAGGAAGTGCTGAGACAGGAGTGCAGAAAGTGAAGCCAAAGTAGGAGGCTAAGGCAAAAGAGAGCAGTGCCAAAAGGCAACAACAAAAACAAGCAGTGCAGAAAGCAAAAGTTGAAGTGCAGAGCAACCAAGAGAGTCACTTGGAGTTCAAGTGGAAAGCTAGAGAGCTGTAAACTGATAGAGAGCCAAAGAAGCCAGAGCCAAGAGCCAGAGCCAGAGCCGAAGAGCCAGAGCCAGAGCCAAGGGCTAGAGCCAAGAGCTAGAGCCAGAAGCCGAGAGCTTCAAGAGCCAGGGATCAAATGGTGTCAAAACCCATTGTTTCTATGTAAAACGGTGGAGTTGAGCCAATAGCTTGTAAAACGGACTTTTCCATAATCCCAGAGAGCCTTGTTGAGTTTACTAGAGCTCAAGGAGACATAGCCCAAGAGTTTTGGGTGAACTCCATATTAAATTGCTGTTCTGTGTCTTTTGTTTACTGCTGCATTAGTTATTATTGTATGTATTTACATATCAACATAAAAACAAATTTTAAAGTACAAAAACAGTCAACAATAAACATAAGCATACACCTTAATGTCAAGCACTTATTAATTCTGCATTGGTTAATCAATAAGACTTGGGGGAATATTTAAGCTTTGGAAGTGGGAGAGGTTCTTGTAAGTTAGACAAGAAGCCTAAGAGCCCCATTTCAGATCAGGTGGTATCAGAGCCTAAGTTTGATTAAACCCACCTTCAAAGAAGGTTATATTATAATGCTTGGTGGACAGAGTGAAGATTGCTTGCCTAAAAGGTGTTTGGACAGTCAAGGATTGATTGTCTGATTGATGTATGCTTGTTTGCAGATTGACTATTTTCTGAGTTTGTAGAGGTAAAGGGAAAGCTATTGATAGCTCAGTTTAGGAAGGACAAATATGAAGAAGGGCTGAAGGAATTCTTCTATCCCAAAGGACCTCAAGGCAGTCCTTAAAGCACAAGAGGTTTGTTGCAAAGGTTGCTTAAATAGGCTCTTTATTAATCTTGTTTGAAGTTCTTTGTTCATTGGCATAATGACAACTTCTAGAAGTGTATCTTCAAATTCCTCTTGCATCACAAGACTCTTTGATGAAGACATAAAGCAAGACTTGTTCATTATGATGGGCAAGGTGAGAGAAATGTATGAGGATGGATGGAAGAGCAACATACTTAGAGAGTAGTTGAATTCCGTGGAGGAAGAGAAGCAGATGCTTTCTAACAAATTGCAGGAAATGGAGAGGCAACTTCATATTGAAAATATGAACCTGAAAAGGATGCATGAGTTGGAGTCACAACTCTTTGTTGCCAAAGAAGCCTTGGTCAAGTATCAGCTTGAAGAAGAGGTAAAATATTCTAGTTTGTCTTCAAATGATTCTAAGAATGCTTGTATTGGTTCTTTTGAAAAACATACTAGAGGCATAGGTTCCAAACAAATGTCCAAGATGGGCTATGAAGGAAAAGGCTTGGGTAAGAATGCACAAAGTATTGTTAAAGCAATAATGGTTGAAGAAAGGCCTAAGTATTTGGGTCTTGTCTATGGACAGTCTTATGGAGAGAGTTCCAGAGCTGCCATGGAGGCCATTGAAATAGCTCCAAGAAGGGGTTGCATTGTAGAGTGTGAAGATTGTATTAAGGAGGAATGCAATAGCTTGAAACATCATTTGCAGGATGCAGGTGTTCAGAAGAACACACTTGAACCAAAGAGTTGTTGAAACTCTAATAGCCTTGAAGATATTGATGGTGTTCCAAAGGGAGGCACTTCTTCATTTGCTTCACCTTTTCATGAAAGCAATAAAGGTGAAAGAGGCAGGTATAAATTTGGTTCTAATCATATTCCTTTTGATTTTGTAAAGCATGCTAAATTTCCACATAAGCATGGGAAAATAATTGCATGTTCCTTTTGTGGTTTGGATAACCATCATGTTTCTAGATGCTGGAAGAGAATGACCACATACAAGAAAATTTTGAAGGAAAAGAAGCAAAAAGCCAAAGGTCCATTGGACAAGGAAAATCATGCTGACAAGAGGATGCACATGTGTTTCACTTACTGCCATAAGCAAGGAAATCTTGCTGCAAAATGTTGGACTTTGAATCCAGTGATGCTTCCACAAATGTTGAAGAAAGTGGAAAGAAAAGATGGCAGAAAGGGAAATGAAGTTTCCATGGATGATGTGTCTCAAGATGATTCACATGTTGATGCTGATGTGCAGACAAAGGAAAAACCTTTGAACTGGATTGGTAAGAAATGGTTAGAGTTCTTTTCCAATTAAGGATTGCATGTCTATTGATGCATCTATTTGCATTTCTTGTTGATGAGATGCAAGTTGCAGGTTTCTACCAAGATGGTGAATGGAAAAGATTGAGTGGGAGACTCACTTTGTTGCTGCAACATTATATTTCATTTCAGCTTCAAAAGTACAGTGTGCTTAAGCGAAAGTTGAAGGATGAAATGCATGCATGAGCATGATGTGCATGAACACATGGATGTTGATGTTTTCCTTGTATTTGAACATCTTGTCAAATAGGTAGAAATGAAAATTTTGTGGAGAAGATGCACTTCACATTTGTTTGAGCCACCTTGGATCAATGATCAAGGCAGAGAAGTTCAAACTACCTTCTGTGACCATCTAAGAAGGAGTTCTACAGGAAGGCAAAGAAGAAGGCAGCTCTTCCTAGGAAGACCAGCCCATCCAAGAAGGGAAGTGGTTAGAAACTTTGGTTCAGAGGCACTATGCAAGGCAAGTGTAGGGAGGCTGAAAGAAGAGGGTGAGTCACTCTCATTTACTATTTAGATCAGTATATCAGTCTTTTGGAGACCAAAATTTCTTTTAGTGGGAAGGCGTGATCCAAAATGGATTTTGGATAGATTCCTAAGTCAAGGTGTTCCTCACAGAGGAAAAATGAAAGTCCAAGGAAGTTCCTGGAACTAGCCCCATTGCAAAGATTGTCTCATTTTGAATTTGCTGCAACTTGAATGGGAAAAAATGGACATAGGATGCAGAAGTTATCGCTCAAAGAAGATGCCCTTTGTTCCTTAGAAAAAGAGGCAAAATCCTTAAAAATGGCCTAAAAGGCTTTATGAAGAAAATCACATCGGAGGAGGTCAAAGGTGGATTTAAGCGGAAAAGGGGAAGCATCCCTGATCGTCGATCCTCGACATATCGGGTCGGAGGCGAGCACATGCATATAACATAAAGCGAGACCTGGGTCGATGCGATATTGCGATCGTCGATATCGACGGATCATAATCGGCGACGGCATAAGGCTAAGGACGGACCCCCGCGTTGAGCGATATTGCGATCGCTGATATCGGCGGATCGCAATCAGTGTTGGCATCAACCATGCCATATTCATAGAACCCTGGGTCCATGTGATACGCGATTGTGATATCGCAAAATCGCATCAGAGCAACACCACGGAGTGGGGACCGATACCTATGCGACTTGCAATATATATCTAGACCCAACGGGGTTATGAATGCCATTTCATAATTGTTTCAAGTCGGCCATAAAAGTTGTTTTTTGATATTTTAAGTGCTTTAATGTATTTTTTTAATACAAAGGGAAACCACAGAACGGGCACTGACACATGCGATAAGCGATTATAGGTGGACTCGATAGAAGTATAAAGTGGATTGAAGGATTTTTGAAGTCCGAAAAAACGATGGAATGACGAATTTTCCTGTGTTTTTAATGTATTTCTTTGTGTAAATAGAGAATGCCTATTTTGGGGATTTCAGAGGCTCGAAGGTCCTTTTCGTTACAACACAGGTGGCCGCCATCCCTGAAGGTGTTTGGCAATGATTGCTAACGCTCAAAGGGGGATTCGAACGGACAGAGGTTGGGAGCCAGAGAGCTCGAGAAAAGGGAAAATGAACAGACAAGCGCTGATTGGCTTTAATGCCACAGACTGACAGAGAACACAGGGGAAGTAGTGGTTGTTTCTCAAATCGAGCATAGGCAGTGCTGAGATAGGAGTGCAGAAAGCAAATCCAAAGTAGGAGGCTAAGGCGAAAGAGAGCAATGCCAAAAGGCAGCAGCAAAAACAAGCAGCACAGAAAGTAAAAGTGTAGAGCTGTAACTAGGGTCTCTCACACCGCTAATTATTCCACATTAATAAGTCAATCCGGGAACGTTTTGTTATTGCAAGAAGTAGCTCAATCCGAGGCTGTTTGTCCGAGTAATGCTTAGTAGTACAGGGTTGAGAAGATCAAAGGAAAACAGATGCTAAGCTGTAACTCAACTAACCCAAAAGATAGAATCACACAAAATAGTTGATCAGTCAAGGGTACGGAAACAATAACCCATCCCTCTAGAAACTGATTAAAGAAGGGAAATTTAGAGCATGGACTTATAGGTCTGGGAGCTAAGCAGCGTCTTGCTGAGGCTCACTACAGCCTTAGGCCTTCTCTCATACCAAAACAACAAAGGCAGGTAAATAAATCAGCGGAAAGTAAAGTGGAACAGTAAAACGGAAATGGAACAACAGTAATCAAATGGAACAACAATAATCAAATGGAACAGCAATAATCAAATGGAACAGCAATAATCAAATGGAACAGCAATCCTTAATGATTTACGAAACAACAACCATCACCTGTATGTACATGTTCTACATTAATATAGCAATTTGAGAGTATTGAATGATACAACTATGTTTCTAAACAGAATGACGCTACTCTCAAATCCCACGAATATTGTTTCACAGAAATCCAATGACAGTAACATTCATACCAGCACTCTGTTACAGAAATGGCTGAATAAAGATACAATTCGACCCTGTGTAAATCCAATTATACCGTGCAGAGTCCTTACATGGAGAAATCATTCATTCATTGATCATAACAGAGCATAGCGTATCACATAAATAATTCATCAGATTGCTAAGTAATAAAGATAAACAAACCACACACAAATCACCGTATAATGATACAAAAGCAAGTGTCCTTCGGAGCCGGGCCCTTAGCTGCCAATGGTACACTGCCTTAGATTACTCCAGACGCAGAGACGGAATAAGCACCAAGTCTTTTATATTAATCACATTCACAAAAGTATAACAAAATCAGGTCTCAGTGAGACTCAATGATTAAAGTTTGTTCTGGAACTGTAAAATTACAAAAACAGTCCTCCCTTTGCTTAATGATGCTGTGCCATTATATAAAAGAAATGACGGAGATATCTAGATAATCAGAGATAAGTAAAGCAGCGATCCCTCAGGATCGAAGATCCTGAGGGATTCGCTAATCGTTCACTCTTTCTTGCGTTCGCCAAGCCGGTATCCCGCATTCTTTTCCTGGACTATTCAATTCCGATTCTGCTTGATCGTGTCCGCATCCGGTTCCCTACTGGAGGAACAACAGTTATTTTTCCTCTGCTTCTCGCTTTTGGGCGGGAACTCCTTGCTTGCACGTCTTCCTGCATAGAAAACATCAATTATTAGCACTTGAGCTTCCTTTGTCTATTTTTGCACATTTTATCAAAATCCTTTATCTTCTTCGAATTCCTCATGCAGAAAAGGTTACAATTATTATTGAAAAACCACTAGATTGCTTGTCAAAAGCATACCTTCCAGGTGCTCCACACACCCCCCTGCTTACCCTATTTCATGGCCTCATGAAAACATTGTAGTTGACATGCAAGGCGGTGAGAGAATAGGCCGGAGAAGGGATCTCGTGAGGAGGCCGAAAACCGTGATGAGCAACTAGATTATCAAAGAACTGATCTATTTGATCTGCAGGCATCTCATACAAGGCCTGATATCCGGGTGCAGGGTGCCAAATAATTGGACTGCGAAATCGATACCCTAACCAGAATGGCCCTGCTTGCAGAATCCGTTCCCCATAAAGGTTCAATCGGCTGGCAGCCAGCTCAAAATTCTCATATTTGAATGGTTCCCTGAGCTGGATGCTTGGACTAGAGGTCCGGTATCGAAATTTTGCAGCATCGAGGGCAAGATCTTTAATAGTTAGGAAATATTCCAGACCATTTCGGATCAAGTCTTCGTGCATGGGTCCTATTATTTCAATGACACCTGGGATCCTCATAAGACTCCTATGCTCTCTCCATAGCGTCACTGGGTCTCTAGGTTCAGCTCGTATCCACAAGTCTAGGTTATTTTCTTGTCTCTGAAAGGTGTTATAAGCTTTGAGCCATTTCAGCTGATTAACCCCAAATGAGATGAAGGCTTGGAATTGTATATCGCCAACAAAAGGGCCAGGATTTAAATCAGTTTCCTAGTCCAGCACAAGGTTGTGCAAGTAAAACTCGCACAATAACCTTTGAACCTTAACCCCATAATGCTTGCAACAACCTATAAAATCATTAACAGTGTTGATGTGGATAGGTGCTCCTGCCCTAACGGCTTTTATTTTCAATCTCAAATATCTTTCAAGCAAAAATTAAGCATAATTTTTAGCAGGGGCCCTACAAGTCAAAACGTCATTATATAAGGAACACACAGTGTCCATCTGCTTAACAACACTATCTAATCGACGAGTTACCTTAGCAACCTTTTCTTGTTCCTTCTGCCACCCCTCAAAGGCTTGGCTTTCGGATTGACTAATACTCCGAAGTTGCTGTTGTAATTCTTCATATTTCTCCCGGGGGATTGCTTGCTCTCTTAGTTGTTCAGCTTCTTGTTGGGCTTGCTTCATCATCCTGTGCAAGTTTCTCATTTTTGGATCCTTGTTCCATTGAGCCGTAGAGGCCGGGAATTTTGCCTGCAACTTTTTATTGCGCTGTTTAGAGTTCAGAACCCGAATAACCCCTGAGGGTGGTGCCTCTGTTTGGGTCTCCTTATTCTCTTTCTCCTTCTTGACACGAATGAAAGGCTGCTGAGGTCCCCCTGCCATTGGAACATCTTGCTGCTCTTCTCCCTTAATTGGAATGTCAGTTTGTTCTCCAGGGTCAGATGGAACAGCAGTCTGTTCCTCTATGTTATTTGGAACAGCACCCTGTTCCTCATTAACATTTGGAACAACAGACTGTTCCTCGGCAGTAGGTCTCCTGATGGGGTTTCGACCAACAAAACGGGTTCTTGTCCTCGGGGTTTTTGCTGTAGTGGCCCTCCTCCTTTTCCTTGTGGTCCTTTGTATTCTCAAATCGGCTTTCAGAATTCGAATTTGCTGCCGGAGCCTGGCTATAGTGCCCGACAACCTCTGCAGTTTCCTTCTTAATTTCTTAATCTCCTTTGCCTCGGCAGAGGGTTTGACCCTTAAGCCCGCTCCTTCTTCATCTGGGATATCTTCCGGCATCCTGGGGACAGACTGTCCTTGATTGTTGTCTTCATTATCATAACCAGGCAGGTTTTCTTCTCCTGCCTTTTCTGCATGTGCTTCCTCGGGTAGTTCTTCCTCTGCGGGACTGTCAGGGACGCCTGCTGTGCTGGAGGGCTGGCCATATTCCCCCATATTGGCTAGAACTGCTGCCAATTCCTCCTCACCTACAGGGTCCTGCAACGGGCTACCCCCTGACTGTACTATTTCTTCTTCTTGATTGCCTTGTTCGGTAACCCTTTCTTCCTCAGAGTGCTCATTTTCTTGATTGCTTTGTTCGGTGGCCATTGCTTCCTCAGAGTGCTCATCTTCTTGATTGCTTTGTTCGGTGGCCATTGCTTCCTCAGAGTGCTCATCTTCTTGGTTGCTCTGTTCCATAACCATTTCTTCCCCTTCCGGCTGGCCAGTCCCGGGCCCTGATTGCTCCATATTTCCTTCGGAAGGTCCTCCTTCTGGTTCTGGAGGTTCATCCGCAATTTCAATTGGCTGGGCCGTTGTTTCCTGAATTCTTTCCAACCTTCCTCATATCCGGGCCAGCCGAGCTGACTTCCTTGGTCTCTTAGGTAGGTCGGGTGTGCCAGCAGGTTCTCTGGGTTCCTCTGGTCGTTCTGGCGTATCGGAAGGTTGTTTCCGTTTTGAAGCGGCATGTCTTTCTGCTGCTGACTTCTTGCGTTTCTCTAATCGTTCCGGCGTACTAGAGGACTATTCAAGTTTTGGAGGTGGTGCAGCCGATCCTCCTTCGACTATTGCGACCAGTTCCTCCCAAGTGCTTTGCTGTTGAGTGAGACTGTGGCTCACTATCAACCGAATCAGCCCATGGTGGCTAACGACTGCATCTATGTGCTGGGCCTTTTTCAGGCTTTGGGCCGCGTCATGTAGTAGCGAATTTAAAAGTGCAGGGAGATTTACAGAACATTTTCCTTTTAAAACAGCGAAAAGTTTCAGGTGACGAGGTCTTACCACGTCTTTTCTCCCTTCGCATGTGATATAACTTTGTACTGTCTTCGCTAGCTCGGTCCAGGGTTCCCCTAATGTTGCCGGCATAACTTCTTTCCCTTTTGACTGTCAAGCTTTGGCCTTCGTCCTGGAAAATTTCCATAGCTTTTTGTAATCTTTCCTTCTTCGGCATCCATATGGGTCCAGCAGCTGGTAATCTTGAAACTTCTGCGATGATATCCTCTGTAACCACTATCCGATTTCCTCCTACTATGGAGTAATTTTCCTGCAAATTCTGTAGGAATTCCAACGCCACGGCTTCATTTGATTCTTGCAGGCGGCTGAAGTAATTCAACCATCCTACGTTTTCCAGGATTTCGCGAGCAGCAGCGGAAACTGTCAGCTTGTGAGGTTCGCTTCGGACCGTCTTTCCGCCCATGATTCTACTCAGAAATGGAACAGCAACTGCTTGCGGTGTTTGCGACGCAGAGAGGATGATCACCGAGCATGCAACTAAATAAAAAAAGATCGTGGATGGCAATTTCCGTAGAATGGAAGCATCATACCGTTAAACCATGTCATTCCTTCGTACATTGTCTCGCCCGAATGGTGTGCAGCCACGTAATCATGGAGTAATGAGATTACCTTCCCCCCCGCGATCTGATAGGCTGTCCCCAGCCGTCAAAGAGAGGAGCAGCAGCCAGTTCGGAGGTCCAATCATAAAGTACAGCATATGAAATTATGCCATGTTTTTAGAAAAACAACGAAATGCCGAAACCGAGGCAAAAAGGTAGATCGCGTTTTGCATAAGAGCCTGCGTGATATAATGAGGAGCTAGGGGATGGGACGTTTTTCAAGCGTACGAAGTCTTCAGTGGTCACCGTTAGTTCCGTTGCCATGATTGGTGGTAATAAATGTTCATGCGATATATACATCGGGTGTGACATATGATCTTTGCAAAGGATAAGAGACAGAAAAATTTAATATCATACCTGTTGGTGTAATTATTATGACTTCTATGCCATTAACAGAGCTCTGCTACCAACAGGTGTTCATAACCTTGGCAGAGTTGTTTATTTCACCCTCCGGAACCATGATCCTTTGTGTATATTCTGAAGAGTGCTTTGTCAAAATGCAGGCCATTATGCTGGCTTGGTGACCAGATAGCCATAATGCCATTCACAAGGTAGGCGCGAAACGTGGTCAGGCCGGCTCGCGATGAGACCCCCTGTTCCAAGGTTTGCTTGTTAATTTACCTTCGGACCATATCCCTGGTGTGGTGGCCGTTATGGGAATGCCACTCCGCTTCCTTCCTTATGATCATGGTAGGCCGGCTCTTAATGAGACCTCCTATCCTGCATTTGACAATTTTCATATTTTGTTTTTGTTTTCTTTTGCAGAGCACCTTCTCTCATTTATTTTCACATAAGGGTGGTTCCGCACTCCTTAAGAGCGAGGAATGGAGGAAGAAGTCTTACGATCCCAACAGATAGATATAAATCGTTCGTTCTTACTCCTAAGTAATGATCAAGAAAGATTTTTAGGGGAATCGTCATGATAAAGATCACCAACCAGGGTACCGGTAAATGACAATGACAGCGAAGATGAAAAGTTCACGTCCCTCCTCTTGTCCTCTTATACATACTGGCTTCATAGTGATAGCGATTTATGATGTGCTGATTTCGGTATATCATGGTTTTATGTTCACCGCATAAGTTCATTGCTGTATCTACAAGATTGAGGAGAACATGGGGGCAAAGCATCCTCCATAAGGGCAAAAACATGTCGATGGCATTCCTGAGAGAAGAATTCATTCGTAGGATACCATTTCTTTGAGAGGAACAACGGAAAATCGCAAATGCTGTTCTTTTTAAGAAAGGAACAACAAAGACACTCAAATGCTGTTTCCTTTGAAAAGGAACAGCAGACACACTCAAGTGCTGTTCCTTTTCGCAAAGGAACAGCAAAAACACACAAGTGCTGTTCCTTTTCGCAAAGGAACAGCAAAAACACACAAGTGCTGTTCCTTTTCGCAAAGGAACAACAGAAACACACAAGTGCTGTTCCTTTTCGCAAAGGAACAACAAAAACACATAAGTGCTGTTCCTTTTCGCAAAGGAACAACAAAAAAACATAAGTGCTGTTCCTTTTCAAAAGGAATAGCAGAAATCACACAAGTGCTGTTCCTTTTCGCAAAGGAACAACAGGAATACACAAGTGCTGTTCCTTTTCGCAAAGGAACAACAGAAACACACAAGTGCTGTCCCTTTTCGGAAAGGAACAGCAGGAACACATAAGTGCTGTTCTTTTTCAAAAGGAACAACAGAAATCACACAAGTGCTGTTCCTTTTCGCAAAGGAACAGCAAAAAGCACAGGTGCTATTCCTTTTCGCAAAGGAACAACAAAAAGCACAAGTGCCGTTCCTTTTCGCAAAGGAACAACAGAAACTCGCAAAGGCTGTTCCTTTTGAAAAGGAACAACAAAATCACACAAGTGCTGTTCCTTTTCGCAAAGGAACAGCAAAACACTTGGAATACAAAAAAAAATAAAAAATCAAGGAAACATATATACAAGATGTTATGTACAAATTATAAAAATGAATTTCTTAAATTATAGGTGAGGAAGATTTCGCCTCCTCTCCTAAGATTTCCATATCAGTATCTTGTCACAGCTGCTGACAGAAGGATTCCCGAATGAGTGGCTTTCGATAAAGGCAAACTCGGTGGCCATTTACTTTGAATGCATATCCAGAACCGTCAATTGTGATCAGGGTAAGGGTCCCATTGTCATGTACCTTCTGGATTTCGTATGGTCCTAACCATCGAGTCTGGAGTTTCCCCGGGAAGTCCTGAAACCAAGAGTCGTATAATAGAGCCCAGTCTCCTTCATGAAAGACTTTATTCTTGATCAGCGCGTCATGCCATTTAGCTCGCTGTTGTTGAATTAATGTTGTATTTTGTAATGCAGAGAGCCTAATTTCGTCCAATTCATTAATCTGCTGTAATCGATTGATTTGTACCTCACTCAGATCTAGGCCGACTTCCTGTGTCGTTCGTAGCGTTCGAATTTCGAATTCGATGGGGAAAATTGGCTGCTTTCCAAACACTAATTGATAATGTGAATAGCCTGTAGTACTTCTCCATGTGGTTCTGTAGGCCCACAGTGCCTCAGGTAGTCGAGTGGCCCAATCTCGCCTATGCGATGCAATGGTCTTTGTTAAAATTGATTCTATTACGTTATTACTACTTTCTACTTGCCCATTTGCCTGCGGATGGTATGGGGTAGTGATCTTATGTTGGACATGATAATTGTTAAGTGTTGCAGCTAATTTATTTCCAACAAATTGTGGTCCACCATCGGTGATTAGTTCTCTCGGAAGTCCATAACGTACAAACAAATGGAACAAGAATTGTATCACAGAGTCTTCTGTAGCCCTAGGTAATGATTCGGCCTCGACCCATTTAGTAACATAGTCTGTCGCCACTAGAATGTATGTCCTCTGATTTGATGATGTATTGATGGGCCCAATGAAGTCCAGAGCCCATCGTTCAAATGGCTCAATGACCAATTGTGGTCTCAGAGGCATTTCATCGGCTTGGCCAGGTTTTCCTGCTCGCTAGCAGCTGTCACAGGCTTGTGCAAATTTTTTCGCATCCTTGAAAATTGTAGGCCAATAGTATCCCGTCTGCAATACTTTATGTGCTGTTCTTTTTTTAGCGAAATGCCCCCCGCATGGCCCGTCGTGGCAAGCTTTTAGAATGTCGAAGATTTCGTCTTCTCGAATACGCCTTCTGATTTGCATGTCTGCCCCTGTATGGAACAAATGGCCTCCAATCCACGAAAACCGAGTGCTCTTCTGAACAATCTGCTTACGTTCCTGAGGGGTTAAGTGTTTTGGTAGCTTACCGACTGCAAGGTAATTGGCGACATCAGCATACCAGGGTGTTCGAACAGCAACAGCAAACAGGTGCTCGTCAGGAAATTGATCTTCCACTGTCGCTGTTTCAATTGCTTTCGGTATTCGTGAGAGGAAATCAGCTACAGGGTTCTCCTTGCCAGGTCGATCCTTGATTGTGATGTCGAACTCCTGCAATAAGATCAACCATCTGGTTATTCTAGCTTTCGTAACAGGTTTATTTGCCAAATATTTGATAGCAGAATGATCTGTATATAACACAACAGGATAGCCTGTGATATAATGTCTAAATTTGTTAACAGCATGTATCACAGCTAGGAATTCCTTTTCAGTAACAGTATAATTGAGTTCGGCAGAGGATAAATTTTTGCTGATATAGTAGATAGCGTATGGTCTCTTATCCTCTTCTTGCCCTAGGACTGCACCAATTGCTGTATCCGAGGCATCAGATGAGATTTGGAATGGCAAATTCCAGTTGGGTCCTCGAAGGACTGGGGCTGTTGATAGAAGCTTCTTCAATTCCTTAAAAGCCTGGTCGCATTTTTCTGTCCACAAGAAATCAACATTGCCAGTTAAAGCATATAAAGGTGCAGCAATACGTGAGTAATGTTCTATAAATTGTCTGTAATACCCAGAAAAGCCAAGAAAACTGCGTACCTCCGTTTGAGTAGTGGGGGTAGGAATAAGCAAAAGAATCTGGATTTTAGCCGGGTCTACCTGGATGCCAGCTGCTGAGATATAGTGCCCTAGAATGAGCCCTTCTGTCATCATCATGTAACACTTTTCGTGACTCAGACAAAGTCTGGTAGCGATATAACGTTGTAGGACGTTTTCCAGGGTATCTAGAGCTGGGTCAAAATCATCTCCATATGGTGTAAAGTCGTCCATATACACTTCAAGTCCGTCATTTATCAGATCTGCGAAAATACTAAGGACAGCCCTTTGGAATGTAGCAGGGGCATTACATAGGCCGAAGGGCAAGACTCGATAGGCAAACATTCCCCAAGGGCAAGTAAAGGTAGTTTTATCTTGGTCTTCAGGGGTGATTTGGATTTGATTATATCCGCTGAAGCCGTCCAGGAAAGAAAAGAATTTCTTTCCTGCCAAAGTGTCCAATACTTGATCTATAAACGGGAGAGGGAAGTGATCCTTCTGCGTGGCCTTATTTAACTCCCTGTAATCTACGCAAATCCTCCATTTTCCATTTTTCTTGGGTACCACCACCAAGGGAGAGACCCATTTACTGTCGGAGATGGGATAGATAAAATTAACATCTAAAAGTTTTTGAAGTTCGGCTTTTACTACCTCTTTTAGATGGGGGTTAAGTCTTCTTTGCGGCTGACGAACAGGTTTTGCATCTTTTTCTATATAGATGTGGTGGGTGCATAATTGGGGATCGATCCCTTTCATGTCAGGGTAATCCCACGCAAATGCTCCTTGATATTTTCGTAACAGCTTTACAAGTTTTGTTTCTTGGTCTGGTGTAAGGTTGGCGTTGATATTTAGGGCCTTACCAGGTTCAATTTCCACTACTTTACTATTGGCAACAACAGTCACTGGTATTGTTTGGTCATGTGCGTCTTTCAAAGGGTCTTCCTCTAGCTCACTATCAAATGCTGCTTCTATCATAAAACACTGTGTGTGAGATCTAGATTCAGTTTGACTAATGAAGTTATTGATGGCATCATCTTCTATTTGATCTTTAAAATCTAAAGCCTTCTGTACAGTCAATGGGGATCTGATATTGTTAGTAAGGTATGACACAGGATACTGATTGGTTTTGATCAGTGGCAGGCTTGGCTGTGCTGGAGGATATAGAACTAGATTTTTAACATCTGGTCCTTTAGTTATAGTCATGTTTCCCTGCCGACAACCAATGTAGGCATTGGCAGTAGCAAGCCAAGGTCTTCCTAGTATTAGCGGATGTCCGTCCAGTCGAGTTTTTGGATTAATTATCAGGAAATCAATTGGATATTCCCAGGAGTCTACAGAAACCATGACATCGTATAGAGTGCCTTCTGGTCGAACTACAGATCTATCTGCCAATTCTAGCAAAATAGAAGTAGGTTCTACTGATGTGATGCCAAGTTTTTGGCAGGTAGAGGTTGTCAAAATATTGATTGCAGCTCCTAGATCAACTAAAGCGTTAGTCAGGGTTTGGCCATAGATTTGGACAGTCACAATTGGATTTCTGGGATCTTCGTATTTGATAGGTGTCTCTTTTCTCGATAATAAGTCAGATAAGGTGCCAACTACTTGGACTCTTGGGTTAGTGGTTGTATTCCTCCTTGATTTTTTTATGCACAGTTCTTTTATAGTTTTTGCGTATATGGGAATATCTTGAATGGCTTGGAGGAATGGAATTTTTATGTACAGGTTTTGTAATTCTCCCAGAATGTCAAAGTCTGGATGTTGTACTGGTCGTGGTATGACTAATCGTTCCGGGAAAGGAGGAGAGGATGTATTTGTTTGTTGATGGATCTGTTCCTTATTTACACCCTCTTGTTGTGGTGGTTGTTCTATTGGTAACTGATCTTCAATGTGAACTGTTTTGTCTCCCTCTGTTTCTATGATACGTCCAGATCGTAACTGAAGGTCATTGCACTCCCTTAGGTCAAGTCCAGTTTCTGATGTTTCTATAATTTGGAGGGATTGGACTGGTCTATTATTAGGATTGGGATTGGGTTGGGTTGGGAGTTGCGGCCTTAGATTAGACTGGGGGTTTTGTTGTAAGGCTGGCAGAGTCGGTTGAGGGAGTGGAATAGTTCCTGTTGACTGATATGTCGATCTTGGCCAATTTGTCTGCCAGGGTGAACCTTGTGAAGTAGGGGGAATCCATTGTGAAGGGTATGAGTTATTCTGCCAATATGGTGGGGTGTAAGGAAAATTTGGCCATCCGAATTGGCTTGTCTGATTCATCCATGGATTTGGAGAAGGAAACGGCTGTGATGACCAATTCGGGACTGGGGGTGTAGATTGGTTTTGCCACATACCATATTGCTGAGCATTGTACTGCGGAGGCTGAAAAGAAGAAGTTGGGTCCGAAAACATACCAGATTGCCTAGGTTGCCATTGGCGACGTTGGTTAACAAAGTATGCTGGTTCTGATTCTTCTTCTACTTCCTTGTATACTGCCTTCAATCCAGGAAGTGAGGGGCAGCTCTCAGTAAGGTGGTCTTTCGTACAGATAGCACATGTTTGAACTGTATCTAGCGGACATTCCTTGTGGCTGTGTTTTCTTCTGCATCAGGGGCAGAAAATTTCCAGATTTTGCTCCGCCTCCATTTGCTTTTGTTTAGCCTGCACAATATCAAGCTGAGTAGTTAATGTCCCCAGAATATCAGTTTTAAAATTTTCTAATAAATTCCCTAGTTCTACACGTGTTACCACTTCTGTTGATATTTTGTTGTCTTTAACAAACCTATCATATTCTGTTGATTTTATCCTTGTGCTGCCTCTTGAACTCCTGATGCATAAATTAATGATATCAACAAAATTCTCTTGGTAAATATCCCCTTTTCCCATGATATTCAATGTTTCAATCCACTGCTCTTTCATTCCTCTAATCAATGCAGTTTTCAACACATTATCGGGCAGAGGTAGTGATGCATAGGGGGATCTCTGTAAATTATACTGGAACTGTTCTACGTATTCTTCTAAAGTTTCATTTGGTCTGGCCGTCATTTGGAAAATTTCATCTTTTAGCTCTCTCGACCTACAATAATCCTGATATTTTTTTAGAAAGGATTCTTTCATTTGCTCCCAGTTGTTTATGACTCCACCACCTAAACCCATGAACCATCTCAGAGCTGCTCCCTTTAAAGTGGAGGGGAACAACTTTAATTTCTGGGGGTCAGTGGTGTAATCGTACCGTCTACATAGCACATCGAATTCAAATAAAAATGCATCGGGGTCTTCTGATGTAAGTCCATGAAACGTCGGGATGTGTTGAAGAGGTATCACTTTCATGGGTGCATTTGCAGCAGAATCTACTATAGGATATTGCAATGTAGAAGTTTGAGTATTTGGATGATTCTGCGCCATTGGAT
The DNA here is from genome assembly GCA_031772625.1 of Pinus tabuliformis. Taxonomy (NCBI): domain Eukaryota; kingdom Viridiplantae; phylum Streptophyta; class Pinopsida; order Pinales; family Pinaceae; genus Pinus; species Pinus tabuliformis. Next base: position 307,344,281 of record CM062808.1, on the reverse strand, counting down.
CAAAGATGTGCCAATATCCTTCCAGAATTTCTAGGAGGGTGTTCCTAGGTTGAGAAGGGACAGCCTTGGAAGGAACTGTTTTAATGACACTTCCCTTATCTGGGATTTCTGTCTGAGGGAATGGGGTGCCTTCAATATTAACCTTGACCGCGCTCCCCCTATCTGGGCTGTTTAACAATTGGATTATCCTAGAAGGATAACTTGGTTCCTCTATTTCCCCTGTTTCCCCTTCTCCTTCACAAAGATTGCTTAAATTCCCTTCTTGCAACCGTTCTGACACAGAATTTTCAATTTCTTGGAAGTTCTGTTCATCAGTCCGACTATGCACCTCAGCGTAGGCTCCAGATGGTGATGCTGTAGCCTGAAGGGAGCTAGTAGGCTGCTTAGAATGAGTCTTTCTGAGGCCTACTGACGGCTGAGATTCAGTTTTCTTATAGATTTCATCTATGAAGGTTGTTCGGCCAAGGGTCACCGGTCCTTTGGCTTTTTCAGGCTTGACTGGAGGTTTGATATTCTTTTCTAACTTTTTCTGCTTAGTCATGCACTCTAAAAACTACTAAATCCTATTCAACCAGCAATTCTGCTAAGAGAGCGGACGGTGGAGCAGGGCTTTTACATGCTGCGTACGCAGGTTCTTACCTTCCATTTTTAAAATCCAACTCCCCCCTAGCAGCTTTGTGCACTACTCTGTAAAGGGCAAATGGCTATACTTCTTCCCCGGCAACGGCGCCAAAATGTAGAGCTGTAACTAGGGTCTCTCACACCGCTAATTATTCCACATTAATAAGTCAATCCGGGAACATTTTGTTATTGCAAGAAGTAGCTCAATCCGAGGCTGTTTGTCCGAGTAATGCTTAGTAGTACAGGGTTGAGAAGATCAAAGGAAAACAGATGCTAAGCTGTAACTAAACTAACCCAAAAGATAGAATCACACAAAACAGTTGATCAGTCAAGGGTACGGAAACAATAACCCATCCCTCTAGAAACTGATTAAAGAAGGGAAATTTAGAGCATGGACTTATAGGTCTCGGAGCTAAGCAGCGTCTTGCTGAGGCTCACTACAGCCTTAGGCCTTCTCTCATACCAAAACAACAAAGGCAGGTAAATAAATCAGCGGAAAGTAAAGTGGAACAGTAAAACGGAAATGGAACAGCAGTAATCAAATGGAACAACAATAATCATAATCAAATGGAACAGCAATAATCAAATGGAACATCAATAATCAAATGGAACAACAATCCTTAATGATTTACGAAGCAACAACCATCACCTGTATGTACATGTTCTACATTAATATAGCAATCTGAGAGTATTGAATGATACAACTATGTTTCTAAACAGAATGACGCTACTCTCAAATCCCACGAATATTGTTTCACAGAAATCCAATGACAGTAACATTCATACCAAGACTCTGTTACAGAAATGGCTGAATAAAGATACAATTCGACCCTGTGTAAATCCAATTATACCGTGCAGAGTCCTTACATGGAGAAGTCATTCATTCATTGATCATAACAGAGCATAGCGTATCACATAAAGAATTCATCAGATTGCTAAGTAATAAAGATAAACAAACCACACACAAATCACCGTATAATGATACAAAAGCAAGTGTCCTTCGGAGCCGGGCCCTTAGCTGCTAATGGTACACTGCCTTAGATTACTCCAGACGCAGAGACGGAATAAACACCAAGTCTTTTATATTAATCACATTCACAAAAGTATAACAAAATCAGGTCTCAGTGAGACTCAATGATTAAAGTTTGTTCTGGAACTGTAAAATTACAAAAACAGTCCTCCCTTTGCTTAATGATGCTGTGCCATTATATAAAAGAAATGACGGAGATATCTAGATAATCAGAGATAAGTAAAGCAGCGATCCCTCAGGATCGAAGATCCTGAGGGATTCGCTAATCGTTCACTCTTTCTTGCGTTCGCCGAGCCGGTATCCCGCATTCTTTTCCTGGACTATTCAATTCCGATTCTGCTTGATCGTGTCCGCATCCGGTTCCCTACTAGAGGAACAACAGTTATTTTTCCTCTGCTTCTCGCTTTTGGGCGGGAACTCCTTGCTTGCACGTCTTCCTGCATAGAAAACGTCAATTATTAGCACTTGAGCTTCCTTTGTCTATTTTTGCACATTTTATCAAAACCCTTTATCTTCTTCGAATTCCTCATGCAGAAAAGGTTACAATTATTATTGAAAAACCACTAGATTGCTTGTCAAAAGCATACCTTCCAGGTGCTCCACAAAAAGCTGAAGTGTAGAGCAGCCAAGGGAGTCACTTGGAGTTCAAGTGGAAAGCCAAAGAGCTGTAAATTAATAGAGAGCCAAAGAAGCCAGATCCAAGATCTAGAGCTAGAGCCGAAGAGCCAGAGCCAGAGCCAGAAGCCGAGAGCTTCAAGTGCCAGGGATCAAATGGTGTCAAAACCCATTGTTTCTATGTAAAACAGTGGAGTTGAGCCAAGATCTTGTAAAAAGGACTTTTCCATAATCCCAGAGATCTTAGTTGAGTTGACCAGAGCTCAAGGAGACATAGCCCAAGAGTTTTGGGTGAAATCCATATTAAATTACTGTTCTGTGTCTTTTGTTTATTGCTGCATTAGTTATTATGTATGTATTTACATATCAACATAAGAACAAATTTTAAAGCACATAAACAGTCAACAATAAACGTAAGAATACACCTTAATGTCAAGCACTTATCAATTCCACATTGGTTAATAAATAAGACTTTGGAATATATAAGCTTTGGAAGTGGGAGAGGTTCTTGTGAGTTAGACAAGAAGCCTAAGAACCCCATTTTAGATCACCATATCATGGGAAACAAATAATTTTTTAGCGACTTGGAGGAGAAAGACCTCTAGATGCACATAGATATGGGAGATGATGTAAGGTATAATGCAACTAGCATCGATGCTGTTACTTCTCAGAGGGACTTTGGTTCTCCTCTCACATTAATTTTTTTCATGTATGTTTTGGGTCTGATGAAGAATTTAGTTTTAGTTGTTATGTTGGAAGACTGTGGATACGATGTGATATTTAGAAAAGGAAAGTATTTCCTTAGACACATCACCATGGAAAAAGTGAAGTGAATCAGGGTTTAGGTGAAGAACCTCTGAAAATTGGATGTAGAAGACAATGCTACCTTGAGCACAAAAGCAGGTAAGGTGCAGAGCCGAGACATCGGTGAATTATGGCATAGAAGATTGGGCCATTTTCACCATGGAGCATTGACAATCATGCAACAAATTTCTAAAGGACTTCCCAAGGGTGCACTAGAGTAGCGAGATATATGCAAAGGGTGTACATTGGGGAAATACACCAAATCCATCTTTCATGATAAGGACAATCGAGCGCAAGTGATCCTTGAAAGAGTTCACTCATGTGTATGGACCGTCAAACAAAGGTATTATGTGATATTTGTAGATGATTTATCATGTAAGTGTTGGATTTTCTTCATACAGAAGAAATATCAGATGTTCTCTAAATTTTTTGAATTTAAATCACTTGTTGAGAAATGCACTAGCAGGAAAGTGAAGGCTCTCAGGAGTGATAACGGTGGAGAATGTGTGTCAAATGAGTTCAAGAATTTTTGTGCATCAAAAGGCATTCAAAGAGAGTTAATAGCACACCATAAACCAAAACAAAATGGGGTGGCTGAGAGGATGAACGAAAGTATTGTGGGAGCTACACGTGTGATGTTACATGATCAGGGCCTACCGTTACACTTGTCAACTGAAGCATGCAACACAACCGTATATGTGCAGAACAAGAGTCCGCATCAGATTCTCAAGATGAGGAGTACACCAGAAGAAGATTTTTCAGGAAAGAAAATAGATGTGTCACACTTTAGGATCTTTGTTTCATCAGTTTACTGTCATGTTACCAAGGATGAAAGGAAAAAGCTAGCGTCGACAGTTGAGTTGGGCATATTTGTGGGGTACGCTGATACACCTCACAACTATTGGGTGTACCTTCCATCTCACAGGATGACAATTGTTCATAGAGATGTGAAGTTCGATGAAGAGAAGGCCATTAGATGTTCCCTTTAGAGGGAGTTTCAATTACACGCAAATGAGGATATTTTAACTCCAAAGGAAAAACCTCAGGTGTTACAAGATAAAACACCCTAGGGTCTGAGTTGAAAACCCCAGCAGATTGAAGGGCATACACCAACGAGAAGAAAGCAAACAAGCATTCATAAATATTAAATTACTAAAATGGGATGAAGAGAGAGTAGCTGTAGGTCCTACACTTGAAGATGTTCCTGCAGTGTTCAAACCCTCTGCTTCCTCCAATGCTTCAAAACCTGCAATACATTCTAGAAAAGCCTATATACTAGCAGTAGTTCAAAGCATGTTCAAGATACGAATGTTAGATCATATAAGCATATGGATGTAAAACATGAGATAATACATAATTAGATCATAACATGAGTTAAATCCAACTATCAGGAAGAGGACAAAGCTTCTTTATTGATGTTTGCAAAGAAATTTGGAAGAATACAACATGATTCGACCACGACTCCAAGTGAAACCTTCCTCCGAATTTGTCCAACCCAAGCCTTAACAATCCTCTTTCAAATGCATACACATAGATTCCATATAAAGGAGATGGACATATCTATGAGGAAACAAGGGTTTTATATACCTGGGAGTGCAAGAGGTAGAGGGATAAATCAGACTTGATCAAGGACCAATTAGATATAATATCAATATCCTATCTTTCTCCCCCCTTAGGCCTTCCCATGAGGTGTATTTATACCACCTTAAGGCTATTGTTTTAGTTGGGATACAGTTAGGACACGAGCTCTTGTAGGTGGGCTTCCGGTGTAACCCATAAATCCCACACATAAAATAGGGATTATATATATATATATATATATATATATATATATATATATATATATTTCAAATTATATACGTGGGTTGGGTATAGATGGATCTACACGTGTACACACTTTTTGAAATGAAGAGTCGCGTATGGAATTTAAAATAATGTTTTTTTGTAAAAGGACCAAGTTTTAAGGGAAAGGGATGCCCAAGGCCATGACTCAGAGCATCAAGTATACAAGGGTGATAAATGATTCTATAACAGATGCCCCCTAATATAAGAGGTCAAAAGGGGTATATGATGGCTGCAATGTATTAAGTGTATCGAAATAGTCATGCGAGGAATTGGGAGGAGATCACCAGATTCCAGCCTGCCAAACTAGTGGAATAGATAAGAAAGAAAGATCATATCCGAGGCGGGCATATCCATGCTTAGAGATAGTAAATCATGCCCACATATCAAGTGTAGAGCGGATATAATATGTATACAAGTACAAAGGAAGATGAGAAATACATAGTGGAGCGTCTAATCATAGCTACAAAAGTACATATCAAGGCCATGTCACAATATCACATATAAAAAAGCTGATCAATGATTCCTAAGGAGATATCTGATCACTGATGTCACATAACTGATCCTCAAAGTACCAAGGCAAAAAGTGGAATAATGGTACTGCATGCAACTCGGGCGCCAACATATAAAATGCTGCTATAATGAACTGCAACATATAAGGTGGATGGTGTCACTGGCATAAAGCTGGAGGAACTGATAAGTGAAACAAAAAATGCTGATGCAACTCGAGGTCTTCACCAACCGCCATGGTACATTTCTACACTATGGGAATAAATGAGCTGAAGTCGACCATGTGAGAAATAGTTTGATTATCGGTCATTGATGTGTACCGTTAACAAACACGAGACAACTCACCGATAATGATAATGAGAGTCAAGGTATCCCAGTACAATCTAACAAGTGCGAACAAATGAATTGAAGTCAAACACCTGAGAGAATCTACCAATCAGGAGACATTGATGTATTATCCCTGTCGATAATGAAGGAGTCTGCCACTGATGACTGTAAACCCCAAGGTACCGAAAAAGGACTCTAGACCTTATTCCTAGAGCAATGAGTTGGAGTCGATTGGAAAAGATCTGTTGGAAGGAAGGCATTAAGGCATCCCACATCAATCCAGAGCAAGTGTAACCCACAGACCAATAATTTGGAAGGAATCAGATGAAGAAAGATGAAGTAACCATACTGAAGTAGGTTTTTGGCGTACACAAGATGTGGCTAGTACACAAAAAAAACCCTTTGAACCAACCAATAATGAAAGGTGACACAAAGGTGAGGAATCCACCAATAGGGTCAAATGGAAACCAAGGTACTGCATGAATCCCAATGTGTGATAATGTAAGCTGGAGTTGAACACAAGGGAAACCACTGAGTCAAAAACCCATGATACTGATCGATGCTGAGTACAAGTTCACCTATCAATGATGGAAATAGGGTCAGGTTGCAACTTTTGGCCTACTCTCAGAGAAATTTTTCGAAGTCGATAAGAGCAGACTCGCCAACAAGAAGTCAATGGAGACCTTATTAAATAGCACAAGAAAAGGACCAAATATATGATGTGATACTGAACATAAATTTGATAGACTAGGTATGGTCGACTGAAAATGAGTCAAGAGGCACCACAGAAAGGCTGACTCAGGTTTGCTTCCCTTGAAGAAACGCATGACTCAAAGGTGACTGTATGACAGGATATGATAACTTTGTCTAAGTTTGTCATGTAGGAGGCATAAACAAACTCTCCATATGATTGGAAGAGAAACCAACTAGAGGAGTACTGACTCAATGAAAAGGTTATGGGTGTCCTAAGTCAAACTAAAGCCCATCTCGATGGAGGAAAGACTTTCTTTGAGTGCTTTGTTCAAGGGCGACACAAATGACTCTTGCTGCCATCAATTATGGAAGTAAAGTCTCGTTCTCACTCTTTTTTACAATATATATATATATTTTGTATTTTTCATATTTAAAAATCATGAAAAAGAATAAAAGAATGCCTATGGTACAGTGGAAATAATGAGTGTCTAAATACATATGTGCTAGTTCCTAGGAGTGGAACATTCCTATGATCAATGCAAGGTGATGAAACTGGTCAATGAAACTCAAAGGAATGTTATTTCCACGGGCATAAGGTGTCAAGTTGTAGAGGCTAAGTGATTGCAAGGTTGATTTTGCAGAAAGACATGGTCAAAAAGTGGCTTATACATGAGTCCAAGTGAAGCCGACTTAAGGCCAAAAGGTACAAATAGTCAACATGCAATGCAACAGTACAACTCAACATGTGGGAGCCTCTAGGGTATAAAGCCATAAAGATAGAGAAGAATAAGGAGAATGAAGCTTCATCACAAAAGTCATGGTGGGACTAAAGAGGACTCCCTATCCTAAGAACAAAAGTTCAACATGGGTGCCAAGTGTCAACAAGGTACTAACTAGGGTGCCCATGATAAGGTAGGCTGTACCACACAAGTTGTGACACTTCTAAGCAATGAGAAGGTTTTACCTCATATCTTGGTGGGGTTGATCCTAAGGCCAAAATGGAAAAGAAAATTGATAAATGCACAATGCAGGTGAAAAACCTAACCTATATGCCAGTTTCAAGAACCAATACCTGTCAGAGTGAATAAACCATAAAAATTCCCAAAGGATAAGTTTTCCAAGTTCTGTCGACATAACTAGGAACACTAGGCACAAAGTTAATACAACCCATTTATAAACTTCAGATAATAGTTTGTGTCATAGAATAAAAAACTTGAAAATGCGTACCTTATATGTACAATATGGTACAAGGAACTTCACAGCCTTGCGACTTACACATAATAGTTCTTCAGGACAAGCCCCTTACGAGGCTTAGGCCAAGGACTTCTTTGGTAGTCAAAACTCTTGGCTTCAAAAAGTTCCTTTTGTGAAGGAAACTCAACTTCCAAGAAATCATGAGAACTAGAAGGATCAAAAGAGGGAATTAAGGGGTGCCATGTCCCCATAGGACAAATCACTTAGTCAACTGCTGAGACAAAGTCCCGAGAAGGAAAATATTAGTTCAAAGGATCCTTCTCAAAAGCAATTGAACATTGAGGATACAATACCACATAGTTCACCCGTGGCCGGTTAGAGTCTACTTGAACACTTGGAACATACCAAGGGGTATTTTGTAGTAAATTCGAATTAGGGTGGTGATTATCAGATGCAACATGATTAATAGTGACAATATTTCTGTTATGAGGAAAATACATCACTCGAAAGAGAGAAGACACCACAACATTCATAACATAGTCAAAATCATGCCCAAGTAGCATATTAAAGTCTAATGGGAGATCAACCACCATCATATCGATTAAGACAGTCTTCCCACCTAAAGTAATAGGCAATTAAGGAATAACACCCATAGATTCACCAAGTCTTCTATCATAAGCTAACAACTGACTATCACCTTCCAACAACTTTGGAGAACCCAAAGCTTTCCAAGTCAAGGAGGATATAATACTTGCAGAGGATCCTTCATCCACCATACATCGATAAAAATTTGTGGAATTCACTCTAACCATCATTTGGATAGGTGCATCAGAAGGAAGACGAGGCTCTTAGAACTTGGAGGGGGTACACTCGAAGAGACTAGAATGCCCCCTAGACTAGAAGACTTTGTACTAGAAATCAAGAAGAATCTATTGTTAGGCACTTCACCCCCGAAAATAGGAGTGGAATCAGCTAGAGATTGCAATGGATTGACCACTTCATCAACCAATGGTTGATTAGACTATTGAGAAACCATAACAGATTCAGGAGTAGAAGAACTGACAGACTCAAACCATAACCTTTGTGCCACTAAAATAACAGGGCATAAATGAGTAAGATAGTCTCCTTTACATAAATTACAAGGGAAATTTGGTTTAAATATTCTACACCTAGGTTTATGATCAACATCCATTCCACCAACATGACTAACACTGGTTGGTGGAGAGTCCCCAACATGACTCACAAATGTTAGCGACTCTTTCCCAAGAGAGATAGGACTTGTGCCCCCAGTCCTACTCACAGAAGTAGGTAAGTCAACATAAATATGACTCATAGAGGTAGGTGACCCATTTCTAGTATGACTTGTAGTGATTAGACTTATGCCCCCATTCCTACTCACAGAAGCAGGTGAGTTAAAAAAAATATGTCTCACAGAGGTAGGTGACCCATTACTAGTATGACTTGCAGTGACTAGACTTATGCCCCCAATGTGACTTACAGTAGCTGAAAGCGCATTTCCAACATGACTTGTAGGAGTTGGTGATGATTCATGGATATAACTATTCTTCTTATTCCTCTTTCTCTTCTTTTTAGATCTCTTATTACAAGAGGGAGGAGAAAGAGGAATCCTATATTTCTCTTTTGAAGAAGATGAACAATTAACACCCATTTGATGCCATTGAAATAAAGCATTCATCTGAGAAGCTTCAAGAACATTTGGAATATTTAGAGTAGTCCAACATTCAATCCAGGAATATTCAAAGTGGCCATCAAGGGGGTACCAACGTTTTGAAAGAAAGGAAAAGCACAAGGATCCCCTTTTGGAAGGGTCCCTTGGTTGGCTTCCATAGGAATATTGGCCATACCCAACTTATACACAGATCCTTGCCTTACGGTGTCTTGCAAATGAATTTCCAAGGAAGAGGGATGCACAATCAAACCTTTTCCCTTAAGGAGGCAAATCCACAACTTACAAAAGAAAGATAAAAAGCCTTTCAAGACTAGTGGAGTGGTTGGTTAGTCGCTCAGAATCCAAGGTCCAAAAGTGACATGAAAAATCCACCTAAAGCCAACTAAATGAAAATAGCAAAGAGAAATCCACTATAAAGTCCCTAAAGATGCAACCAGTCAAGCTACTTTAAGGTATTTCTGCTCCGGGTGATTAGGACCAGACACCAAAATACAAGAAAGTGAATATAAGGAACTTTTGAAGATAATTTGGGATAATTACGTCCCAAGCCTACCAACGAAGGTAACAAAAACAATTACGTTGACCCCTAGTCAAAAGCCTTTGCCAGTGCAAGTACCTGACTTCGCAAGGGAACCCTCCAAAAGTACTAATGACAGTGATACAACATCTGCCTCAGGTTGATCTAAAAATGGGGTTCTTAGGCTTCTTGTCTAACTTACAAGAACCTGTCCCACTTCCAAAGCTTAAATATTCCTAAGTCCTTATGATTAACCAGTGCAGAATTAAATATGTGCTTGAAAAGAAGGTGTTTGCTGGTGTTTGTTATTAAAACTGTTTATGTACTGTAATTTAATGTGCTCAAACTGATATATAAATACATATAACAATAAATAAAGTAGCAGATACAATGCAGCAGCAAGAAATCACACATAACAACAATATTAATTAGGAGTTCACCCAAAACTCTTGGGCTACATCTCCGTGAGCTCTAGTCAACTCAACTAGGCTCTCTGGGATTATGGCAAAGTACTTTTTACAAGATCTTAGCTCAACTCCACTGTTTTACACAGAAACAATGGGTTTAGTGTTATAGGAAAAATTGACCTCCTAATCAACTCAGAGGTGAAAGACAAGATGACTGAAGCAATGACCACAATTGCAGGCCCAGAATCCACACTAGCGCTCTCTATACATTGACAACCTGCTTTATAAAGCTTGTTAACAATCATAAAGGAGTGTTAGTAACCCTACTAACTCTTGTTGTTAGACCAGGGGGAGCGTTAGTGAACTTAAGTGATGTTCAAAAGGTTATGCCAACTAATTTGCCCATAAATATCTAGATATTGAATTCCTAAATTTGTGCAAGAAAAGCAAGGAAACTCCAAAAATCAAGATATTTGGAGAAATTATATTATGATAATGAAGGCAAATGGGAAAAAGCTTGTAAACAGGCTAGGTTCATGGTTTTTTCCCTATTGAACTCTAGATGGAGCTTGGCAGCCCTAATTCAATTGCTATATAAGCAACGAGAGGGCCATTGCAAAGGGGATCATAGCATTTGGAAGGATAGCCCATAGAGCTATTGTGAACTGTCATATTATTGAAGGAGCTAGCTGAAAGAAGGAGAGAGAGAGAGGAAGAAGGGGTAAGGAAGGTTGATACAACGGATTGTTGTAATCACTCTTCCATTATGAATATAGAACTGCAGTTGTGTTCCCTACTCCAAAGTGTTGGTGATATTGTGCATTTATTTGTTCATTCTGATGCTTGTCGAGTTGAGTAGTTAAGTTATACATTTATACATGTTTGTTACAGATTCTTACATTTGTTTTTAGAAGTGTATGCTGTGATTGGTTTGCCTTGTCCTTTGTGCAGGAATTGTCTTGGAGCCGGCTTAGAAGGAGTTCTTCTTGCCACACGGAGATCCCCAAGTGAATCTAGAAGGAACCAAAGGTGATCCTCTTTCCATACCCTGTCAATTTATGTTTGATAGATGAACATGTGTGTAACTGGTAGCTTTTGCAGATAATCTTACAGTCTGTCGAAGGTCCCGGGAAGGCCTTTGAGGGTAGTTTTCATCTCGTGCATTTTACCCCATAGCAGAATTGGCGACTCCACTGGGGACTATACATCTAGTTCCCAGTTACCCGGACTCCTCTCAGATCTTCTCTTTCTTCTATGAGCTTCCTGCTTCTTCAAATCCTTTTCTGATCCACCATCTATCTTGTTGCATCCTGCAAAGTTGCATTCTCCTTAGAAACTGATCCTAAAAGCCCTCTTTTTGAGCTATTTCCCTCACTAACATAGGTTGCTAGTCTACACAAAGCTTTATAAAGCTCTTTGACTGTGCATAGGGAGTGTTAGTGGCCAAACTAGCTCTCTGTTTACAAAGAGACAGAGCGTTAGTTACCCATTTTCATGTTTTTCAAGAGATTTTGTGGACCAAAAGGGGGGGAAACTTGTCTCACGGGCTAAAGTAAGATCTGCAACAATATCATGCCAACAAATTTGGTGTCTTAAAAATTTATTTTTAAGAAAATGCTTTAGTTTTTCTCTCTTAAAATATTTTTTTTGAAAGAAAAGTTGATAAACTGTATATCTCCTTATGTCGAAATAGTTGTAGGTTGCTTCATTTTGGTTTTCAGTAGTTGTTAGGGAATATTAAGAAAAGAAACTTTTAGTTATGCAAGTGTTGAATGGCTTTAGATGCACTGACGAATCCATGAATATGTGAAATGATACATGTGTAGAATAAGACTTGTTTGCATAAGAAATTGATTTTTTTTTTCAAAGCATTTTTCTGCATGGTTTATTGAGTTGAGAGTCTCATCATATTCATATGTCAACACCCCTACCGAAGAAAAATAAGCAAGTACACTAAAATTTACATTAAAATCAATTAGTTACTCTTTTTGAGAAAACCAACATTAGCTAGATTAAGAGCTTGGGATAAGCATGTGAGTCAACTGCCCAAGGTTGAAAATCAAAACTAGTGTCGTTAACAAGTGAAAAATCCTTCTGCACTCATATTACGAGGACCACTGCAGTCACAACGGAGCGAAATCCGAGACAACATCAGACTGTGATTGAAGGTAGCCTGCCTTCTCTTACAACTCCTTTGGGCATTCTGTGTATTGGGGGTCCCTTCGGGGATTTTGGAACTGAGTTGAGGACTTAGGTATCCTGCCCACATAACGTGCTATCTACGACTATGTTCCCCCTGGTAATGTCTATTATTTGAGGTATCTCTGGTGGCCAAACCTTCTAGGTACTTACACAAGGTGACTGGGATGGGCTGTCCTGGTACCTAAAACAGATAGACCTACTTTGTCTTCAGTTTTTGGGAGGGTGCTCGTCTTCACAAGAGTACTTGGCCCCTCAATCTGAGGTTCGGGTGAAGCTCAAAAGTAACCATAACTGTACATTTTGGTCATCCTTCTCTGTTACTCATTGAGAGACTAGGTTTCATCTCCAGTAATCGGTGTTTATCAAACGAGGTAATTTCCCTTTGTTTGCTGATTGACATATTTAGTGTATTTTTTCTTTTTTAGGTACTTGAGTGCTATCGTTTCCGAGACTTTAAAGAATATCACATTAAAATCTATTTGATAAAACTTAACAATCATTGTGGCTACATCTGGCCCTCGTCGTCAATCCAAACGATTGTTAGGACTTCCTCCACTCACTGTGGAGGATCTGTCGAATTCCACTGACTCGGATTCCTCATCTTCGAGGAATCAGTCTCCTAAACCAAACATAGGGTCTATGTGGATGACCGATGATTTTGATTTGACAGAGGATTTCTTTACGGAAGGATTTCTTCCTCCTTTTAAAACTTCGCTTAAAAATCTGTCGGAACATATCGTTACTCCCGCAGTACTAGTACTTCCTTCTTCAGTAGGTGGAACTTTCCCATCTATCCAGTCGACGCCTCAAGGGTTGTGGAATTATAAAGACACTATTGGTCCTCTATCACTTCCCCAATCGACGATCATCACAACGCCGGTAATGTGGAACCTCGCTATCCCGTTTGTCCCAGGTACTACAACTCACATAACACCCTCTATAAGTGGAACCCAGTAGATGCCAGGTTCCACTCCTATGGTGCCACAAAGCATACCTTTGACTAGTGCCACATATAGTGCTCCATATAACACTCAATGCAGCACTAGGGGTGCATTTCCAGTTTACCAAAACCAAGGCCGGCCGCCAATGTACAGTTCCAACCCCCAGATTCAAACATCTGGGGCGGTTCCCAATATGCACATGCCGGCGGGGAATGTCATAGTTCCCCCATCATTCTCAAGCATGCATGGACAATCACTGATTGACATGAGTGTTCCCTCTGTCAATCAAAGCCATACGGTTAGTTCTGTGTTAGTTGGGAAGCCACAAGGGATTCCCACCCAATCGATGGGGGCACCCTACTCACAAACTCAGATGAGTCAAGGGGTCACTACTTATATTGGGGGCAACTTCATATCCCAGTATCAAAATCCTCATGGAAATCCCATCTACAACACCGTACCGCAAAGCAATTGTTACACCACGCAACCCATGTACACCATGGGGAACCAAACGATGGGAGGAGCACAAAGCTCCTCAGGTCACCCGTCATCACCATGGTCGGAGTTGGGGGCACCCAACAATTTGTTTTTTTTGGCAACATTGGATATCCCCAACTTATACAAGTTGAAAAACGACCCCATATACCACGAATTACAATGGTCGCCGATCCTGCATAAAATACCGAAGGAAATTCCCAAGTTCGACGGAAAACAAGGGGAGGATCCAGGCACTCATGTCACCACCTACCATCTCTGGTGTGTTTCTAACTCTATGGTGGATGACAGTGTCCAGTTATGTATTTTTCCCCGCACCCTCACTGGCAATGCTGCAAAGTGGTATATTGAGTTACCACGCGCATCAGTGAATACCTTTGACGCTTTAGCGATGGAGTTCCTAAAGCACTTTCAGTTACCTATCCGTTATGAGATAGGGATAGAGCTCCTTACTTCATTTCGTTAGGATACCGCCACCCACATCTCCGATCATATCCATGAATGTAGACGTAGGCGGAGGTTAGTCAAAGCTCCCATCCCTGATTTTCTCTTAACAAACTGGTTCTGTAAGTCGTTACTCCCACGAATCGCTAGATATGTCACTCTAGGTGGTGTGGCCACAGAAGACCAATCCATACGTCGTTCCCAACACTTGGATTTGATATATTCACAGTCTGGCACTCTTTATGACATAATCCCCAATGCCCCTGGCAACCCCAATGCTTCCGCTACTGCCAAAACAACTGCTCTTCCTACCACTGCGATAAACTTTGTGCAGTCTACACAAAATCCCAGTGGTAAGAAAACGAAGAATAAGAAAAAGACTGCTCCTTCTGAAGAGTAGTCAACAAAGTAGCCCAACCCAAAATAGAAGGCCGCTGCGCCTACTGCTGATGAAAAGGATACACCTGCCAGATTTCCTTGCAAACTCTGTGCTGAAGACCACGAAACCTGGCGTTGTCCCCGAATTTAGGAATGCACAAATTACCTTGCCAAAAGGGATACTGGTAAGATCCCCGTTGTCCTTAGGACTCCTTTTTCCACTTAGCAGTAGCAAAATCTTATTGCCAACCAACAACAACCCACGCCAGGGGGCAATGATGGTTTGCAACATCCTTCAGCTGGAGAAGGATCTTCTGCTGTTTACACATTTGGAACGGTAGATCTCACCACAAGAGCCAAATCTTATGGAGCTCCTGTCGCTCCTGCAGTAGAACCATCCTCAGGTCAAAACCCATCGCCGCCCAACGATCTGCATATCAAAAGGCTGGTTGAGGACATTGTAATTTGAGCCCCCAAGGGGGCACTTCGACGCACAATGCACAACACATTTGCATGTGCCGCCCAACATTACAACATTGTAGAGGATTTTGCGCAAGCACCATCGGCTATGTCGATGCTCGAAGTCTTACAAACATGCCCCAGCCAAAGTAAAGCTTTGCTTTCGATTATCGGGGGTATTGAACCTACGGATTCCATGCTTGCTATTTTTGACATGGACAAGTGTAAACCTCCCCTTTCCCACCAGCTTGCATTTCAGGTGTATATCACTTCTAAAGGTAAAGGTATACATCGAACTGTCATCAACGAAGGTGCTTCAACCTGCGTCATGTCGGCTTCATGTTGGCTCGCCTTGGGTTCCCCTACCCTCTCCCCGCTGTCGAACTCCCTTAAAGCTTTCGACGGCCACACCTTTGTCCCAAAAGGATACTTAGCCAGTTTTCCCATCACTTTGGCTGGGAAAACAATAACGGTGGATGTAGAAGTCGTGGACAAGAGACTCGACTATAATCTGTTGCTGGGTTGCAGTTGGACATACGCCATGATGACCGTCGTATCCACTGTCTTTCGTCATCCTATTTCCATTGGATGGAAAGGTCATTACAGTGGATCAGTTATCTTTCTGTACTCCTGATTATTCACCATTACCAAATGGCTCCATACCCCTAGTAGGAGGTGTAAGTGACAGTTTTTTCAGTATAGGTACTGGTCTGTTGAAGGCTTCCTCCCTGATGCGTTGTTTTCCTCTTCCATCGCTACAGGTTCCACAATCGGTCAATATGCTTTCATCAATTGCTCATGAACTGACCAATCCCTGGATACTAACAATGTCTTCAGACCTTGACACATTCGGAGACCAGATGCCGCTGTCACCAGATGAATCGGCCTACCAAGGCATTCAATCACCATCCACATCTCTGGTCATATTGGCTATCACTGATGGTACCACCCCCCTTCTCATAACTGCTCCTCCTTTAGATCTATGCGATCAAATCCTATCAATGAACGAAGCCGTTCGAGAAATCATGAGTTTTGGAGAGCAACATTGGGAGGATTGGCATATTTGGGGTCTGACATTTGACTCGGACGTGATGCCTCTTCAAGTCTTGTCCTATGACACAAATGAAATCATTTTCCCACCCTATACAAGCATTCAAACTCTTGGGGTGGATGAAAATATGGACGACACTTCCAGGTCATTACCCATAGATATTTCAGTTACGACAGGAACCATGGAAGACACCCAAATGAGAGAAAATTGTAATCCTGAGGAAATTGCAAGCTCCACTTGCCTACATGAGGAATTCCATGAAGAAATTGTTTGGTCTCACGAGGAAATGCCTGAATTATTTCGTCATTTTTCGCACATGAGATCCAACTTTACGACGAGGCAAAACGAAATGGGTGTCCAATTCCTTCCCTCAAAATAGCCTTTGAACCCATGCTCGACCCCATTGTTGAAGAAGAACGCCTACTATACCTCAAACAGCTGGATAAAACTCGTCGAAATGCTGATTTGGCACTCGCAACTCACAAGGAGCGGGTACAAACCCAATTTGCAAAGGCAGTTAGGTTTAGTTCTTTCCAAGAGGGCGATTTTGTATCACTATATCATCCAAAAGATAATCTCTTGGAGGCATGCACGCTTCGACCCATATGGCTAGGTCCCTATGTCATAACGAAAGTCCTCCCCTCAGGGGCATATGAACTGCAGGACTGGGACGGAATCCCACTCAAGGAGCCCACATACGGGCTCTATCTGAAAAAGTATTGTGCCTAGTGTCGTGTTGGGCATGTGCTTTGTAATTTTATGTATTCATAAGTTTTGCTTACCTTTTTGATGTGATTGGATTGTTTTGTTATTTAGTGGAGTACTTGTCTCATACATTCTTCTCGCAATGCAGATGTCGTCATTGCCCTTAGCATACGTAGGATACGCAGATGGTGCCAGTCGTCACACACAGCACATTGCATCAGCTGCTTGGGTCATCTATACACCCGAGTCGGAACTATTTTTCTCCGGGGAGTCTTTCTTGGTACCGCCACCAACAATATTGCCGAGTACATGTCTGTCATTTCACTTCTCATAGAAGCATCATTAAGGGGCATATCCAATCTAGTGGTAAGTTCAGACTCCCAGCTGGTTGTTATGCAATTGACAAACCATTATCACATCCGTAATCCAGCCTTTTTACGTAACTATCTAAGGGTGCGACTCTTGGAACGTTGATTTGAAATAATCACATACGAACATGTTCCTCGAGAATTTAATATAGTTGCTGATTCATTAGCTAACTATGTATTGGATTGGCATTTGTCTCATTTGTAATAGCAACATGCATGAGAAGTAAAACATTTACTAAAGTTAAAAATTTGTCTCAAAAAACATTTTAGAACACATTTACACCACCAAAATACCAAAAATATTTGTATATATATATAGATCGAAATCCAGTTTTTTACATCAAAATATTCCAAAACTTGGATGATTTAAGTACAAAATGGCTCAAAGCCCAGCTACAAACACTCATATGGCTACGCCAGAACACCTGCTAAAATGAGCCTATTGCTCCAAAAAAGCTAAAACAGCTTTAGCTACCCTCCGAAGAGGAACCAGAAACCGCTCAGGTACACCAACAGTGTGTTGCTGCATATGAGTGGGAATCTCCCTCATAGGAAGGGGGGGAGCACCTATAGTCAAACCCTCTAGGTTCCTCAGAACCTCGCATAGACTGTTGGCATTACCCCCTCCAGCATGTAGTTGGCCACCTTGTCGCACATAGCGAGGTTCGCCTACAGGTTGTACTGGCGCCACATCTGTGATAAGCATAAAAGTTTCATGTCAGTTCTTATATCATCATTAAAAAACATTACATATACATTCAAAAGTACAAAAATACTTAAGCACTGTCAAACTTATTCTCACCTTGAGGACCCTAGTTGGTCCCGAGTGGTAGCATCAAGTCTAGGTCGCCAATAAAGTCCATGCCTTCATAGGAATAGTCGTCAACAATCACAATCTGGCTGCAAAGCCACTGGAAGAAGTCTTCGTCAAAGAAGTGTTGGAGTGGTCCTCCTCCTGTGCGAGGATCAAGTGATGACCAGCGACCCTGCCTTGGCTCCCTCATATCAAAGGGACCTAAGCTCACTCATGGGTGCATGACAGGTACCCTCTCAAGGAAAAATGAGATTATGATAGTACTGTACCCAAAACTGTGTTGGGTACGGGTCTTACATGCTGTCAATTCTGCCTTCAACTGGTGAAGCACTGCTTCACACCAGTTGAACATCTGGGGCTGGACACAGTCAATGGCAAGCAACAGTTGGGCCTTTGTCGCTACGTGGGGAATTTTTGTCCCCGCCAAATGCACAATCAACCATAAAACTGCCCTCATAGACCGAGATGGAATCCTCTCTATCGATACTCTGTTGTTGACTAGCCCACTCCTAGGGATGCAGTAGATCTATACCAGCTCTAAAGTAGATCGTGGATTTGACCTACCACCGGTGAGGTTTGCTAGTGCCCCACGGGATGACAAACCAGTCAAAAAGTAAATATCATCCTGGTCAATTGCCAACTCTTGATCTCCAATTCGGAACACTTGCTCGTGTTCATTCTAGCGCTGTATGATCCATCTCAGTAAGTCCTCCTGTCCTTTCATCGGCTCTAGCCTTGCATACTTTAACAAACCGTAGTGGCGCAATGCAATTATGCAAGCTAGATCATTGTGCATCAACAATTCCTCATTATCATGGGCCCATTCTCTCCATAGGTGAGTCATTTCAGCTTGAAACCTGCACAAAATAACCCTAAAAACAGTTAAAATGGGGCAAAATCACTTAAAGAATCCATGCAAGAGGGTTTCAAATGCGCCCCATAGCTCGAATTCCCCTCCCAGTGTTGCACAAGGAGGATTAACACCCTCTAATGGCTCATACAGAGTGTTTAATGCTCTCTATTGGCCATCTAGAGGGCGTTAGTGCACAAAAATGGCTCTAGGGCACCTTAGATCCACAAATTTCCACCCATAAAATTGTTAAAAAAGGTTTAATAACACATAGAGCAAGGTTTTAGCTCTCACCTAGGATTGACGGCACGTCGAATGGTTGCCTGGATCTCCTGCAATGGTCCGCGGAAAATCTGCTCCTCTTTAGCTCCAACAAGCTCTCACAAACTTCAAAATAGTGAAAATGATGCATGTGAAAGCTCAAAGCATCTCCTTATATAACTTTGAGAGACATGATTTTTTGAAAATCATTAAAGAGGAAGTAGTCCATTCTACATGATTTTTGATCATGCATAAACCCAGATAATAGGAATTGCTATTTTTTTATACTTTTTACTGCTTTTGATGAAAGTACTTTCAGGAATGAAAAGCAGTAAAATCTGCATGCAATCCTTTTTAAAGCACTGTTAGGGATATTTTATTGCTCTTTAAAAAATATAAACATCCCCGATTTTTCATCGTTAAGCTCGTTAAAATCTATCTAACAATGGTAGAGCACTTTTGGAGACATTTTATTTCTCTTTAAAAAATATAAACATCTCCGAGTTTTTGTAGTAGGGCTCATTAAACATCCATACCACAATCAGTAAAGAACTTTTAGGGATATTTTATCGCTCTTTAAACAATATAAACATCCCCGAGTTTTTCATCATTTGCACTCCTTAAATATATGCAAACAATGCTCTGAGCACCTCTTTTTTGATCTTGTTCCAACTCATAAACTGAAAAAGACCAACAGAGCATCCTTTTTAGGCACTTTTTTCTCACTCTTTAAACTGAAAAAATCCCGAGCTGTGTCTTGCTGCTCGTTAAACATGCTAAAGATGACCTGAGCATTCTTTTAGGTACTTTTTCTTGCTCGTTAAAAAATGAAAAATCCTGAGTTTTTGTTACTGAGCTCGTTAAAATGTCACGACAAAACATGAGTTTAGTCTATCACCTTGTACTCGTAACAAAATGAGGTCGACATCTATTGGAAAAAGGTTTCTCTTTATCCAGGTTCAATAGATTAAAATATGGAAAAGTAACCGATCTGGGTATACTATTAAACTTTTGTCGCCCTCGGTTAACAACTATGACAAAGGGACCACCATGGAGTCTTTCTTTACGATCTTTTCAGACTCTCTAAATATGAAAAGACCACCGAGTTGTCTAGTCTGGACTCTTTAAATACACAAACAAGATATAGATTCGTTCTTTTTATGATACTTTTCAGACTCTTAAAAGATGAAAAAATCGATGAGTTTGCCTCTCTAGACTCATTAAAATAATCAGATAGGGAAAAGAGTCGTTATTTTTGTGATCATTTTCAGACTCTTTAAACATGAAAAGATCGATGATTTTACTCGTCTAGACTCATTAAAAAATCAGACGGGGAAAAGTGGACAATACAACTGTATCCTGTATTTGAAAGCATGGTTTGGCAGCATTCGTTCCCTTGAACATGGCACTCCCTTAGATAAACCGTCATTTTGATAGCCTCTCAGTATGAAACCTACCAACCTATGAGTTTTTAGCCTATATACCCTGATGTAATTGCATCTCTGTATCTTAAAAACTCTATAGTGTTCATGAGTCTAGTGCTGTCTGGTTAAAACCATTGTCGTGCCTTTTATTGTTCAAGGGTTCCCATTTGTTTCCTCTATCAACCAATCCTACATATCCTTTCATCATGCCCTCCGTTTTTTAGACCCAAAATCTCAAAAGATTCTTCAAAAAACAAAATCATCCTTGTCCGGTTTCGTGTCGACTGATGTAGGACACATCATTGCCTACCTTTCGACAGGTTTCTTCCTATCGACTTCAATACTCTATCTAGGAAGATAACCCAGAAACACATTCAGTTCCTTGGTGCTTGCAGACATTAGTGGCAGGTTACCTTGTGTTTGATCACAGGTTTTCATTATTGGCTCCTGGTTAAGCGATTCTACGAGTGTTCGACGACAAAAAATCTTTCACACTCGTTAGTTTGCACTGTGCATCTTGGAGACCATCACCATTATCGGTGGCCTTCCTTGCATCTATTAATAGTCTCCATTATTGGCTGGTAATCAAATGATTTCGTGCATGTTCGACGTCAACACATATTATCACATGTACTGATCTATGTTGTTCGGTGAAGCGGAATCAAGACCTTGGGTAGAGGCTTGCATCATTCAGCCTTGTTTCCTCTCCCAAGCTGCGATATTGTTCTTTGGAGACAACTATTTCAGGATGATCTATTATGACACTGGATCTACCCTGTGCCATATTGGTGGCCAACATTGTTATATCTCCAAGGAGAAAATTACTTTGACATAGCTACTAAGCATGGGAATGCCTGACTCAGGACATGATTTTAGCAGTTTATATATATGTATCTTTGTTGTATCAGGTTTTCCTTGCCGCCCGAAACTTCTCTCTCTCTCTACAAAGATTTTGACAGCAAATTACAGTGTTTTTTCATAAAGTATTTCGGCCATCGTCTCTGCCTCTGATCTCATACTTTAGGGGGCATCTGTTATAGGACAAATTGACCTCCTAATCAACTCAGAGGTGAAAGACAAGATGACTGAAGCAATGACCACAATTGTAGGCCCAGAATCCACACTAACACTCTCTATACACTGACAACCTGCTTTATAAAGCTTGTTAACAAGCATAAAGGAGCGTTAGTCACCCTGCTAACTCTTGTTGTTAGACCAGGGGGAGCGTTAGTGAACTTAAGTGATGTTCAAAAGGTTATGCCAACGAATCTGCCCATAAATATCTAGATATTAAATCCCTAAATTTGTGCAAGAAAAGCAAGGAAACTCCAAAATTCAAGATATTTGGAGAAATTATATTATGAGAATGAAGGAAAATGGGAAAAAGCTTGTAAATAGGCAGGTTCATGGTTTTTCCCTAATGAACTCTAGATGGAGCTTGGCAGCCCTAATTCGATTGCTATATAAGAAATGAGAGGGCCATTGCAAAGGGGATCAAAGCATTTGGAAGGATAGCCCATAGAGCTGTTATGAACTATCATATTCTTGAAGGAGCTAGCTAAAAGAAGGAAAGAGAGAGAGGAAGAAGGGGTAAGGAAGGTTGATACAACGGATTGTTGTAATCACTCTTCCATTCTGAATATAGAACTGCAGTTGTGTTCCCTACTCCAAAGTGTTGGTGATATTGTGCATTTATTTGTTCATTTTGATGCTTGTCGAGTTGAGTAGTTAAGTTATACATTTATACATGTTTGTTACAGATTCTTACATTTGTTTTCAGAAGCGTATGCTGTGATTGGTTTGCCTTGTCCTTTGTGCAGGAATTTTCTTGGAGCCAGCTTAGAAGGAGTTCTTCTTGCCACACGGAGATCCCCAAGCGAATCTAGAAGAAAGAAAAGGTGATCCTCTTTCCATACCCTGTTAATTTATGTTTGATAGATGAACATGTGTGTAACTGGTAGCTTTTGTAGATAATATTACAGTCTATTGAAGGTCTCGGGAAGGCCTTTGAGGGTAGTTTTCATCTCGTGCATTTTACCCCATATAATTTAGACACCATTTTATCCTTGGCTCTTGAAGCTCTTGGATTTCTGGCTCTCAGATTTTGCTCTGGCTCTTGGCTCTAGCTCTGGCTTTGGATTCTTCGGCTTTGGCTGCTTTGGCTCTGGCTTCTTTGGCTCTATGCAATTTACAGCTCTTTGGTTTTTCCACTTGAACTCCAAGTGACTCCCTTGGCTGCTCTGCGCTTCAACTTTTACTTTCTGCGCTGCCTGTCTTTGCTGTTGCCTTTTGGCACTGCTCTCTTTCACCTTAGCCTCCTGCTTTGGCTTCGCTTTCTGTGCTTCTGTCTCAACATTGCCTATGCTTGGTTTCAGCAACAACCCCTGCTTCCCCTTTGTTCTCTGTCAGTCAGTGGCTTTAAAGCCAATCAACGCTTGTCTATTCATTTTCTCTTTTCTCGGGCTCTCTGGCTCCCAACCTTTGTCCATTCGAATCCCCCTATGAGCGTTGGCAATCATTGCCAAATGCATTCAGGGATGGTGGCCACCTGTGCTATAACGGAAAGGACCTTCGGGCCTTTGAAATCCCCCAAAAAATGTGTTCTCTATTTATATAGAGAAATACATTAAAAACACAGGAAAATTCGTCAATCCGCTGTTTTTTCGGACTTCGAAAATCCTCAAATCTGCTTTATACTTCTATCGGGTCCGCTTGTAATCGCTTATTGCATGTCTTAGTGCCCATTCCGTGGTTTCCCTTTGTATTGAAAGAATACATTAAAACACTTAAAATATCACAAAATGAATTTTATGGTGAATTTGAAACATTTATGAAGTGGCATTCATAACCCCGTCGGGTCCAGATATATATCACAAGTCGCATAGGTATCGGTCCCCGCTCCGTGGTGTTGCTCCGATGCGATTTTTCGATATCGCAATTGTGTATCGCATGGACCCGGGGTTCTATTCATATGGCATGGCCGATGCGAATGCCGATTGCATTCCACTGATATCAGTGATCGCAATATTGCTCGGCACGGGGGTCTGTCCTTAGCCTTATGTCGTCGCCGATTGTGATCCGCCAATATTGGCGATCACGATATCGCATCGACCTGGGTCTCGCTTTATGTTATATGCATGTGCCCGCCTCTGACCCGATATGTCGGGGATCGATGATCGGGGGTGCTTCCCATTTTCTGCTTAAATCTGCCTTTGACCTCCTTCGATGCGATTTTCTTCATAAAGCCTTTTAGGCCATTTTTAAAGGATTTTGCCTCTTTTTCTAAGGAACAAATGGCATCTTCTCTGAGCGATAACTTCTACATCCTAAGTCCATTTTTTCCCATTCAAGCTGCAGCAGATTCAAAATGAGACGATCTCTGCAATGGGGATTGTTGAGCCCCAAAACTACCTCTCTTCCAAGAATTTCCTTAAACCCTTTCTCTTCTATTTTCCCATGTTATTGCATCCTAAGCTATCAAAAGTTGTTACATGTTGATTTTAGGAGTGTATTTGAGTGATTTTCAAATTATATCATTGTGTGTGCTATTTGATCTAGGTTTTGTTCATTAGCTATGGAATGTAGACACTTTCCGCAACTAACTAGCAATTACGCAACCATTTCCATTGTTTTATAGGTTACAGGTGTCAGTAGGAGGAATGAGACACGTGGGCAACTCAGGAATTGTCCACACATGGATGAGGTCCTATTTACTTAGCTAGATTCGGAAGGAAAGGTCTCGGTCAAAGGGAGGTCAATGGAGAGTTCTATGCCAACTAGAACTCTGTTCCTACACGAAAAAGAAGCCTGAAGCCATTCCTAAACTCGTGGATCCGTTTTTGCCACTTGCAGGCCATCTACATAACACAATCCAACAGCCACCTTGCATAGATTTACTACTCATGGCAACCGAGAGGCTGAATCCTCAGATTTTGACCTGTTCATGTGTTTATCATTGAAGAAATTCCTCTGAGATACAGTTATCCATTTTCTCTATAAATATAAGTGTTTGCAATGCAAATAAGACGTTCTTAATATTTTTGTTATAGTGTTATTTTTCTATTCTATAACCGAGAGACATATTACTCTGTTTCGTAATACAAAACTCTGTTTTTCACATGGCTGTTTGAACGTGTTTTGAAGTAATAGCATGCTAGTCCGAAGCTGTGCAGAGGGCCCCTGCATAGCTGAGGTCCTTCCTTTTGTTTTTTTATAAGTTTTTCATGTAAATTTTCTCTCATTTGGATTGTATATTTCTCATGTTTTTCTTATGATCTTAATCATTCTAACCTTGTACATGTTTTTGCAGCTTGTCACATTTCTTACTAACACTGATAGGTGCAATTCAGAATAGGTCTTTAAGTCTGGTTATGCTTGAGCTTCTTAGTGTAATTTTTTGCATCAAGTGGTGTTATTGAGACTTACTCCCTCTGCTGAACTTTAGTTTTCAATTTCAGTTGTTTATGCTTTTACTTAGTGAGATTTGTTTACTGTTCAAGATAGTTTAGATGTCATTTATTTCATGCTATACGATGATTTTTCCGGAGCCTTTAGCTTAACCTTGTTTTAGAAGTTAATTGGTGAAATATTGATTATAGATGAAGTAATTGGCTTTGCTTTGATTAATGTGCAATTAGATAATTTAGATGTCAGTTCTTTCATGCTATATGATGATATTTCTAGAGCCTTTAGCTTAACCCTGTTTTAGAAGTTAATTGGCGAAATATTGTGATTATAGATGAAGTAATTGGCTTTGCTTTCATTAGTGTGCAATTAGATAATTTAGATGTCATTTCTTTCATGCCATATGATGATATTTCCGGAGCCTTTAGCTTAACCCCGTTTTAGAAGTTAATTGGTGAAATGTTGTGATTATGGATGAAATCATTGACTAATCATTAGTTTCCAGTTTCTTTACTTTTTGGTTTAAGTTGCAGCAGTTTATTAGATTTCAATTTTGCAATTAGGATGAACAACAAAGATAGTAATCTCATTTTCAATACTTCATTTTTAGTTTGGTTTATATAGCTGCATATTCACACTCTCATTCAAGTTCTGATTTTGTAGACAACATGTTTTAAGATCTCCTAAGTTCAAAGTTTGGAAATTATCACAAGAAGCAAGAGGATAAGCCTTGTCTTCAACTCTACATCCACACTTGATCTTTAAAAAGTATTCTTAAACTTTTGCTTTAACAGCAGATTAGGATTTCCATTGCATTAAACCACTTTAGGAGACCAACAGAACAAAACCCCAAAACAAGATAAAACTGAAAACAGTGAGGTAAGAAAAGGGTTGTCTAGCACATACAGTGCACTACACTTCATCAGTTTACAACTCCCGGATTGATAACTTATGTAGCAATTTAGGACACACTAAATTGACTAAACATTTTGGTGCCGTTGCCGGGGAAGTGTAACTAGGTAGCCTATCTCTTACATTCAAAAAAGAAAAAGAAAAAGAAAAATTAATAATTTCTTGAGTATGCTCTCCTCTTGCACCTAGTGTGATCTAGAGGATCAGAAAAAGAATTATTAGCCCAATTAAAATCACCAAAAACAAAAAATGACATGCATAGAGAAAGAGATTCTAGGGGAAGGTTTATAGCTAGGGGAAAAAGTTCGATTTTTACAACTCCAACTACTTCAAGGAATAGACAAGATACACCTCCATCCCAGACTCATACTCCTAGCCTTAGGATTCCTGGAATTAAAGGGGTAGCAACTGAATTAGAATATTCTCCCATTCCATCTACTAAATCTAACCTAGGAGAAGAACCCTTCTTCACCTCTATAGGGGAGCCTATTGCAGTTGAAGAAGTAGAATTACCTAGAGAAGAAGAGGAGGTAGAAACTCTCTCTCATCAACCATTAATAGAAGAGCTCGAAGATTCTGAGGAAACTATCAAGGCAGAAGAAGAGCAAGATGGAGAATTTTCACTATTTGGAGGAAGGGATAGAGGCAGAGGTAGAGGAAATAATGGGGGAGGTAGAGGTAACAACGGAGGAGGTAGAGGAAATAGGGAAGGGGATAACCCATTTGGATTCCCTATGGTATATGAGGAAACCCATACAACAATGAAAAACATTTCACCATCCGTCCTCCCAAACTTTTATGGATTGTGAAGTGAGGATCCTGAAACATTTCTATTTGAGTTTGAAGTCTTATGCCAAACCTATGACTATCTAGAAGACTCTCAAAAACTCAAATTGTTCCCTTCAACATTGAAAGGGGCTGCTCTGAAATGGTTTATGGGATTAGTCACTCAATCTATTAGGACTTGGAATGATATGAGGTAGGAATTTTTGGATAGATACTTGGATTATTGTATGCCTACCAATCATAAGGATGAGGTATTCAAAATGATGCAAAAAGAAGATGAGAACTTAGAGGATTTGCTTGAGAGGTTTCAATACAACTTAAAGAGAGCAAAAATGAACAATTTAGATGAGGAAACCTTGAAAGCCCTTTTATTGAAAGCCATTAGAGATGAATGGATAGATATTTTAAACATGATGGGGAAGGGAGACATCTCTCAACTTCCATTAAGTGATATAACATATCAATGTGTCCATCTCTCAAGAGGAAAATATAAAACTAGAAAAGGGCCTAGAGATCCTTCTCTTATTAGAGCAAACAAATCTGCAACTGGGACAGTAAGTAGGGCAGAAATTGGCAATATGCTTGATGAGTTCAAAATTGACATTCTAGGGAGCCTTAGTGAATAGCTAGACACCCTCAAAATTCAAAACAAACAGAAAACAGAAGTTGATGCCTTAGCCATCTTTTGCCCAAAATGTAGAAAGAAACATGCTCTAAGAGAATGTCCCTTAGATGCAAAAGTTGTAGAAACATGTATGATTTGCTCGGAAAGTCATGAGACCAAGGATTGTCCTTCAATCCCAGGTCTTAAAGCTGTCTTTCAAGAGGAAGTAGTTCCAAATTCTGTAGAATCTTTTTGCTTTGTTTCAAGAAGACCTTGGCAAGGGCAACAAAATCAAGGATTTAACAATCCAATGAATTTTCAGTCCTAATCAAATTGGAATTCTTGGCAACAACCTTGGCCTCAACCTCAAAATCAGTATCAATCTCCATCATGGGCACAAGGGGTACAAAATTGTTATGGAAGATTTGCTCAATATTATCAATATCCTCCATCTTATCAGAGCTATCCTCCCCCACAAAACCAACAACAAAATCCACAACCACAACTTCCAACTCAAAGCCCTCACCTTTCATTACCATTTCCACAACAAAAACCTCCTCAACAAAATCAAAATCCACAACTCTTGCTTCCATTTCAACAGAATCCAAATCAACTACCAACCCAACCATTACCAAATCCCAACAATAAAAACCCTCAGAATTCTTACATGGTATAAGGACAACCATTTCCTAATGACATGATTGTTCCTTTAGATCTCAATGATGTTCAACTTAGATCTGGTAGGATTTTAGAAAAGGAAAAACCTTCTATAAATATTCAAGAGCAAGATGCTTTTGAGGAGGATTCTCTGAAAGTCAATAAAAGTTTTGAAGAAGCATCCCTTCAAAACCCAACCATTCAAAAAGAAAAACAAAAAGAGTCAATCCACACAACTCCTATAGTTGAGCAACTTGTATCTACATCCACACCTCCTTTTCCTGAGAGATTACAAATTGACAGGGGGGTGGAAAAACAAATCTTGTTGCCTGACTATGATTTCCTAGATGAATTAAAGAATTTCTGTATCAAGATTCCCTTGCTACAAGCCATTAGAGAAATTCCTATTCTAGCAAAAACAATAAAGGAGTTGAGTATCAAAAGACCAGGTAGGAAACCAAGAGACACAAAAAGAATCCACCTGGTAGGAAAAATAGCAGATATCATGATGGGAAAGATTACCATGCAGAAATATGTGGATCCAGGAAGTCCAATTGTCAAGACACACATAAATGGAATGGAAATTCCAAATACATTGATTGACTTAGGGGCTACTATAAACATTATGAGTAGACAAACTATGGAACAACGTAAACTTCCTAATCTTCTTTTCACACCTACCTTACTGTAACTTGCAGATAAATCAGTAATCAAACCAAATGGTGTACTAGAAGATATTTCGGTCTCCTTGGATTCTTGGGAATATCCAGTGGATTTCATGATTTTGACTCCCAAGAATAATCTAGGAGGACACCCACTCATCTTAGGAAGACCTTGGCTAGCCACAGCTGATGCTTTTATTAGTTGTAGATCTGGTGACATGTACATTTCTGATGGTAGTTCAACAAAGAAATTTACTTTGTATCCTCCAACAAAAGCAATTACAGAAGTAGGAGACAATGAATGGGTCGATGATGAAGATGCTATACAACCTATCTTTACTCTCTCTGAAGTTAGTGAGGATAGTCAAATCCTGAACACATTAGAAAATTTTGAAACATCTTCAGAATATGATCACACACAATTTCAATTAGATTATGATATTGAATATTTGTCATCCAGACAAATGTCTCTCTACTCTATGGAAGAGTTTGGCAGTTCTGCAATTGAAATTTTTCTAGGTAGAACATTGAATATCAACAAAAACTTGGGAAAGTTACAACAAGAAGAGCTAACCAAAATCTTACAAAAACATTCTGCTGCATTTGCATGGGAGTATACTGATATGAAAGGTATTGACCCTAAGACTTGCATCCATCATATCTATATTGAGGAAAACAGTAGACCAATTAGACAACCTCAGAGAAGGATGAATCCAAATCTTAGAGAGATTGTGAGATAAAAGCTCCAAAAATTACTCAATGTAAACTTCATTTACCCAATCTCAGATAGCCAATGGGTTTCTCCCTTGGTGATAGTTCCCAAAAATAATGGTAAATGGAGGGTGTGCATTGATTATAGGGAATTGAATAAAGCAACCTTGAAGGATCACTTTCCTTTGCACTTTATAGATCAAGTATTGGATATATTAGCAGGCAAAAATTACTTTTCATTTTTGGATGGTTTTAGTGGTTATAATCAAATTCAAGTAGCACCTAAAGATCAGGATAAAACCACATTTACTTGTCCATGGGGAACTTTTTCCTACCAAGTGCTTCCTTTTAGATTATGTAATGCACCTGCAACATTTCAAAGAGCAGTACTAGGAGTTTTTTTCTGATCTAATCCATGATTGTGTAGAGATATATATGGATGATTTTACAGTCTATGGTAATACATTTGAAGAAGCCTCAGAAAATTTGGAAAAAGTCCTTAAAAGATGTAAAGAAACAAACCTTTCATTAAGCCATGAAAAATGCTTTATGATGTTTACTGAAGGTATTGTTTTGGGACATCACATTTCAGGGGATGGGATTAAAGTAGACAAATCCAAAGTTGAAGTCATCTCCAAGTTACCTATTCCAAATTGTCAAAAAGATGTTAGAAGTTTTCTAGGATTTACTAGATATTATAGAAGATTTATAGAAAACTTTACCAAAATAGCATCTCCACTCTTCAAACTGCTTACAAAAGACTATGAATTCAAGTGGAATCCTGATTGCCAATCAGCATTTGAAGCCTTGAAAACAAGAATATCTGAAGCACCTATCTTAAGAGGACCAAATTGGAAACTTCCTTTCCATATTTCTACCGATGCTTCAGATACAGCTCTAGGAGCTGTACTGGGACAAAAATATTTGATTCCTTATGACATTTACTATACAAGTAAAAATCTGACTCCCACTGAGTTAAATTACACTGTGATTGAAAAAGAGTTCTTAGCTGTTGTTCATGCAATTAATAAGTTCAGACATTATATAACAGGCTATGAAACTTTTATTCATACTGATCATTCTGCAATTAGATATTTTATGAACAAACCTATTACTAATGGCAGAGTTACAAGATGGCTCTTACTTTTATAGGAATTCAATATTACTGTGTTAGATAGACCTAGGAAACAAAACATAGTTGCTGATTTCTTGTCTAGGATTTAGAATATCAAAGAAGACTCTCCTGTAGAGGATAAGTTTCCTGATGAATACTTATTTGCAGTAACTACTAAAACTCCTTGGTTTGCAGATATGGCTAACTATTTGGTTACAGGGAAACTACCTCCACATTTATTTCCTAGAGAAAGAAGAAAGATTATTCAGGATAGTTCAAGATATTCATGGATTTCTAACAAATTGTATAAAACAGGGCCAGACTTTGTGATCAGAAGATGTGTTAGGGAAGATGAAATGCCTGATATTCTCAAAGCATGTCATGATGAACCATGCGGTGGACACTTTGCTGACAAGAGGACAACTTATAAAATCCTTTCTTTAGGATATTTTTGGCCGTCCCTCTTCAAAGATGCAAAATAATATGTCAAAAGGTGTGATAGCTGCCAAAGGGTAGGGAAACCTACCCCCTCAAATGAGATGCCATTACAACCTCAGGTACTCATCGAACCCTTTGAAAAATGGGCTTTAGACTTTATTGGACCTATTAATCCTCCATCCAAGCAGAAAAAGTATATATTGGTATGTACTGATTATGTCACTAAATGGGTAGAAGCCAAAGCATTATTTTTTGCTAATGAAAATATAGTAGTTAATTTTCTTTATGAGGATATTTTTACTTGCTTTGGTGTTCCAAGGGAAATTGTGATAGATCAGGGAACTCAATTCACATCCAAAATAATGGAGAAGCTTATGGAAGAGTACAAGGTCAAGCATAGGAAATCCACTCCTTATCATCCACAAGCATAGGGTCAAGTTGAGTCCACAAATAAATTAATTGAAGGAATCATTACCAAGGCTGTGCATCTACATAGAAGAGATTGGGCAGAAAGGATTCCTGAAGCCTTATGGGCCTATAGAACTACATGGAGGAACACAACGGGACACACTCCTTATGAACTTGTTTATGGGAAGGAAGTGTTAGTGTCAGCCTTTGAAGCCTTCCTCCAGTGATCAAACATGCTCTTACAAAGTGATTTTAAGGTGTCAAGGTCAAATTTTGTCATTTCAGTGAGTCTTCAAGTAAAATTTGGTCATTAGGTATTAGGTCTAGGGTTTGCTTTCACTCCTTTCAAAGTTGTCCAAATGTCGGTCCATGTCACCATTCAGTTGAGTGTACCATCATTCATAGGGTTTTCATCATCATGTCAGGTTCCAATGGGTCATTTTACACCTTGTTCATGCTTCAATTGTGCCTAGGTAAGGTTCACTTCCCTTTCCTAGGGTTTTGAAGGTAATTTCTCTTGGATGGTAAAATCATCAGCAAAAATTGTATCCTGATGTTCATACACCTTCCCCTATCCTTAATGTACCTTATTAAACACTTCCCATCACTGATATCCCTCAAATTCCTTATTTTCGCACAAACCCTAGTTTCTTGCTACAACTTGACAATTTTCTAGGCTAGGCCTGTGTTTTGCCCTTTTTTACCCCTTCCTCTCACTCAATATTTGAAATTCCACTTTCACCTGGTTCCTAACATCCCTCCCTACTTCCCAACATTTTCTCAAGAATTTAGAAGCCCCTTATCCCCTTCATTTCACTTCATTTCGACAAATCCCCTGTTCCACACATCGAGATAGGTTTTACTCCAATGATGTTTTTGAGAAATAAAATATGAATTTGGGAAAAATGATAGATTTTTTTGTCCACAATAGGCCAAGGAAGAAAAACCTCCACTTTTTACACATGTGTCATGGTTTTAGAGAAATGTCAAAAATATAGTTGTCTCAGGAGAATTGATGCACCTCTGAAGTGACCTTGGGAAAATCATGATTTCTCCTAGCTTGGTTGGCCTAATGACTTTCTTGATGAGTCAAATGATAACTAGAAACAAATAGATTTCCAATTAGCTATCATGAGCTCAATTTGGGGTTGAGGAAGAACTTCAAAAGTTGACTGCAACAGCACTCTGCCTTTAGGCAGCCTCATTTTGCACATTTTGACTAGTCTTGGGAGATTTGAATTTTGATAGGGAAAATGAACTCCAAATTGAAAAATTAAAGTCATGTTGGAAATTATAATCAATAAGATTTCCAATGAGCTATCTCGTGCTCAATGTGGACACCGGGAAGGCCTCCAAAACTGGTTTACAAAAAGGCACGGCGCACCTGCCTGCTTAGCCCAAATTTCACTCAAATCATCTTGCAAAGTCTCAAAATCTTGCAAACTTCTTCCTTCCAAGTAAGTGAAACATCCTAAAGTGCCTTTGCAAGAGTTTTCATCCTCCTTGATGGTGTTTAGATAGGTTCAAATCCAAACCCTAGTTTGTTGCACAGTCCATTGAAAAAATTGTCTAGGGTTTGCAAAAATTGTCATTGTTGCTGTTTGCTCCCTACAATCATTTTTACATTCCTCCACTACACTCCCCTCATTTCATACCCCTTACCCCTCTCATTCACACTCATCTATTCCCCTATCTTGAAAACCCTAATACCTAATTCCTACTATTACCAAACCCTAATTGGCATCCCCAAACCCTATCACTCCCTAAAAACCACTATATCCAGCATCAAAACCCATTTTCACTCTTTTATTACCCTAATACACTCCATTTATCCTATTTTCCCATATCCCACTCCCCTAAAGTAACTAATTCCCTCATAAAACCCTAAATCCCTCACTAAACCCTAATCTCCCAAAACTATTCCCTTCTTTCCCAAATTTCATTTCCCAAGAGTAAAATCTCTTCATACTCATCACCATTGTCCTCTTTCATCATCATTTTTTCCACCATACCTTCATCTCATCATTTTCCTAAGACAAGCACTATGAGGAAGAGACACTCAGTGATAGTTCTATGGAGAAACATAAGCAGCAAAGCAAAGGCAAAGAGAAGATTCACGAGGATGATATAGATGACAAACAAGAAAGAAAACAAACAGTTGGAGGATAAGCAAAGCCTAATGGAGCTAGAAATGTTGAAACTGAAGAAGCAAAATGACGAAGAGGACCATGTCACTTTGACTTCCATTGAACAAGAGATAGAGAATGACAAGGAGTCTTGACTTGAGAGGGAAAACATGCACTTGGAAAAGATGCTGGAGAAGGCCAACAAAGAGAAAAAGATGTTGAGGCACATGGCCTACCATTACTTGGCGAGAAACAAGGTGTGCAAAGCAAGAATCAGGATTTTGAAGGCCAAGTTGAAGAAAGCATTGAGGAAGAGAAAAGAGAAAGATAGACTTCAGATCTTGGCTAAGGCTTCCTTAACCCAACACAGAACTTAATGAAGGACACCCACCCCAAATTTCAAAGCAATTTGGGAAACTTTTTGCAAATTTTGAATTTTTGGCCTAAAAAACAGGTTTTTCTGCTTGGTGCGCCGCGCCACCTGGCGCGTGCTTTTTATAGGGACCTCCTTTCAAGGAAAACTCAGAATTTTTGGATTCCTCATGGAAAAATATGAATTCCCTCACATGGACAAGAAATTTTGATAAGTTTTGAGCTTCCAAAAGGGTCAAAAACACCTCAAAAATGACCTTTCTGCCCCTTTTTGGCCACACGGGAAGCAGTTTTGGGAGAACTCATTTTTGGAGGGGAAAATGGAGACCAAATTAAGAAATTCCACCTGCTCTAGAAAGTAGATAGGAATACCTTTCCAACAAGCCCACTTGGAGAAAATGTGGTGCATGGAAAGGCCTCCAAAATCAGCTCCAAAGTAGCGCGATGCATAGGGACAGAGGTGTGGCACACAAGATGGAAAATTGACTTTTTTGCTGAAAAACTCTATTTTTTCGCCTAGTTTTTTCTCAGTTTGACTTCTCTCTCTCTCATAGTAAAAATCATGATGTAATTTGATGTAACTTGATGGAATTTGATGTAAATATGCTAAAATTTCACTCATGGAGGTAGATACATAATGAAAAGGTAGTTTGCAATTGAATGAATCAATTTCCTAGGTTTTAGAGGCACGCTGTTCCATTGCCTAATTTTCAGTTCTTAGTTTAGATCTTGTTGAAAAATCTCCTAAACTCATGAATTCGACCCCTAAAGCCTAGCATGAGTTTTTTGTTGCCTATATCTAGTATTTTTTCAGTCATTGGTAAAGGTTGGACTTTTGTGAAAGCTTTGAGCAACATTGTACATTCATCTCTGCAGTTTGGCAAAGGAATAGACTAGGGTTTGCAACATTTTGTGGGATTCTTGTGGCAAGTTGATTTGGTATTGTTTCTTCTTCTGTAATTCAAGTTTTACATGTGTTTATGTATGCCATTCTCTCTCTCTTTCAGCTGAACTAAATGAATCAAGGATAAAGGTAGAAATCATTGAAGTTGCAGTGATCTACCTAGGGTTTTGTTTAGTTATTTATGTTTTCTACTAGTTGAAGAGGATACCTGAGACTCTCATGCTCTCTCCAACTCCTCACCAATTTTAAGAATCTCCATCTCATTCAATTTAAAGTACTAAAGCATTTTCCTACCTCGCCCCACAGAAACCTCTGCAAAACTGAGTCCATTCCTCGGACCCAAATCTGCCTTTCACATTTGAGCCAACAAACCATCATCAAATTCAATCAAAATCCTCTGAGCATATACCTAGCCTAGAATTAGTCTTTATATCAGTCATCTCAAGTTTCATTTGATATATTTTCCTGAGATTGACAAGGAGAGAGCCCTCTCCCGACCTGGTAGGGCTAGCTACCAAGTTAATCGTGGTTTGATGTTACCCTAGATCCTGCCTTTCTCAGCCTGAGGTAGATTTAGGTCCTAACAAGAAGTTCTGCTCCCCATTGAGTTCCAAGTTAAAACCTTCAATATGACAGTTCAGTTGGGAATGGATATATCAGAATGTCAAAAGCATAGACTGGAGCAGTTGATTGAACTAGATGAGATCGTACAAGAAGCAATTCAAAGAACTGATCTAGTTCAGCAGCAGAGAGCTAAGTGGCATGAAAAATACATCAAGGACAAAAGGTTTCAAGAAGGAGATTGGGCATTGCTATTTGATTCAAAGTTCAAAGATTTTCAAGGTAAATTTCAGACTCATTGGCTTGGGCCATATGAGATTGAAAAAGTTTTTAGCAATGGAGCAGTAAGAATCAGAACAATTGATGAGCACCAAACTCCTCTCCTTGTGAATGGTCATAGATTGAAGATCTATCAGAAGCCAATCTCAAAGGAGGAGTTTATCAAAATCTTTCAAGATAACTCTGCAATGAGGCTGGTGAAGAAGAATCATTCTTCTCCACCAGCCTAGTCTTTGTTTTTTCATCATCATTCAAAAAAAAAATGTATAAGCTTGAAAACCAATCACTGATTGGCATTCTTATACAAAAAATACAGGGTGAAAATCAGAAGATTCTGACGCCCTATATTTTCCAAAAAAAAATCTCTCATTTCACTCATAGTTTGTTTCATTCCATTTCATTTCATTTCGCTCCATCTCGCCACCACATTCCATCAATAAAATTTCTTTCAGTTTCTCTTCATATTCACCTTTCCATGTATCATCCATACAGTCATTTTTCATTTCCATTCATTCGACAAGTCATATGTTATTCACAATGTCATTTTCCACAACTGTTTTTCAATTTTGCAGCTGAATTCTGATTCCACAGCTAATTGCTGATTCTGCAGCTAATCCTGTTACTTTGCAGTGACAGTCAAGTGATTAGCAAAACAAAAAATATAATAAAAGCAAGATGCAGGTATGGAAGGAGAAGATCTTTGAAGACATCAACACCTGAAAATCACCTACAAAGGTAGGTAATTAAAAGTTAGCAAAATGAAAGAGGTATGATTCCAAGGTATGGACAAAACCATTTCAAATAGCATTTCAAATGCATAATTCGTATAGTTTGTAAAATCACATTTCCTTAACGTGTAATGATTTAACTTGATGGCTGCCTTAACTCCACCATATCCTTCACATTAATCCTAACGGTCTCATAATCTATTCCTGAGTTTAACTCGTACTTAGTCGTATGCCCTCATTACATTTATTAAAATGGCTAATCATGTAGACATGAGCTGATTGAATACGGCTCTCTTCCACCGACGTTCCACTCCACAACCTTTTTATGAACTCAAAATCATAAACTCCGTTCAGTCTCACAAATTTTCATGAGTGACTCTGCCTCCACGCTTGCACACCAGGTTTTTACAGTCTTCATGTCATTGTTTGTTTACACAGATTTCTACTTCGTAAACCCTCTTTCATTTCATGCTCAATACTCTCCCCATTTTGTAACTACTAATTTTCTCCACGGCCCTATTCTATTTTCTGCTCACATAACCATTCTACTTACGTAAAACTGTCATTTACAGAGGTGCCTTCACAGTGAGGAGGAAGAATGGGTCTTATAGTGAGAGCAGAGCCCGAAGGAGTTAAATTGATGGAAGGATACCCACAGCTTAAGAATATATTGAAGAAGGTATGATGGTTGCAGTTCATTAAGAAATTCAAGGGTCATCACAAGGAGGTTACAAAAACGTTTGCAAGATCTTTCAATGGTGCAGAAGTTGAAATTGGAGACATCAAATTTCCAGTGATAGAATCATCAATTGCAGCAGCCACAGAGCTTCCACAAGAAGGAGAGAGATAGTTTAAGAACAAGGACTTCGATGAAAATTTTTGAAGGGTCATTCTTTGTAATCCAAGTATGGACATATCAATCTTTAAATGAGGAATTCCTATCTCAGCCTTAAAAGATAAGTGGAGTAGTCTACTGTTGATCATTCAGAAATTCGTTACATGCGAAGGTAGGTATGGCTCCATGTATATGTATCATATCAGATTATTAATGAATTTCTTGGAGAATAAAACTATCAACCTCCCTTACTTCTTATTGAATAGTTTGAGAAAAATGTCTACTACTATACAAAAGAATATAGATGATGTGGAACCTCATCTCTACCATCATGGCCTTATCAAGATCTTGGTTGAAAATCATTTGAAAGAGAGGGAAGATACATGGGAAAAATTCCTAGTTAGGAACTTCTTCCAAGACCCTCCTGAAGTTCCTGAGGGGAGTTCAACAAAGAGAAGTAGGAGGAAAAGAACAACTTTAACAATCCAAGATACTCCTACTAGTGTGACCAAGGAAAACAATGAAGAAGAATTACCTTCTAAAACATTGACTGAAATTAGGAAATAAGAAAAATAGAAAGGAAAGAGGAAAATTGAAGACATTTACCAGACTCCTGAGCCTTCTTCAGAGGAAGAGCAAGTGCTTTCTGAAAGATTAGTTCATCTTAAAGAACAATCAACTAAAGCAAAACAAAAAGGAAAGGAGAAACAGATCATAGAAAAGGGAGACATAAGCTCACAAGGTCTAAGAAGAAGCTCTAGATTTTTTTCAAAATGAAGAAAACACAAATCAAAGGAGCTCAATTCATAGACCTGGGAGGTGAAACTCCAGATCACTCACTAGAAAACACTCCACCTGATCAAAGTCCATAGTATTCTCATTCTCCTCAGTTAGAATTTGGAACTAGTCCAAGGAAAACAACTCCAGAAAGTGATCAATCCCAGCAGTAGATATTTGATTTCATTGAATCATTGGAATGGTAGAAAACTATAGCAGAACAAGGAACTTCATCCAATCAGTTAGGTACAACTCAGGAAACTTTGATTCAGTCATTGAAGCAAGAAATTTATGAGTTGGAAGTATTAAACAGACATATCCAAAGGGAGACTGAAACCTTAAAAGAGCAAAACAAATTGGACAAAGTTATCTATGACAATACCATGATGCAATTAGGATTATGGCATAAGAAAAATAGAAAACTGAAGAAGAAGAATAGGAGGCTGAGTAGAGCCCTCATCAAGCTCAAGTACAAATGTCTTATGATGAAGCCTAGAATGACAGTGACAACAAGAAAGAAGAAGAATAGGTTGGATGTCTTAGCAGAAGTTTCAGAGCAGATGCATTGAAGGGAGGATTGTTACAATTTTGATTGCATGAGGACATGCAACATCTTGACAGTGGGGGTACGTTGAGCCCCAAAACTACCTCTCTTCCAAGAATTTTCTTAAACCCTTTCTCTTCTATTTTCCCATGTCAGTTCATTCTAAGCTATCAAAGGTTGTTACATGTTGATTTCAAGAGTGTATTTGAGTTATTTTCAAATTATATCATTGTGTGTGCTATTTGATCTAGGTTTTTTTTATTAGGTACGAAATGTAGCCACTTTCTGCAGCTAACTGGCAATTCCGTAGCCATTTCCATTGTTTTATAGGTTACAGGTGTTAGTAGGAGGAATGAGACACATGGGCAGCTCAGGAATTGTCTACACATGGATGATGTCCTATTTACTTAGCCAGATTTGGAAGGAAAGGTCCCGATCAAAGGTAGGTCAACGGAGAGTTCTATGCCAACTAGAAATCTGTTCCTGCACGAAAAAGAAGCCCGAAGCCGTTACTGACCTCGTGGATTCATTTTTTCCACCTGCATGACATCTACATAATGCAATCCAACATCCACCTCGCTTAGATTTAATGCTCATGGCAACCGAGAGGCTGAATCCTCGGATTTTGACTTGTTCACGTGTCTATCGTTGAAGAAATTCCTCTGAGATACAGTTATCTATTTTCTCTATAAATATAAGCGTTTGCAACACAAATAGGACGTTCTTAATATTGTTGTTATAGTGTTATTTTGCTGTTCTGTAACTGAGAGACATATTACTCTGTTTCATAATACAAAACTTTGTTTTTCACATGGCTGTTTGAGTGTGTTTTGAAGTAACAGCGTGCTAGTTTGAAGCTGTGTAGGGGCCCTGTGTAGCTGAGGTCCTTCCTTTTTATTTTTTATTTTTATAAGTTTTTCATGTATATTTTCTCTCATTTGGATTACATATTTCTCATGTTTCGCTTATGATCTTAATCATTCTAACCTTGTACATGTTTTTGTAGCTTGTCACATTTCTTACTAACACTGATAAGTGCACTTCAGAATAGGTCTTTAAGTCTGGTTATGCTCGAGATTTTTACTGTAATTTTTTGCTTCAAGTGGTGATATTGAGACTTACTCCCTCTGCTGAAATTTAGTTTTCAATTTCAGTTGTTTATGCTTTAACTTAGTGAGATTTGTTTACTATTCAATATAGTTTAGATGTCATTTATTTCATGCTATATGATGATATTTTCGGAGCCTTTAGCTTAACCCCGTTTTAGAAGTTAATTGGCGAAATATTGTGATTATAGATGAAGTAATTGGCTTTGATTTCATTAGTGTGCAATTAGATAATTTAGATGTCAGTTCTTTCATGCTATATGATGATATTTCCGGAGCCTTTAGCTTAACCCCGTTTTAGAAGTTAATTGGCAAAATATTGTGATTATAGATGAAGTAATTGGCTTTGCTTTCATTAGTGTGCAATTAGATAATTTAGATGTCATTTCTTTCATGCCATATGATGATATTTCCGGAGCCTTTAGCTTAACCCCGTTTTAGAAGTTAATTGGCGAAATGTTGTGATTATGGATGAAATCATTAACTAATCATTAGTTTCCAGTTTCTTTAGTTTTTGGTTTAAGTTGCAGCAGTATTAGATTTCAATTTTGTAATTAGGATGAACAACAGAGATAGTAATCTCATTTTCAGTACTTGATTTTTAGTTTGGTTTATATAGTTGCATATTCACACTCTCATTCAAGTTCTGATTTTGTAGACAACATGTTTTAAGATCTCCTAAGTTCAAAGTTTGGAAATTATCACAAGAAGCAAGAGGATAAGCCTTGTCTTCAACTCTACATCCACACTTGATATTTAAAAAGTATTCTTAAACTTTTGCTTTAACAACAGATTAGGATTTCCATTGCATTAAACCACTTTAGGAGACCAACAAAACGAAACCCCAAAACAAGATAAAACTGAAAATAGTGAGGTAAGAAAAGGGTTGTCTAGCACATATAGTGCACTACACTTCATCAGTTTACGACTCCCAGATTGATAACTTATGTAGCAATTTAGGACACACTAAATTGACTAAACAAGGCTAGTTCTAGGAACTTCCTTGGACTTTCATTTTTCCTCTGTGAGGAACACCTTGACTTAGGAATCTATCCAAAATCCATTTTGGATCACGCCTTCCCACTAAAAGAACTTTTGGTCTCCAAAAGACTGATATACTGATCTGAACAGTAAATGAGAGTGACTCACCCTCTTCTTTCAGCCTCCCTACACTTGCCTTGCATAGTGCCTCTGAACCAAAGTTTCTGACCACTTCCCTTCTTGGATGGGCTGGTCTTCCTGGGAAGAGCTTCCTTCATCTTTTCCTTCCTGCAGAACTCCTACTTAGATGGTCACAGAAGGTAGTTTGAACTTCTCTGCCTCGATCATTGATCCAAGGTGGCTCAAACAAATGTGAAGTGCATCTGCTCCACAAAAATTTCATTTGTACTTGTTTGAAAAGATGTTCAAATACAAGGAAAACATCAACATCCCTGTGTTCATGCACATCATGCTCATGCATACATTTCATCCTTCAACTTTAACTTAAGCACATTGTACTTTTGAAGCTGAAATGAAATATAATGTTGCAGCAACAAAGTGAGTCTCCCACTCAATATTTTCCATTCACCATCTTGGTAGAAACCTGAAACTTGCATCTCATCAACAAGAAATGCAAATAGATGCATCAATAAACATGCAATCTGTTGGCTGCTCGAACTGTTTATTAATTAAATAGTCGAGTACCACATTAAATTGTCAACCCGGGAAAGTCCTTTTGTTTCAAAGGTGACCTCGTACTGTATGTACTTAATTCTAAAAGCATTAAAGGCTGTAGTATAAATAAATCTACTTTCTATCAAACCCTTACTCTGTGTTACAGCAGTTATGATCTATTGCAGAAATGAAATGAAAACAGTTAACTAAAGGTAACAAATATGCAAAAAGAAATGATGGCTATCTTGTAACAGAGGATCAGGACCCTATCCTCAGGGTAAGGATGTTCAGCACCTGCCCCTGTGACCAATTTGCCAATGCACACTGCAAATCCTAATCACCGGTGACACACTCTTTTACAACGCCAACTGATTAAGAAAACTGAGTATCAGCAAAGGAAAAATATCAGAAGCAATACACAGAAATCACACACACCCTCAATAGAAAAGAAATGGGTGAATCTTGTGAAGAAGGTGGGCCTTTCCCCTCTCACAAGATTCCCCAGGACACAGATGCTAAGTTAAAATGCTCAGAACAGTGCTTTATTCATCTGCCAAAATGTCAAATTACAATAAGGATTCAGACTTGTTCTGCACTACAATACCCTTGTTACAACTTGTTCTCCCCCCTTTCTAATGTAGATGTCTCCTCTTTATAGAGGAGACATCTATTACAATAGATTGTCATTATTCATGTAGTTGACCCTTTTGTACAAAAATAGGAAATCAATTCCTGTTACAGCATGCTGTTACAACAATGTGTAACTTTATCATCCTTTGTTAATCAGATCCTTTTGCTATTGCAAAGCTGGTAAACCTCAACCGTCTCTTTGAGATCCTCATACTATTCTTGGCTGTTCCACCATTGTTGCCGATTTGGTAAATCTCAACTGTTCCCTTGAAGTTCTCGTGCTGTTCCCGGTGTTCCCATCTGCGACTGTGTTTTGCCAATTTTGGACAGTGGCTGATCATGCTATGTCAGCATCTGCAACATATAGTTCTGCCAGCTTCAGACGGTTACTGCTCTTGCTAGGCAATTGCTGTTCCTGGTGTTTCAGCCATTGCAAAATGAGGTTTTACCCGCTTTAGTCAGTTGCTGTTTCTGGTATTGCAGCAACTGCACAGTTGCTGTTTCTGGTGTTTCAGCAACTGTGAATTATAATTCTGCAGACTTTGAACAGTTTCAACAATTGTCAGCGACTTAGTCAACTTCCAAAGATTAATTATAAAGATAACATGAATATGTGTTGCATAATTAAACATATAGCAATGAGGAGAGTTACTTCATACCTTTGGAATAATTAGGTCAAAATGTTATCAAGGCTTTCAACTTATGGGCTAAAGAGGGTAACATAATGACAAAATACAAGGTCAAAAGTAGACAATATGGAGTCCTAACATCCCCCCCAACTGAAAGGGTTGCATGTCCCCATGCAACGTTTACTCTGAATCGGAGTCAGAATACTGGGATGAAGAGTGTAAGTTGCTGATACAGTAGCTAAAGAAGGTGTTGTCCAACCTATTTCTGAACCCATAGACACTCTGTAGTTGCTGCCATACTGCCACCTCCTCCTTTTTGGTCAATTTATAATGAGCCTTATATTGCTGACCAGGTAACCACAAGAGCGGGAAATGAAAACAGTACCCAATCCACTTTTCAGCACACTGTTCCATACATCTGACATAATAAGGTATGCGTGAAATTGCTACCGGAAGATTGAGGGGATTGTAAGGATGGTATTTCTGTCTGCCTTTCGGACAATGTTCCCAAAATAAATTGTTTGCTTTGATGGCTAGAG
Source organism: Pinus tabuliformis (assembly GCA_031772625.1). Lineage (NCBI taxonomy): Eukaryota > Viridiplantae > Streptophyta > Pinopsida > Pinales > Pinaceae > Pinus > Pinus tabuliformis. The sequence continues at coordinate 307,301,257 of CM062808.1, read as the reverse complement.
CTCCCTTTGTTCTCACATAATGTTGGCAGTCCTGCAAGACTGCTGCTTGTAGTTGCCTCATGTGATCAACCATCCCTGGTTTACTCAAATTTTGTTGATGTTGTGCAATGGAGATGGCTGCATTCTGTGGTTCACTTCGAATCCAGAGAAGGCAGTTCTGCTCATTGTGTGTTGCTAACATAAAAGCATTTTTCCAAGGAAGTTGATTGGCTAGAAAAGAGATGAAGGCTCTTATTTGGATATCACCAACAATAGGGAGTATATTCATCACTCTATCTTCAAGCATGGCCTCATTGTGAAGATAGAGTTCACAGAGCAAGTTCTGATCATTATTTGGTGCTTTTGTGAATGTTTCAATAAATTGATCAGGTCTAGCAACTTGATAAGGTCTTCCATCTCTGATTGCCTTTATTTGTAAGAACGCTAAGCGTTCTCTCAAAAATGCTGCATAGTTAAAAGAGGGTTTTCTTGTAGCCAATACCCTCTGAACCAAATCAAAGATATTGGACAACCTAGCTTTTAGTTTCCTATTTTCTTTGCGTTGAGCTCGAAACTGTTCAAGTGCATCCCAATTTTTGTATGCATAGCTGAACCAGATTGACTTTTGCTGTTGGAATGCCTTCCCTTGTGAAAGCTCATATTCTGTTCTCCATGTGTCCTTTAGTTCTTGAAAACTAGAGGTCTCAGTGTGAGCATTGCTGACACAGGGAGGTTCAGTCTGTGTAAAGGCATCAGTAAAGGATTTCTATTCTGTAATAGTTTGGGTAGGCCGGGGTGGTTTTATGTCCTCCTCTACAATTCTTGAAGAACCTGCTGGTTCTTGTGTAGCAGCAGGTTGTTCTGTTTCTTCTTTTGCCATTCTTAGAGAGCCTGCTGGTTCTTGTGTAACAACAGGTTGTTCTGTTTTAATTACAACAGGGGAGGTCTGTGAGCTGGCTCCAGTCATTGGAACTTCAACTATCTTGTATCCCGCTTGAGTGTAAAGCTCACCACACTCACTGCACATATATTCATTGTATTGAATCTTTTCGGCTGCAGATGCTACCCGTGCTAAGGTATGCAGATTGAATTCGTTTTGATAGGATTCTTTAACCATTATTATCTCCTGCTAATAATCCTTAATTTGAGACTTTAAAAACTCAATTTCTTCCTACAGGGAGGCTAAGGTGGCCGGGGCTTGTGTAGCTGCAGATTCCAGTGGAGGCAGGGGTCGTTGTTCATCATCAATTTGATCATTGGCATCCCCAACAGGTGGTTCTTGTGTATCACCTGTTGGGTCAGTGGCTGGTTCTTGTGTATCAGCCACATGTAGGTCATTATCTTCTTGTTTCCCAACAGGTGGTTCTTGTGTAACACCTGTTGGGTCAGTGGCTGGTTCTTGTGTAACAACCACTTGCCCAATATCATCTTGGGTGTCTATTTTGGATTTTTCGGCAGCTGGTTCTTGTGTAGCAGCTGCCTCCTTTAAAGAAAATAATGTCACAAAACTGTCAACGCTCTGCATTTCAGCAGCAGAGGGTGAGGGAGGTGAATGCTCAGGGCTAGTTAGAATGCAGGATTTTAGGATGATGGGTGGGGAACTAGGGATAATGGGTTCAGTTTCTACAGACGACCCTGTTCGTCGCCTTGGTAAGAAAACAGGAAAATCAGTGATTTTTCTCTTACCGCCACTTTCCTTTAAAATGGGAGAACTATCAGCAATAGCAACTTCTTTAACTGAAGCCCTGGTTCTTCTTCTTTTTGGTGGGGTTACAATTTTATGCTGCTTTTTCCTTTTGCTAAAGATGATGGGGGTATTATCATCGGAGTCATCGGTGGAAATATGAAGTACAGGGGTGGATGGTTGAGCTTCATTGGGGGATGGGGTCCTCTGCAGGGGTGTTTCAGCTGCTGATTGTTGATTTTCAGCCGCTTGTTGGGAAATTTCTTGGGATACTTGCTCTGATTGTTGGGGAATTTCCTGGGATACTTGCTAGGGAATTTCTTGGGATACTTGTTGGGGAATTTCCTCTGCTTGCTGAGGAATTTCCTCTGCTTGCTGAAGAATTTCCTTTATTTGCTGAAGAGGATTAATGAGGGGGGTGGGTGGTTTAGAGCAAAGCCTCTATTTATCAGAAGTTGGGCTAAGTGATGGTGTTTCAGGGAAAGGAGCTGATGCTTTGCATTTACAGTATAACGTGACATATTTTTTAGACAACCCAATAGATAATAAGGCATGTTTATTAACTGACCATGCCTCAAATGATTTAACAAAACGAAGTCGTGTTGGTAAATTACCTGATAACGACCTTCGCATGTCAAATATTTCTTAACGAACTCCACAACCTTTGGCCATGGTGGGGGCAGTGACCGAAGTGCGACCCCTCTGCCTTTGGCTTCGACATGTTCGCCTGGTAGGAGAAAGTCTTGCTGCGCATTCAGAATAAGATGTTTTCTACTAAACCAACACGTACCATTGGTTGGTAACCTGGAAACTTGGGCTATGGCTTCTTCTGTCACTGGAATTTGCACTCCCTGGACAATGGAAAATCCTTCTCTTAAGTTGCATGCGAACTCCAGAACTTGCTGTGAGTTAAAATCTGGCAGTCTTCTGAAATACTCTACCCATCCTGCTTGAAGAAAGATTTGGTAGGCCTCTGGGTAGAGTTCCAACAATGCTGTTGAGCCAGGTTCATGTGTAATTAGATTTCCCCCCATAGTTGCTGGTTCAGACAAAATACACAGTGCAGAGCTGAGTAGCTGAGGTTGAGACGAAGTAAACCGTTACAAATGAGGTTATGACATGGTAAGGTACAGTCGAGGTGACTTAGATACTACCGCGAGAACTAGGGATGGCAGTGATTGACGTGTTAAGTCATAATTATGATCTTTTGGTAATCCCCCAAATCTACGACTGAATGATTTGATTGGTAGTACAATGATTTCGGTAGTCGTATCAATGTCTCCACATTAACTATAATTTAATATCCACACTTAAACATGCGTACCTTTATATTTACCTTTAGTTGTTGCGCCATAAAGTCTTATCTTGTCTTTTGCTGGATCAATAAAAAAGGGTCTAAAAATATGAAAATACGGGCGGTCTTTATTATTGGCAGGAAGTAGTAGTGGAGAAATGTAATTATCAGGGTGCATGGCTGGTTCCTTAAATGAAGAATGATATGTTCCATCAGAATAATGGTTCATTTTTCGGGAACACAAATGAGGAAATTGGTACTCTTTAGTAAAAGAATGAAAAAGATTGGTGTTAAGCGCTGGAATGTGGTGTTTCAGCAACGGGAAATGGTGTTGCAGCAACGGGAAAATGGTGTTGCGGCAAAGGGAAATGGTGTAGCAACGGGAAATGGTGTTGCAGCAACGGGAAGTGGTGTTGCGGCAACAGGAAATGGTGTTGCAATGGGAAGTGGTGTTGCAGCAACGGGAAGTGGTGTTGCGGCAACAGGAAATGGTGTTGCAGCAACAGGAAATGGTGTTGCAGCAACAGGAAATGGTGTTGCAGCAACGGGAAATGGTGTTGCAGCAACGGGAAGTGGTGAAAGGAACGATTTATGGTCTGAAAGATGTTCCCAAGCTGCAAAGTGATTCTTTTGGAATTTTTGTTCTCAGCCATCCTCCGAAACTAAGATCTGCAAAATAATTAATTGTAACATGGCAACCCTTGACAGGGATTATTAGTTAAGAAATCTTACTCTAGAAATAAATAAACAAACAGAAATTTAAGTGCATTGAGGGACAACAGATTCCCCCAAAAAGGTGTAGTGTATGTCTGTCATGCAAGTAGCTTTGAATTCCTCTTTAGAAATAGGTCGTTGATACAAACGGAGTCGATACCCATTCACTAATAATGGTGTCCTGCTATCATCAATCGTTAGGAGTCTGACTGTTCCATTTGGAAAAACAACATCTACTTCATAAGGTCCTAGCCACCTTGTCCTTAATTTCCCTTGAAAATTTTCAAAACGGGAGTCATACAGTAAGGCCCAATTACCTTTTTGGAACTGCTTGTGCTTAATAGTTTTGTCATGCCACCTAGTTCTTTGCTGTTGTATCATGGTTTTTTGATGGATGACATCCAACCTTTTTTCATCCAATTCCTGAAGCTGCTGCAACCTAGCTGTCTGTGCATCAGTCAAATCAAGGTTAATAGCTAAAGCAGTCCTTAAGGTTTTGATCTCAAATTCCACAGGAAAAACAACATTTTTACCATAGACCAATTCATAAGGTGAAAAACCGGTAGTGTTCCTCCAAGTAGTTCTGTAAGCCCATAATGCTTCAGGCAACCTTTGAAACCAATCCCTTCTATTCTCCTTGACTGTCTTTGTTAAAATGGCTTCTATGACTTTATTTGTACTTTCCACTTGCCCATTTGCTTGGGGGTGATAAGGTGTAGTCATCTTATGCTTAATATGATATTTCTGGAGCATATCTTTGAAGCCATGAGAATTAAAAGGAGGTCCTCCATCTGTGACTAGTTCTCTAGGCAAACCAAACCTAACAAAGATTTCTTCAAATAGAAAAGTTAACACAGATTCTTCATTAGCTTTGATAAGTGCCTTAGCTTCTACCCACTTAGTCATATAATTTGTGCAAACCAGTATATAAACTCTTTGATTGGATGGAGGATTGATGGGACCTATAAAATCTAGCGCCCATCTTTCAAAAGGTTCAAGTATTACCTGGGGATTAAGTGGCATTTCATCCCTGTGATTGGGCTGACCCATTCTCTGACAGCTATCACAGGCCCTGACATATTTCTTTGCATCCTTAAAAAGTGAGGGCCAATAGTAACCCATTCTGAGAACTTTGTGTGCTGTTCTTTTATCTGCAAAATGCCCTCCACAAGGGCCATCGTGGCAAGCCTTCAATATCACATAAGCTTCATCTTCTTTGATGCATCTTCGAATTTCCTGATCGAGTCCTGTGTGAAAAAGACACCCACTTATCCAGTTGTACCTAGCACTCTGCTGAATGATCTTTCTTTTCTCTCTGTGCGATAGGTGTGATGGTAGTTTTCCTGCAACTAAGTAGTTGGCAATGTCTGCATACCAAGGTGAGTGAGCAGATACTGCAAATAAATATTCATCAGGAAAAGAATCATCTACTGGAATATTTTCATCAGTCTTTAACCGAGAAAGGAAATCAGCAACTACATTTTCTTTACTTGGCCGATCTATAATTGTGATATCAAATTCTTGTAATAATAATAACCATCTGGTAACTCGAGCATTTGTAACTGATTTGTTCATTAAATATTTAATGGCCGAGTGATCAGTATGCACAAAATTAGTGTAACCAGTAATATAATGCCGAAACTTGTTAATAGCATAAATAATTGCTAAGAATTCTTTTTCAGTGACTGTATAATTAAGTTCAGCAGGGGTCATATTTTTACTAATAAAATAGATAGCATAGGGAAGATTGTTTTCTTCTTGACCCAAGACAGCTCCTATTGCAGTGTCTGAAGCATCAGAGGATATATGAAAGGGGAGTGCCCAATCAGGTCCTCTTAAAATAGGAGCTGTAGACAATTGATGTTTAAGTTCATTAAATGCTTTTTGACAACCATCAGTCCACTTAAACTCAGCATTTTTCATAAGTAACACAAACAAAGGAGAAGCTATTTTAGAAAAATCCTTGATAAATCTTCTATAATATCCAACATGTCCTAAAAAACTTCTTACATCAGTTTGTGTTTTTGGGATAGGCAGAGTCTGAATTACTTGCATCTTAGCTGGATCAACTTGAATTCCTAGGAATGAAATGAAGTGTCCCAAAACAATACCTTGATTCATCATCATATAACATTTTTCAGTACTTAAGGCAAGATGTGCTTCTATACAACGTTTAAGTACTTTTTCAAGATTTTGTAAGGCATCTTCAAAAGTCACACCATAAGGAGTAAAGTCATCCATAAATATTTCTAAGGAATCATTAAGCATATCAGAAAAAATTCCTATCACTGCCCTTTGAAATGTTGCTGGGGAATCACATAGTCCAAATGGAAGAACTTTATAGGCAAAAGTTCCCCATGGACTAGTAAAAGTGGTCTTGTCTTGATCTTGGGGTGCAATCTTAATCTGATTATAACCACTAAACCCGTCCAAAAAGGAAAAGTATCTCTTACCTGCCAAATTATCTAGCACCTGATCAATAAATGGTAAGGGAAAATGATCTTTCTGAGTAGCCTTATTCAGAGCTCTATAGTCCACACACACTCTCCATTTTCCATTTTTCTTAGGTACTATCACTAATGGTGAAACCCATTCACTATCAGATATAGGATATATGAATCCTGCATTCAACAGTTTTTGAAGTTCTTCTTTCACAATTTCCCTTAAATTGGGATTCATTCGTCGTTGGGGTTGGCAGACTAGGCGGGATCCTTCTTTAATATAAATTCGGTGAGTACATAATTCAGAAGAAATTCCCTTCATATCTGTGTAATCCCATGCAAATGCTTGTTTATTTTCGTGGAGTAACTTCATTAACTGTTGTGTTTTAGCATCTGTTAAGTTAGGGTTTATATTTAATGTTTTTCCAGGCTCGATTTTGACTGCTATACTTTTGGAGGGGGTGTCAGCTGATGTCTGAGATAAGTCTTCAGTTTTAAGATTCTGCTGTGATTCAGATTCCAAGATTGAAGTCAAGTGATCATGTATTTCAGAGTTAACCGAAGAAGGTTCAGAGATAAAACTACTAATTAATTAATCTTCGATTGAATCTTTAAAAGTTAGGGCTTGTCCGACAGTCAAAATGGGTTGAGTCTCATCATCCTCATAATCTAACCATACTGAATTATCATTGTTAATCATAGGTGTGGCATGAGGGTACAAAGTAAGCTGCTTGGTTTCAGATCCATTAGAAATTGTCATTGAACCTGACCTACAGCTAATGAAGGCATCTGCTGTAGCCAGCCAAGGCCTCCCTAAAATCAATGGATGACCCCCCAACTTATTTTTGGTCTGTAACACCACAAAATCAGTTGGGTAGTTCCAAGATTCGACTGAAATTATCAGGTCTTCAATGTCTCCTTCAGGTTTGATTGTGGAGCGGTCAGCCAGCTCTAGAATGGTTGGGGTTTCCCTAATAAATTTTTTTAACTGTAATAACTGTGCTGTTTCAAGTGTCATGATGTTTATTGCAGCACCGAGATCTACCAGGACTCTAGAAACAAAGGTTTTACCAACCTGAACTGTAACTGTAGGGTGAGCAGGTCACCATATTTTACAGGAGGATTTTTTTTTTTTTTCTGACATTAGAGCAGCTAGATCACCCATCACATGAACTGTGAGGGGGTCCTTAGCTTTTCTTCCAGGTTTCTTAATACAAATATCTCTAACAGTTCTAGCATAAATCGGTACATCTCTTAGTGCTTGTAAAAGTGGAATTTTAACATATAAATTCTGCAGTTCTCCTAACAAATTAAAAGCAGGTGGCTCAAGTGTTTTGGTAAGAGCCAAACGTTCAGGGAATGGTGGCTCTGCTGCTTCAGCAGTCTTTTTAGAGGATGTTTCAACTGCTTCAGCATTATTATTAGAGGATGATCCAACTGTTTCAACATTAGATGACTTTTCTTTTCTGATTTCTTGTTTATCAAAATCAGAAGTGATGTCATCAATAATGGGTTCAAGTATTCTTCCTGAGCGTAAATGAATGTCATTGCATTGCAGAGGGGGAAATAGTTGGTTTTGAACATCAATTACTTGCAGATCTTTATTATTATTCGGGTTGGGGTTAGGTTGTACAGGCAGCTGAGGTCTTATTGTCTTATTATTAGGTGGGGCATTTGATGGTAAGGAGAGAGATTGCTGATACTGAGGTAATTGGTTTGGAAATGGGATCTGTGGAGCTGTCCAATTCGGATTCCATTGATAGGGTTGCTGTAAAGCCCAGGGATTCCACATTGTAGGGTCAACAAAGGAGGATTCGGTTGCTGCATGGGTGGGAAATTCATTTGATTAAAGGGTGGGTACTGCATTTGATTGAAGGTTGGGTAATTTGCTTGAAAAGGAGGATGATTATTCCAACGATTAAATGACATGTTAGAATTCATACCTTGTCCACATTGTAGGGTCAACAAAGGAGGATTCGGTTGCTGCATGGGTGGAAAATTCATTTGATTAAAGGGTGGGTACTGCATTTGATTGAAGGTTGGGTAATTTTCTTGAAAAGGAGGATGATTATTCCAACGATTAAATGACATGTTAGAATTCATACCTTATTCGGGTTGGGGTTAGGTTGTACAGGCAGCTGAGGTCTTATTGTCTTATTATTAGGTGGGGCATTTGATGGTAAGGAGAGAGATTGCTGATACTGAGGTAATTGGTTTGGAAATGGGATCTGTGGAGCTGTCCAATTCGGATTCCATTGATAGGGTTGCTGTAAAGCCCAGGGATTCCACATTGTAGGGTCAACAAAAGGAGGATTCGGTTGCTGCATGGGTGGGAAATTCATTTGATTAAAGGGTGGGTACTGCATTTGATTGAAGGTTGGGTAATTTTCTTGAAAAGGAGGATGATTATTCCAACGATTAAATGACATGTTAGAATTCATACCTTGTCCTCTTGGTTGCCATTGCCTTCTCTGTGTGAGGAGGTACACTGCTTTAGCTTCTTCTTCAGTTGGCTGCAGTGTTGCTTTTATTCCTGGCAGAGAAGGGCATTGTTGGGTCTCATGGTCCTTTTCACAGATAGTGAAAATTGGTACCTTGTCCAGGGGACATTCCCTTAGTGGGTGTTTTCCCCTGCATCTAGAGCAGAAAATAGCCAGAGCAGCTTCTGCTTCTACCTGCTTCTTTTTAACCTGTAAGATATCAATTTGTGAAGCAAAAGAGCTTAACATTTCAGTTTTAAATTCTTCAAGTAAGTTACCTATTTCGGCCCGTGTTGCTCCTCCACTTGCTGATTTCTGGACTCTTGAGTATGTACTGTCTTTGCTCTTTGGTCTGCTTGCTGCTCCTCTTGAACATATTTTACAGAGATTGATAATCTCATCATAGGATTCCTTAGATATGTCTCCTTTTCCAAGCATGTTTAACAAATCTAAATAGTCATCTCGTACCCCTCTTAGTAGTATTGACTTGAGAATATCCTTACTCATATCAGGATGATCAGATCGCTGTAAGTTATATTGTAGCCTTTCCACGAAGTCTTCTAGACTTTCATCCTCTTTCTGAGTCATCTTGAATAATTCCTCCTTTCTTTCTCTTGTTCGACAATAATCTTGGTATTTAGCCAAAAATTTCTCCTTCATCTGGTCCCATGTTGTAATCACATGAGCTCCCAGGCTCATGAACCATCTTAATGCATTCCCTTTTAATGTAGCTGGAAACAATTTTAATTTCTGAGCAGAATTAATATAGTCATAGCTTCTACACAGTATATCAAATTCAAAAAGAAATTCATCAGGATCTTCTGTGGATAACCCATGGAAGTTGGGTAATGCTGAAAGTGGGATATTCTTCATAGGAGTTGCTCCTCTGGGGAGATCTCCAATGGGGAATTCCAGGGTGGAGAGAGAATTTTCTCCCCTTCCCTCTATTCTGCGTCCTCCACCGAAAAGTCCTTCATTGTTATCCTCCATTGGTTGTTTCCCTGATGCGCTTGCCCGGTCTTCGGAATTTTCTGTTGGGATTTCGATGTCCTGCACTGGTTCCTCCACCTTAACTTCCTCTATTGGTTCTTCTACTGGTCGTTCGTCTTCTTCCACCGGTTCCTCAGTATATTCTGATGGTTCTAGAACCCTCTCTGGCCCCACTACTTCCTCTGTCTGAAAATCTGTCTGGGAAGAGTGTTGGGTCTGTGGCCTCCGAGAGCTTAACCTCTGGGATGTCTCAACTTTTGAAATAATATCGTCAATAAAAGTTTTTCTTCCTCCTCCTTTGCCTTTTCCGCCTGAATGGTTAGCCTTCCTGCATCCTCTCATGCATCCTGCCTTTCTGAAGAAAGAAAAAAAAAATGTTAATACCTTTAAAATCTTCAGTCACCTTCCCCGGCAACGACGCCAAAATGTTGGCTGCTCGAATTGTTTATTAATTAAACAGTCGAGTACCACATTAAATTGTCAACCTGGGAAAGTCCTTTTGTTTCAAAGGTGACCTCATACTGTATGCACTTAATTCTAAAAGCATTAAAGGCTGTAGTATAAATAAATCTACTTTCTATCGAACCCTTACTCTGTGTTACAGCAGTTATGATCTATTGCAGAAATGAAATGAAAACAGTTAACTAAAGGTAACAAATCTGCAAAAAGAAATGATGGCTGTCTTGTAACAGAGGATCAGGACCCTATCCTCAGGGTAAGGATGTTCAGCACCTGCCCCTGTGACCAATTTGTCAATGCACACTGCAAATCCTAATCATTGGTGACACACTCTTTTACATCACCAATTGATTAAGAAAACAGAGTATCAACAAAGGAAAAATATCAGAAGCAATACACAGAAGTCACACACACCCTCAACAGAAAAGAAATGCGTGAATCTTGTGAAGAAGGTGGGCCCTGTCCCTCTCACAAGATTCCCCATGATCCGGATTTAGACAGGAACGCAATAGATTACAGAGATAACCATAAATACAGAGATGCAATAACCATAAACACATAGAAGCAGCGGAAATAATGATTCATTTCATTAATGGAAAATACTGAAATATGCTTACAACCAGAAATGGAAATAAACCAGCTAGGGCGATGGTAGCTATCTCTGAGAAGAGATGTGCGGCTACATGCCTCTGAACTGTTCCGAACTGTATTACAATGAGGCTCGAAGGCCTATTTATTGTTGAGAAACAATGGAAAACCCTTCACATCCCGAAACCTAACCCTAGAAGATGAAACGCCAAATTGTGGGCCCCGTTTGGGTAAATTGGTACATCAATTTCCCGGGGTCGTAACTTTGGCATACGATCTCCATTTGACGCGTACGATAGCTCGTTAGAAAGATCTATCCGAGTACTACCACTTTGGGAGGCAACATCGGTCCATGGACCCATGTTGCCCCAGAATCCCAAAAAAACGTCGTTTAGGGCCTCAAAACGGCTCCGGAAGTTCAGGACCCGAAAAACTGCTAAAAATAGTAAACTGTGCTGTAATTTAGGAAACTGAAAAGACTGAAAGAGGCAGTTGTGGGGGTCCAAATGGGTTGGTGGGTGGCCACCAACATCCACCTAGATCACCCCAGGACACAGATGCTAAGTTAAAATGCTCAGAACAGTGCTTTATTCATCTGCCAAAATGTCAAATTACAATAAGGATTCAGACTTGTTCTGCACTACAATACCCCTGTTACAACTTGTTCTCCCCCCTTTCTAATGTAGATGTCTCCTCTTTATAGAGGAGACATCTATTACAATAGATTGTCATTACTCATTTAGTTGACCCTTTTGTACAAAAATAGGAAATCAATTCCTGTTACAGCATGCTGTTACAACAGTGTGTAACTTTATCATCCTTTGTTAATCGGATCCTTTTGCTGTTGCAAAGCTGGTAAACCTCAACCGTCTCTTTGAGATCCTCGTACTGTCCTTGGCTGTTCCACCATTGTTGCCGATTTGGTAAATCTCAACTGTTCCCTTGAAGTTCTCGTGCTGTTCCCGGTGTTCCCATCTGCGACTGTGTTTTGCCAATTTTGGACAGTGGCTGATCATGCTATGTTAGCATCTGCAACGTATAGTTCTGCCAGCTTCAGACGGTTACTGCTCTTGCTAGGCAATTGTTGTTCCTGGTGTTTCAACCATTGCAAAATGAGGTTTTACCCGCTTTAGTCAGTTGCTGTTTCTGGTATTGCAGCAACTGCACAGTTGTTGTTTCTGGTGTTTCAGCAACTGTGAATTATAATTCTGCAGACTTTGAACAGTTTCAACAATTGTCAGCGACTTAGTCAACTTCCAAAGATTAATTATAAAGATAACATGAATATGTGTTGCATAATTAAACATATAGCAATGAGGAGAGTTACTTCATACCTTTGGAATAATTAGGTCAAAATGTTATCAAGGCTTTCAACTTATGGGCTAAAGAGGGTAACATAATGACAAAATACAAGGTCAAAAGTAGACAATATGGAGTCCTAACACAATCCTTAATTGGAAAAGAAATCTAACCATTTCTTACTAATCCAGTTCAAAGGTTTTTCCTTTGTTTGCACATCAGCATCGACATGAGAATCATCTTGAGACACATCATCCATGGAAACTTCATTTCCCTTTCTGCCATCTTTTCTTTCCACTTTCTTCAACTTTTGTGGAAGCATCGCTGGATTCAAAGTCCAACATTTTGCAGTAAGATGTCCTTGCTTATTGCAGTAAGTGCAACACATGTGCATCCTATTGTCAGCATGATTTTCCTTGTCCAATGGACCTTTGGCTTTTTGCTTCTTTTCTTTCAAAATTTTCATGTATGTGGCCATTCTCTTCCAACATCTAGAAACATTATGGTTATCCAAACCACAAAAGGAACATGCAATTATTTTCCCATGCTTATGTGGATATTTACCATGCTTTACAAAATCAAAAGGAATATGATTAGAACCAGATTTATACCTGCCTCTTTCACCTTTATTGCCTTCATGAGGAGGTGAAGCAAATGAAGAAGTGGCTCCCTTTGGAACATCATCAATCTCTTCAAGGCTGTTAGAGTTTCCACAACTCTATGGTTCAAGTTTGTGCTTTTGAACACTTGCATCGTACAAATAATGTTTCAAGCCATTTCATTCCTCTTGAATACAACCTTCACACTCTTGTAGACCTTTAATGCAACTCCTTCTTGGAGCTGTTTTAATGGTCTTCATGGCAGCTTTGGAACTTTCTCCATAAGCTTGTCCATAGCCAAGAGCCAAATACTTAGGCATTTCCTCAACCATTATTGGTTCAGCAATACCTTGTGCATGCTTTCCCAAGCCCTTTCCTTCATAGCCCATCTTGGACATTAGCTTGGAACCTATGTCTCTAGTATGTTTTTCAAAAGAATCAATATAAGCATTCTAATAAGAATTTGAAGACAAACTGGAATGGTTTATCTATTCTTCAAGATGATACTTGACTAAGGCTTCTTGGGAAACAAAGATTTGTGACTCCAACTCATGCATCCTTTTCAGGTTCATATTTGCAATATGAAGTTGCTTCTCCATTTCCTGCAATTTCTCAGAAAGAATTTGCGTCTCTTCCTCCACATAATTCAAATGCTCTCTAAGTATGCTGCTTTTCCATCCATCCTCATACATGTCTCTCACCTTGCCCATCATAATGAACAAGTCTTTCTTTATGTCTTCATCAAAGAGTCTTGTGATGCAAGAGGAATTCGAGGATACACTTGTAGAAGTTGCCATTATGCCAATGAACAAAAGAACTTCAAACAAGATTAATAAAGAGCTTATTTGAGCAACCTTTTGCAACCAACCTTTTATTCTTTAAGGACTGCCTTGAGGTCCTTTGGGATAGAAGAATGCCTTCAACCCTTCTTCCTATTTGTCCTTCCTAGACTGAGCTATCAGTAAATTTCCCTTCACCTCTACAAACTCAAAAAATAGTCATTCTACAAACAAGCATACATTAATCGAACAATCAATCCTTGACTGCCCAAACACCTTTTAGGCAAGCAATCTTCGCTCTATCCATCAAGCATTCTGATATAACCTTCTTTGAAGGTGGGGTAACCAAAATTAAGCTTCGATACCACCTGATCTGAAAATGGGGCTTTTAGGCTTCTTGTCTAACTTACAAGAACCTCTCCCACTTCCAAAGCTTAAATATTCCCAAGTCTTTATGATTAACCAGTGCGGTATTAAATATGTGCTTGAATAGAAGGTGTATGTTGGTGTTTGTTATTAAAACTATTTATGTGCTGTAATTTAATGTGCTCAAACTGATATATAAATACATATAACAGTAAATAAAGCAGCAGATACAATGCAGCAGCAAGCAATCACACATAACAACAATATTAATTAGGAGTTCACCCAAAACTCTTGGGCTACATCTTTGTGAGCTCTAGTCAACTCAACTAGGCTCTCTGGGATTATGGAAAAGTCCTTTTTACAAGCTCTTGGCTCAACTCCACTGTTTTACACAGAAACAATGGGTTTAGACACCATTTTATCCCTGGCTCTTGAAGCTCTTGGCTTTCTGGCTCTCGGCTCTCGCTCTGGCTCTTGGCTCTGGCTCTTGACTCTGGCTCTTGACTTTGGCTCTAGCTTTGGCTTCTTTGGTTCTCTGCAATTTACAGCTCTCTGGTTTTTCCACTTGAACTCCAAGTGACTCCCTTGGCTGCTCTGCGCTTCAGCTTTTACTTTCTGCGCTGCTTGTTCTTTTCGCTGCCTTTTGGCACTGCTCTCTTTCTCCTTAGCCTCCTGCTTTGGCTTCGTTTTCTTCGCTCCTGTCTCAGCATTGCCTATGCTCGATTTCAACAACAACCCCTGCTTCCCATTTGTTCTCTGTCAGTCTGTGGCTTTAAAGACAATCGACGCTTATCTGTTCATTTTCCCTTTTCTCGGGCTCTCTGGCTCCTAGCCTCTATCCATTCGAATCCACTTCTGAGTGTTAGCAATCATTGCCAGATGCCTTCAGGGATGGTGGTCCCCTGTGCTATAATGGAAAGGATCTTCAGGCCCTTGAAATCCCCCAAAAAATGCGTTCTCCATTTACACAGAGAAATACATTAAAAACACAGGAAAATTTGTCAATCCGTCATTTTTTCGAACTTCAAAAATCCTTAAATCTGCTTTATACTTCTATTGGGTCTGCCTATAATCACTTATCGCATGTCTTAGTGCCCGTTTCGTGGTTTCGCTTTGTATTAAAAAAATACATTAAAACACTTAAAATATCACAAAATGAATTTTATGGCGGACTTGAAACATTTATGAAGTGGCATTCATAACCTCGTCGGGTCCGGATATATATCGCAAGTCATGTAGGTATCGGTCCTTGCTCCATGGTGTTTCTATGATGCGATTTTGGGATATCGAAATCACGTATTGCATGGAACTGAGGTTCTGTGCATATGGCATGGCCAATGCCAATGCCGATTGCGATCCGCCGATATCGGCAATCACAATATCACTCAGCGCGGGGGTCCGTCCTTAGCCTTATGCCGTCGCTGATTGCGATCCGCCGATATCACTTTATGTTATATGCATGTGCCCACCTCCAACCTGATATGTCGGGGAACAACGATTGGGGATGCTTCCCCTTTTCCGCTTAAATCCTCCTTTGACCTCCTCTGATGCGATTTTCTTCATAAAGCCTTTTAGGCCATTTTTGAAGGATTTTGCCTCTTTTTCTAAGGAACAAAGGGCATCTTCTTTGAGTGATAACTTCTGCATCCTAAGTCCATTTTTTCCCATTCAAGTTGCAGTAGATTCAGAATGAGATGATCTCTGCAATGGGGCTAGTTCCAGGAACTTCCTTGGACTTTCATTTTTCCTCTGTGAGGAACACCTTGACTTAGGAATCTATCTAAAATCCATTTTGGATCATAGGTACCATAGGTATTCCCTCCCGCAGTCACCTATGTGGTCCCTAGGAATGGAAAATAAGGTCACCAGTTCGTATTGGAAGCCGGGCAGAATAGTCTTTGGTCGGGATCCAACAAGTAGGAGAGGGGGTATCTCTCTTCCCTACCTTCACTTGCCCTCGTGCTTAAATCCCATAAGAGAAGAGATTTACTAGACAACTTAACGACACTAGATTTCACTCTTTTAATCAACTTCTATGTTTAAATTCAGAGTGGCCTTGGAGAGTTAAATCTCCACACACCTATTCCAAGGCCATAAATGACCTAGATTATATGACAAATAAAAAAACTCTAGTTCTTTTTAGTTTTAGCACTTGATTTTAATGGCTATTCTTAAGTCAAGGGTAAAATGGAAGTGCATGTTGGGTCCCTATAATACTAGTGATTACCCCATTACTATTGTAGTTATACCCCTTATTTATATTGTTGTGCCCCTATTACCCACATATTGTTATTTCTGTGCCCCTTAGAATCCCTCTATTATTATTTTTTTGGCTTTATATTATTATTGTTAGGTCGGCTGGATTATATTTGACTCCTTAGACTCCTATATATAGAAAGGAGGTTTTGTCATTTGTATCATCCAAGAATTGTTCATTTATGTAATGTAAAGGAGGTTTCCCCCTCGAAGAGGCTGAATTCTAAGGCGTAGATCTTTCTTTTCTATCTTTTCTTGAGCTAGTTTCATAACATTTGGTATCAGAGCTTTGGATTCTAGGGTTTCGCTGCTCCAAACAGGTCATCGTGGAATTTTCGCTATAACTTTTTTTCTGTGACGTTTCAGAAGTCGCCAAAAAAAACCCATTTGAGAAGAAATCACGCTGAACCTTGGGTCCAAATTTCAGAGTTTTGCGCGCGATATTTTCGGAGATATGATCTGAGGAAGTTGGTCTTTTTGCAGACTCCTGAATTACACTCAAAACAGGTGACCTGGGGAAAATCGTCATAACTTTCTTTCTGAGCATCGGATTGAAATTTCGTAAGAAGGTACAAAAAGAGGACGGACTGTAGTTTTATTTTATATATTTTTCAGAGTCAAAGGTTGAAACAGTGACACGTGGCACATCGTACAAGTTCGCTCTACTGAACTAGTCTATAATCAAGTCACTGTGGGAGATTTCGCATAACTCTTCCTTGGAGAATCCAATTTGGGTCAGACTTGTGGCATTGGAAAGAGGACACAGAGGGCTACTACAGGTCACAAATTCAGAACTAGATGATTAGAAAGTACAGAGATACATCAGAGGCAATATCGAGCGCCTACAAAGTGAAAAAAGGTGTGTAGATTTTCTTTAATTTTTGCTTAAGCTTGGTTTGAAAATTTATTTTGAAGGAATTCAAAGGGCATATAGAGAATTATTATCGGTAACTGATGCCCCGAGGAAAGAAAATGCAAACACCTAGTAAGGAACCTGAAAGCTCTAGCATGACTCATGAAGAAGAGAAGAAATGCTATATGATATATCAAAATTACAAGAACAAGTGCAACAAGTGTCACTTGCACAAAAAGCAACAGAATATAAAATGGATGGTTTAAGGAAAGATGTAGAAGCTAAGATGGATGGTTTAAAGAAAGGTGTAGAAGCTAAGATGGATGGCATGGAAGCTAAGGTGAATGGCATGGACGCTAAAATTGATGGCATGGATGATAAGATGGATAAGTTGCTACAAGAAATAGTCACTAAGGGTGAAAGAGTACTAAAGGAAACTCATGATGAGAACAAAAGAAATGTTAATCATGATTCCATAGACTCTAATGTTGGATCGAAGACTCACCATGTTCCAAAAATCGATATGAGGAAGTTTGATGGCAAGGATCCCGCCACATGGATATTACAGATGGAGCAATTCTTCGATCTCAATAATGTGCAAAACACACAAAAGGTACGTATGGCAACTTTATATTTGGAACCAAATCAGTTTGTATGGTATCAATGGCTTTGTTCTCGTAAACAATTTATCACTTGGGCAATTTTTACGGAAGAATTGATAGCACATTATGAGGATACAAAAAGCAACACTTTTTTTAGCCAATTGATAAGTCTCAAACAAAAGGGTTCAATAATGGAGCACATTGAGGAGTTCCAAAAATTGAACATAAGGGTAAAAGATATTCCAGAGGAGCATAGGATTGATGTGTTCATAGGGTCTTTAAAGGATAATATCCAACATGATGTGCGCCTTTGGGAACCTGATTCATTAGAGAAGGCATTCAGGTTAGCAAGAAAAATGGAAAGCAAAATTATGGCAACTAGGAAGCATACCATTCACAACTATAAAGACGGAAGTGTTGTTGCCCATAGTCTTCCACAACCTACAAGGTTGACACCACAACAATTGGAAGAAAAAAGAGCAAAAGGGCTTTGTTACAATTGTGATAGCAAATACACAAAAGGTCATAAGTGTGCTGAGAAGAAATTATTCTACATAGATTGTGAAGAGGAAGAAGAAAAGGAGCAAGAAAGGTCAAAAGAAGAGGATATATTCCAGGAACAAAGCCTAGATGAAGAACAAATAAATCCGACCATATCTTGTAATGCATTGGCGGGAATTACCACTCCTCAAACCATCAAGATAGAAGGACAAATCAAGAAGAAAAAGGTAATAGTGTTGATTGATTCAGGAAGCACCCACAATTTTATTCATTGTAGGGTAGCAAAAGAATTGAATTGCTTCCTATATCCAGCACCAGAGTGTCAAGTGATGATTGCAAATGGAGGAACAATAAATTGTTCTGGAAAGTGCCATAATATCAAGCTATCCATGGGAGAATATGTATTGACTAGCCCAATGCTTTCCATTCCAATGGGAGGTGCTGATGTTGTACTAGGAGTCCAATGGCTACAATCCTTGGGTACAATAGCTTTTAATTTTCAAGAACTTTTCATGAAATTTTCTGTGGAAGGAAAGGAAGTTGAATTAAGGGGTATTGCAGGGAAACCAGGAAAGATAATCAGCTCTAATGGCATGACAAAGCTTCTAAAAAAGGAGCAAAGAGGTGTAATTGCACAATTATGTTCGCTAGATGTTTCCACATTGGAATCATCTATTTCTCCAGATCTCCAAAAAGTCCTGGACAATCATTCCAAGGTATTTGAGACTCCCAAAGGTCTCCCACCTATGCGTGATCATGATCATGCTATTCATCTGATTCCAGGAAGTGTTCCTCCAAACATCAGGCCGTACAGATATCCATATGTCCAAAAAAGTGAAATTGAACGTATGGTTGCAGAAATGCTAGAGGCTGGTATAATTCAACCGAGTCAAAGTTCTTTCTCAGCTCCAGTAGTATTGGTGCACAAGAAGGATGGATCATGGCGCATGTGTCCAGATTATAGGGAGCTCAACAAGCTCACTATTAAAGATAAGTTCCCCATTCCTGTCATTGATGAATTACTGGATGAATTGCATGGATCAATTTACTTCACCAAGTTGGATCTTCGTTCGGATATCATCAAATCAGAATGAAGATTGAAGACATTCCGAAAACAGCATTTAGAACTCATGAGGGTCATTATGAATTTTTGGTCATGCCTTTTGGCCTTACCAATGCACCTTCAACATTTCAAGGTTTGATGAATTCAATTTTCAAACCATTCCTTAGAAAATTTGTGTTAGTATTTTTTGATGATATACTAATCTACAACAAGTCTTGGAAGGATCATGTTGAACATGTTGACAGGGTGCTACAACTATTGGAGGAGAAACAATTATATGCAAAAAGATCCAAATGTTTCTTTGGAGTCCAGGAGGTGGAATATTTGGGTCATATTGTATCTCATGAAGGAGTTAAGGTAGACCCTAGCAAAATTAAAGCCATTAAGGAATGGAAAATCCCCACATCCATAAAGCATCTGCGAGGATTTCTTGGGTTGACAGGGTATTATCGCAAGTTTGTTAAGAATTATGGGAGAATAGCAGCACCTCTAACAACATTATTGAAGAAAGATTCATTTTCATGGACTCCGGAAGCAACAAAGGCCTTTAAACATCTTAAAGAGGCAATGTGCCAAGCACCGGTCTTAGCTACACCGGACTTCACAAAAACCTTTATTGTGGAATGTGATGCTTCAGGAAATGGAATTGGTGCTGTTCTAATGCAAGATGAAAGACCCATTGCTTTTGAAAGTCGTCCAATCAAGGGAAAGTTTTTAAGCAAAGCTATTTATGAGAAGGAAATGTTGGCAATACTCCATGCACTTAAGAAATGGCGACCCTACCTAATGGGAAGACACTTCAAGGTAAAAACGGATCATGATAGCCTTAAATACTTTTTAGAACAAAGATTATCCTCTGAAGAGCAACAAAAGTGGGTCACAAAGATGTTGGGTTATGACTTTGAAATCATCTACAAAAAAGGGAAGCAAAATGTGGTGGCAGATGCACTCTCAAGAAAGGATGAGGATGTGGAAGCATTGTTGTGTGCCATTTCTATTATCCAACCAGATTGGATAAACGAAGCAAAGGAGGAATGGAAGAATGACGAAGAAGTGTGGGCACTTATTCGAAAGCTACAACAAGATTCCAGTACTTCTGATACATTTAGCTGGCAAAATGATTCGTTATGGTACAAAGATCGCTTATACCTCTGTAAGAATTCCCAGCTAAAACAAAAGATTCTTATGGAATTGCACACTTCTCCCTTAGGAGGGCACTCAGGATTTTTAAAAACTTACCACAGGGTTAAGAAGGAATTTTTTTGGGATGGCCTTAAATCAGATATTCAAAAGTTTGTGGCGGAATGTTTGGTTTGCCAACAAAATAAAGTTGAAACAATTAAGACACCGGGTCTATTACAACCTTTATCCATTCCAAGCCAACGTTGGGAGGAGGTTTCAATGGATTTTATCACAGGTTTACCCAAGTCTGAGGGAAAGAGTGTCATCATGGTGGTAGTTGACAGACTTACCAAGTATGCACACTTTTGTGCATTATCACATCCATTTAAAGCCAGTACAGTTTCTACTGCATTTATGGAAACAATTCAAAAGCTACATGGAAACCCAAAGATTATTGTAAGTGACAGAGATCCCATTTTCACTGGAAATTTTTGGACAGAATTATTTTCTTGTCTTGGTACTCAGTTAGCTCATAGCTCATCTTATCATCCTCAATCTGATGGGCAAACTGAGATAGTAAACAAATGTTTGGAAGGATATCTTCGTTGCTTTGTATCTGATAAACAGACACAATGGGTCAAATGGTTGCCTCTGGCTGAATGGTGGTATAACACTTCCTTCCATACAGCAACAAAAATGACCCCATTTATGGCACTTTATGGGTATCAACCACCATCCATCACATCATATTTAAGAGAAAATTCTAAGGTTCAGGCAGTGGAACATCACATCGAACATCAACAACAAGTCCTCCAACTCTTAAAGGATAACCTCGTGTTGGCACAAAATAGAATGAAACAACAGGCAGATCAACATCGCAGTGAAAGAAGTTTTGATGTAGGTGATTGGGTATTCCTACGGCTACAACCATATAAGCAAATGTCCCTAAAGCAAGCTAAGAAGGATAATAAATTATCACCAAAGTATTATGGTCCGTACAAGGTGTTGGAAAAGATTGGTACTATGGCATACAAATTGGAGCTTCCTGCAGCTTCTCGATTGCACCCAGTTTTCCATGTTTCATGTTTAAAGAAGGTTATAGGCGACAAGCTCCCAGTTCAAACAATATTGCCAGAACTTGACGAGGAAGGAAAAATTATATTGGAACCGGAAGCAGTCACAGAAACAAGAACTCGACAGCTACGAAATCGATCAATTTCAGAGTATCTTATCAAGTGGAAGAACTTATCCGCTGAAGATTCCACATGGGAGGATGAGAATTTTATGCAGAAGTATCCAGAACTGCTCAAGCGTTGAGGACAACACTTTTTTGAAGGAGAGGGGCATGTTGGGTCCCTATAATACTAGTGATTACCCCATTACTATTGTAGTTATACCCCTTATTTATATTGTTGTGCCCCTATTACCCACATATTGTTATTTCTGTGCCCCTTAGAATCCCTCTATTATTATTTTTGTGGCTTTATATTATTATTGTTAGGTCGGCTGGATTATATTTTGACTCCTTAGACTCCTATATATAGAAAGGAGGTTTTGTCATTTGTATCATCCAAGAATTGTTCATTTATGTAATGTAAAGGAGGTCGCCCCCTTGAAGAGGCTGAATTCTAAGGCGTAGATCTTTCTTTTCTATCTTTTCTTGAGCTGGTTTCATAAGAGTGCAACTGATGATGTTATTTGATGCAAGAAAAAACCAATAGACCTTGCTACATGCATATGCAACTCTTTTTCTTTGATGAAAGAGATTTCTACAAAAGGTTCTATGAACAAACTAAGAAAGAAAAAATTTATTTTCTTTTTCAAAACACACGCTCACACACTCAAAATCTACAAAAAGACTAAAAATTATTACAGTGCATCTATCCTAATGAAAACTAAAAATTATTAATGCAATATTCTAAGGATTGCTCTTAAATCAAGAAAATGTGTTTCTCAAAGAGATCAAGAGGCCAAAAATTGACAAAAAGGAGGAACAAATTCAATCAAAATTTTTTCCCCAAAATCAAGCAAATTCAACCTAATGAAAAGACTTCACACTTGCTCAAAAATGATAAGAAGACCAAAAACAAAACCAAAAAGAAAAAGAAAGGCAACAAAAATATGTTTTTATCTTTTTTCTTTTTAAGGGCACAAAGAGTTCTTGAGAAAACAAAACTACTAAAGACTTCAAGATCAAATTTGAGCATAAAGAACCTCAAATTTCACAAGCCATAGGAATCATTAACATGATAAGACTTAAAGTGAAAAGAGGCTGCAAACTCAAACAAACTGATTTGAACAACAACATACAAACTCCAGCAAACAAGAAATATTTCAAGAAGACAAAGAAAAACTTTTCAAGATTGCAAGAAGGACTTTCTCAGAAAACCAAGAAAAAAACAAATATGTCAAATTTCAAGAAAGAAAGGCAATGAAATGTAAAGGCTAGGTTATAAGTGAATTGAGACCACTTCCTTGTTCCAAAAGATAAGAACAACCAAGAACTTTACTAAGAAGCCTTGGAACCAAACACAAAAACTAACACTTCACCAAAAAGCAAACCCTAGGTTGACTAGGTTTTTCCACAAAGAGATATAGGAAACTGAAAATCTACAAGAAGCAAGACTCTTCCAGACAATAAATGACTAAATAGAAGCAATACAAATCAGGCAAAACCTTTTACTGGACTTAGTATATGAAAAATTCATTCCAAGCCAAACATATGCGACTGTGTAGTGGCAGACCTGTGTGTATAAGCGACTGTACTCAAGAAAAAACGTGCTTTTTTGGAAAAAAGCGCATGTGTACGTGACTGTCTGAACTAAAAACCACTAATAAGAGGGCTAGCAAAGAAAAATTTTAGGCTTGATCCAGAGGATCATACTTTTCTCCCAGATTGCAATCAAGTCAAAGATACTGGAAAAATCAAGAAACCAAACAAGAAGGCCTAGATCAAGAGAGAAACAACCAAAACAAGGAAATACAAGATTGTATCCCCATCATAGTCGCCAATTTTGTTACGGGATAAAACACCCTAGGTTTTGGGTTGAAAACCCAAACAAATCGAAGGGCATACACCAATGAGAAGTAAGAAAACTAGTAGTCCTAATGCTTAAACTACTAAAGTGGGATGAAGAGAGAGTACCCGTAGGTCCTACATTTGAAATGTCCCCACAGGGTTCAAACCCTCTGCTTCCTCCAATGCTTCAAAGCCTACAACACATTCTAGAAAAGCATATATACTAGCAGTAGTTCAAAGCATGTTCAAGATCTGAATGTTTTTTTTTTGTGTAAGCTTTGTAGTACTTCATTTTTCTATTAGTTATCAATAAGCAGGTAAAAAAAGATATGTTTGGTGACCTCAACCTACTCGAAGGAAACTAGGCCTGTTGGCCACCAATCAACATCAAAAGATGTCCAAAATTTAAACAGTTTGATCCTTATCATCCATGCTAAGTTTGTTGCTATATCTACTATATAACTAATTCTTGTAAGATAAATGCTATTATTCATAATAACAAAAATTAATTGACTGTCTTTCTGATTTATTCATCAGATGATTCGACTGGAGTCGGGTATTTAGCACTTGACCCGGGTGCTTCGCTCTACAGTAGGGTTTGAATCTACTTTTTCATCCTCTTAAAACAAAGGTTTTGGTGATATTATTGGACTTGTACTGACTGAATTTCCTTCTGAATATCTTTTAAACTTGGTTCCTCTTGCTTGTCCCTCTCTGGTTCTTCTTTGTCCCTGTATGTTATCATTTCCCTGGCCGGTAGGTTTTTCATCACCTAGTACTGTTGTATGGTCTTCTGGAACAGAGTTTTGCAGCCTCTAGTATGGCTTGGGTCGCTAATTAATGGCTCCCATTCTTCCATTGGGAGCTCTTCATTTTCCACATTGGCGTTTAAATCTGCTTCCCACAATGCTATTACTGCCTTTACTTGTGTTGGGGTGCTTGCATGGTAGGCATGCAGTAAATTCTGCATGCTTTCCTCTCTCGTTCTTTGACCCCTTTTCCTCTGCGTTTTTCTCACTGATGCCTATGAGATCTTCATCTTATGATCTACCTTCTTGAATGCTCGTCTGTCTCCTTTTCTTCCCTGTTTCCCTCCTTCTTTCACCATTGTTTCTGCTATAGTTTCCTCGGTCCCCTCCCCTCTCACAACATCACTTGTTTCTGGTGGCAGAGCTTCAAAGACAGAAGAATACCATAATAATTTTACTTGTAATGTTAACATGAATATATTCATTAAAACTAGCACTAAAATTTTCCATAACATTCTTCTATTCCTTTTAATTTGTTTTTTAACATTAGAACTTCTAGTTTTCTTCTCAGCTGCCCTATTGCTCGCAAGTCACAACCATTCAGTTATCACTTCTTGCGTCCATTCTATACCCCCCTGGGTCCCATCCCCCAGGGTATCCACAAAGGTCCCCCACCTATCTTGTAATCTAGCCGGCTAGGGGTTAGATTTACGACTATAGGGGAGCTGGGTTTTTGTAGCAATTCTGTCATAGGGATGGACCCTCCTAGTTTTCTATGCTTGACCCCCCTCCTCTTGGCTTTTCGAGGTTGCACTTTCATTTGAAGACCATCACTAAATAGAGTCATAGAGGTTTGGTTTTCCTTTGGCCATGAAAAGTCCTTCTGGTCTAGAATTTTCCCCTCCCTAGACCCTTGAACCTTTTTTCTTCCCCATTGGTGTAAGTATCCCCCTTGAAGCCAGACTATCCTAGCAAGGCCTATTTTCCAATTCCGCTTCCCTCCTCTCCCCCCACACTATTTCTAGAGGCAACTGGGCCACCGAAAGCTAATAGATGAATGATAGCCTTTTCTCGAATCATGTCTACATCATTTCCTTGTGACAGGAAGCATTATCTCCCCCCCAGGTTCTGGTTGCCCTCCAGGCCCTTCACAAGTCTTGTTCCCCCCCCCCCCCTCCTGCACTTCATGGAATAAAGTCAATTCATACCCAGGAAATATCAATAGGAAATTATACTTGAATTCACGAAAATTTTCATTTCTTTCCACAGTTACGAAACCAGACATTATCTTCTTAAAACAGGACCAACATTTTCCTATTTCGTTCAACACCTCTCTCCTTATTTGCCAGACTCTCCTCCAATTGCGAGACATTGTTTCCAAATCTACATAGAGGGGATCTTTGTTTACATACCAGTTGCTACAAACGAAGTCTAGATGCTGGCCATCACAACCTCTCCAACTCTTCACTTAGTGTTCACCCGCTGCTCACTTCGCGCGTTCTCCCTCTACCCTCTGCATGCATTCCCTCAGCTGCCTTGCCACCTTTCTTTCCAGGCTACTCACGCACCTGCCTATTATCATTACCGAGGCATGCTCCACTTGCCTCTTTTCCTTGTCCTCCTCCCCTTCTTTCGTGTGAGGTCCTCGATAGAGTGACTCACTTCCCCTCCATTTAATGCCCTCCATCACGACCTTCTATTTTCCAGCTGCCCTAACCGTTACCCGTCTTCCCTCTCCATTCTCCAACTATCCTTCCCACCATTCAACTGTCCTTCCCATATTCCGTTTGGTGCCAATGGCCTTGTGCACCCCGATCAGGGGGTTCAATATATGAATGTTAGATCATATAAGCATATGGATATAAAACATGAGATCATACATAATTAGATCATAACATGAGTTAAAGAATAAAGATCATGACTATCAAGAACATGACCAAGCTTATTTATTGATGTTTGCAAGGAAATATGGAAGAATAAAACTTGATTCGACCACAACTCCAAGAGAAACCTTCCTCCAGATCCGTCCAACCCAAGCCTCAATAATGCTCTTTCAAATGCATACACATAGATGCCATATAAAGGAGATGGACATATCTATGAGGAAACAAGGTTTTCCTATACCTAGGAGTGCAGGAGGCACAAGGATAAATCAGACTTGATCCGAGACCAATTGGATAATAACCTATATTTCTCCCCCCTTAGGCCTTCCCATGAGGTGTATTTATACCACCTTAAAAGAATTGTTTCAGTTGGGATACAGTTACATCACAGGCTCTTGTAGGTGGGATTCTGGTGTAACCCATAAATCCCGCCCATAAAATAGGGATTATGTATATATTTTTTTATATTTCAAATTATATACATGGGTTGGTTATATATGGAACTGTGCGTGTATGCACTTTTTGAAGGGAAGAGTCACGCATGGAATTTAAAATAATGTTTTTTAGTAAAAGGACCAAGTTTGAAGGGATAGGGCTGCCCAAGGCCATGACTTAGAGCATAAAGTATACAAGGGTGATAAATGATGCTATAACATCATGATGATGTGGAGTAGCCACACGCAGAGGAATAGAGAGTGGAAGCACCCACTCATGCAGAGACATCCAAAGATTGAAGGAAACACACCAGAGAAGTTGAAAGATTGACGCATGATGCTATAGAGAATGTGGGGGAACCCACATCATAGCACATGTAGAGGAGGTCAACAAATCGGTACACTGGCTACATGGCTTTGATGAGAGAGAGTGTAGAGACCGAGCCATCCTCATTCGAGGAAGCAGTGCAAAAACTAGTATGAGTTGATGCTATGGTAGAGGAGTATGACTCCATTATCATGAACAATGCTTGGGAAGTTGTCCCAAGGCTAGAGGACAAGTCAATGGTAGGTTCCAAGTGGATATACAAAGTGAGGCAAGTAGCAAATGGAAGTGTTGAGAAACACAAAGCCATATTTATGTCAAAGGGGTTCTACCAAGTGGAGGGAATTGATTATGAGGAGACCTTTGCTCTAGTAGTAAGTTACTCTTCAATTAGATCTATTCTATCACTTTCAACTAATGTGGGATGGAAGATACATCAGATGGATGTGAAGACAACATTCCTCAATGGAGTGATTGAGGAAGAGGTGTACATAGAGCAGTCAGAAGGATTTGAGACCTTCAACAGAGAGTCACATTTGTGTAGAATCAACTGAGTACTGTATGGATTGAAATAAGCACTCCGTGCTTAGTACACTAGGGTTGAAAACTGTTTCACTAGGTTGGGCTTCACCAAAAGTGAAGCAGATGCAAACCTTTACCATATTGTGGTTGAAGGTAATTTATTAATTATAGTATTATATGTCGATGATTTAATTCTAATAGGTGATGAGAAGCTGATAAAATATTGTAAAGAGAATCTTGCGAGAGAATTTGAGATGAAGGACATGGGGCTCAAGCATTATTCCCTCGGTATGGAAGTATGGAAAGGAGATGGGGAACTGGTTGTCTCTCAGGGAAAGTATTCCAATGATATACTAAAGAAGTTTCACATGGAGAGCATCAAACCCATGAAGACTCCTCTAGCAGGGAATTGGAGGAAGGAAGATGGTACTTCAGGTGAAGTAGTAGAGGCTACCATTTACAAGAAGCTTGTGGGTTCACTTATGTACTTGGTGAATAAACAACCTAACATGTGTTTTGTAGTTAACCGACTTAGTCAAGCAATGGCTAAGCCAACCAAAATCTATTGGAAGGTAGCTAAACATGTGTTGAGATACCTTAGAGGCACCACTCAGTTTGGTATTTGGTACAAACAAACAAAGGGAGTGAAGTTGCAAGGCTTCACAGATGCAGATTGGGTAGGGAGTCCATGAGATAGGAAGAGAAAAACAGGGGGAATATTTAGTATTGGGTCATCAAGAATTTTTTGGTACAATAGGAAGCAGAGATCAGTTTCACTCAGTTCAACAGAAACAAAATACATGGTTGTGTTTTAGCCGCTACAACACCACCCAAAATTTTGGGCATATCTAAAATTTCGGGTCCCCCACTGATCACCTCAAGCCATCCAGGGATGCTCCAGTTGTTCATTGGCAAATTCACCACATGGCTTGTTCTTGTCGGACCCTATCGATGCATTCACTCATGTAATCATGTGATATATATATTGCATTATTTTGTCATGCCCCATCTTGCGCATCGACCCAACCCTTCCATTAGGGTTTTGGAAGTGTGATGTCTTGCATAAGACTTCATATATTTTCCCTATGCATTTCAATCAAAGGAAACACTGTGTGGGGGCAGACAAGACCCCAATATAGCTTTCGTTACGATTGACCATACAAGGGTTTGGAGAGAAACCCTAAATTGGCACAAGAATGTTTTCCTGCACGATTTAACCTAGTTCATATTCCTCTAGAGCTGTATTCTCTGTTTAGCACTATGGTAAGAATCATTGAATGTAATTTTTTACCTACTTTCATAATTGGTTTCCCATCCCAACATGTGAATTATGGTTTTTAAGTTTGTCACCTTTACGTGCGTCTTTGAAGCCCTGCTTTGAATTAATATCCGCCCTCCAAATGCATGGTCATGAGAATTTCAAGGAACACACCCTATGAGTGCATCATCACCTTGGGCATCATGAAATATCAGAGACAAATGCAATTAATAGATCCAGAGGGTTTTGAGTCAGTCTCCAAACTTGATGCACACTTGACCAACCCATATAATTCATAGCACTTTGATTTGGATAAGTCATTGCCTAGGTGCCTGAAGTGAATTAGTTTATTTATTCATTGGTTTCCATGTTCTCACATGAAAATATCACTATCGGGGGCTAACTTGTTTTCATCCCACCTCCTTTTCAGGAAATTGATCGAAGATGCCAGGGGTATACACTCAACTATGCAATGGTTATGTTAAGCAATTCCTTGACCCGACATTGCTAAGAGGCTCTCAAGATGAACCTCACTTACTCTTCTAAGGAATCGAATGGAAAAGTGAACTGGACACAAGATACACTCTTTAATATGTGGCAATTATTTAATAGATGACATGGTGGATTTTTTTTTAAACGATAAAGGGTTAATGCTTAGTTTAAACCACTGCAACCCACTCAAAAGTATGATGGGAGGTTGGTTTGTCGAGATGGAACTATAGCCATGTGGTTAGAAATCTTGAATGCCAACACATGTGATAGATGATGCATAGTGGGCATAGGTGACCAAGGAGATGGAGAGAATAGGTTATTTAAGGTTGCCATCGGAGGCACAAATCGAGGAGGATATGTTGAGCCTAACTTGGCTATTGAGATTCCATGTGGAAGCAACACCTTGAGCACAACTAAAGGGTCTTATAGTCCATATGTGCAGTGGCTATATCTTTTGCCAAATCAAGCTTTGAAAGGGGATCCTCAAAATAATCGATGTTAATCATGAGAAGGCATTGAAGACTGTTTCACAACATTAAATTGAAGCCCAAGTTATTTATTCAATGGCCTTTTGAAAATTCAACATTACATGTCTTGTTATTTGCTGAAGTCACATCTAAATAGGATCCTACAGGTTTTTGGTTCTATGTGAGGGTGGTTACGCTAGAACAATGCATAAACGAATGTGCACTGGGAGTAATATTACTTGGTATGTGCGTATCACTAGAGAAGGAGCTGTTGCAGAAGTTAAAAAACTGAACTAGACTCATTTTGCAAGTCCCAGTCCATTTGGCAAGCCCATAAGTCACTGAATCACACTCTAAGAGTAGCCAGGGAGGTGTGACCAGCTTTGCTGCGACTGTGCGACCACCAGTGAGTCGCATTCCAACTCAGAGTCGCTGGATCACATTTTACTCCTCAGGCAAGCCTCCAAGGTGTGCGACCTGCTAAAAAATTGTGACTGTGCGACCACCAGTAAGTCACATTCCAACTCAGAGTCGTTGGATCACATTTTACTCCTTAGGCAAGCCTCCAAGGTGTGCGACCTACCAAAAATTGCGACTGTGCGACCTCATAAACTTTCCTTCGACGATGCGTGTCAAGTCTTAGCTCATGAAAGGATGCGTTGGGTAGCACACATTAATATTATATGGGAATGGATGTTATTTATGTGCATATATCCACCCTTTTTGTTTACAAAGTTTTGGACAAGGTTAATATCGCTTTGTGGCCTCGTTTCAAAATGGTTTTTGATGTTCATCTGTATTACGTGATGAGGCGCTTTGATGAAATTACCACTTCATTTCTTCAGATTAATGTCAAATACAGAGATGGACAACTCAAATTGGATATGGAGCATCTTATGGTAGTTGTGGATGATTTATTGGTTAAGCTTGCTTGGATGTTCAGTAGGCCGAAGCAACAAACTATGTTCCTTATTAACAACTATGACATGATTTCAGCTGTGCTGAAGAAAGCTGGTACAGAGGGAGGAAAGATGCAGTTGCAATTTGAAGAGTTTCTCAAAAGAAACACAACTATTTTTGTGGAAGAGCTCTCACTTGAACACTTCATGATCCGATCCGATTTATAAAGACTGGAGCTAGTTCTAGTTCAATAAGACCCGTTACAGTGAATGAAGTTGAAACTTTAGTTAAAGACTTTGCAAGCCGCTGGAAAGGAATGACTGAGGATATGCATAAAGATGTAATCACACCTTTCAGAATTTTCTTTGCGGTATGGATATCTTGAAGGTTGCTCTCACGCAGCTGTTGCTATACTGCACACAACTTTTTAGAGTGCGAAACTACCAACACTAACATTCCAACGTGTTGCACTCTTTCTGAAAGCCTGTAAGTCGCGAAGTCACGTCTTAAGAGTCCTAGTTCGAAGTGCGACAAACTGCACTATGATTGAGCGACCTCCAAGAAGTCACACTTCTAGCCAAATCATAAGATTGCACACTTATGCCTTAGGAGAGCATCTAAGTAATGCGACTTTGTGAAAATGTGACCATGTGACCTTTAGTAAGTCACACTCCCGCATAGGTCATGAGATCGCATTCTTATGCCTCAAGAAAGCATCCAAGTAATGCCACTGTGCGAAAATGCAACTATGTGACCTGTCGTAAATCATGAACTATCTCATTGGTCGCTACTTTGGTGAGGTGGCCTCTTGAAAAGGTTCTTCTACTACATGGTCACACTACATTGCCAGATCGATCAAATTGGTTAGTTGATCGAGCGATTAATATAAATTCGAAGATGGGTGATACTCATGAAATGAAAAGGGGATGCTTGCATTCCAATTTTAGAGATGAAACTATTTACCATTGGCCACTCAACTTGTGCAAAGAACTATGTCAAATATGGGCAAAATTTATTGCGTTTTCTGCAAGTGGAGAGTATATTGCAGTGTTTTTCAACCATGAGATTACGTTTTGAGAAAAGAGGAAAACTCCATTTATTTTCCCAAATAACTTCAAAGTGTCATTTGCAAGCAGCAGGGAGACTTGCTGAAGTGTTCATTTGGGAGGACATGGAAGCACATATATTCGATAGGTGTAGCATCAGAGTTATTACATCATATTACAATCAATCACTTGGACATGAGGGAAACCCACCAACTGAAACTAAGGAGACAACATCCATTCAAAATGTCTTATGTTTGTTCCCACAAGAATATTTCTATTCTGGTGGTGGTCGGGCATGATAAGAGAGAAGTTAGGGTTTTGGTTTTATATGATGAAACTCATGAAGAACGACATGGGATATAAGATACCATTGAAGGAGTTACAACACAAAGGAGAGCGCTACTCCTCTATGGATCTCTTAAAAGGAGTTATATTGGTGCATCCTCTTGAATTGAATATGTTTGAAACCACATTCATCACTGGTCTCATAAATGAGAACAAGCCCATGGGTGAGAATATATATGAGAAGGTCCAAACGGGACATCCAAGGCCACATGCATTGACAATGCTGGGGCACAACAATTGACCACACAGGGGTCTAGATTAATTATTTATGAACGTCATTCTTTCAAATAGATGGTTGTATTTCCATTATCACTCTTTTGAAATTATGTCTAACCTATGTTATTTTCCTGCAGGTGGAAGGAAGGACACATAATGTTGGTCTACACAAAGGGATTAGGGTTCCTCATGGAGTGTGCATAACTAGGGTTTCCTTCAACAAGCCAAATGGGCCCTCCCAAGTTCCAAGAACCTTTTAGTAAACTCGAAGGCACATCACCAGAGGATTGATGAACAGAAGCGAAGCATAGTGGCAAGAAAACAAATCAGTTTTAGGACCAAGCATTCACATCGTTGTGAGATTTAGGCATCAAGCATTCTAGGGTTTTCAATAACCCTCTACATCCCTCTCCTCTCTCTTTCATCGTAATGTAAATATCACCCACCATTGTAGCAACCACTATGTTGGAACTAATGTGGGCATGTAAAAATCAATTTTGGCTTGAGAAAGAAGTTGGTAAACTCAAGAGTCATGGGGGAAGATGAAAAGGCACCAGGGAAGGCCAAGGGTCACGGTAGGTGAATAAGCACCTTGTCTCTATAAATATTCCCCCAGGCCTCATTTACTGGGATTTTAGCACTTGAGTTGAGGCCAATATAGATAGTTTATTTATGCTTGAGAGCTAGGGCCACTCAGCTCTTGGTAGCTAGGAGAGTGGATTTGTAGTGGGGCTAGGGTTTTGGCACCAGGCAATGGTATGAATAGCCCATGTTCCACTATTGTGTATTGACCAATTGCATGATATGTATTTGAAGTTGCAACATATTAATAAGATGTTTTATTTTATCTTTGGCACTAATTCCCATGCTCACTCATGGTGGTTGTATTAGCTGTCTGGTACCTCACCATATTTGTATGTGTGCTTTCATATACGCAAGATGTTATGTTATGATACATAGTGCTTGCATGTATGTTTTGCTTTCGAATCTGCGTTTACTTGTTCCTTGCCATGTCGATGACCGATTGTGAACTACTTCACAATTGACCTCTAACATGTTCCTGTTTATTATGTTTGATGGGGTTTTAGCTCACTAATCCCTCTCATCATTTATCTCTTGTTATCATTATTGTGACTTGTTTGCACCTCTTTCTACGATTTGTCAATATTGGGCTGATTTTGTTTTACTGCCTGAGCATTTCATTCTTGCCCCACTCTGGCACCTTCTCATGTGATAACCAAGAGCAAGAAACATTCATAGTGGTAGCTGGGCCCACATATTGGATGGGGCTCCTATCCCAAACTGTGTGAGGTCTAATTGGGACTTCACACCAGGGAGAGCCCTTAGTCGTTGGAAGTACATTTTGGCTTGTCAGCAGGCTGCTAGTTAATCAACTTGTGAGTATATCTAGATGAGGAAGATCCTTGTTGGGTCATTTGGTCAGTAGATGGATCCTATAATGATTTAATATGATAATCAGAGTTGTATCAAACTCTTTGATAATCCAGTCTTTCATGATCGGTCCAAGAAAATCGACATCGAGTATCACCATATACGAGATTGTGTGCAGAGGAGAATCATGTTGTTGGAGTAAATTCCTACAGAGGAACATGATGCAGATATATTTAATAAGGCATGGTCAAGAGGAAAATTCAAATTCCATAGACGCGTGACTTAGATATCTGATAATCCCTTTCTTGTTGAGAGAGAGTTTTGAAAATGAACAAGAAAATCATGATTTAATTTGCCTTGAATTAAATTACGATAAAAAATGTAATTCCACATCACAAGAAAACTTGTACGAGTTAACTAAGTTAATTTGACTTAGTTGGTTCAGTTAGTTTGAGTTGAGGGTCTAACTTGAGTCATGTAGAGTGGTTCCTACTTTATAGGAGCCCTAGTTGAGTTTATTTTGAGTTGTAATTCATTCATTTTAATTTAGTTAAATTTAGTTAAACTAGTTCCAATTGATGGAGGAACTAGTAGGAGGTCTAATAGTGGGGTGTTGCTTCATGTGTTCAACTAGTTAACTGATAATTCAACCATAAATAACTCATGCATGTGTGAGATGAGAGTTACCTAGTTGATATTGGAGTTAAAGGGAAGTGTACTATTAGTTGTATAATAATCCAAATTGTATAGGTGGTGCATGCAATTAGAGGAAGGCTTATGATGGATTTTACAATTCCAATTAAGGAATTTCCCTAATTAATAGGGGATAATTCCAAAGGAAACAACGCAAAGAAATAAGGACTTGGGAAATAAAAAATTTGGTTAATTATTGGCCAAGGCTTGTCTAAGAAGAAGTGAGACAGATAAAGATAGTGCAGAGGTTGCTCGGGCTTGAGAAAAGCATTGTAATATTCTCATATTTTCCAACTAATTCAATATACAAATAGCAGGGGTTTTTGGCTATGGATTTCCCCAGGAAGTCATTGTGTAATGTGTTAATTGAATTCTTTCTCTTGTATGATTCATGATTTCTCGATTGATTAATTGTTTCCATTGATGAGTAGAGTAGATTCAAGTCTTTTGTTGTAGAAAATTACATAAGTAGTTTGAATCTACAAGGAATTTCTATAGTGTTAGAAACTTATATATTACAGAGAAATGGAACACATAAAATATTGCAGAAAAACAAACACAAAAAATGCATAAAACAAGAGAGAGACATAGATATATTTGGTTCACCCAATTTGGGCTACGTCCACGGAGAAATAACCAATCCTCCTTTATATTATCTAGCAAAATGAAGAGATACAACCTACAATAGATCCGATGTAATTCCCTCTTCGCTCTCACACAATCTCCTCTCTCTTTCTCCATTAGAATACATATCTCCATAGCCGCAATACAATTCCCTCATATATAGTGAGGGGTTTCCTTCTAGGGAAAAAAAACCTAAATTAAACATAACTTCTACTGTCAGATCATCCACCTAATGAACGGTTCATATTGACTACAAAATTACAATATTTTACAAGCAATTTACATCTATTTTTAACTTTGGGGGTGTTGCCCCCGAAGCCCTGCTGGGGGGGGGCGGCTCATAAAATCATCGTCACCTCCCCTTGGATCCCCTTGGACCCCCTTGATAGCGATTAAATGACCGGCACCATTGCCGCCCCATTACGAACTGGGGTGCAACGCGACGATACCTCTGAATAAAGTGTTGTGTGTGGAGCATGATTGTTCAGAGGTCTTTGTTTCAGTCGGATGTATAACCCAGGAAGTTTTGTACACCCTCCACATGGGGGGGGGGAGGGGGGGTGCGGAGGGGACTTGTTCCCCTCGCGGGGGTCCAGGGGGGCTGATCCCCCCTAGCTAGGGGGTCTGGGGGCTAGCGATCGGGGGGCTCGAGGGCAGCGCCCCTGAAGCCAAAAATAAATGTAAAATTGCCTTGTAAAGTATAGTAATTTCTAGTCAATTTGGGCCGTTCATTAAACAGATGATCTGACAGTAGAACTTATGTTTAGTTTAGGGTTTTTTTCCCTAGAAGGCAACCCCTCTCTTTGTATGAGGGCATTGTATTTGAGGCTGTGAAATCGATGTGTATTCGGTGAGTGAGAAACAGAGAGGTGAGACTATAAGAGAAAACAGAGGATATTACAATGGATCTGCTATAGCTTGTGTCTCTTCATTTTGTTGGATAATAGAAAAGAAGGACTGGCTGTTTGAGGTGGATGTAGCCCAAACTGGGTGAACCACGTATATCTGTGTCTCTCTTGTTTTATGTGTTTTCTGTGTTTATATTTCTGCAATATTTTATGTGTTCCATTGCTCTGTAATTTATAATTTTCTAACAAATGGTATCATAGATGAAGGTCTATTTGGCTGATAAACTCGCAGGAAAGAAGGGTTCCTCATTCGAGTGGGAGCAATGGCGGAAGATGGTAAGTTTAGGGTCGAGAAATTTAACGGCCAAAACTTCTCGCTATGGAAGATGCAGATGGACGATTATTTGTATCAGAAAGATCTGTACCTACCATTGAGCGGAAAAACAAAGAAGCTGATGGCTATGACAGATGAAGAATGGAACCTTCTTGATAGAAAGGCACTCAAAACAATACGGTTGTGCCTTGCTACGTCAGTCGCCTTCAACATTTCGAAGGAAACAATGACAGAGGGTTTGATTTAGGCGTTGTCGAAACTATATGAAAAACACTCGGCCTCAAACAAGGTATTTCTTATGAAACGGTTATTTAATATGAAGCTGTCGGAAGGTGGATCTGTTGCAGATCATCTAAATGATTTTAATACAGTTACAAGTCAGTTAAGTTCTATAGGGGTAAACTTTGAAGATGAAGTTAGAGCTCTGTTATTATTGTGCTCATTACCAGAAAGTTGGAATGGTTTAGTAATGGCCATTAGTAACTTTGTGTCTGGATCTAGTACTTTAAAGTTTGATGATGTTGTCGGTGCTATCCTTAGTGAGGAAATGTGATGGAAAAGCTTTGGTGAGACATCGGGTAATGATTTGAGTGCAGAGTCTAGGGGAAGAAAAATGGAAAGAGGAAAGAGCTTAGGATATCGCAGTAAATCAAGGAAAGGCAGATCGAAGTCCGGATCGGGGATAGTGTGCTGGAAATGCAGAAAGAAAGGAAACCTAAAGAAAGACTGTAGATCTCGGAAGGGAAAAGAAGGAGATTCACAGCAAGAAAACAATCATGAAGCAAATGTGACAGGTGAGGTGTTACAAGATTCTTTGATTCTTTCTTTTGAAAATATTATTGATTCCTGGGTGGTAGATTTAGGGGCCTCATTCCATGCCACACTTGATAAGAAATACTTTCATGACTATGTTCAAGGAGATTTTGGACAAGTTCGTTTGGGTGATGATAAACCCTGTAAAATTGTTGGAATGGGTAAGGTTCTTGTAAAACAACAGAATGGAAACCAATGGATACTAAAGGAGGTAAGGCATGTTCCAGATCTAAAGAAAAATATGATTTCAACTGGGCAGTTAGGCGGTGAAGGTTGGCTGACAACTTTCACAGATAAAGCTTGGAAGGTCACCAAAGGAGCCCTGGTAATAGCAAAAGGTGAAAAGGTTGGTACATTGTATTTATGCAATGGTATTTCTAACTCTGTTAATGGTTTAACTTCCAAAGGAGTAGATGCAACATTATGGCATCATAGGCTCAGACACATGGGTGGAAAGGGGATGAAGATTCTTCACTCAAGGAATTTGTTGCCAGGTTTGAAGAATGTTGATTTGGACTTCTGTGAGAATTGCATTTATGGAAAACATAAGAGAGTCAGATTTCTCAGAGTTGGGAAAGAAAATAAGAGCGAAAGATTAGAGCTTGTGCATACATATGTATGGGGAACTGCTCAGGTATCATCTCTTGGTGGCTCTCGTTATTATGTTACTTTTATTGATGATACAACTAGAAAAAATTGGATTTATTGTATTAAGAATAAATCTGATGTATTTGATACTTTCAAGAAATGGAAAGTTTTGGTTGAGATTGAGACAGGAAAGAAATTGAAGTGTCTTAGATCAAACAATGGAGGTGAATATTGCAGCAAAGAGTTTGATAGGTACTGTTCAGAGCATGGAATTCGCAGAGAGAAGACAGTTCCAAGAACACCACAAGAAAATGGTGTGTCAGAAAGGATGAACAGAACAATCATGGAGCGTGCAAGGTGCATGAGATTGCATGCTGTATTGCCTTTACAGTTTTGGGCAGATGCTGTAGATACTACTTTTTATCTAATAAACAGAGGGCCTTCAAGTTCCTTGGATGGTGGTGTTCCAGAGGAAGCATGGACAAGTAAAAAGGTAAACTACTCTTTTTTAAAGCCTTTTGGTTGTGAGGCCTTTGTCCATATTGATAAAGAAAATAGAACAAAGCTTGAGGCAAAGTCAAAGAAATGTACCTTTATTGGATATGGTGTTAATGATTTTGGTTATCGCTTATATGATTATGAAAATCACAAAATCATTAGGAGCAGAGATGTAATATTCAATGAAAAGGTATTGTATAAGAATTAGTTGCAGGAAAAGAAGCAAGAAAAAGAAAACAAGGAATATGCAGTTCTTGACGAAATCACTGAAAAAGTAAAGGTGCCTGAAAATAATAATAATCAACAACCACAACAACAACAACCACCACAACAACAACATGCACCCCAAACACCTAAAAGTGGTGTTAGAAGATCTACCAGGATAAGTAGACCCCCTGAACGATACTATCCTTCATTATATTATTTATTGTTGACTGATTCTGGTGAACCCGAATGTTATGAAGAAGCAGTGCAGGTAGAAGCCAGGAAGAAGTGGGAGCAATCCATGAAAGACGAGATGGACTCCTTAGCACATAACCAGACTTGGGACTTAGTCAGGTTGCCTGCATGTAAAACATAATTGCAGAATAAATGGGTTTATAGGCTGAAGGAAGAAGATGGAGGAAAACAAAGGTACAAAGCTAGACTTGTGGTAAAGGGGTTTGCACAGAAGAAAGGTATTTATTTTGATGAAATAATTTCTCCTGTTGTTAAAATGACTTCAATCGGAACTATTTTAAGTCTAGTAGCAGCTGAAGATTTGCATCTTGAGCAGTTAGATGTAAAGACAACCTTTCTCCATGGGGATCTGGAGGAAGAGATATATATGCAGCAGCCACAAGGATATGAGGTGAAAGGGAAGGATAAACTAGTGTGCAAGTTGAAGAAGAGCTTGTATGGCTTAAAACAGGCTTCAAGGCAGTGGTATCTAAAATTTGACAAGTTTATGTATGAACAAGGTTATACTAGATGTCACTCTGATCATTGTGTTTATCTGAAAAAGAAAAATGATGGCAGCTATATTATATTGTTATTGTATGTAGATGACATGCTTGTTGCAGGGTCTAACATGCAGGAAATAAATGTGCTCAAAAGAAAATTGGCAAATTCATTTGAAATGAAGGATTTGGGAGTTGCAAAACAAATCCTTGGTATGAGAATCACTAGAGACAGGAAAAATTGCAAATTAACATTGTCTCAGAATGAGTACATACAAAAGGTGTTGAAAAGATTTAATATGCATAATGAAAAGCTAGTTAGTACACCTTTTGCTAGCCATTTCAAACTTAGTAAGGAAATGTGCCCAAAGACCCAAGAAGACATGGATTATATGTCTAAAGTTCCATATGCATCAACAGTTGGAAGCTTAATGTATGCAATGGTCTGCACAAGGCCTGATATTGCACATGCAGTGGGAGTTGTAAGCAGGTACATGAACAATCCAGGAAGGAACATTGGATGGCAGTGAAATGGATTCTCAGATATTTGAAAGGTACCACAAATCAAGCATTATGCTTTGGTGGTTCAAACATTTCTCTACAGGGATATGTTGATGCAGATATGGCAGGTGACAGAGATAACAGGAGAAGCACTACAGGATATGTATTTATTGTTGGTGGAACAACTGTCAGTTGGGTTTCAAAACTCCAAAGTGTTGTTGCACTTTCAACAACAGAAGCAGAGTATGTTGCTGCTATAGAGGCTAGTAAAGAAATGATTTGGTTACAAAGGTTTATGGGTGAATTGGGTAAGGAGCATGATATGGGCACGTTATATAGTGATAGCCAAAGTTCCATTCATCTTGCAAAGAACTCAACATTTCATTCTAGGACTAAACACATACAGCTCAAGTACCATTTCATACGATCAGTGTTGGAAGATGGAGAGTTGAAGCTGGAAAAGATACACACTAGCCAGAATCTTGCAGACATGCTAACAAAAGTTGTAACCAGGGAGAAACTGAGAACATGCTCAGTTTAAATTGGTCTTCAAGGATGACGATGAAGATGAGAAACAACCAGGTCCAAAGAGGAGTCATTGTCCAGCAAATAAAGTAGCAGTGGAGTTGCTACAATCATTCTCCAAGTGGGAGATTGTTGTGTGTGGAGCATGATTGTTCAGAGGTCTTTGTTTTAGCTGGATGTATACCCCAGGAAGTTTTGTATACCCCTCCACACGGGAGGGGTGCGGGGGGGACTTGTTCCCCTCGCAGGGCTCCGAGGGGCCTAATCCCCCCACGGCTGGGGTGTCCGGGGGCTCGAGGGCAGCGCCCCCGAAGCAAAAAATAAATGTAAAATTGCCTTGTAAAAGTATAGTAATTTCTAGTCAATCTGGGCCATTCAGTAGACGGATGATCTGACGATAGAACTTATGTTTAGTTTAGGGTTTTTTGCCCTAGAAGGCAACTCCTCTCTTGGTATGAGGGCATTTTATTTGAGGCTGTGAAATCGATGTGTATTCAGTGAGTGAGAAACAGAGAGGTGATATTGTGAGAGAAAACAGAGGATATTACAATGGATCTGCTGTAGGTTGTGTCTCTTCATTTTGTTGGATAATAGAAAGGAAGGACTGGCTGTTCGAGGTGGACGTAGCCCAAACTGGGTGAACCACGTATATCTGTGTCTCTCTTGTTTTATTCGTTTTCTGTGTTTATATTTCTGCAATATTTTATGTGTTCCATTGCTCTATAATATATAATTTTATAACATAAAGAAGATAATCAGGCTCCACACCCAACAATCTCCCACTTGGAGATTGATGATAGAAACTCCACCACTGCTTCATTTTATGGAAAATGAATTTACTTTGGACCTAGCTATTTCTCATGTTCATCATCATGCTTGAAGACAAATTGAAACTGAGTAGAATCTCTGGTTCTCCCTGGTTACAACTTTTGTTAACATATCTGCGAGATTCTGGCTAGGATGTATCTTTTCCAGCTTCAACTGTCCATCTTCCAACACTAACCATATGAAATGGTACTTGAGATGTATATGTTTGATCTTAGAATGAAATGATGATTTCTTTGCAAGATGAATGGAACTCTAGCTGTCATTGTATAACCTGACCAACTCCTGCTTCTTACCTAATTCATCCATAAAACTTTATAACCAAATCATTTCTTTACTAGCCTCTATAGCAACAACATACTCAACTCCGGTCGTTGAAAGTGCAACAACGCTTTGAAATTTTGAAACCCAGTTGACAACTGTTCCACCTACAATAAACACATACCTTGTGGTGCTCCTCCTGTTATCTCTATCACTTGCCATATCTGCACCAACATATCCCTGTAGAGCAATGTTTGAACCACCAAATCATAATTCTTGGTATGTGGCACCTTTCAAATACCTGAGAATCCACTTCACTTTCATCCAATGTTTTTTTCCTAGATTGTTCATGTACCTGCTTACAACTCCCACTGCATGTGAAATATCAGGCATTGTGCAAACCATTGTGATGACTTAGGTATTGCAGCAAGAATGCTGCAACTCCTAGGGCTACCAGCTTTACTTATCAACCTGGGTTTCGTACAAACTTGGAGGTGACTGTGCTATATACACAAGTACAAGTGAAGGTACTGCTTGTTTTCACTGCTCATCTGGCAAGAGACCCCAGGGGTTCCAAGCCAAACTTCTATAGGGTCAGAAGAAGCTTGATTTTGATGGAAAGAGAGCAAGCCTGTTCTAGGGGAGAGCTATTCTACTGCAGAAATGAAGAAAACAACATGCAAACCTAAATCACGATAACCTAATTAATAATGGAAATAGCTAAACTAGGCAAAATTTCTAAACAATACTAATCTAATGCTAACTATCTAAGTTGTGGGAGTAAAGCAGCAAAACTAGACTAAGGGGTCAAAAATGGAACTAGGCTAAGTCTGTGTATAAGTAGAAGAAGCGGCCAGAGGTCAAAATGGTGAAAAGAGGACGTTATGAGCAACAACGCATGAGGACTGTTGGATCAGGCGGGTGAAGGTAAATGAACGGTTGATATCGATAGTAGGAGGGTACATAGGAAAATGGGCAGACATGGTGGACTAATAGGATGGACGACTGGGATTATATCGTGGAGGCGTTCGACAGATGAACGACGAAGATCAGCCAAGATAGTTGGCGATCAGGTGAAGTGACAGCCGTTGGATCAAGAGACAAATTGACGGTGGAGAGTTCAAGGTGATAAAGCGATCCGGTGATGCAGCAGCCGTCAGATATGGCAGGGCAGATCGAAGGTGGACATTGGAGTGCGAAAAGAAACGTGTGGAAATGACGAGCGAGTTTGGAGGGCAGTAAGATGTATCTTGCGTGCCCTCAAAGTCGTAAATGGTTTTGTATAATTTTTCCCGATTGGCCTCCCCGACCAACACGTAGCACGGGGAAACTGTCCATATCGCGTGCCCTTAGCTTGATAACAGTTGGATGGAAATCCACGCGATATTGCGCGATAGTCGTCGGATCTGACAAGGTAGATTGAAGGTGGGGATTTAAAGTGAAAAAAGAGTCAAATGTGAAAAGTGGATTTGAGCAGTGATTGGACGATTTGGCTTGCGAAAGATATTTTACCCGTAAAACCATTTAAACATGAATTATCAGTTCTTGTGCAAGTGTTTCGGGCCGAAGGAGAATGACAATATGAGTGAAGTCTTAGGTAGAGGGTGAAGGAGTAGGTGACTAGGAAATGCATGAGTGACATTGAAATGAACCAAGTAATGATATGACGAAGCATGTGACTGCATTAAACAAAAAATCCTTTGTGAAAACCAAAACCCTGTGTTTTTGGGGTTGTTGCAGGGTTTCTTCCTCACATCATGGTTCCAGAGGGAGGAGGTGAGGCCGAGACACTTGTGAGAAACCTTGTGGATGTTTTATTTGCTATCAGGCTAATTGAAAGCATAAATGAAGCAAACTGGAACACAATTAATTTGCTCTGCATTACTGTAATGAAACTGTAACCATTCAAGCAAATAAACAGAAAACAGGGAACTACTTAAGTCAATGAGTAGGAAAGCCATGAATCTGTGCTGAATCACTGTAATGAAAATGCATCTATTTAACCAGATGAACAATCAAACCATTAATTTATGCTATTGCTGTAATGGAAATGAACTATTTGAGTAAATGAATAGAAAGCATGATTCTATGCTAGAATACAATACAAGAAAGAGGAGCTTTGGCTGCTAGGGTTGGGCCCTAACCCAAGAGCTTTAGCCCTCTGAGTTAACTCAGTGCTCGCTCAAATCAAAAATCATATTCATTATCAAATAACACTGTATTACATCAAACTGTTGTTGGCATTATGATGCATGTGTTGTACTTGACGACAACCCACTCATAGAAGATCACCTCTCTTATATACAACAAGATGAATCTACAGAAGAGACAGAGTGCATGGGGTACCAGACAACTCAAAGGGATCAGATGACAGTTCACAAGTAAGCTTTGCCATCAAGTCCAAAGGGGGAGATTGTTGGCATTATGGCTAAAGTGTTGTCCTTGATGGCAAATTATACAGGTGATAGATCCCAGTACAACAGGTCAGTAGCAGAGATTGATGATCAACTCTCAAATATTGAAGAAAATAAGGGGTACGCAG
The DNA here is from genome assembly GCA_031772625.1 of Pinus tabuliformis. Classification (NCBI taxonomy): domain Eukaryota; kingdom Viridiplantae; phylum Streptophyta; class Pinopsida; order Pinales; family Pinaceae; genus Pinus; species Pinus tabuliformis. Next base: position 307,258,150 of record CM062808.1, on the reverse strand, counting down.
GTACACCGTACAAAAGGTGCGGACACGCAGGCATGTCTTAGATAAAGTGCGTACATTCATGCAGGTATCCCGTGTAAAAGGTACGGACCCTAGTTCACGCACTTTCATGCAGTGAAAAAGTATTCTCTCATGGGAATCCAATGGTGGACCATAGTATTTAGCCCGACGTATTTGATCCTATGGTTTGGTCAGTGGTATTGTTTTATATTATTATTATTATTATTGAGCCCCATGTTTTTGGGCCTCTTGTTTTGGTTATCTATGGTATTGATCCATGATTTTAGGAAGAGCTTGCCTATATAAAGCAAAGGAGATCATTTGGCTAGACACTGGTGAAAGAAGAAGATCTTAAGAGAAGCTAGATCTGAAATTCTAGTGATGGGTTTGTGAGAGATAGCTGAATCTAAATCAAGGAGAAACATGAGGGTTACAAGTCGGATCTACTAATGGGTTGAGATCCCTTTGGCGCATGATCAGATCTGTAGATCTGATAGTCTGGGTTATCCTTGAAGTCTGAAAATTGTCTATACCCGCAGGAACGCAAGTGCAGTGAAAGAAAAGTGCGGAGATACGCAGGCGCAGAAGCGTTGCAGGAGCGCATATACGCAAGCGCAGAAGCGCTGCAGGTGCGCAGATACGCAGGCCCAGAAGCGCTGCAGATGCGGAGGTGCGCAGGCAGTTCATAAGACACAGAGCGCAGGTACGTAGGAAGTCCGTGAGGCACAGTGCGTGGGTACGCAGGAAAGCAGTTGGAAACAGTGCGGATGTATGTAGGTGTTCTATGGGTGAAGCTGCGGACTTGTCATGAAATCTATTTAGCTGCCCTTGTTTATTACAGCTGTGTTCTAGGTTTTGTAGTGATGTCTGGTTTCTGGTATTATGTTCTGATAATAGTAGTGATTGATTGAATGATCATGACTAGCTTCAGTATTGATAGATGAATGGATCAGGTTCATAATGACTTATCCTTATATGATCTGGTGGACTAAATCTGATTGATAACTCTCATTGTATATGTATTGATCTGGTGATTGGGTGATTCAGAAGGTTGTTTGATTATGAGCTTCAATGTTGTTGTTGGGTCCAGTATGAAAATTGGATGAAATGTGGCCTTTCAGATTATGTGTTGTGCTTCAGTGTATCCAGTCTGAAAATTGATGAAACGTGGTACTTGGAGGAGAAAAGATTGTAGGCCAGCACCTACGTACTAGTATCTAAGCTAGTACAAGAGCTAAAGGAAATCTTTGGAGCATTGTAGCAGGTAGCAGCCTGCGTACTAGTAAATGGATCGGCTAGTACAAGAGCAAAGGGGGTTGTAGCTCCCGTACTGGTATAAGACTGCACCAGTACAAATATTGTAAAAGGATTTTCTTATTAAGAAGAAGATTGAGATGACTTGCAGCAGGTGGTTTTCTCCCGCATTGGGTTTCCACCTTATATCATGGTGTTCATGTGTGTGCCTTATGTGTGATGATCTATTCTATGTTACTGCATCTGTTAACTGATAATATGGTTGATAATGTTCTAATGCACTCATTGAAGATCAATTAACTTAATCATAAGAAGTTGTGGAAGTAACATATATGAATCTGATTATGGAAATGAAATTTTTTTATTAATGTGATAATACTGATTCACCCCCCCCTCTCAGTATTATTTCCAACAATTGGTATCAGAGCAGGTCCTTTGGTAGAAGCTTGATTGCTTGAAGGAGATCCGTGGAACTATGGGAAAGAAGCTTAAGAAGAAAGCTCATAAGAAGAAGAAGACATCTCAGAAGAACTATGACAGTGGGAGAATCAATTGGGGATTAGGTATAAGAAGCTCTTCAGATTCAGAATCAGATTCAGAATCATTTCAGAATGAAGATGAACTATCAGGTATGAATTTGCTATCCTCTGATGTTCCAGCTATCTATCCATTTGGAAAAGATGGAAGTGATAACGAAACAACTGAATGTGCTCTTATGGGTGAGGAAGAAGGATATCAAATAGAGGCAGAATTTAACAGGCTAACAAACAAAATTAATGAACAAGAAAGACTTCTGAACATAAAGAGTGGTGCCCTCAAAGAAGCTGTTACTAGACAAAAAGCTCATCGAGAGTTATGCAAAGAAAAGTATCAAAAGTTGCAGGTTGAAGCAACATCTCTAAGAAATGAAGTCATTGAAAAGAACACAACAATCAAGGAGCTCAAAGATAGATCCAGCTACTATAAAAATCTTGAAGCTACAATCCTCTCACTAAAAGGAGATCTTGAAGAATCCAAGAAGCAGAATGAAGATCTACATCAAGCAATTGAAAAACAAGACAACGAAGTCATCAACTTAAAATCTCAGCTGGAATGTGCATTCCAAGTTCGTCAAATGCAGTAGGATCTGAATGAAGAACAAGAAAAGGAGATTCTCAAACTAAGGCATCAGTTGGAAGAAGGAAGGAAAGCTGAAGAAGACATGAAGAAGCAATGTCTAGAAAAGGAAGAACAACTTCAAGTTGAGGTAAATATCTTGAAAGGTTAGAAGAAAAGGATAAGCTTTTACGATTTCAAGATAGTTCTAAAGTCTTGGATGATATTCTTAGTAGTCAAAGGTCTCCTGCTATAAAGACTGGTCTTGGTTTCCATGAATCTGTTGAAGGTGAATCTAGTTCACAAGGTGAGGCAAGGAACTCTAAAGAGAAATCTAAAGTGATCAACAAAGAAATGAAAGATCAATCTCATCATCAACCAAGGAAAGAGATTCCTCAAAGAAAATCCTTTACTCCTCCTATGAATAATGTTGAATGTTATGTATGTCATAACCTTGGACATGTTGCAACCAGATGTAGAAGAAGAAGGGTTCAAGATCATCAAACAAACAGATCATCTCAGTCAAGGTACTTTAATGGATATTGCTTTGCTTGCAATATGTATGGTCACAAAGCTGCTGATTGCTACAAAAGGAATATGAAACATGTAAGATGTTATGCATGTAACAAGCTTGGACATATAGCAAAGGAATGCAGGAACAAAGCACGGACATCACACCAAAAGGAGAAAACATCATCACGCTTGAAGATATGGAGGAAAAAGGAAGTACAGTCAGAAAAAGGCGGCACAGCACAACGTACAGACATACCAGAATCAGAGGGAGCTGAAAGTACAAAACTTCAGTGTCCTGAATCTCATATGCAAACTCCATAAAGGGAAGTCGTGTATATAAACGAGTTGGATACTGCACACTCGCGTATATGATTGTTTGAAGAAAGGCAGTAGGGAAAGTGAAGTTGGAAGTAAGTCTATGAAGTATGATCTCTCGAGCACAAGATCAGATCTATGTATCTGACTGTCAGAGGCACCTTGGAGGACCATTTAATTAGGTTCTAATCAGAGGTACGCAGACGATTCTCTGTGAAAGTGCGGGCGCACGTAGCAGAGCGAAAGTTCCAGTGCGGAGGAACGCAGGTGATACAGAGTGAAAGTGTGAGGATACGCAGCAAAGGCACAGTCCCAGTGCGAAGGTACGCGGCGTAATAGAGGTTCAGCTGCGGAAGAACAATAAAGGTACGCGGCGTGGCAGAGGTTCAGGTGCGGAGGCACAATGAAAGTACACGGCGCGATAGCATCTGAGGGTGCGTGGCCACAGTAGTAGTACGCGGCGTGATTGAAGAAACAATGCATGGGTATGCGCTGTAGTAGAAGGCTCTCTGCGAAAATACACAGAAACACAGAAAGTCAAGTGCGGGGATACGTAGAGGAGCAGAAGGTGAAGTGCGGAGCCACGCAGGCCATATAATGAGAAACTGCGGATCTGTCTTGAGGCATTTATTGGCTGACTTTTCTTACTGATAAGATCTGATAGATGGCACCAGTTTAGGGGGAGCATATGTTTTTAATGCATTGTTGGCATTATGGTTAATAGTCCTTGGTGATGAAGATTATATAGCTAAATGATATATCTTGCTATGATGTGGTTATGAGTTGTCCATATCATATGATTCTTGGATTTACATAGTTGATTTTCAGATCAGATTTATGGTTGATTCTTTGATGCTACATATCTGGTGCTTACATGGTGATCTTCATAAGGATAAGAAGAATTATGATGCAAGATTCGTATTGTTCTTGGCACATATGAGGATTGTTAGCTGGATACATGGGTGATTATTCAAAGTTGAAGACATGATGATGATGAGATCTTAGCTATATAGGTTGTTTCATACATATGTTGATTGATGCAGATATTCCCAAATGATGATCTGGATGGCTTTGGTGTTTCTCCTTATGATAAAAGATGTTATGGAGCAGATCATATAGTGTTGTTGCTGATGTTTATCTTAGGTGATTGGTTTCTATTATAAATGTCATATCACGACTCATGATGTAATAGTGTGTCTCTATCTATTGTAGTCATCTCTTCAGGTCATGTAACGACCTATGTTGGTTTCCCCACTATGCTTGGGATGAAGATGTAATGTATTTAGTTCCTGATGTATCCCCACTTGGTTGGGTCATGGATGTATGTATTGAGTCTTTTGGTGATAGGAAGGTAATTTATGATATATAGAGTCATGTTCTTCTTATATAACATCTTTTTGCAGACCTTGCTTACAGTCAGGAGGAGCTTGAGCATGAACATCACTATATAGTAGAGCAGACATTTCAGCTTGTTCTCAGAAAGAGCATTATCAGATTGGTGCACCATGGCATATACAAAGGGGGAGCTCATTCAGGGACTTCAACAGATCTGGTTTATAGTCAAGGGGAGCATTTTCTTAGGGGGAGCAAAACCCTTTGCCCTTGATGTCAAAGGGGGAGATTGTTGGCATTATGATGCATGTGTTGTACTTGATGGCAACCCACTCATAGAAGATCACCTCTCTTATATACAACAAGATGAATCTACAGAAGAGACAGAGTGCATGGGGTACCAGACAGCTCAAAGGGATCAGATGACAGTTCACAAGTAAGCTTTGCCATCAAGTCCAAAGGGGGAGATTGTTGGCATTATGGCTAAAGTGTTGTCCTTGATGGCAACTTATACAGGTGATAGATCCCAGTACAACAGGTCAGTACTAGAAATTGATGATCAGCTCTCAAATATTGAAGAAAATAAGGGGTATGCAGGTACACCATACAAAAGGTGCGGACACGCAGGCATGTCTTAGATAAAGTGCGTACATTCACGTAGGTATCCTGTGTAAAAGGTGCGGACCCTAGTTCATGCACTTTCATGCAGTGAAAAAGTATTCTCTCATGGGAATCCAATGGTGGACCATAGTATTTAGCCCGGCGTATTTGATCCTATGGTTTGGTCAGTGGTATTGTTTTATATTATTATTATTATTATTGAGCCCCATGTTTTTGGGCCTCTTGTTTTGGTTGTCTATGGTATTGATCCATGATTTTAGGAAGAGCTTGCGTATATAAAGCAAAGGAGATCATTTGGCTAGACACTGGTGAAAGAAGAAGATATTAAGAGAAGCTAGATCTGAAATTCTAGTGATGGGTTTGTGAGAGATAGCTGAATCTAAATCAAGGAGAAACATGAGGGTTACAAGTCGGATCTACTAATGGGTTGAGATCCCTTCGGCGCATGATCAGATCTGTAGATCTGATAGTCTGGGTTATCCTTGAAGTCTGAAAATTGTCTATACCCGCAGGAACGCAAGTGCAGTGAAAGAAAAGTACGGAGATACGGAGGCGCAGAATCGTTGCAGGAGCGCATATACGCAAGCGCAGAAGCGCTGCAGGTGCGCAGGCCCAGAAGCGCTGCAGATGCGGAGGTGCGTAGGCAGTTCATAAGACACAGAGCGCAGGTACGCAGGAAGTCCGTGAGGCACAGTGCATGGGTACGCAGGAAAGCAGTTGGAAACAGTGCGGATGTACGCAAGTGTTCTATGGGTGAAGCTGTGGACTTTTCATGAAATCTATTTAGCTGCCCCTGTTTATTACAGCTGTGTTCTGGGTTTTGTAGTGATGTCTGGTTTCTGGTATTATGTTCTGATAACAGTAGTGATTGATTGAATGATCATGACTAGCTTCAGTATTGATAGATGAATGGATCAGGTTCATAATGTCTTATCCTTATATGATCTGGTGGACTAAATCTGATTGATAACTCTCATTGTATATGTATTGATCTGGTGATTGGGTGATTCAGAAGGTTGTTTGATTATGAGCTTCAATGTTGTTGTTGGGTCCAGTATGAAAATTGGATGAAATGTGGCCTTTCAGATTATGTGTTGTGCTTCAGTGTATCCAGTTTGAAAATTGATGAAACGTGGTACTTGGAGGAGAAAATATTGTAGGCCAGCACCTACGTACTAGTATCTAAGCTAGTACAAGAGCTAAAGGAAATCTTTGGAGCATTGTAGCAGGTAGCAACCTGCGTACTAGTAAATGGATCAGCTAGTACAAGAGCAAAGGGGGTTGTAGCTCCCGTACTGGTATAAGACTGCACCAGTACAAATATTGTAAAAGGATTTTCTTATTAAGAAGAAGATTGAGATGACTTGCAGCATGTGGTTTTGTCCCGCATTGGGTTTCCACCTTATATCATGGTGTTCATGTGTGTGCCTTATGTGTGATGATCTATTCTATGTTACTGCATCTGTTAACTGATAATATGGTTGATAATGTTCTAATGCACTCATTGAAGATCAATTAACTTAATCATAAGAAGTTGTGGAAGTAACATATATGAATCTGATTATGGAAATGAATTTTTTTTATTAATGTGATTATACTGATTCACCCCCCCCTCTCAGTATTATTTCCAACAACCGTTACAAGTCAAAAGGTCCGAATACTTGTTAACTAACTGATTGTTGGTTAACTGCCTAAAAAAACTGAGGTCCTAAGCCTCTCTATTTATACATCTGAAGTCTCAACAACTTCCCTCAAAATTAGGGAGGTACAACTCCCAACTTAATGGTAACTTGTCCTTTCACTTTCACTAGCTCGACTGCCTTTAGTAGGGAGGTTTCTTCTACTTCCACTTGCTTGGTTGTCTTTTAGTACTCTTGATTTGGGTGTGTGTACTTTTAGCTGATGGAGGGATATTCGAATGGATGGGCAGTAAATGAGGAGTATTTACCTCCTGTAATTCCTCTCACTTGTCTCATCTGAGTTTTTACCAAGGTCTTTTACCATAGTTCCTTGTTTTTACCTTTTATCCCTGCATCTCCCTTGCTTTTATCCTTTATTCCTGCATTACATGCACATTAGACCATAAAGCAAAATAACCAACTCTAACTCAACTCATAAACAAAATATAATCAAAAGTATGCAATAAGTTGTGAGAATAGTTGGTTTGACTAAGCTAGGAGGTGAATTAAGGCCAATTAAGGCCCATATAATTACCCAATGATGAGACTCACCATCACCCCCCTACTGAAAGTGTTACTCATCCTCTGAGAAACTTAGTGGCTCTGGTAGCCTCTCTGACATCTCATGCTTCTGCTATGGTCTTTTCTTCTTGTTTATAGCAGTCTGCTCTCCTTTCTTCATCTTACCACTGATATTCTTGGATCTTCAAGCTATGTGGAAATGTTTCATCCCTTTTAGCAGGCATGTATATTATCATTTCTTATCAGCCTAAACATATCCTCAAAATGTGTACTTGCTTTCCCTTGGGAAACAAGAAATCTGAGTGTTAGCTGAGGATTATTTGTAATTAAATGTTGATTAGGGCCATGGGGTTTGATTGTTCATCTACTTCTCTATCCCTGAGGCCACTTAGCTCTTTTGTTTCTTACTTCTCTTTCTTTTTTTGTTTCAATGCCTTCTTTCTCTTCTGTTTCAACATCATGTTTCTTTGTGTGCTCCTTCATCATGTCCCTCTATATTAGTTTCTTCTATATCAATCTCCTCCCCATCTAGCTCTGTATCTGCTTTTTCTTGTTTTGTCTCCTCCTTACCGACAGAAGGACTAACATCATAGATGAAGGTTTTGATTCCATCCTCTGCTTGTAAGTCATTGAGGACTGTCCATGTTATAAGGATTGTTATATACCTAGGGGGGATAATATGGGGTACCAAGGGAGGTACCCAAGGTAATAATGTAATAATGGGATGGGCCATAGTAATAAATAAGGTGGTTAACCCATGTCATGTAAGGGACCACAAGTAGTTAATAATAATGTAATGGGCCCATGGTATTAGTTGATGGTATGAGGGAACCATGGTATTGTATGTATGAGGCCTATATAGAGGCTAGAGACTCCACAAGGAGGATATGAAGTGAAGGATTATTGTATGAACAGGCATATGGCTTGTGGAGTGTTCTCTTTCCTTAAGGAGTGAATGTATGGTGTTGCCCTACCTTAAGGGTTTTGAGATTAATAAAGAAGCATTTATCTATATTTGATCTTGTTATTCTTGGGTTATTTCTATTATCATAATATCTTTGGATCAGATCTACAACAATTGGTAATGTTATATACCTAGGGGGGATAATATGGGGTACCAAGGGAGGTACCCAAGGTAATAATGTAATAATGGGATGGGCCATAGTAATAAATAAGGTGGTTAACCCATGTCATGTAAGGGACCACAAGTAGTTAATAATAATGTAATGGGCCCATGGTATTAGTTGATGGTATGAGGGAACCATGGTAATGACCCATGGTATTGTATGTATGAGGCCTATATAGAGGCTAGAGACTCCACATGGAGGATATGAAGTCAAGGATTATTGTATAAACAAGCATATGGCTTGTGGAGTGTTCTCCTTCTTTAAGGAGTGAATGTATGGTGTTGCCCTACCTTAAGGGTTTGATCAATAAAGAATCATTTCATATTATTTCTGGGTTTATTTACATTGTCTTATATTTTCATATCAGATCTATAGTATTTCCGGGTTAGATCTATAACAAGTGGTATCAGAGCTATTTCATATTAGATCTATAACAAGTGGTATTGGAGCTATAGCAAGTGGAATCAGAGCTATTTCATATCAGATCTACAACAATTGGTATCAGAGCACTTTCTTGGGCAAACAGTGGAGAATTTTGTTTTTTTTTTTTTGCAGGGTTTCGGGTGCGGCGACTTTGCAGGTCAGATATATACATTTTGGTGCAAGTTATGTAAAATATAATTACAGATCTGGATTCTTTGTGCAAAAATAGTCGAATTCAAAAAAAAAATCAGTTGAATCGGAGTCCGGATGAAGGAGATATCACTGATCTAAAAATCAGTGGGGTTGCAGACAATTTTCAGGGTAGCGATTTTGCGGCGCAGATCTAGACGTCCTGGTACAAGATCTATAAAATCTAATTACAGATCTGGATTCTTTGGGAAAAAATACCCAACTTCAAAAAAAAATCAGTCGAATCGGAATCCGGATGAGGGAGATATCGCTGATTTAAAATCAGCTCTTTTTTCAGAAATTTTGGGTGACGGCGGGAGAGTAGTAGCACAGATATGAAATTCCAAGTGCCTGGATCAAGATTTCTACCACATGGGCAGATGCAAAATGATTGTTCCATTTCTAAAAACAGGTTATAATAGAGATTCTGAGCAATATTGACGAAACTGTGACAATTTCAAATTTTCGCCAAAGTAAGTGAATTTTTTTCAAACCCTCTTCATGGAATATTTTGCTGGAAAAAATGATAGCCCTACTATTGAAGAATTCATACAAAGCCTAAAGAAAATATATAAAGAGGAGATATGGAGGTTTATGGTACCACTTTTTTTGACAGAAGAGGCCGCCATATGGTGGAACTCACTGGGCTATATAGCCTTGACCAAAATCTCGAATGAAGAAATGGAAAAACTCCTTATGGACAAATGGTCTCAGACTAGAAAACAAGATAAGGGGAAACATGTGGGGTTATTGCCTACTGGTATATCCTTATTGCAGGTTCATGGATTGATTCAGAAAGAGAAGATCATTGTTTCTATAAATCCTAGTTGCAAGCATAATTTCATCCATGTTAATTTGGCAAAAAAATTGCAAGTTCCTGCCAAAAACATTAAAAACACACAGGTGGAGGATGAGGATGTTCAAGTGTATAAGGATTTGAAGATTTCTATGGATAAGTATGTGTTGCATGGTGATTTTTATACTTCAGAGATGGATAATATGGATGTTGTTTTGGGATATCCTTGGATGGAATCCGTGGGTACTATTAATATTAATGTGCAGAAGAAATTCCTGAAGCTCTGGTATAAAAAGAAGAAAATTACAGTGCATGATATTTCCATTAAGACCCAAGCAGAGACTATGGAGGCAGAAGCACAAAGCTCTAATGACACTTACACATCTGATGATGAGCCAGTGATGATTGACAATCAAACACAAACAGAGGCGGAAGCAGAAAAGGTAACAGGTGCTGACACATCTGATGAGGGTTCAGTGGTTGAAGTCATATTGGAAAAGAAGACACCACAACAGGCACCACAACAGGGTGAATTAAAGAAAAAGACATCGTGGGTTAAAACTTCAACATATCATCACCCACATCACCTCGCAAGACAACCATCAAGATGGAAACCAAGTAGTCACATGACGGATAGGGAGGAGAGAAGATCCACCCACTACACATCAACACAGAAGAGCTGCCATGGTCAACTTCCATCTCAAGCGAGCGAGGCACTAGCGAGATCGAGGGTTCACCTTTCTCTTGGATGGCTAGATACACGTGCATGGTACCAGTGGACTACTCTTTTGAGTAGATCTTATTATTTGTGTTCTTCCCATGTTTCGGGGACGAAACATGCTTAGGGGGGTGGAATGTTATATACCTAGGGGGGATAATATGGGGTACCAAGGGAGGTACCCAAGGTAATAATGTAATAATGGGATGGGCCATAGTAATAAATAAGGTGGTTAACCCATGTCATGTAAGGGAATGTAATGGGCCCATGGTATTAGTTGATGGTATGAAGGAACCATGGTAATGACCCATGGTATTGTGTGTATGAGGCCTATATAGAGGCTAGAGACTCCACATGGAGGATATGAAGTCAAGGATTATTGTATAAACAAACATATGGCTTGTGGAGTGTTCTCCTTCCTTAAGGAGTGAATGTATGGTGTTGCCCTACCTTAAGGGTTTGATCAATAAAGAATCATTTCATATTATTTCTGGGTTTATTTACATTGTCTTATATTTTCATATCAGATCTATAGTATTTCCGGGTTAGATCTATAACAAGTGGTATCAGAGCTATTTCATATCAGATCTATAACAAGTGGTATTGGAGCTATAACAAGTGGAATCAGAGCTATTTCATATCAGATCTACAACAAGGATCCTGAGGTTTTGGAGGGCGTAGCCTTTTTAGAGGAAACTCGCCAGCTTTTTACTCACAAACCAACTACCTCTTAACCTTTACAACTTTTGATCAAATGATGCAGATGAGTAGTGAGTAGGATACTTACCTGTGGCCTTAATGCCACACTGCAAGTGTCAAAGGTCATAGGTGCTGCTAATGGTCATTCTTCTTCCTCCTCTGCTGTCTGCTGATGGTTTCTTGACTACAGATCTGATGTTGCTGCTACTGTTGTATGGTGGGAGTAGGAGTGTGTGTGAAGGCAGGGGTGATGGTAATGGATGAGGTGATGCTGTGGAAAACATAATCTTCTCCTGAATTGAAGTAGTGAAGTGAAAAAGCATTGGAATTTATGGGGGGATGCGTGGTAAGGAGTGGGGGAGATGAACATATGTGAGTCAGGGCCCCCTTTGGATCTTCTCTTTGCTCCCTGATTGTCTTTCTCATCCTCCTACAAACAACAATTATGTTTTTTCTTCTTTTATAATTATATTTTCTTGAAAAACATGTAGGCTGCCTCATAGAGGTTTTCACCCTAGGTATCTGCCTTGGGCACCTTAAGGAAGGTTTTCACCCAGGGATCTTCTTTTTCTTTCCTTTTTTTCTCATCCTTGGGCTACCTCATGGAGGTTTTCAACCCAAACATGGGACTCATGCACCTCATGGAGGTTTTCACCTGAATCCTTATTCTGTTTTTTCTTTCTTTTTCAGGGACCTGATGAGGGAGGAGCTTAAACTTGCTCCACCATCATCACTGTCTTATTAATGCTGTCAATGAACACTTGTTTAGATGAAGGCCTCTTGTATAATTTCAATATGTGTCCATTAACTAGTAATGGAATGGCTTCTTCATCTATAGTCCTGATTCACACTAAACCATTGTCATGGCATCTTTCCACCACATATGGTCCAAGCCATCTTGTTCTTAGCTTTCCCTTGAATCATATAATAAGGCCCAGTATCCTTCTTGAAACAACTTCTCCTTAATGTGCTTGTCATGCCAGATCTTCCTCTGAAGTTGAACTATCTCTGTATGAAGGAGGGCCTACATTCTGAATTCATTTAGGCCATTCAAATGGAACAACCTTTCTTTTTGTGCATGACTGAGATCTAGATCTAGTTGGGCTGCCATCCTCAATGTTTTATATTCAAATTCAATGGACAACAAAACCTTTTTCCCATAGACCAGCTCATAGGGTGTAAACCCAGTGGTGGTCTTCCATGTTGTATTATAGGCCCAAGTGGCCTCAACTAGTCTCTCAGCCCAGTCCTTTCTGTTGCTGTTCACTACCTTGGTCAGGATGTTCTCTAGTGCTCTGTTGGTCACCTCTGCTTGCCCATTAACTTGTGGATGATAAGGAGTGGAGGTCCTATGATCCGAATTGGGTCCTCAAACAATTCCCTTGATTGTTAAGAATGAATGACAGACTTCAAGAAATCTTATAGCTATCAGAAATAACCTCTGAATAATGGTCATTTGTAGCCAGCATGGAGCAATGAGGACCTTCGGTCAAAGCGCACTGACTGTTGGCCCATGGAGACTGTGCATGGTGCAAAAATGGCAGTTGGGAAGCTCAAACCCAGAAACAGAGGTTGTTTCATATTGCTAGGAAAAGCCCCTCGAGAAGGAATAGCCCTGAGTGCTCGGTCACAAGGGAAACCATAAAATAGTGGGAAAGCACTAAAACTGATAGGCAGGTCCCGCGCTCAAAACCGGAAAAATATCAGAGGAATTTCAGGTGGTAAGTGGGTTTGGCCGAAGACCTAGTGATTCCATACACCAAGTGACGCGTGTCTGGTGAGGAGAGAGAAAAATCGCTTACATCGTGGATTAACGATTGAGCAACTCAGAGGTTCAACCCAATGGATTACCAGATCTGAGGGAGAAATAAGCTACGACTGTTATGAAACCAGCTCAAGAAAAGATAGAAAAGATAGATCAACGCCTTAGAATTCAGCCTCTTCGAGGGGGCAACCTCCTTTACATTACATAAATGAACAATTCTTGGATGATACAAATGAAAAGACCTCCTTTCTATATATAGGAGTCTAAGGGTTTATAACATAATCAGAGCCGACATAACAATAATAATGTAAGGACACAATAATAACAATATTGGGTTTCTATGGGGCACAATAGTAACAATATGGGCACTACATGGGTACATCAATATAATAAGTGGGTTATACTAATAACAATAAGGGGTTACACTAGTAGTATAGGGGCCTAACATGCCCCTCTCCTTCAAAAAGCTTTGTCCTCAACGCTTGAGTAGTTCTTGATGCTTCTGTATAAAATTCTTGTCCTCCCATGTGGAATATTCAGCGGGTAAGTTCTTCCACTTGATGAGATACTCTGAAATTGATCGATTTCGTAGCTGTCGGGTTTTTGTTTCTGTGACTGCTCCAGGTTCCAACATGATTTTTCCTTCCTCTTCAATTTCTGGCAATATTGCTTGAATTGGGATCTTTTGCAACTTTTGAATAAGTGGCCATACTTCTTCGTCCTTCTTCCATTCATCCCTTGCTTTGTTTATCCAATCTGGTTGGATAATATAAATAGCACAAAACAATGCTTCCACTGGTCTGATCCAAATTGGATTCTCCAAGAAAGAGTTATGCACAATCTCCCAAGATGACCTGATTATAGACCTTTCCAGAAGAGTGAACTTGTATGAAGTGCCACGTGTACAAATTTTGACCTTTGGTTGTGAAACAGATATACAAGAAACTACAGTCCGTCTTCTTTCTGTACCTTCTTACGAAATTTCAGTCCGATCCCTAGAGAGAAAGTTATGACGATTTTCCCTAGGTCACCTGTTTTGAATGTAATTCAGGAGTCTACAAAAAGACCAACTTCCTCAGAGCATATCTCCGCAAATATCGTGTGAAAAGATCTGAAATTCGGACCCAAGGTTCAGCGTGATTTCTTCTCAAATGGGTTTTTTTTTGCGACTTCTGAAATGTCACAGAAAAAAGTTATAGCGAAAATTCCACGATGACCTGTTTGGAGCAACGAAACCCTAGAATCCAAAGCTCTGATACCAAATGTTATGAAACCAGCTCAAGAAAAGATAGAAAAGATAGATCAACGCCTTAGAATTCAGCCTCTTCGAGGGGGCAACCTCCTTTACATTACATAAATGAACAATTCTTGGATGATACAAATGAAAAGACCTCCTTTCTATATATAGGAGTCTAAGGGGTTATAACATAATCAAAGCCGACATAACAATAATAATGTAAGGGCACAATAATAACAATAGTGGGCTTCTATGGGGCACAATAGTAACAATATGGGCACTACATGGGTACATCAATATAATAAGTGGGTTATACTAATAACAATAAGGGGTTACACTAGTAGTATAGGGGCCTAACAACGACGCATAAAGATTTGAAGTCTGATTTGACCGATGAGTCGATAGAAGGATTCGTTTCGCAGGCATCTGGGAAATAACGGAAAAAAATGACCGTTCAGGAGGAACTGACACTCAATTCGCAAGAAGAAAGGTAGCCACCTCTCTGTGAAGCGTTATGCAGCAACAATGATGCAGGGCAGAGGAGTCCCAGCGGATAGAGGCAGGCGATTCAGAGAGCCGGGAAGACGAAGCGAACAGTCAAAGAAACAAACTGGCTTCAAAGCCACGAGCTAACAAAGACAAGAGAGAGAGAGAGAGAGAGAGAGAGAGAGAGAGAGAGTGAGGCAAAGAAGTAGTGAAGAAGATGAAGGTCAAGAGACATAGAAAAAAAGGCAAAATTGCAGAGAACAAAGAAGCCGAGCTGACCATCAGAGTAAGGGCAGCATTAAGCAGACAGAGACCAATTGAGGTCAAAATTCAGTAAGGGGAGTCTGTGAACTCTAAGGACTTGGGAATTCCAGGTGCCATCCTACTAATCATCCTCTGTCAAGTGAGACTTAGATTGAGCTCCTTATTGTAAGAATCTACTTTAAAAACATAATAAAAAGGCCACCACTGAAAGCTAGACTAGGAGACGTAGCCCAGGAGGATTGGATGAACTCCTTATTAAATTTTTGTTGTGTTTCATTTTTGCTTACTATGATCTCTTACTGTTTCAAGTGTCTATTTATTTTTCAATCTTATCGATCCGTTTCCTAAGATAACATAGACACACACACCAACACATGAGTCTGTAATACCTTCATTAATTTCCTGAGGTCACCTAGGGGTGATTTCAGATCAAGTGGTATTAGAGCGCTATAGGTTGTTAAGGTTAGAAAATCTTGTGCTGGATTTACTATTGAATGCTAACTAGATCAAAGATCAAATGAGGAGAAGAAGAGTTGGTCAAAACTAATCTTGAAATTGGAAGAGTCTATCCTCAGAAGATAATGTCAGAGGAAGGTTCTGTGGGGCCAGACCCTCAATTTATAGATAGTTTCTTGGGCATAAGGTCCATGGTAGAGGAAATGTATAAGGACTTTAGAAAACATAAAGATGAAGATTCATCAGGCTCCAAACAAGATAAGGGAGAAGAAGAGTCTCTCCTCCATGACCACTCAAAAGGCAAAGGGAAAGGAGAAAACTTTCTCACACCTCCTAATAGCCCTAGACATAAAAGAAGACATCTTTGATTAAACTAGATGTTAAATTTGATTTACCAATATATAATGGAGAGTTGAATGCAGAAAAGCTGGACAATTGGATCAGACAAATTGATGTTTATTGCAGAGTGCAGAGTATTGATTCAAACAAGAGCAAGATTCGGTTTTCCAGCCTATGCCTTGGAGGCATTGCCTTGGTTTGGTGGGAGGGTAGGACCCAAGCTGAAATGAAGAGACATGGTAAGACTCTTTCTGTTTGGAGTGAATTTGTTTCTACAATCAAAAAGCAGTTCTATCCACTGGCCTACATACAACAAGCCATGATGAGCTGGCAAACTCTTCGACAATTCAAAGGGCAAAGTGTACAAGGTTACACCCAAGAATTCAGGAAGAGAGCTTTGATTCTAGGAATCTAATTTGACTCACCTGAGACTTCGTTGAAGTACATCATTGGTCTACACAGCTACATGAGGCACACCATCCTCATGTTTAATCCCACTAGTATAAATGAGGTATCTTTTCAAGCTATGCATCTAGAAGCTAGAGGAAAGAATGGGAACCCAGAAGTTGGGGGATCATCCAAACCCACTGCAAGCAAGAATAAGGAGAAAAGAGAATAGAAATGGAAAGCAAGGAAGGCCAACACTCCATAGAAAAGAAAGTCTTCATGCACTCACTGTAAGAAGGATGGGCATGATGATGAGCACTGTTGGATTCTGCATCCGGAGCTAAGACCTAAGAAGTTTGAGGGCAAGAAGAAGAAGACTGTTGCAGATATTTAGAAAGATTTGGGGTCGGACTTAGGAGATGAAACAACCATTGCAGCCACAGGTATAAAAGGTTGTCCGCTTTAGAGAATGAAAAATCAAGAAGCAGGTGCAGGATTTTCTCAAGAAGGGGTTCATCAGACCCAACACATCACCATGTGGATCTCCAATTGTTTTGGTGAGAAAGAAAGATGTCTCGTGGAGAATGTGCATTGATTACAGAGCACTGAATAAGATAACAATAAAAAATCGTTATCCCCTTCCTCGCATAGATGATCTATTAGATCAATTGAGAGAAGCTGTTTATTTTTCCAAGTTAGACTTACATAGTGGATATCATCAGGTTAGAGTTGCAGAACAAGATGCATGGAAGACTGCTTTCAGAACGAAGCAGGGATTGTATGAGTGGCTAGTTATTCCTTTTGGCTTAACTAATGCTCCTGCTACTTTCATGAGAATAATGAATGATGTACTCAGACCTTTTCTTGATGATTTTGTTATTGTATATCTGGATGACATTCATATATTTAGCAAAACATGGGAAGAATATTTAAAGCATGTTAAGTAGACACTAGATGTTTTGAAAAGAAAAAAAAATTAATGTTAAACTCTCAAAATGTGAATTTGGCAAAACATCTTTGAATTATTTGGGACATATAGTAGGGGGTGGTGAATTGAAGATAGATCCCTCTAAGGTGGCAGTCATTGTAAACTAGCCTAAACCCAAATTTTCTATAGAAGTTGGGAGCTTCTTAGGAGCAGCACAATATTGGAGAAAGTTCATTTCTAACTTTTCCTTAATTGCATCTCCCTTACATGCTTTAACAGGTTTGAACAAGGTGTTTCAGTGGGGAGGCAAATAGCAAAAATCCTTCGACGCCTTGAAATAAAATATTAGTATAGCACCAGTACTAGCACTGCCAAATCTTCAAAGACCATTCGAGATCCAAACGGATGCCAGTGAATATGCCATGGGAGCAGTGTTGATATAGCACGATAAACCCATATGTTATCATTCTGATACATTTAATTATGCAGTAGTTAACTATCCCACATATGATAAAGAATTGTATGCATTAGTACAAAGTGCGAAAAAGTGGAAACATTACTTAATGGGCAAAGAAACAGTTATACATATTGATCATCAACCAGTTCAATATCTACACTCCCAAACTAAGTTGCAGAAATTAAGACACTATAGATGGATGGGTTTTCTACAACAATTTCATTTAGTCATCAGATATAAAAAGGACATACACAATAAAGTTGCAGATATGTTATCTAGACCCATTATAAATGCATCTACTATACTTAAGCATAATCCTGTGTTACATGAGAGCTACATTGAACAATATGCTCAAGATATAGACTTTAAAGATGTATATGCAACTTTAAGTCAAGGAAAACGAGTAGAAGAATTGGATTATCATATTAAGGACTGACTCCTATATCATTGTGGGAAGCTATGCATTCTACAAATTAAAAGAGTAAAGATAGTTCAAGAAGCACACACTTCTCTAATATCAGGTCACTTTGGGGTAAGTAAAACAGTTGCACAACTGCAAAGATTTTGTTATTGGACAAAAATGAATGAGATAATTTCTAGAAATGTAAGAGGGTGTACTATGTGTGCTAAAAGCAAGCCCAGTAATAGAAAACTAGGCTTGTACACTCCATTACCAGTTCCTTCTCATCCTTGGGAAAGTGTTTCCATGGACTTTGTTGGAGGATTGCCTAAATCTAGGAAAGGTAATGATTATCTGTATGTTGTTATGGATAGGTTCAACAAAATGTGTATTTTGATACCTTGTAATAAACAAATTATAGCTGAACAAACTGCAAAACTGCTCTTTCAACATGTATGGGTTAATTTTGGATTACCCACTTCCATTATATCTGATTGAGACACTCGATTTGTGGGAAAGTTTTGGTCAAATCTGTGGGAACTGATGGACACCAAACTGAAGAAAAGCACAGCTTTCCATCCACAAATCGATGGCCAGACAGAAGTAGTCAACATGACAGTGATCCAGTTGCTCATGGGATATTGCAGCAAGCATCCTAACCTTTGGGATGAACATTTGTGTTATGTGCAACATGCTTACAACCGAGCCAAACATTCTTCCACACAGAGATCTCCTTTTGAGACCTGTTTTAGTTTCACACCAAGGTCTCCCTTGGATTTTGTCTTTGGTAAGGACACAACAGTTGAGGGACACAGCGATGTGGACAAGGCAACTAGGTTCATTGAACAAATCTAAGAGATCTATCAGGTAGTACAGGAACAACTGGAAAAGAGCCAGGCCAAATGCAAGGCAAGGCATGACAAGGATCGGATGGAGCATAGTTTCCAAGTTGGTGATCAAGTCTGGTTGTATATTAGCAAGGATAGGATGCAAGGTGAAGGTAAAAAGCTGAAACCAATAACGTATGGACCTTTCAGGATCCTTGAGAAAATTGGTGAGAATGCTTTTCGCCTTGATTTGCCAGCTTATATGCACATCTACTTAGTCGTCAATGCAGATAGCTTGAGACTATTTGAACCTTTGTTAATTGAAGATCCTGAAGAACAGAGTCAATTTCCTTCTATTGATGACCTGCTACAATTGCAGGAAGACATAGTTCTGGATAGGAAGGTGAGAAAGACGTGCAAGGGAGATGTTGAGTACCTCAGAATTAGGCTCAGGGGTTCAAAGCCAGGCAGTGCAAAATGGATAGAGATTGGACAGGTGAGAAAGTTGTATCCTCACTTAGTCGATGCTTGAAAACCAAATTTTGGTGGTCTAAAAGCTTTTTTAATGGGAAGGCCGTGATCCGAATTGGATCCTCAAACAATTCCATGATTGTTAAGAATGAATGACAGACTTCAATAAATCTTATAGCTATCAGAAATAACCTCTAAATAATGGTAATTTGTAGCCAACACAGAGTGACGAGGACCTTCAGTCAAAGCGCACTGACCGTTGGCCCATGGAGACTGTGCATGGCACAAAAATGGCAATTGGGAAGCTCAAATCCAGAAACGGAGGCTATATTGTATCACTGGGCAAAACCCCTCGAGAAGGAAAATCCCTGAGTGCTCGGTCACAAGGGAAACCAAAAAACCATATGAAAGAGCTAAAACCGACAGGTGGGTCCCGTGCTCAAAACCGGCGGAATATCGGAGGCATTTCAGGCGGTAAGTGGGTTTGGCCGAAGACCCAACGATTCCATACACCAAGTGACACATGTCCAGTGGGGAGAGAGAAAAACTGCTTACATCGCAGACTAAGAGTCGAGCAACTCAACTGCGTGATATAAGCAAAGACCGTAGGATTTGGGGGCTCCAGATCAATCGGCAGAGGTTCAACCCGATGGATGACTAGACTCGAGTGAGAAATAAGCTATAACGCATAAAGATTTGAAGTCTGATTTGACCGATGAGTTGATAGAAGGATTTGTTTCGTAGGCATCTGGGAAATAACGGAAAAAAACGACCGTTCAGAAGGAACTAACACTCAGTTCGCAAGAAGACAGGTGGCCACTTCTCTGCGAAGCATTACGCAACAATGATGATGCAGGGCAGAGGAGTCCCAACAGGCGGAGGCAGGTGATTCAGAGAGTCAGGAAGACGAAGCGAATAGTCGAAGAAACGAACTGGCTTCAAAGCCATGAGTTGACAGAGACAAGAAAGCGGGTGAGAGAGACAGTGAGGCAGAGAAGCAGTGAAGAAGCCGAAGGCCTAGAGACATAGAAAGAAAGGAAAAATTGCAGAGAACAGAGAAGTCGAGCTGACCATCAGAGTAAGGGCAGCATCGAGCAAACAGAGACTAATTGAGGCCGAAATTCAGTAAGGGGAGTCTGTGAAATCTAAGGATTTTGGAATTCCAAGTGCCATCCTACTGATCATCCTCTGTCAAGTGAGACTTATATTGAGCTCCTTATGGTAAGACTCTGCTTTAAAAACATAAGAAAAAGGCCATCACTGAAAGTTGGACCGGGAGACGTAGCCCAGGAGGATTGGGTGAACTCCTTATTAAATTTTTGTTGTGTTTCTGTTTTGCTTATTGTCATCTCTTACTGTTTCAAGTGTTTGTTTATTTTGCAATCTTATCAATCCATTGCCTAAGATAACATAGACACACATACTAACACATGAGTCTGTAATACCTTCATTAATTTCTTGAGGTCACCTAGGGGTGATTTCAGATCATCCTATGTTTGATCTTGTGATGCTTGAGTAGTTCTTCGATCATGCTGGAGGTGAACTGGTTGCCTTGGTTTGTGACTAGTTCTCTAGGGTACCCAAATTTGTAGAATATGTTCTCCCTTAAGAGCTCAACCACCTTTTCTTCTATTGCTACCTTGATTGCTTTGGTTTCTACCCACTTAGATAGATAACCAGTGCACACAATGATGTGCTGTTTTCGCTTTGAAGGAGGGTTGATAGGCTTGTTACACAAAAATATCGTCACCATGATTATTTGTAGTCAGTATGGGTCTATCATCACTTGTACTTTCCTCCTAAGCAAGTCTCAGACCTCAGCTCTTCAAATCAAGCTTTGGAAATGAGAGAAAGACATTAAAAATCAATGTAACTATGGTTCTGCACTTTCTCTCATGGTCACCTGCGGTCCCGCACCTTCTGTGTACAAAAGCTGCGGACTTTCCCGCTCTGTCCCTAACGGTGTAGGTGCGGACCCCTGTGAAAGTCAAAAGGCGCAAGTTTTATCTTTAAAAACTCACTTTGGGTTAATTCTAGAGGTTTCTAGAAGGAATTTTGATGTGGATTGTTCGCTCTGAGGTGGTTCATGCATCCCAAAAGAGAAGGAGCTAATCCCTTGATGAGAGGAGCTATCCCTTTGAAGGAGGGCTTTATCCCTTTGAAGGAGGACCTAGTAACCTCCCTACATTGCACTATAAATACAGGCATTGGGCTGGTTGCTAGAGAGGTTAGAAGCTGAACATTTTTGAGGGTAAATGCTGGTGAAATCAAGACTTCCTAGTTAAGCCTAAAGAGGAGAGATCACATACCTTTTTGGTTTCATTGGGGAGTGAGTGAAACTTGTCAAAGTAGAGGAGACTTCTTGCTGGACCCTGGGAGGAGCTTGTAAAGCATCAAGGCAAAGGTTGTAAGGTTCTTCTTCTTTTGAATTAATAAAATCAAACTCATTTTTCTCAACAAGTATCTCATGTTATTTGTTTCATGTACTCCTTGACTTTCATGTTAAATATGTTTTATACAATTGGATTTTCAGGTGCTATTTAGTTTGTTTGCCTTGTTTGTGTTTGCAGATTCGCGAAAAGGAGCTCATTTGGATCAAAGGAGCGAGGGCATCCACAAGCTAGCGTTGGACCTAAGGTAGGCCCTAAAAACACTTGTTTGCTATTGTTTATTAAAGCATATTTAGAGAAAGATAGTGTCTGGTTGGTTTGCTTGTCATTAGGTCTTCTTTAGATTCTAGGAAGGTCTATCTTGTCCACAAGATCGAATTATTCCGTGTGACAAAATGGTGACTCCACTGGGGACTTGATTGTTTTCCTTGTTTATACTTTGACCTAAGAAACTGTATTTTTTGTTTCTATTTTTGACTTGATGATTGTGGGATTGAGTGGATTTAGTTAATTTTGAGTTAGTTTTTATTTTTCATAGTTTTGGGAGAAGTACGCACCCTCTGAGTTAAGCACAGTGCGTACCTCTACGCACTTTTTCTTTGTGCATAGAGCATGGATGCACCTGTGTAAACAGGCTGCCTGCGTACCCTGTCAAAATTTTGAGAAATTTTAAATTTTTCTCTTTTTTATCAGTTTAGAATTTGTTTATAGATTTTAGCCATTGCCTAGACCTACGTGTACCCTGTCAAAAACTTTCCTTGGTTTAATTTCACTAGTGTTAGGGTTTTAGGTGAAAATCCTAGGAGTTTTGCTTGTTGGGTTTGTTTTTTCATTTTGGTTGTGTAGTGGCTCTGAGCTTAGAAGCTGTAGGGACTTCAGATCACCTTAGTGTCTACCAGCCTTCTTATGACTCTGACCATGTATGAATTCTCCCCTTGTTGAGGAATGCGCTTTGTATTTTCTCATTTCAAAATTTCGAAAAGCTTGTATTTGAAAGTTTGGACTTTCATTTTCAAAAAGAAAACGAAATTGGTTGTTCTTGACTGATTTGTGATTCTGCATAAATTAGTCCTTAGCTTGCATCTAGTTGAGTAAAACATCCTTAAAAAAGACTTTCAGTAGGCTTTGACTTCAAATAGGTTTTTATAGTTTGTAGATCTCAAAGTTAGTCATTTTCATTAGTTTTGAGTGTTTTGCAAAAAATATATAAAAAATCTCTTTTGGAAAAAGTTTGTTTCTTGTAGTGATTAAGTGCTTTGAAACGAAAAAGGGAAATTTTTGTGAAATAATTAGTTGTCTCGTTTTGAGTGCTTTGGAAAGGAAAAGCTCTTCTTTTAATTTGTTTAATTGGGAAAGATTTGTGTTTACAAAGTTTTTGCATTCTCAAACTCTTTCTTAGTTTAGAAGTTCATCGAAGAGAAAAAGATTGTTTAGATCATCTTAGGTGCATTTTTAGTGATTTTGAGTCGAGTCTTCATACCACGAGTTTCATCTCCGCACCTTTGGACTTAAACAAAAACCACTAAAATTAACGCTTAAAGTAAAATTCACCTAGTAACATTTTTATTTATAGGGCTCTGATACACCAACTTAGCTTAGGCTAGTGTCTTGGAGTAGGAGAGTAATTAATTCTCCAAGACAGTAAAAACAAACAAGTAGTTGTATCTTGTGGTAGGGAAGAAATCCGATTGTTGCATTTATGCTCTGGGAAAGCTCCTCTTAAAGGAGAAGCACGAGATCGTGTCCGAACCAGTGTGGGAATCAATCCTTCCTCATTGGGAATGACGCCAGATATTCACGTATTACAAACGGTAAACCTCGGATTAACCATTGTCGAGGAGCCTGGGGTCACTTGTTGGTAAACCTTGGATTATGTCAAGGAGACTTCAAGGGGATTGAGCTTGCTACTCTGCCCTTGCGTGCATATCGGATCGTAGATCGTTCCCCCAGGTGTATTTGTCTCAGTTGGTAACCTTAGTGGCCATATTCTTTAGGACTCTTTCTGAGGTGACAGTGGTGGGAAGATCCCACTGTACCTGGAGCAGACGTCGGCTAGACTCACTTGGATTTTCTGGGGGGTTCACTTCACTCGAGATGGTTAAGTGGAGGAACTTGTGCCAGTCTATTCATTAAGCAGGTTGCCGGGGTAACTGTTCCAACCGCCATTTCTGTACTGAACTCTGCGACGTTGGATTTCATCACCAACTAGTGTTTTCAGTCCGGAAAGTTACTGTTTGTGTGTGTTTGATCTCCTAGATTCTTTAGGCGTTTGATTCAAATTTGTTTGGTTCTTTAGAGACCTTAGGTGCTTTTAATTGAGATTTTACTTTGTTTGCGTGTGAAGTAGTTAAAAGTTTTTAACTGTGGCTGAATTACCAAGACAGTGCCATAGACTTCGGGGCCAGTCTCCTGAGATTGTAAACGTGGCTGAGTTACTGAGGAAGTCCCGTAGACTTCGGGGCAAACCTCCTGAGGAAGTACCAAGCCAGCTTGAAGGCTTAAAAGTCCTCGTAACTCCTAGAGACAGTAGAGTTGGGTCACCGAAAGAAGGAGAATCTTCTTTGATAGTACATCCTGATTTTCAAACGCCAGTAGCAGAATATAATCCACAGTCAGTGTCTGTCTCCGAAATCACTGGTAGCTTTTCATCTACTAGTGATATAGGTGAAGAACCCGAAATATCCGAGACTGAAAGTGAATTTGCTGCTACTCTGACATCGGGGTTTGTTTCTCCAACTTTTAGTGGTCCTGGTTCACCTAGGGTAGAAAGAGTAATCACTCAAGATCTTCCTTCTGGACTTATTTATATTGAAGAACTTGCTCCGGAAGAAGAAGAAGTAGGCATCCCTATCCCTGAAAATCAACCTGTTATTGAACTAAGGGAGCGTGAATCAATTTTTTACAGTCCACCTAGGAGTAGTTCTTGGTATCTTTCTTTGACTAATTATTTAGAAAACTCAGGGTTAAGTTTTTCACCACCTTGTGCTCCTTATCACTCAACACCTAGAGGTTTTTATACCCCCGTCAATATGGCAGGGTAGTCATCCATGTTTACTCAATCGCCCGAATCCTTTTTGTACGGCGGTCCTTCTGTTCCCTCCGGGTATCAGTCTCTTTCTGGTACTTTTTTGGGAGCATCTCCTCAACCCATTGAGCAAGGGTTATTAACTGGAAGCAATGGTACAAAGCCATTGAGTGTAGAAGACATTCTTATGATGTCAGGTTCTATTCCCAATCCTCAACCTCAAGGTGGCCAGTTACCGCCTGGGGGGAACCTCAAGGTACACAATTTGCATCTGGGGGGCAACCTCAAGGACAGTACATACCTATGGGACAGTACGTTCCTCAAGGTCAACCCCAGACTCAATATGTACCCAAAGGTCAGCCCCAGTATCAATTTATACCTCAAGGTTAACCCCAGTATCAGTATGTGCCTCAAGGGTATCAACCCCAAGGTTAATACTCGAACCAAGGTTTCCAACCACCCCAAGGTCAAATGTATGTTCAAGGAACGGGAAATGTACCTTTCAATTATCAATCCTACCCTCAACCCGGTTATGGTCCTCAGTATTCTCAACCTATTATGGGTCAGTACCCCGGAATGAATATAGTGTGGGATCCATCGCAAACCCAACAGGTTTTGCAGCCGAGTGTACAGTTGTCATCTCAAACTGGACAACCCTTAGTTTCTGGTACACCCCAGCAACTAGTCCAGTCTAACATTAAAACTTCTGTACCTTCGGTAGTTTCTCAGCCTGGGCCTAGTACACCTTGTACTCCGCCTCAAACCACTACTACAACTGCCGCTACCTCTGTTCAATCTACCCCACCTACTTCTGGAGTATCGACAACTCCGGTTTCTATTGTTCCTGTATCTACTCCTCAAACATCTTTACCACCGTCTGGATCTACGATTCAAACTTCGGTTCAGATGCCTGTAGGACAACCTGGTTTAAGTACGGTTGTCACTTATCAACAACCTCAACAACCCCAGTACAGTCCGGTTAATCCTGGTTTTCCGGGAGGATACAATATCCCGAACGTGATTCCTATTCCTAGTTATCCTGGATATCCTCCTTCTGGGACTGGTCTCATGACCCAGAGTTTTAGGGACCCTAATCGATAGTTACTATTTATCGCAACTTTGGACTTGCCTGACTTGTCGCGCCTAACGAACGATCCCATTAATTATCTTCTGTTTTGGCCGCCAATGCCGAAGAAGCTTCCTAGTGACATTCCCAAGTTCGAAGGTAAATCAGGAGAGGACCCGTCGAACCATGTGATGACCTACCACCTCTGGTGTGCGTCTAACTCCATTACAGATGATTCGATCCATCTTCGAATTTTCCAGCGCACTCTAATTGGTCTCGCGGCCAAGTGGTACATTGAGTTACCGCGAGGCACTTTTTATAATTTTAGTTAGTTAGCTACCTCGTTTTTAACTCATTTTCAGTTGCCAGTCCGATATGACAATGGCATGGAATTGTTAAATTCGCTAAAACAATCGACATCCACGTACATTTCAGATCATATTCATGAGTGGAGACGTCGACGTCGTTTAGTGAAGGTATTTATTTCGGATCAGATCTTGGCTGAGTGGTTTGTAAGATCTTTGTTGCCAAAGATCACTGAAGATGTTGCTAAAGCCGGATTTGTTACTGAGGAGCAAGTGATTGCTCAAGCACAGTACCTTGACTTGGTCTATACTCAGTCAGGTACGTTACACCAAAAAATCCCCGATCTTCCCAAGAAAAATCAAATCGCTGCAGCTCCTTCGGGATCTCATGCCGCCGATGGTATGATTGGCATGGTTAACACTAAAAGTAAGAAGAAGTCTTCCAAGAATTCTTCCCCTATCATAACCTTGCCTGATTCCCCAACAGGAGATTCTTCTACAGAGATTTCCGCCGATATTCACGTTGTAGAATCATCTACAGCCAAATCAAAATCCGGTGGGAAGAAGAAAGGAAAGAAGAAGAATAAAACAGACAAAAGTTCAAAGGAGAAACCTGAAAAGGCGGAATCCAATGACGAAAAGCGCAAACCTCGTTATCCTTGTCTCATTTGTGACGATGAACATTTTACAAGAGACTGCCCTCATCATGCAGAGGTTACAAAAATTGTCAAGGGTTCCCAAATTCCCGTTGTTTTGAAGGATCCTTTTCCGGCTCAAGACAGTAAGATGATAGGTTCATCCTCGAGTGCCAATGAAGAACCCATACTGATGATGTCCCATGTTAGGATTACGACTCGATCGCAAGATTATGGTAGTAAGAGTCCTGTTGATGGTAAAGAAGCAGAATCTTCTCATTCTAATCCATCAACCTCAGCTCCCGGTTCTGATCCACTACAAATCGAGAAACCTAATCCGGACTTGGTAATCAAACCGCCCGCCAAGGGTATACTTCGAAAGTCAGCTTTCAATCCACATGTGAGAGCGGCTCAGAATTATAACATTGTTGAGGATTTAGCTGTTTCACCCTCAGCAATGTCAGCTTTGGAAGTGCTGCAATCATGCCCAGCACAACGTAAATTACTTTTGTCAGCTATAGGATCTGTTGATGTTCAGGACCCGAACCTAATAATTTTCGATCTAGAAAATAGTACACCACGTTTGCCTCATCAAATGGCTTTCCAGTTTCTAGTGATAGTAAAAAATAGGCCTATTCATCGGACTGTAATTGATGAGGGAGCCTCAACGTGTATTATGTCGATACAGTGTTGGAGATCGCTTGGTTCTCCTTCACTAAATCAATCCCCGACGATTCTAAAGGCCTTTGATGGTCGTGGGTTTCATCCTTTTGGCATTCTACAGGATTTGCCTATAGGGGTTGAAGGAAAAACCATTAGTCTAGATGTGGAAGTGGTTGATGCCCCTCTAGACTACAACCTTCTCTTGGGTCGAAGTTGGTCTTACGCTATGACAGCGGTCGTTTCATCGGTCTTTCGAGTGATAAAGTTTCCACATAATGGAAATATTGTAACAATAGACCAGCTGGCTTACTTTTCATCTGACCCAGCCTCTTCGGAGAGTATTCAGCATGTTGGTAAAATGACTATTCCATATAAGGATGTTGGAGTAGGACTAGTTAAAGATGCCGGTTTACTGGGATTTTTTCCTTTTCCTCCAATCAACACATCATCTTCATTCGCAACCATTCATATGATTACATCAGACACCATTGTTTATGATGATCCTTGGATCGTCCCTTCTGAATCTGAGATAGACTCATTTGACAATTCCATGCCTTTGAGTCCATATGAAATTGCCTATGAAGCCGTGCAATCTTTTGCTGACCCGTGTTCAACCAAAAATGACTTAATGAATATGTTCCATGAGGAATCACTTTTTACATCAACCTCGGATTTAACCACGTTTTCTGAACTTGTTCACTCTGATGAGCAAATTCGTGAAATCCTATGTGTAGATGATTTACCATGGGAAGATCTACATCATAGATCTTCATTTTTAACTGAGGATGATCGTTTTGAAACTGATTTCTCGTCAATTTTTACAATTGAATATGTCAAGGAACCTCAGAATCCAATGAAACATCTCGATTCAGAGTTAAATTTGGGAAACATCTCTCGAACTATTCCTATTGACATTTCGGTTAAGCCTGGAATTGTTGAGAACATTCATATAGGTGCCTCGTGTATAAATGACGAAATTCAATTATATAAGGCCTTATTTCAAGAATTCCGCGACGTGTTTGCCTGGTCCTATGAGGAAATGCCAGGAATTGATCTCGTGATTGTTGTTCATGAGATCAAGACTTACCTGGACGCTAAACCCATCCGGCAACATTTGCGTCAGATTCACCCACGAAAAGCTGCTGCAATTAAAGCAGAAGTTGAAAAATTGTTGAAAGCAGGTTTCATTTATCCGATCCCGTTAACGGATTGGGTATCGAATATTGTTCCGGTTAACAAAAAGCAGGGAACAATAAGAATATGCATTGACTATAGGGACATTAATCGAGCCTGTCCAAAGGACAATTACCCAACCCCCTATATCGATCAAATCATTGATGATTGTGCCGGCAGCGAAATATTTTCCTTTATGGACGGTTTTTCCGGATACAATCAAATCAACATTCTACCTGCCGATCAACCAAAAACGACTTTCATTTGTCCATGGGGGACATTTGCTTATTGAAAATTACCTTTTGGGCTTAAGAATGCCGGAGCAACTTTTCAAAGGGCGATGTCTTATGCGTTTCATGACATCAAGCACATTGTGCAACCGTATCTCGAAGATTTGCCTACTCATTCATTACATCGAGCTGATCACCTCGTCCATTTACGAGCAATCTTTATGAGGTGCAGGCATTATCGAATTCGGTTGAACCCACACAAATGTGTTTTCTGTATAGAAACGGGTCGATTGCTGGGATTTGTAGTTTCGAAAGCCGGCATTCACGTTGATCCCTCGAGGTCGAAGCTATCATCAAATTGCCTCCTCCTTCGAGTCTTCGCCAACTCCAAAGTTTGCAGGGGAAGCAAACTTGTTACGACGATTCATTCCTAACTACGCTGAGGTTACAAAGGGTTTTACCCGGTTGTTGAAGCAAAAAACTCAATTCTATTGGGATGAGATAGCTCAGAAATATTTTGATGCACTCAGGCACGCGTTGACCCATGCACTGTTGTTGCATCCTCCCAATTACAACCAGGATTACTTCTTGTATCTCTCCGCCTCTCATTCCACCATTGGAATGGTCTTAGTTCAGGAAGATGAATTCGCAACGGAACATGTGATATATTACCTCAGTCGCACGCTAAATCCAATTGAGCTAAACTACTCACATGTGGAGAAATTGGCATTGGCAGCCGTTCAAGCTGTCCAACGTTTCCGTCACTACATTCTACTACGTAAAACTACGGTAATTTCGGATTGCAACCCTATGATCTACATTTTGACTAAGCAATTGCTAGGGGGCAAGTACTCTAAATGGATTGTTATCCTGCAAGAGTTCGACTTGGAATTTGAAAAATCTAAGTCTAAGAAATCTTTAGTTTTTGCGGAGTTAATGTGTGACTTCCCGCGTGCTGACACGGAAACTGTGGCGGAGGAGCCCATTGCGGACGAATCCTTGTTTCTAATCAACACTTTAGATTCGTGGTATGGGGATATCATTGTTTATCTCCAGACCCAATCCTTTCAGCCAGAAATTTCAAGGTCAGAACGTCGGAAAATTCGATTCTAGTCCCAACAATTCAGAATTATTGGAGATACTCTTTATCGCCGTGGGGCAGACTTTGTTTTTCGACGTTGCTTAACTCACGAGGAAGCTGAAAGGGTTCTAAATGACTACCACTCTGGAGCGTGTGGTGGTCATATGTCTGGGTATGCCACAGCCCAAAAGATATTGCGCGCTGGCTACTTCTGGCCGTCTTTATTTAAAGATTGTATCACGGCGGTCTGAAAATGCCACAACTGCTAGATTTTTGATCGTAAGATGCGCGCTCCACCTGCTCCTCTCCACCCTATAATTGCCATTGGTCCTTTTTCCAAATGGGGTATCGATTTTATTACATGTAACCCTCACTCGGCCGGGGGGCATGCGTATATCATCCTTGCGGTAGATTATTTTACTAAGTGGGCCGAGGCGATGCCTACATTCGAGGCAGACGGCAAGACAACTGTAATTTTCATGTTCAATCATATAATTGCTAGGTTTGGTGTCCCACA
Source organism: Pinus tabuliformis (assembly GCA_031772625.1). Lineage (NCBI taxonomy): Eukaryota > Viridiplantae > Streptophyta > Pinopsida > Pinales > Pinaceae > Pinus > Pinus tabuliformis. The sequence goes on along the minus strand of CM062808.1, from coordinate 307,227,768 downwards.
AGTGATAATCACTGCTCATGGGCGTCATTTTTGAAACGTTATGATGATCGAACTTACAGGACAACTTGGTTTACGTCACGATAGTTCAACCCCTTATTATCCACAAGCGAATGGTCTGGTTGAGTCCATCAACAAAGTTTTAGTTATCATGATCCGACGAATCATTGGGGTTCATCGGTTGAATTGGCACAACATGCTATTTTCAGCACTTTGGGCGTACCGAACTTCAGTAAAAACATCAACAGGGTTCACTCCTTTCCAACTAGTCTATGGTTTGGAAGTCGTGTTACCCATTGAATGCGAAATCCCATCACTACAAATGGCCATCAAGTTACTTCCAGCCACTTCTAAAGAGGAAAAGCGTTTGTTATACTTAGCTCAATTAGATGAGAATCGACGTGATGCTGCATTGGCGATCAAGACTCATGCAAAACGAATGAAAGCTCAGTATGATCGAAATGTGACCCCTCGAAATTTTTCGGAAGGAGATCTAGTCTTAGTGTATGATCAAGCTAATGATAAATTAGGCGCTGGAAAATTTGTTCCTATGTGGCATGGTCCCTATGTTGTCAAGAGAAAGCTAGCCAAAGGGGCTTATGAATTGGTAGACTTTGATGGGGACTCTTTGGGTAAACCCAGAAATGGTCTTTACTTGAAGAGGTATTATGCTTAAAAGAATGGGTATGGAGATTTTTTAGTTAGGATAGTTTTTCTTTCTAGCTGGTGTGTTTTAGTTTAAACAGTGTGCTTAGCTTAGAGAGTGTTTTTTCATCATTATTCCTGCTTATCTTGGTTTTACTCTTGATATTGCAGATGTCGATGCCTCTCCAAACATACATTGGTTTCGCTGATGGTGCTTGTCGTAATACACGGAACATCTCTTCCGCAGCTTGGGTTATCTATTCACCCTCTTACGAGTTAGTATCTATGCATGGGGTAAGCCTCGGTCAAACAACGAACAACATTGCTGAATATAGTGCAGTGATTGAGTTATTATCTGTATCTATTTCATTTGGGATTCGGAGTTTGATAGTGAGGTTAGATTTTGAACTCGTTGTATTACAACTTAATAGAGTGTATGCCATTAGAAATCCAGTGTTATTAAGATTATTTTTGAGAGTGCGTCTCTTGGAACGTGAATTTGATTACATTGAATATCAGCATATTCCAAGGTCTTTAAATACATTAGCAGATGCAATTGCTTCTCGAATGTTAAATAGACATTTGCAATAATCATACATGTAAATTTAAAATCATTCCCTAACATGATTTACAAGATAAGCCGGTAATAGTGATATATATATATATATATATATATATATATATATATATATATATATAGGAGTGTGTCAAAAAATACATCGTCTTCGATCATAGGTTGAAAAACACCTTATGATCGGAAAAAATGATAAGTACAAGAAACAAAAATGTCACATGTGCCCACAATAGGCGATCATCCTATCACTGGTGATGATCTCTATAAGAAACCACTGCACGGGCCACCTTGCAAAGGAACCTCCTAAAAGGTCCCGGGACTCCAATCACATAGCGCTAAAGTCGAAGAGGAATGTCGTCTATAGTGGTCTCAGGAATATCTCCTGTCAAGCGCTCAAGATGACCCTCCAACTCGGCCAAAACCTCTGCTGACTCGTCCTGTGGGGCTGGCGCAGGTGCAACTGGTTGCCTCCTCTCGAAAGGCCGGAGAGCGGCTGGTCACTGTGGACCCACATCTGCATTTTAAAATTTTTACTATCAGTTTTGAGACGATGGAAAAATAAAAAATAAATAAAATAGGAAAAATGTTGAAAAGGATTTTACCTGACTCGTCCCACTGCTCTCCTGGTGGAAGAACCATGTCTGGGTCACCACGAAAATCTATCCCAGCGTAAGGGAAGTCCTGAATGGAGAAGACTTGGTTTTCCAGCCATTGGAAATACTCAGGTTTGAAGCGAGTAACCTCTGTCCTCTCGTCCGAGTGACGGGCCATGACTGCAACCCATCGCATCAGCTTGGGCTCTCGAGGAAGCCCAGCTCCAACAGTAAGGTGTTGTGGGATCAGCATAGGAACTCTCTCCAAGCCAAAGCTCACGACCAAAGCCCCATAACCAAAGGTATTTAGTCGTCCGTTCTTGGCCCTGGTCAGTTGACCTTTCACATTGGCCAACACGACATTGCACCAGTTGAAGATGGTGCCTCGAAAGCAATCAACTGCCATACGCATCTGGGATCCGGTGGCAATATGTAATGCGGCAGCTCCGCAAAGTCCGGCGACAGTAAACGCAATCACCATGAGCTCAGGACGGGATATTGTCTTTATGTCTATCCCTTTGTCTCTAGCTTGGCTGTTGCATTACTCTAGCCGGAGGCTATCGATAGACTGGCCACCTGGCCTAGTCCCGTGCAGAGTCAAGTCTTTGCCTCTCTTAGGCAAACCAGTCAAGAAATATATGTCCGCCGGCTTGATTTCGAGCTGGTGGCCGCCAATGAAGAAGCACTGGTCCTATATGCTCAATCTGTCAACCAGCCACTATAAGAAATCCACCTGAGCCCTCATGCCAGGAATGGCCCAGAATTTGTACAGTCCGCACGCCTTCAAAGCATCAAGTGAAGGCTGATGATTCCATGCGGCAGCATCCACATCCTCATGCTCTCGTTCACGCCAATCTCACATGATGTACTCTCTGCATCAATTATAAAGACAAATTAAAATGCTAGAAAATATTTTGTGTTGTCCATTTTTGAGAATTTTTGAGAGTTTGTGGGGTACGCACCCTCCGGGTTAGACACAGTGTGTGGGACCGCACTTTGTCTACATGGAAGGTGCAGACCCCGAGCTTTTTCCCAATGGAGAAAAAGTCGGGGTCCGCAGGCCTGTAATGGTAAACCTGCGGGCCCCCGCGCGCGGGTTTTGCGCCTAAAAACCCTCCCAAAAATGAAAATAAAAGGCTAAAACAAAAAATTAAATGGTTAAAAATGAAGAGTAGGATGATGTGGATTACCTGGAGAAGACGACGCTCGATTTCGACGGTCGGATTTTCCGCAATCTTCACGGGAAGTTTTCTGAGCAAAAGCACTATTTTCTCACCCAAACTCAAACGGTAAAAATGAATTGACAAAGGCCCTTTTTATAAGTTTTTTGAGTAAATAAATCACAAATTTGTTTATGTTTCACTTTGAAAAGGTATTTTGCGATGTTTCTATCCATTTCAAATAGGTATGAGTAATGTTTGTGTTTTTTTGCAGAATAAAGGATTATTTAGGCGAAATCTATCATTTTCAACAGAAAAACATGTAGAGTCATCTTTAAGCTCTTTTCTGACTCCTAAAACATGAAAATATTGCCGAGTGTTTCTTTTAAACTCGTTAAAATGAAATTAAAAGACGGTCCACTTACAGCTCTTTTCCGACCGTAAAAACATGAAAAGATTGCCGGATTTTTGTCGTTTCAAATTCGATATTGGTTATAAAACGACATGTCATTGATCGTTTTTTTTACTTTTTCGGGTCAAGGGCACTAATAACGAAAAATAATCCTTGGTCGTAAAAGATCAAGCGGTTCTCTCAAGTATTATTTTATACTTTTTCGGGCTTGGGAGACACAAATTTACAAAAAAGGTCAACCCTAGAGTCTTCTTAAGTTTTTTCAGACTCTCTAAAATTGAAAAACGCCGAGTTTCTCCTATACTGGACTCGTTAAAATTTCACAGTAAAGGACCTATTCAATTTCAAACAGGAACGAACCACTCCTTCTTAGGGTTCGAATTTAAACTAAGTTGGACTCATCCGAAGGATGAGCTTATAATCAAGCAAATGTTATCCTCCTCAAGCTTGTCAAAAATAAAGAGGTACTTGCCAGAAATGGTGGGGGAAAAGAGAGAAAAATGAGCCTGTTTGTCATACTTTGTAACCACTATTGAACACGACACTTTTATTCACCTGGGTTGGGAAATCCTTTCCCTAACAGTCGATCAAACCACATTGAAAGTCTTCAGCCGGTTTCTGGGTATTAACTTTGGGTCAATTGTCAGCAAACCATCTGTCGTGTCGTTATGTGTTCAAGAGGTCACTGCCAATAAGCCATTCATTTGCAAAATATCTGTCATCCATCTTGACCATCCCTGAGTCAGTCCTTGCAACTAAATTTCTTCAACTTGATCTATGATTTCGTGTTGTGGGCTTGCCTACGACGGATCACTTTCTATCGACATCAGCTCATTATCTAGAAAGATGATCTAGGAATCGTCAGTACCTTGAGATCTGCATGCATCAATGGCAGGTTTCTCGCCTTTGACGACAGTTTACATCATTGACTTTCGATCAAAGGATTCCGTGACATGCTCGACATCAACACATTTATTCGCATCTCATGGATTGTACTGGGTACTTTGAGAGCCATTGACATCACTGTTGGTTTCTCTCACACTTGTTAACAGTTTACATCATCGACTGGTAATCAAGTGGTTTCTACCATGTTCGACATCAACACATTCATTCGCATGGATAGAATCGTACTGTTTCAGGAAGTAGAAATGAAGACCCTGGATCTAGTTTCCACAATCCAGGCTGCGAGGAATTTTGTATTCATTATATAATGGACTATTCATAAACAGATGGCTGCGTCCATACTGTGTCCACATGAGTCTTTACTTGTGATGTTTTACAAGATCATTCCTGTATCAGAGCAATAGTTAGTTTTCTAGTCAGTTTTGATCTGAGTATGGGAATGCCTACCTCAGCGATGATATGATCTCATATATATATTTTGCATTGAATGTTTTTACAGGTTCCAACCGGGTTCTCCACAAGATGATCCTCGAAATGATAAAGTACTTCACTCTTCCTAAATGATAAGAAATCCTCATCTACTACAGATTTCGCACTTTAGGGGGTAATCTGTTACACAAAAATATCATCACCATGATTATTTGCAGTCAGTATGGGTCTATCATCACTTGTACTGTCCTCCTAAGCAAGTCTCAGACCTCAACTCTTCAAATCAAGCTTTGGAAATGAGAGAAAGACATTAAAAATCAATGTAACTCTGGTTTCGCACTTTCTCTCATGGTCACCTGTGGTCCCGCACCTTCTGTGTACAAAAGCTGCAGACTTGCCCGCTCTGTCCCTAACGGTGTAGGTGCGGACCCCTGTGAAAGTCAAAAGGTGCAAGTTTTATCTTTAAAAACTCACTTTGGGTTAATTCTAGAGGTTTCTAGAAGGAATTTTGATGTGGATTGTTCGCTCTAAGGTGGTTCATGCATCCCAAAAGAGAAGGAGCTAATCCCTTGATGAGAGGAGCTATCCCTTTGAAGGAGGGCTTTATCCATTTGAAGGAGGACCTAATAACCTCCCTCCATTGCACTATAAATACAGGCATTGGGCTGGTTGCTAGAGAGGTTAGAAGTTGAACATTTTTTAGGGTAAATGCTGGTGAAATCAAGACTTCCTAGTTAAGCCTAAAGAGGAGAGATCACATACCTTTTTGGTTTCATTGGGGAGTGAGTGAAACTTGTCAAAGTAGAGGAGACTTCTTGCTGGACCCTGGGAGGAGCTTATACAGCGTCAAGGCAAAGGTTTTAAGGTTCTTCTTCTTTTGAATTAATACAATCAAACTCATTTTTCTCAACAAGTATCTCATGTTATTTGCTTCATGGACTCCTTGACTTTCATGTTAAATATGTTTTATACAATTGGATTTTTAGGTGCTATTTAGTTTGTTTGCCTTGTTTGTGTTTGCAGATTCGCAAAAAGGAGCTCATTTGGATCAAAGGAGCGAGGGCATCCACAAGCTAGCGTTGGACCTAAGGTAGGCCCTAAAAACACCTGTTTGCTATTGTTTATTAAAGCATATTTAGAGAAAGATAGTGTCTGGTTGGTTTGCTTGTCATTAGGTCTTCTTTAGATTCTAGGAAGGTCTATCTTGTCCACAAGATCGACTTATTTCGTGTGACAAGGCCCAATGAAGTCAATGCCCCGCTTGTCAAATGGCTTGAAAGTCACTTGAGGTTGTAGGGGCATTTCATCCCTTGGAGTCAGCTTTCCCATCCTCTGGCACCGATCACACTGACTAACATATTTCTTCACAACCTAATGAAGAGTAGGCCAATAATAGCCTGCTTGCAACACCTTGATTGCTGTCCTTT